>JAMKYM010000906.1:0-601251 GCA_026541065.1 Canavalia ensiformis | reverse complement strand
TACCATACGTTCGCCCCTAGATATCAACAAGTCATAGTTCTAGCCTTACTACGTACTTTCATCAAAATCGCCATTTTAATATGGATGTTCAACTAAAGAGATTAAATTAATGTTATAATGCAATCCTTAGATCCTTAAGTTCAATCCACCGGTCAATCCACGGCTTATTGTTACGGCGATGGTCATTACAGTCCTCTCATTTGGGATCCTCAGTCATGTAGATATGAACAAATGCCGTTGCTATCTTGGTAAGGAGTAGCTAAGGGTTGTCTCAAAGTTGAACTCGACTTTTCTTTTATATTACTTCTTCTTAGTAAAACTCTAACTTCGTGGGGCGTCGATCTTAGGAAAAAGGTAGGAGGGTCTTAGGGAGATGTTTGAGAGAGCACCGTTAGGACAAGAGGTGAGTGTGAAATCCCAAGATACACCCGCTAGCCATGCATTCACATAAGCGCGAGGAACGTCACCAGGTCGAGATTCAACGAGTCTATGGCATAGCCCCATGTCAACTCTTATACCACCTACCAAATTCACCAAAAGTGGATTTTGGTAAGAGCAGCAATGCCATCCTTACTGTAGTGTCGGCGAAGTTTGAGACCAGTATCATGAAATAGAAGAACCTACGCGAACTTCATGTGCCTTGCTTCTATGCTCGCAAAGGGCCGAGTAGCCCGGGGAGGCACTATGACTGTCTAAGGAAGGAGTCGATTCCTGTGGGTTTTGATGGAGGATCACCTCCTAGGATCCAAGCTAGCACCAGCGCTAGTAAATTAGGAGGAAGACTATGGTTGAGACCTGATGAAGGGTCTTCGGTTGTAGCTTGGGGAATCGGCGTCCAGGAGTTTAATGTGTATGCCTTGGGTAGCCAAAGCTAAGAATAGGTCGACCTAAAAATATTTTAGGAAGTTAGGAGTAATGCGTTTCGGCCTCTAGGAGGTTGAATGCGAGGGGGATGGGTAATTTGTACCCCGTGCGGACTTTACACATCTCACAGGCGTACCTTTAGAAGGCAGGTGATATTCGAGATGCACGAAGTTCGGTTTTCTTGCACATGAGATGAAATTCCATGGTCCTTCTCCCCTAGGTTTGAAAGCGAGAATCTGATTCCTCTGTCTAAATTCATGTATCTCGTATGTGGTTCACTAACTCAGTACTTGCTCATAACCATATCCACACGAATGTTAAAGAAGAAAGTACCTGCTGAGCGTCGAAATGAGCCGAGACACCCTTGCCATTTTCTCCAAAAGCCAGAGAGGTAAAGCGGTGAGGAGTACCTTACCCTCTGGATAGAGGTGAGACTTCATAAAGATTATGGTGGTACCCCACTCGGTGACGATCGCGAGATGGGCGACCATCCACTCGATCGCGTGAGCGATCTTGCATCGGATGTTTAAGAGACCATCGAGACCAGGTCGACAATAAGTTAATTTGCGGGGTTCACTGAGCCCCGATATATCTAAGACACTCCCAGTTTGTACGCGCTCCATGCATCAATTCAATTCGTAGCGCACCATGTAAATGCGTCATGATTTAATTCAAGACATATTAATGACCCCAGTAGCAAGCGGCGACACGGTGGCTGGTGCAAGTGCTTTGGTCTCAACAGTATACGAGACCTGACCCGAATCTCACCAGGAGGGTTTTTCTTTCTTTTAAGACCTGTGGTTTCTCAAAACAAAAACACACGGAAAATTACTCTCATACCCTGAGGCATTCTTAGAAATCCTCATTCTATCCCCAAAATTAATAAATAAAAAACGAGAAATTCTAAAAATACGAGAAAATTAATAAAAAAAATTAATAAAAATATATGAGATTTCTAAAAAGTAATGAAAATACAAAAATTAATAAAAATAAAGAAATTCTAAAAAATAATAAAATACACAGAAATTAATAAAAAATTAGTAAAAATACAGAAAGATATATAAAAATTAATAAAAAAATAATAAAAATACTACAAAAATAAATATAAATTCCAGAAAATGCATAAAAGATTAATACAATTTCTAAAAATGCACAAGAAAATAACAATAAGCATAAAAATTGGAGAAAAGTGTAGCAAAATCCCAAGAGTTGGCGAAACCCGAGAGGATTAGATGCATAAATTCTAAGAATCTTAAATAAGTCTCGAGACCACTTTAAAACTCCTAAAGTTAGGTTTCAACACAATCCCTTCATTGTTAAATAAGATCAATTTCCCTAAAAATCAGAAAAATGAGAATTGAGCTCTCTTTAATTCGAGGATCTACATTAATCCCTAGGTGTATTTCTTACTTCGAAATTTGAGAAATCCTTTTCCAATATTTAGGAGTTTTCCAGGTCTGCCGCGATGGGCTCTAAATGGGGAGGCTGGCGGTTTATTTCATTGTTCAGCATTTAGATGGTTGATGTCAGTGTCAAAATCTCCGTGCGGCATCTAGGGCACTTTATTGCTATCGTGGACTTGGGGTCCCCCTAAATCTTTAAAAATCCTTTTTACAAATATTTTGGGATTACATAGGTCTCAGCAACGATGAGGTCTAAATGGGGAGCGAGTGTAGTTGCTACCTGTTGTTCAACATTTGGTAGTTCGTACTCGGTCCCTATGCTTGCCTATGGGAGTTAGGTTTCAAAACAATCACCAACATTGGTAAATAAGGTCCCATTGCCTAAAAATCAAAAAAATGAGATTTGAGCTCTGCTTTTATTCAAGGATCTACATTGAGTTGCAAATTATTTCTTTTTCAGAAATTTGAAAATATATTTACAGTTATTTTAGGATTTTCACAAGTCTTCACGACGATGGGCAAACTAAATGAGAGCTGGTGGTTTACCTGCTGTTCAACATTTAGCTCAGTTCGTATCAGGTCTCCGTCTTTACCATATCGCCTGGTTGCGTGAAGCTTATGAGTGAGGCATAGGGTCCTTCAAATCTTTAAAAATCCTTTTTACAAATATTTTTGGGATTCTGGGTTTTTCCATAATGAAGCTCACAAATGATTTGGGAGCGAAATTTCTTGTTCAACATTTAGTGGATACGTTATAGGTCACCTATCTATGCCTTAAACGCCTCTGGAACGTCTATGCATGAGTGGACCAAAGATCCCTCCCAAACAAAATCTTTTGAAATAGTGATATCTTCAAATATTCTTTTAAAGCGCCTTCGAAGAGTCCAAACCTTCACGAAGCTAGAACTACGTGAGCCTTGAGTTTCCCGTTGCACCGGGAGCCATTACGTGGAACTAGGGATAAGATCTGTCGTAGGGTAACCTACATCCAAGCTATTTTATTTTGTCGCATTAATTAAGGGATCAAGCAATTTTCAAAAATCACTGCGCTCCCGATCTAAAGTCATGGATTCGCCGAGCAGTGAGTGGGGGTGCCTAACACCTTCCCCACTCACGTGGCGACTCCCAGTTTCAGATCTCAGTCCTCTAGTTAGGGTTTTTTCCAATCTTTTCCCTATAAATAAAATTTGGTAGCAGCTCCACTTTACTCAATGAAATTATTTTTAAAATTTTAGCGAGTTCTTCGGCTGCGTTGGAATTCAGATGCAGTTCTGACAAGGAGGCCCTCACTCAAAGTCTCGCTTCATGTTTTAGGTGAAGAGAATCGATCGCACAAATCGAGACGGGAGTGCCTTGATAGGGTAAGCCATGTATGCCTCACGCCTTTAGTATGCGGGTTTGTACTGGTGATACAACCTCTGAGCTCCCATGAAGGGGAGTGCGTTCGGGAACCCTTTGCGGTGACCGATGACCTCAGTTCTTTGTTGCCCACGAAGGTTGCCACCTAATGCAGGTCTTAGTCCCGGAGTCAGCCAAAGAAATGGGATGAACCATTCTATGTTGCTCATGGGCTTCGACTGGTAGCTGGCAGAAAATCTAATGGCGAGGTGGTAGTAATGTCTTGAGTATCCCTACTAGAAGATGTGAAGCGGTTATCCCATCTGAATAACGACTGGGAAGGCTTTGGCTCAGGAAATAGTCTTGTTCTCTTCTATCTCATGGCAGTTGGTTGATACGATGTTTAAAGCCTCTATTGCTTTCGAAGCGCAGATGCGAGGTTTTATCGCATCTCTCTTGGCTAATGAAAGATATCAACCATGTGCTAGATTGTGAAAATCGTCCACAGTGTTATGAGAAAAGCTACTAACCATGAGATGGTAAGGGCTAACGTCACATCCATGTGTGTACCTCATTGGTGGATTTCTTGTTGTGAAGTGTTGCATATGTTCTTCTAGGAGGAATTCCACTGGTGAACCCCTTGATCAGCTCCTTGTTTGATAACCTATCGAAGCGGTGGAATGGTGCTCTAGGTAGTGATCTGACCTAGTCCCTCCAACTGGCATGTCGAATGTACTCAAACTCTCTAAAGTGGGGGCGGTTGGAAATCTGATAAAGTGAAGCACTAGAGAAGGCGGGTCATAATATTGTACCATGGCGGTGAGGCTATTCACGCACTTGGACCTTAATAGCCTTAATATGTTTATGCGTATCTTTTCTAAATGGATCTTTATCATTTGGATATTAAACATAATTTATTTCTGTTTCTCTAATTATTAAAGTCTACTTGCTTGACACAGCAAATCTTTCTTATTACATTGTTACCGTTCCATATTAATTCCCATTTCTTACCTCTTCGATAATTCACTGAGAATCACGGATCCCTCGAAAAAAGAAAAAGGAGAAAAAGCAAATATCTTGAACAAAATGAATAGGACTAATGTATGATGCCATCATGAAGGTTTCGCGATAAATATGCGTTCTCTTTTCAACCTCTTTCTCCTTATGCTGCAATTAGTCTTTTCTTTCACTCCTCTCTTTTACGCCTACTCTTTCTTTCTTTCTTTTCTTCTCTCACCTTTCTTTTTTGGTCTACTCTTTCTTTCTTTTCTTCTCTTACCTTTCTTTTGGCCTACTCTTTCTTTCTTTTCTTCTCTCACCTTTCTTTTTTGGTCTACTTTTTCTTTCCTTTCCTCTCTCACCTTTATTTTTTTGCCTACTCTTTCTTTCCTTTCCTCTCTCACCCTTTTTTTTTGCCTACTCTTTCTTTCTTTTCCTCTTTTTTTTTCTCTCTCTTTTTTTTTTGGCCTACTCTTTCTTTCTTTTTCTTCTTCCATTTTCTTTTCCTTTTTTGGTCTCCCTCATTTTTCTCTCACCTTTCTTTTTTTTCCTACTCTTTCTTTCTTTTCCTCTCTTTTTTGTTTGATCTATCTTCTCTATTTCATTTTTCTTTTTTCTCTCTTTGATTTCTAGATTTGATTACAACAAAAATTAACCTGAAGCGTGATGTTGTAAACAACAAGTTCTCCTTGTGTCCTAATGAGGTGACCTGTCCTATAGCTCTAAGGCTTTTAATGCATGAACCTCTCCAAGGTAGGTTATAATCCTAGGGGTATGAAGGTCACTAGAGCCAAGTTCCAGTCATAATGCTTGCCACAACTATTAAAGTAGCTACTAATTTGGGGCATTATGAATAGACGCCATGATAGCCACACAGACGTAAGCCATAACTTGATATACCACCTAGATCCCCCTCTGAATCTACGTGACACCTCTGGACGGTTGTAAACCTCATAATAAATCGTATGCAATGTTTGAAGGCACTATTACGAGATATAAATTGAAATTATGAATATCCATAATGAAAATTTATTGTTTTTATCCTAGGGTTATAGAAGAATAAACAAATGAATAAATCACGGAATAAACCAATGGATAAATATGTCTGTGACGATGTACATATAAACATGATGAAAGGATCAATTATATATACACTCAAATAGATAGGCGACTCTCGTAGTTCGATTAAATGCTTATCTGTCACAACATTAATTAAAACGAGACATTAGAGAGTACTAAAATTTTTTAAAATATTTTTATTTTATTGATAATATGTATACAAATTTTTGTGAAAATATTTGAGCCTAAATTGAAGATGAAGATTCAAGTTGAAGTGCGTTCTGAATAGGAAGTGGTAGAGCTATAACAGCTGAATTAGAAGAGCAGTCATTAATAATTGTGTGATTTTACTTCTGCAGTCCGCTTTAATTAAATTAAAATATAATTTGATAAGATTAACACGACAGACTTGATCATAACTCCCTCTCGTGTTCATAATTTTATTAGGAAACTCCAAAACCGTAATTCTGATTCTGACTTGATATAACGCTTGAATAAAGAATATTCAAAATTTTGTTTTGAAAGATTTGTCTTTGGGAAGGAATCTTATCACACTCATACAATAAGCGTAAAGCGACATGAGACATATACAAAATAAAATATTGAACCTGATAAAACATGATTCGTTAGTCACATTCGTAAAGAATAGAATCTAAATATTAGAAAAAGAGATTTTAAAAAGTTTTAAGAAAAGGACCTAAAATTACTCATACTTACATAAGGCGAAAGTGATTAAATGAGAACACTATCATTAAATGTTGAAACAATGAGTGAGGTATGAATCTACAGATTATAGGTCATTCGTGAGACTTGAGACTCCCAAAACAATGAGAAAAGAAGAATTTTAAATTTTTGAAAAGAGATGATTTGAAAATATCTCCAGATTCTTTAGTTTAAAAGGAAGAAAGATAACAGCTTGAAAATTGAGAAGCGGAGTTTTATCTTTGAGTTGTGAGGAGCAATTGGGGTTGAAATGGAATTTTGGCAGAATTTTCAGAATCATTAGGGAATTTTGGGGGCAATTCGGTGATTATTAGAAATTTTGGAATTTATTCAGCAATTATGAAATTTTAACGAGTTTATTTTTAAAATTTTATGAGATTTATTTTTAATTATGAAATTTTTATAGAATTTATTTAGGAGTTATGGGATTTTCATGAATTTATTAATAATCGTGGAATTTTATGAGATTGGGAAGGGTGAAATGGTAATTGTACTGTTAGGGGCGTGTTGTTGGAATTAAGGGAAGTTCCTAAAGGGGCAGTGTAGTAATTTCGCAGTCTTGTGGGGATAGAATAATGCATTTCGAATTCTCTGGGAATAACATATGTCAATTTTGACACTATGGGGACAAAACTGAGCGTTTCCTCGGAAAGAGCCGGGGGTAGAAAGGCACTTCTCGACTTGGGAGAAGCTTGCAATGTAAAGAGAAGGGAAAGTTGTCCCCGGCCGGGGTCCGGATCCATAACCCCGCGGCCCAGCGTCTAGCCACCGAACCACGCTGTTCAAAGTATTGTTGTACTCTCATGCCCCTACATTGCCTATAATGGGATCTCAGATTAAATCATCCATTTTTCTAAAATGGCTTAGAGGGATTCGGATCCCACATCACGGGCCTAAGGCGACAGCACCCCTATCGCCTGCGGGCCGAGTGCGGTCATGTCTGATCTAGCCTCAAACTAGAATTATCGATGGACAACTTCATGAGCCTAAATCTAGGCTCTGCATTATTCGACCATAAGGCAAGGTCAATTCATTAATCGGTCGATCAAGACACCGCATGGGCATGCGGATCAAGTTGGATCCGCATGGATCCTCTCATCGATTTGAGCCCCTTTTACTGCCTAGAGGTAATCGCAAGCTCTAATGTGCGTGTGCATAATGTCACATCTTGACTTGATCATCTTAATATCGCCTCCCTAGTGCATCCGGTTTGATAACAAAGATATTGGAATGTCGGACCTACGATCTCATAAATGAGACTTCATTTCAAGTGGTTGTACTTCGAAAAGCCATCGCATGACTCCTCCCGTGCTGCCGGAGCGACCTTGGAGATGAAAATCTCGATTTCATAAAACACGGGTGCCTCCTGGTTGTCACACATAAAATCCGCTGCGAGGAACCTTTCCTCTCAGAAATGCATGAGTACGTAGTCACGGCACGATCTTAACCTCGCAAGTGCGATTAAGTGAGTCAGTACTCATTCTATCGTTGAATTAATTAACTACAAATGCTCAGACTCTCTTCAAGTTCTGAAACATCGGTTTTCGAGATGGCGAAAGCAGCCCATCATGCAGCCAGCATGTCTTTCTCGAAGACTCACCTATAAACCCAGGGACGTGTGTACTTATCTAGGAAGAAGCGAAATTGTCTTGAATAAATGTCGAAACAATGCTCGTCCTAGCATAAGCAGCAAGGAGTTGCTCCCGACTTGAATAAACATGACACAACCTCCCAAAAATACCCCACCACTTCGGCTAGAGTGTAACTTCCACGTCCCCGACAATTGAAGAGATTCTATGATACATATTCATGTAGTAATATTTGGTCTTCATACAAGCATTGCACTAAAATGACCGCGCCCGCATAAAGTATGAACCAGATCGTATGGCTGGATTCTTGTATTCTCCTTAACCAAGCTGAAGGTATAGATCTGAGGTATCGTGGACATCTTCAGCATTATCTTTCCCAAAACGAGGTTATTCAAAGCTGCTGCCCAATGATATCATGCTGATTAATTACTGAGTATGAATGTCTACATACCTACTCGCGCGAATCGTGAATGACGTGCTCACATTCTAGAGAATGCTGATTATTCAGTGTGCTAATTGCTCATGCACGATGTGCAGTAGGCCGCACCGGGATCTCTACTTCAAGGATTCCACGACCACTTTCGTGAACTGCGAGCAACCATCGTTGAATGACAGAAAGGCGATCGAGAGGTAGTTACATAAGACTCTTTTTCACCTCATGGCTTCCCAAGAGTCGTCTAAAGCTTTCATTTTGCAGGGTTTAATTTTATGGCGTTCAGAGGCCATCATATTTGAGAGTGCGTAAGGAGGACGTTCATGCTTCATTGATCTTGGGGAAGAAGTGGCCATTGAAAATATTCTTCGAACACCCGTCAATCATCCCCGATCACTACCCAACCAAATCTACCACAAACTAACTAAACTAAAGATAATTCTCACATAAATCTTGAAGAAAACTTAAAAGATGAGTCAACGGAATTTCAGGATAAACCCTCAGCGGATCAGCACGATCCTCCGAAGATCACAAAACCAGATTAATCAAAGGTTATTGGTTAAATGAAGAAAGGCACCATCGTTGTGGTGATTCTATGTTCTAGTTCTTCCTAAGAGGATAAGGTTCCTCAAGATATGATTCGAAAATGCTAGCTGTGAATTACTCCTAATCTTCATAATTTCCTTATATAATTCAGGTACTGAGATCAAAATCCCCTAGGTTCTCTAACACGAAGATAAATCTCAACCATTCCAAGATTCCAAATAATTTGCATTCTTTCGTGAACATCCAATTCACATATGGTGATTAAAGCAAGTAAAACTGTAGGGACTACTAACCTCCCACTTTGAGAGCTTCCGCTTTTGAACTAATCTTTGATCGGAGCTGGAGAATTGAACCCCATGCCACTAAGCAGGACTGCAGGCCTTGAATTTTGATGTTGTGAAGAACTTCGAGACCGCTTTCATTGCATAGACCTTGAAGAAATTCTCTCTTCTTATCTCAGAACCCCAAAAAAAAGAACCCCCTCTGTTTCTCACTCTCTCCCTATTTATAGGGATTCTTTTTCTTTTTGATTTTAATATTTATTTATTTTTCCAGATTTTCTATTTTCCCTTAATTTATTATTTTTAGATTTTAAATTTTTCTTCTTTTTTTTAATTTCCAAATTTTATTTACTTTTTAATTTCCAGATTTTATTTAATTTTAATTTTCAGATTTTTCTTCATTTTTTTTTCTTTTTTGATGTTTAATTATGTTTTATTTTTTATTTTTATTATTTATTCTTATTATTGTTTTTTTTATTGTTTTGATTTTTAAAAAAAATTCTTTTTTCTTTAATGTGTTTCTATTTTCTAGGTTTTTCTTTATATTTTTTAGATTTTGAACCTTTCAATTTTTATTTTTCTGATTTTTAATTTTCCCTTGACTTTTATTATTTTATTTCTTTTTATTTTGATTTTTGATTTTCAGGTTTTAATTTTGTTAATTTTCTCATTTTGATTTATTATTCATTTTCGTATTTTTGTTATTATTTTTCCAAATTCCTACTTTTATTATTTTTCATATTTAGTTTCAGATTTCAATTCCTTTATTACTATATTTCTTTTATTATTATTATTTTATTTTTCATATTTTTGTTTTGTTTTTCTCTTTTCTTTTGTTTACCTTGATTTTCATCTTTTTCTTCTGTTTTCACTACTTAATTATGATTCTTTTTGAATTTCTTGGGGTTTTTAATTTAGGTTCATCTGAGTTAACTGGACCTCAGACATAATTGAGTGTTTACAAAGGTGTAGCCCGATAGCTTATCCTGCAGTTTCGAAACTAGAAGGCCAGCAGTGTTATGGCCTAACAGTCTGTGTATAATGGAAAAGCAAAATCATTAGCATCTGTCTAATCTGTGAAGCGAACCCTGTAGTCACCTGGTCCTTTGCTGGAACACAGACGATGATTTAGTCAAACGGGGTATTGATTCAATTGAAGCCTGAGGGGGGCTTTAGGCTGGGACTTGATAATGGTCCTGTATCTTGAGGATCTGAGGCATATGTAAGCTGAAGACAAGGGACAAAATAACCTCAGGTTCACCAGTGTTGCATAGGAAAGTTAAGTGATCTAGAGCCATGCCAAGTTCAGTCCCAAGCGAACGTTGAATGCACCCCTTCCAGTATATCATGTCAATGATGAGAGCCCCTGAGTCCCGATTGTAAGGCCTGGTAGTACTCCCTGAAGTTCATGATAGGAACATCCGACGATGGCGTACAAGCAGACACCTACGTTGGAGAAGCTGAAAATTCCAAGCTTGCTATGGCCTTTCGAGAAGTCCTCTAGAGTTCCAGGGGTCACGTTCACGTTAAATTTGGAAGCGATCCAGCTTGGCCAATCGCTGTTAATTCTCAGGGTGGTTTTGAAGGTGGCAGTTACTCACTTGGGTGACATATCGCCCTAGAAGAATGCCCTGCCCACCGCAAGTTCATCTTCCGAAAAAGGGCAACTCAGAGGCTCGGACATGGCGGCTTCCCCCCTCCTCAGATCACACACTGTCTCGAGCTTGAAGGAAAGGACCCTCGCTTGATAATGCAAGCCCACATTCCACAACCACGCCCTTCAAGACGAGCGAGCACTGCCCCTGTTTGTCCAAACCATGGCAGAGCATGAAAGAGGGAATTAAGTCAAGGGAAATGGGGAAGAACCCCTGGTTGCAATTTCCTTTAATTTCCTAGAACTTTCAAAATTTGCTAATAGGCCCTCGAAGTCCCCATATTTGCAAATCAGTCCCTCGAACTTTCCATATTTTCAAATCAGTCCCTCAACATTTCATAATTGCTAATAAGCCCCTTAACTTTTCAAAATTGAAGAATAGCCCCAACCAATTTTTTTTAAGTTCTTCTTTTTTTTCAAATAACATCAAACCTTTTTCCCACATCAAGTCCAATTTCTTTTAAATTCTCTTTCTTCAACTAAATCAAGCTTAATTTTCCCTAAAATTTCAAGTCAACTATTTCTTTTCAACCAATTCCTTTTCTCTAAAAGTGTCTATTCAAGCCCAGTTTATCTTAAACCAAACCTAATCTTCTTCTCAATTATTTTCAAAGGAAAATTCTTTAGTTCTAGGTCTCACGCAATGAACCCTAGGCACGAACTGGTAGCTTTTTCTGATGTTCAATGCTTAGGAATTCATATGGGTCCCAAGTGCAGTCATAGTTGTCTTGGGCCCTGCGTATATGTGGGCTAAGAACCCATTTTGAATAACCTCAATAAAAACTCATTTTGCATTCTTTAATCGCACGCGATGGGCCCTAAAAGCGAATTGGTAGCTTTTTCTGCTGTTCTTTGTTTAGAGGCCTGTATGGGTCCAAGTGCAGCCGTAGTTGTGTTGGGCCCTGTGCATATATGGATTGGGATTGCACCCTCAAAATGTTTTTCCAAAAAAACAACAAAAAACATCTGCCTTCCAATTTAAACTCTATTCGAAGGTCAAGCCTTCAAATCAACCAGAACTACGTAAGCCTTGAGTTTCCCATTGCACCGGGGAATACGTAGGAGCAGGATCAAGTCCTGTCAGGCTAACCTCCATCAATTAATTTATTTCCATGCTAATTAAGGGATCAAACTATTTTCAAATAATCACACGCTCGATTTAAGGGTACCGTTCCTTTAGAACGGTGAATAGGGTGCCTAACACCTTCCCTATTCGTAACCGACTGCCGAACCTAAATCTCTTCCTCGAGTCAGGATTTTTTCCAAGTATTTTCCTTTAAATAAAAATTTAGTGGCGACTCCACATTAATCCAAATAACATCCATTTCAAAATTTTAGCGAGTTCGTTGTCTCGTCGGAATTAGGGTTGCGACAATGGTCTGATACAATTCACTAAAACTTAATAAATAAGCCAACTAGTACGTGTCAAACAACAAAGGGTCTAGTTCCAAGGTGTAATTACAGTAACGTCAAGTCTCTTTTTCAAGAAGTTGAATGATTTGAGATCTCACGCAATGAGCTCCAAAATTGAAAGTGCAGCGTACCCTATCTTTTGATGTTCAAAGAATAATATGAGTCGCAGTACAACTGTCGCTTGCCTTCGACTCTGTGCATGTGGATCGAAGATCTCCCTTTTTAACCTCCCTTCAAAATTACCCTTTTTTTTAAATAATTTTCAAAGTTTTAAAAGGTCCGAGATCTCATGCAATGAACTCCGAAGTTGAAAGTGCAGCATCCCATGTCTTTTGATGTTCGCAGAATCATGAGTCGCAGTGAAACCCTCACTTTCCTTCGACTCTGTGCATGTGGATCAAAGATCTCCCTCTTTTTTAGCCTCTCTTAGAAATTACCTTTTCTTTTTTCAAAATAATTGTCAAAGCTTTAAAAGATCCGAGATCTCACGCAATGAACTCTGAAGTTGAAACTACAGCATACCCTGTCTTTCGATGTTCGGAGAATCATATGAATCGCAGTGCAACCCTCGCTTTCCTTCGACTTTGTGCATGTGGATCAAGATCTCCCCTTTTAATCTCTCTTCAAAATTTCTTTTTCAAAATAAGTGTCAAAGCTGTAAAAGATTCGAGATCTCACGTGATGAACTCCAAAGTTGAAAGTGCAGCATACCTGTCTTTTCATGTTCCGGAGAATCATATGAATCGTAGTGCAACCCTCGGCCTTTGACTCTGTGCATGTGGATCGAAGATCTCCCCCTTTTAATCTCTCTTGAAAATTACCTTTTTCAAAATAATTTTCAAAGCTTTAAAAGATCTAAAATCTCATGCAATGAACTCTAAAGTTGAAGGTTCAACACACCCTATCTTTCGATGTTCGAAGAATCATATGAGTCGCAGTGCAACCCTTGCTTGCCTTCAACTCTGTGCATGTGGATTGAAGATCCCCTATTTTAGTCTCTCTTCAAAGTTACCTTTTTCCAAAATAATTTTCAAAGCTTTAGGCAATCCGAGATCTCACGCAATGAACTCTGAAGTTGAAAGTGCAGCATGCCCTATCTTTCAATGTTCGGAGAATCATATGAGTCGTAGTGCAACCCTCGGTTGCCTTCGACTCTATGCATGTGGATCGAAGATCTCCCTTTTTCAATCATTCTTCCAAATCAAAACAAAATCCAAAACCTAAAGCGCTCTTTCACATTCCATATAAAGCTTTCTTAAGGATCGAGTCCTAGAAATCAAAACTACGTAGCATTGAATTTCCCGTTTCACCAGGGAATACGTAGGAGCAGGATTAAGTACACTGAGGCTATTTTCATACAAACCTATTTATTTTTGTTCTCTTTAAGGGATCAAACAATTTTAAAAAAAAATAATCACACACTCAGTTTAAGAGTACCGTTCTTCGCAACGGGCGAGTAGAGTGCCTAACACCTTCCCTATTCGTAACCGACTCTCGATTCTAGAATTTCTTACTCAAGTTAGGGTTTTGTCAAATGTTTTTCCTTAAAATAAAATTTGGTGGCAGCTCCACAATCAAAATAAAATATTTTTTAAATTTTTTTAGCGAGTTCATCGTCTCGTTGTAATTACGATGACAACAAGGATGAACTTACAAAGCTTTGTGCAAATTTTTACATATTTTCTAATTATCTTTTGTGCTTATTTTCTTAACAAAATCGTAGCCTAAATACAGCATCTAGAGAATCAACTAAGTGAAGGGTACTAGGCTTCAAAACTATGATGTTAAAAAAGATAGATCAATAGTTGTGTTACTGATTATGTTATTTTGATATGCCTTATTTTAGAATTACAATGCTAATGGAAGTGAAAATGATAATTGGGAATACCAATTTTTGCCCCCGGTCAAGGAAATTAATTAAATGATAAAAAATAAATAATAAATGAATACAAATTACAAATAAATAAGAAATGAATAAGTAAATAGCAATAAACAAAAAGGAAAAAAGGAGTAATAGAAGAAAGAAGTTGGGTCAAAAGTTGATTTTTGCCCATCAGCTAACAAATAAAGTGTAATTGGGCTTGAGCACCAATAAATGGCCCAAGAACCAAAAGAGAAAAGAAGGACGATACAAAAAAAGAGGGAAAAGAACTGTCAAAAAGAAATTAAAAAAAAAGGAGTGGAGGCTAACCAATTTGGTTAGAATTTAGTTTTCTGTTAGAATGGGGGTAAAGGGAGCAACCAGGAGCGAGGCAAAAGGAAACCGGAGATGGTGAAATATAAAAGGAAAATTAGAAAAGAATAGGGGGACTTTTTTTTCGGGGGGCAAAAGAGAAATACCCGTGAGTTAATTCCCTTTCCGATTAAATTTCTGCATTTTAGAATTCTTATCTGTGGCAGATTTTCTCTACCTTGGATTTAGCTTCCCTGGATTCTCTTCTACTTCCCGAAGCTTTATGTGATTCTCTCATCGAGCCAATTTTAACCTTGATCGGTAGAAGTTCTGTGTCTTTGAAATTATGCATTACTTAGGTCAGTGGTCTCGACTGATTCTGCTTGAGGTTATACTTGAATCATTGCATTTATTCTTATTGATGGCTCGACTTGGCAAGAGATTGTAGTGAATACTGTTTTGTGATGGTTTGAGTTAATGATTCCAATTCCATGTTCGATTCGTGACCTGATTTGCATGAATTGATTGGATTTCTCTCAATTCAATGTCGATTTGGTCCATTGCTTAATTATATTGCTTCTGTCCAAGTACAGATCTTTTCTCGCTATTAAATAGCATGGTCAGTAGATGCATGTTTGGTTTGTTCGTGGTTCCAGAATTTCAACTTAGCTTGGTTCAGTGATTGCATGTCGGTTTTAACAATTTGCCTTGTGCAAGCAATCTGAATATTCTTGCATGTCCTCTTTTTTATAAGGTTATGCAATCTGGATGAATTCTAGTTTAATAATTGTTTTTAGGTAACTATTGGATGATTCCTATATGTTGTTGCACTGCATCGCCAACATTTAGTTATTTTCCTAAAACCCACACAATTATGAATCAAGTGCTAGCTTTAACCTTAAGCTCGGTCATGGAAAACGTTAATCATAGGTACAATTTCCTCAATTAAGTGATTCTCGTAGGATTAGGGCTAGAAGCGAACCAATTCCTAATAAGTCATGGAAGATCTGACTTAGCTAGTTTACTAGGTCTTCATATCAAGTTTGGTAACCTGATCCAGGATTTCAAACTTACAGCTTAAATTCTAGCCTCCAGGTCTTTGGGAAAACCTTTTGTCCTCTGTACCTATCATCTCTTTACCTACTTTGGAGTTTGGGTCTAGTTTTATTTTCAGAAACTCCTTAGACTCACCTACAGGATTCCTAACAAATAACCATGAACCTATTTCTAATTTGTGGTTTGCGTAAGAACCCCAGTTTTGTGCCTTCTAAACCTTGATCTGAGCTCTCGTAGCTGGCTCCATGATCTCAAGTTAGTAATCTGGACCTAGGTACCTACACAGGCTCGGATAGGCAAAGATAGGACCCTTAGTTCCCTATACCAACTGTGGAGAGGTTTAGATCTCTAGAAGCCAGACCTAAGTCTAGGACCTTTAACTGTTGTAGTCTGTCAGGGAATGAGTTCATTGCTAATTCTAATCTGTGAACCTCAAGAGATTAGATTGACCTTGCCTGGGGAAAATCAAGTCTCGGAAACTTGAATCTAACTTCCACAAAGGTAAGTTCCTTTAGCTAGCTAACTTTGTTGCTTGGTCTGCTACCCCAAAGTTTAGAACTTGGAAACCAAATAAGAGCTTAAGACTAATGAGTTTTGCTTGCAGAATTAAGGAAATCATGATAGGTTTTAAGTAGGAAATTTTGAGTAATAAAATAGGATCAAAGACACGGACACTCAGTTCTAATTCCTAACGTCAAGAACCCACAAAAAAAAAATCTAAGCTAGATTGGCCAAGCAAGGGCTAAGTCAATTTGTGGAAGCCCAAGTCAAAAGGTGAAATCAGTAGGTTCCAAACGGTTATAGCAAATTAGGGTAGAAGAGACCTACCCTAAAGGACTAAGAACAGACCTGCAGGAACATTAGGCCCAAGGTTGGGACCTAAAAAGTAAATAGGAACGTCTAGGTTGTGTCATAAGACCTTTTGAGGGGAATGGCGTTTCAAACTAGCCAAAGAGACCAGGTCCAGGTTATGCAAAGGCCTACTACAGCAGGCTAACAGCAGTGTAGCAAAGCCATTAGCAAGTCAAATACAAATCAGTCTCAGGTAATAGCTAGAACCCATTCAACTTTCAGATGCAGACATTGACCCTTAATTATGATAGCTATTCCAGCAGACTATTGAACCTGTGACAACTATAGATCCACACTGGATCATAAGCATTCATCATTAAGTCAGATTTCTATCATTAAATAAGCCTACAACATGCTTTGAATCTTGCTGACATCCAGGAGCTAGATTAGTTATGTAGGAACAATGTTAACAAGGGCAGTCTTTATTGCTACATCCTATGATTAGGACCAAATCAATCTAAGAATATAGGCCAGAGGAGTGGGAGGAGTTTTTTTATTAGATGATTCCACTTCTTTGAAATTGTCCCAATGTCTGGTATACCGCCAGATTATGCCTACTTGAACCATGTGCTAGGAACTCATTCCCAAGTGCATAAGAGTAATAAACAAAAGGCAAGACCAGAAATATAGTAATTGATTTCTACATGGTCAAAGCTTGATTCACATCCCCTAGGCCAATTATAACAATAGTTCATGTGCTAACCCTTGCATCCCAGTATTAAGTTGTCAAATCAGCAAGGAATTCAAAGGATAGTCAAGTATAGCTAACTCTGTTCGACATAGGCTAGTTATATTCCTTAGCCATATTGTTAGAATTTTAAGGAACTCTAAGTTTGGAAGTGCTCGAATATATGCTGGTTTGGTTTACATTTTGCGAGATTGTGACATTTTAATGCATGAATCACAAAAATGGATCAGCATCAATGGCCGATCACCAGGTGTCATAAGTTATTAGCATAAGTAGCTTATTATCTGTGTATACCAAGACCAAACATGTTCAGGTTGGACATCAAGTAATAGCATGAGTCTTAGCTTAGCCAGGTCCAATGCCTGGAGTTATTCAGACGATGAATCTCAACCTGGGGTTTAGGACCAGAAACTGACATGAAGGTGGTGATGTAATACTTTCATAGGCAGAACTTGATATCAAGCAGGATTAAAGGAGTTCTAGCAAAATACAAGTTAAAATTGTATTTTGGTCATTAGAAATGTACCTTACTTCCAATTTAGCTGCTGATTAAATTATGCATGCATTTAGTCTTTGAATTATACATATTTATCATATTTTTTAATAAAAAATATTAAATAGAGAGACATAAAGTAAATTTAACTAATTTGTTCTTTATATTTTATAAAATGATAATTATAATTCTATTTCTATTTTTTTACTGATAGTAAGTATATCACCTTATTTGCTTTTCCAATTAATATTAATTTGTTTGCTTATTTTGTCAAACAGAGCAGCATATGAAGTTGGTAATAAAATGCTTTATTTGTTTATTAAAACACTTTATTTTTACAAATTTCTTGAAGAGTTGGCAACTGTAATAAAATTATTTTAGTTTTATTTTATTTTAGATTATTCATGGTGACATTTATGGTTATATGTGATGTTGAACTTTCTAATTGATGAAATTAAGTTGGGGACAACATTTATTTGCAAGATTATGAATTATAAATCAAATATTTTGTGTGCTTTACACCTTTTTGCTAATTGTTAATCATTGGTTAGAGATTGAAATATCTAGGTTTATAGTGTATGAGTTTTGACTTTGAAGGCTTCAAGGGTATCTTACTCCATAATATGTAGAATTATATATTTTTCTATTTTCATAAAAAGAATATGATTTTTTATCTATTTTTTTTTTCATAACATTGATGTTTAGTTAACATATGGTTGAGCATTAAGATAATATTCACACACACATCACTTCTCATTGAATAGACACATAAAACTTACATAATCACATGCATATACAAACAACGAAATGTCATTCAACAAATTTATGAACAACTTCAACATGCACACACAAATAGTACATAAAATAACAAACTCATGTACATCACACACATACTGTGGCACCCATACAATTTACATAAACACACACAACATACAAATTGATGTACAAATAACCTTTATACATAAGCAAACAACCTACAAACAGAAAATAAAAACAAACGCATATGTACACACCCTAAGACATAAACACATAACTTTTTAATATAAAAATAACAAATTTAATTAAACCTAGTTATATATATATATATATATGAAAATTGAATTAATCCAAATCATCATGACTTAATATTAAATCAAATTTAATGATAACAATTATTTAAAAAAATATAAAATTTATTGTACAATAAACTTACTTAATTTTATAGAATAAATAGAAAACTAAAAAAACGAGATAAAATAATTAATACTCATATGCCAAAAAGATTATAAATAATAGTATTATTATAAAAATTATATAATATATTTATAAACTGAATTTAAATTATACATAAACTAATTTGTAAAGAAAAAAATCTTTACACACAAACTAATTTGCATTATTTTAAATATATAAAGAACTGTGATGATATATTTGTTTGAAATGATAGTACGAAATTAATGAAGAAGTTTTTAGAAGCAAAAGACTAATTTGTAATGTTATAAATAAGTTTTGTACTAATGAAAAAACTTTTAGAAGTAAGATTTCAATTTGCAATATCATAAATAAATGAAGAACTAATTACTTCCTTTATTCCATTAACAAACACATGACACATAATCTTAAACAACATACACAATGCAAACAAAAAAAATGTAGATACACAAACAAACACATTCATACACACAAGATAGACACTTAGCATGCATAATACAAATATACAGAAAATTAAAATACACAAGCTAGGTACAAATTAATAGAGATAAACACGCTCATAAATTAAGATACACCAACACAAAATAAACAAACACAAGAACAAAACAAACTTACACACAACAATCAAATCTTACACACATAGCATACACAAATGCACAAAAACAACACTCACAAACAAACATATCTTACACACATAGCATACACAAACACATACAGTATACGAAGAGATCTTGCATAAAAAATAATAAATGGGGATTGGGCTTGACCCAAAATTAAAGGAAATGGGCTAGACCCATATTAACACTTAACTTCAAAAATAAGAACGAAATCGGATTTGGATTAAAATTGAAGGAAAGAATTGGGCTTGACCCAACTTAAGAAAAATTGAATTTGATTTGAGAATAAGAGTTGGGCTTGACCCAAAGTTTCAATGGATTTGATTAGAGAAATGAAATGGACTTAACCCTAAAAAAAATTGAATTTTTGATTTCAAGATTGAGAAAAAGAATTAGACTTGATAAGATGAGCTTAATTTGAAATTGAGGAAAAGAATCGGACTTGATTTAAAATAAAATGAACTTGATTTGAATTTGAGGAAAAGAATTGGACTTGGTCTCAAATAAAATAAACATGATTTGAAATTGAGGAAAAGAATTGGACTTCATTTAAAATAAAATAAACTTGATTTGAAATTGAGGAAAAGAAATGGACTTAATTTAAAATAAAAAAATTTTGATAAAAAAATTTTAGGCTTGACTTAAGTAACAAAGAATTTGGTTTCACATTAAAAATTATACAAATTAATTGTAAAAGGATTGATTGAAAAATTTTCATTTGGTTTTATAGGGCGAATTGAAAAATTGTAAGCATTATGGCCTAATCGGAAATGGCCTAATTCGTTTAGATATTCAGCTCATTATCATTCGGTTAGGCCCATCCAACACAGCCCAAGTTGAGGAACGTGGCACCTGTGTTTAACTCCAATTGAGTGGATATTTGCAAAGTTAGCAAGGCCTATTTTGAATTGGCCGTGAGGTTGCTACCCAGATTGAAAATTGGCATGGAAGTCAGCATTTGAGCCCAAGCCCAATTCTGTTTATGGTTTAGTCATTTGAAATAGCAAAGGAGGGAATTAAAACAAAGGGATTGCCCATGGGGATCGAACCTAGGTCACTTGCCTAAGTCTTAATTGAATTAGCCGCATAAACTAAGCTTTGGATTTATTGACAAGATCCATAAATTTAATATATGTAGAGCTATAATGGGGACTGCATCATTTTTAAGCCAGAATTTACTGTGTGGCCCCCACACCCCTTTTCACTCACAATCCTTTTTGCATGGAATTTTGCTCTATGTATGCATGGGTCTCACTCTTCTCTTTTTGGTCAGTGTCCTCAAAGGAATCAGGTGAAAGAAAGCTTGAGCTATGGTAAAGCTCATCATGCATTTGGTTTCATGAGGTTCCCCTTTCATAGTGAGAATGGGGACCACTTCGATGGAAAAACATTTTAGGTGGAAACTCATCTCTCTTTATTTTCATTCAACCTTTATGACCATGTATTGTAGTCTCAAACACTTCGTTTTGATTCACTCTGTTATCTTTCATGACATGACACTTTGCATTGGGCAAATTTGATTGATGTTGTGTGCTTTCGACATCACCATATAACAAGCTATTAATAAGGCTTTTACCCTTTCTGGTCCTACCCTCAGACGCACCATTAACAATGGTGTAAGTGTTGTCAAAAGAATCTGAATGTTAGATAGGGAACATATCATCCATTCCATAGTAAGAAGAGAGGCTACCATCATAAGCATAGGAACTTTGAGCGATGGTGGATTTTGACAATTTTCCAAGGACACGACTATGCTCAAAACTTGAATCAATGAAGTCTGTGGTATCTGATGTATCTAGTGAGCTTACATGATTAGAGCCATGGTGAATATTTTTCTAAGCTTGCTTCTGTTGTTTATTAGAACATACAGGATTGGCAGATGTATCTTCTTCAAGTTTTTCACTACTTGACCTTTTAGTAGTAGAAGCACTTTCTATAGTGTCCACTTTAGGTTTTGCACCCTGTAACTGATTGATCATTGTTTGCCTTGAAACTTCAGCGTGTGGTTATGGTGTTGCCAGCTCCACTCCCCATTATACAGAAGTTTAGCAACTGCGGTTAGCTACTCAAGTGCTAACGGTGCTGTGTGTCGGAAGAGATGTCGATCAAGGTCGGTGTGCTTGGACAAGGAAACGTCAACTTCGATGTCCAGTGCCTTCGGGAAACAGACGCGTCAAGTTCATTTTTGACTAGGTGATTGATGCACTTCATGAAACAGATGCTGCATTTCATGATCGATCCACCAAAATTTTCACATCTATGCTCCTTCCGTTAATCAAAGCAAGTGTGAATTGGTCCCTGGACATGCATGAAATATGACTGTCATGCACTTCCTATTCATTTCTTTGAGCCTTGAGAGACATAACGTACAATCATTGCGTGTCAAATATTATAAACACAAGATGGCTCAGCTTCTACATCGTCTTTGGCTTCCTTCGCTACAAGTGATCAAATGAGAGGCATTATCCTCAACAGCGAAGATTCATGAGACTTATCACCACATAAGACCCTCGATCCAGGCCTTTTCTATATTGTATCACTGCCTCAAACAATCCCTGACTGGTAGGATCCTTTCGACTAATAGGTTGCCAACACATAGGACATTGGGAGCTTCTTTGACACCATTTGAGAATGCATTGCATGTGAAACCCATGCTTACAGATAGTGAACGTTGGACGATCATGTTCACAAAATTCTTCAAGGCATATGCTGCAAGCATCAGCACAAGATTCTTGAATACCCCTTTTGACAAAGGTCGCAGCAGATGTCATAAGGCTTTTGGTCTTTGTAAACACCAGATTATATCCGAGGCCCCCATTTTCTGATTAACGGTTAAAATTAACCAAGGAACCAGCACTAAATTAAACGATAAGAAACAACAGAAAAAACAAACAAATAAAAAATAAAAAAAAAGGAGAAAAATAATAAAAGATAAAAATACAAAAATAAAGTCGGCATAGGGATAAGTAAATAGACAAATTAAATACAAGTAAAAATAGAAAAAGAGAAAAGAAAAACAAGCAGGGAAATATAGCAAATAAAGTAAAATAAAAAAACAAATAAAAATAAATAAATAAACAATAAAAATATAAAAAAATATAATAATAATAATAATAATCAAAAATAAAAAAATAAATCAAAAATAAAAAAATAGAAAAAGAGAAAAGAAAAACAAGCAGGGAAATATAGCAAATAAAGTAAAATAAAAAAACAAATAAAAATAAATAAATAAACAATAAAAATATAAAAAATATAAAAAATATAATAATAATAATAATAAAAAATAAAAAAATCAATCAAAAATAAAAAATGATAAATAGAAAAGGTAAAAGAAATTAAAAAAGGAAATTCGAAAAGAGAAGGAAGACGAAATAAAAGGAAGAAAACAATAATAATAATAATAATAATGAAAATTAATAAAACATAAATAAATTAAAAAAAATGATGATAAAAAGAAAATAAGGAAAATATAAAAAGGAAAATAATTAATAATGAAAAACGAAAAGGAAAAAACGTCATTGGATTGGGGGTTATAGTAGGGCATCCACCTGCAGGATTGGGGGCTTTTTCCTTTCTTTTGGGAATTCTTCTCCCTCCAAGATTTTCTCTGATTGCAGGGGTATGAAAGGCTCGAAGAGAGACCGAATCTTCTCCGCTTAGACGTCGTGTCGAGCATGCCTCAACGGATAGAGAATCGACCACAGACACTGCCATCAACCCCGTACAATTTAGTTCCTCCCACAGCTATAGGCTCTAGATCTAGAATTTGATATGAGCATCTATAAATGTTAAACGAAGTAGCCTGCATGTCTGGTATAAAAAATATTAGCCTGCATCTATAGCGTTTGATGATATGCTTATGTGAGATGAGATCTTGTTCTGTACCGTGCACCTAATCAAAGAAGACTGAAATGCTTAGATGCTGTCAAAAACCTGAACGAGCGATATGAACCCCAAGTGAGTCCATTCTAGACTAGAAACGCGTCGAGTGATAGGTAATAAATAATAAGCCTACATAGGTCCTCTCGACCAGATTTAGATCAGCCCCGCATCCGTAGTATCTCAGGACTTGAGTAAGCCAGCCTCTGATCCATTTGCGCTTAGACTCCTAGGCCGAAGTTTTATATAAACCTGTGATAGCCTCCTCGTTCGGAGTCGAGGAAGTCAAAAGACTACAAAGCCCACCGACGCAAACCTCCTACCTTGCCTTTAGTGCTCTGGAGCAGATAGAGATCAGAAGGAAGCCATCCGCGACCTACCTTGGCCCAAGAGCAATCGAGTTCACAATCGGAGCTCAGCTATCTTGATTAGGAAACCTGCCTATGTCTCCAAAGCTCGCGAGCGCAGCGTCGCATTCCTCAGGCGAGTAAACAACCCATTCCCGAGCCTCCTGGGTGATACGTAAACGTCGACATGGAGACGTAGGGGTGAACGATGACGTGTCTTTCGAGGGTGACGTCTCGGAAGGAGGGAAGAGCTCATGAACCGCTTCGTGGCGTCTGGAGTTTGCGGCCAGTAGGGAACAACACTCCCACGATAGCCGATGGTCGGACATGGTGATTGAGACCAGTCGGTCGGCAACCACTCAAAGCACCCGCCGCCAGCATCCAATGGTGAAATCTGAAGGCGAACTTCGGCAAGAGGAGCAAACACAAAGGAATTTGCAAAGCGAAGGCCCATCGACTCAAGAGGATCAGCTAGAATGGAGTAGTGGGTATCTCAACCCCAAAGGCAAGCGGTGCCATGCATTAGATGTCGACGGAGGAAGCCGAGAGGACTCAAATCGAGGGAGACCTGACGAAGGGAAGTAAGGAGGTAAGAAGGGTCCCCTGTCCGAAACCACGCGACTTAGATCAGGGGATGAAACGACTCACTCGAGTATTAACCTCAACAGCGACAGACTCGTGTGTTGGAGCTCAGTCTCCATCTAGAGGCAAAAGGCAAGCCACAGGGCGATTCCCAGGCAAAAAATCCGACTCCGATGGTGTAATAACCCGAAACGAGCTCGGCCGCTGTCGCAACCGTAATTTCGACGAGACGACGGACTCGCTAAAATTTAAAAATGAAATTTTATTTGATAAAGTGTGGAGTCGCCACCAAATTTTTTATTTAAGGGAAAATACATGGAAAAAACCCTGACTCGAGGAAGAGATTTAAACTTAGGGAGTCGGGCATGAGCGGGAAGGTGTTAGGCACTCTGCTCGCCTGCTCTGGGCGACAACGCATTCTCTTAAACTGAGTGTGTAGTTATTTGAAAATATTTTGATCCCTTAATTAATTTTGAAATAAATAGGTTGATGGAAGTTAGCCAGACAGGACTTGATCCTGCTCCCATGTATTCCCCGGTGCAATGGGAAACTCAAGGCTTACGTAGTTCTGGTTTAATTCGAAGGCTTGACTTTCAAATGGAGTTTAACTTGAAAAGAAAATGTTTTGTTGTTGTTGTTTTTTTTTTTTTGAAAAACATTCTGAGGGTGCAATCCCAATCCACATATGCATAGGGCCCAAGACAACAACGGCACTGACTCATACACAGACTCTTAAACAACGAACGCTAAAAGCTACCACCTCGTTTTTGGGCCTATCGCTATGAGAATAAGGAAAGCAAAAAAGATTTTTATTTAATCGTTTTCTTGATTTGTAAATATGGGAAGCGCGTGGGCTTAATCGGACACTTTAAGAGAAAAGGAATTGGTTGAAAAGAAATTGTTGACTCGAAATTTTATGGAAAATTAAACTTGATTTAGTTAGAGAAAGAGAATCTAAAAGAAATTGGACTGGATTTGAGAAAATGGTTTGATGTTATTTAAAAAAAAAACAACAACAACAATAAATAACTTAAAAAAAATTAAAATAAAAAAAATTATTGGGGCTAATCTGCAATTATGAAAAGTTCGAGGGACTGATTTGCAAATATGAAGAGTTCGAGGGCCTATCAACAATTATAGGTAATTTATGGACCTATCTGCAATTTTTAAAAATTTGGGAGAATTATGGGAAATTGAAAAAAAGGGTTCTCCTTGCTTGAGGCGTCCCTGGAGACTGGTCGCTGTCCACACCGGGGCCGTCTCTTCTCAAAGCTTCCTGGCCAACCACCACACTTCCTTCCTATGCATCCCATATCTCCGTGGTGGGGCCTTCGTCAATGGCTACTCTCTAATGCGAATTGGACCATCCCGGGCCTGGTCAGAGCTCTCCTCTACCTTCAACTACCCCCAACAACGGTGGGGCGAGCTTAAGCATGCCGGCGGGAGGAACTTCAGGCATTCCGAACTGGATCGAAGCGAGACGGGGTACGATCGATGGGTCTCCCAGAACCGCGATCGGAAGCTGGAATGTGGGTCGTCCTGTTCACCTGCCCCGTGTAGCTCCTACCTAAACGCTCATTATAGGATGATAAATCGCCCTATCCGCTCGATTATCTCACTAATATTCGTCTATGGAGTGGTAAGCAATTCAACAGATGCAGCGCGGCGGTTCATCCATGGTGGTTAGCCATGGCTCAAGCAAGCAAGCGAATAACTCTATACTATGCAATGTAAATCGGAGTAGCCATGGCTCAAGAAAACCAACAAACAACTCTATGCTACTCAATGAATCGAAGAAACAAGAGGACGAACTCCACCACATGCCGAAAGTGATCGAGGGCCTGGTCGGGCACTCTGTTGTGCAAGCAGGCTTTAAATGAGCGTGAGACGCTGTTAATGGAGGTTCCCCGATCGGATGTCCGTCTTCGACCGTCGACGTCAACGGGATAGGGCGCAAGAATCGGGAGGAGTGTATCGCACTCCTGAGGTGTCTTTCTCGGTCTCCAAAACCTGAAAGAAGATAGATCCCCACGCCCAAGGAAAGGTCCTAAAGTAAGGCCAAAAAAGAGAGCTCCTCCCTCCGTTCTTGGCCTTTTTATAGTTGAGCGCCCTTATTCCCCCCCCCCCCCGATTTACATTTTTCCTATTTTATTTCCTTCATATTAACTTTTTCTTTTTCGATTTTGTTTTCTTTTGTTTTCTTTTTATTTTATATTATTATTTTTTTATATTACTTATTATTATCTTTATCATTCCTTATCATTTTTCTTTTTTCATTTTCGAACCTTACTTTTTATTTTTATTTTTAATTTTAACTAATTATCCTTTTATTCTCTTTATTTTTCTTATTTTTTTTTGTTTACTGTATTTCCCATCTATTTTGTTTCGGATTTTTTTTAGTTCTTAATCTTATTTTCAGATTCTTAATTTCTTAATTTTATTTCAAGTTTTTTTTTCCGATTTTCATTTTTTAATTTTAATTTCAGATTTTTCACTTTTTTAATTTTATTTTCTGACTCTTCATTTTTTAGTTTTAATTTCAGATTTTCCATTTTTTAATTTTCTGGGTTTTTCATTTTTTTTCTTATTTTAATTTCATATTTTTCATTTTTAATTATTTTTCATTTTTATTTTCATTTTTATTTTCCTATTTTCCTTTTATTATTTTCCACTTCCTTTCTCTCTTCTTTTCCTTTTTATTTTTTTATTCCCTTTTCATTTTCATTTTATTCATTTCCTCCTGCCTGCTCGCTTTTCTGTATATTTTGTTTCTTTTTTGTTTAATCTAATATTCATTTATTAATTAAATTAGGGTTAATTAATTAATTTAGCAACCGGGAGCATCAGACATAATTAGGTGTTTACAGTTTTTCCTTTTTTACTCATTTCCTGCCTGACAATGTGAGGGATGACTCTCTCGATTATCAGGATAGGGAATGAGAAAAGACGTGAACACATTATGTCCGAGGCAACCTGGGAAGCCCTGGGCTTGCTTACATGACCTAACTAGGTTGTGGGCGCTGCTGATGTGAAGGTGAAGCAGGGTGAAGTGGATTCATGAGGACAAGGTGGCCTAACAATAAAGGCCAAGGATGCAGGGAAACTCAGGTGAGGCCCGACAACGTAGGCCAAGGATGTAGGAAATTCAACATGCAGAGGCCTGACATCATAGGCCGAGGGTGCAGAAAATTAAACATGCGGAGGCCTGACATCATAGGCCGAGGGTGCAAAAAACTAAACATGCAGAGGCTTGACATCATAGGCTGAGGGTGTAGAAAATTAAACATGCAGAGACCTGACATCATAGGCCGAGGGTGCAGAAAATTAAACATGCAGAGGCTTGACATCATAGGCCGAGGGTGCAGAAAATTAAACATGCAGAGGCCTGACATCATAGGTCGAGGGTGCATAAAAATTAAACATGCATAGGTCTAACATCATAGGCCGAGGGTGCAGAAAATTAACATGTAGAGGCCTGACATCATAGGCCAAGGGTGCAGAAAAATAAACATGTAGAGGCCTGACATCATAGGCTGAGGGTGCAGAAAATTAAACATGCAGAGGCCAGACATCATAGGTCGAGGGTGCAGAAAATTAAACATGCAGAGGCCTCACAACATAGGACGAGGGTGCAGAAAATTAAACATGCAGAGGCCTGACATCATAGGCTGAGGGTGCAGGAAATGAAACATGCAGAGGCCTGACAACATAGGCCGAGGGTGCAAAAAATTAAATATGCAGAGGCCTGACAACATAGGCCGAGGGTGCAGAAAATTAAACATGCAGAGGCCTGACATCATAGGCCGAGGGTGTAGAAAGCTAAACTAAACTGATGAAACGTGAGGGTGGCCTACTGGTAGGCTTGGGAGTGAAAATTGTCTGTTTTTGTTTGCAAACTTCGACTTCTTGGCTTTCTTTAGCACTGATCATGATTTTTGAAACGAGCTACATCCTCGGACCGGCTAGCTTGCTCTCTCGTTTACCGAAGCGTCTACTGCGTGTGCTACTCTTTTGAGGGGTGAGATGCTTTGATCCAGTGAGAATTTGTAATTAGGAAAATTTTGAACTAACCCTGACCTTCAGGACAACATTAGTAACAGTAACTGTCATTCAAAATTCAATGATAGATTGTATTTTGCATATACATCTTGACAAAATAAAATACAGTTGCATAGGATGTAAAATCGAAATAATGCTGAGATATTAGTGGATAGGCATTTGGCGGTTGCATTTGGATTGGTTGGGCGTCTTTGAGATGATTAGTGCTAGTATTGTACTTCGGCGACGCCTGCTGTCTCGTCAACCCTGCTTTTGACAAACAAAATTTGCCCCAGTTTAATCGATTTTCCCTGGCTTGATTGATTTGCCCCAGATCGGTCTTAAACCTTTCGCTTCAACCATAATCAAACTTGATTCTGCTCATCGCTTCTCGGAACCCCGGATACTTGCCGATTTTTCTCCAATATGAGGCCCAGATCGTCATTTGACCACAGATTTGTCCCAGTATGGATGGAGGCTGCCTGTTACTCTTTTTCAATTTTCTTAACTCGAGGGAACAACTCCTCCCTTACTCGTCTTATCGGTGCCGTTTTGCCCTGATTTTGACTAAGCCGCCCTCGCGGGTTTTCAACCTAGCGGGCTTTTGTGCTTGAATTGCCCTAACTTTGGCCTAGCCCGCCCTTACGGGTTTTCGATCTAGCGGGCTTTTTTCTGCTTGAATTTCCCTAACTTTTTCCTAGGCCACCCTTGCGGGTTTTCGACCTAGCGGGCTTTTTTCTGCTTGAATTGCCCTAACTTTTGCCTAGGCCGCCCTTACGGGTTTTCAACCTAGCGGGATTCTTTGCTTGAATTGCCATAACTTTTGCCTAGGCCGCCCTTGCGAGTTTTCGACCTAGCGGGCCTTTTCTGCTTGAATTGCCCTAACTTTTTCCTAGGCCGCCCTTGCGGGTTTTCGACCTAGCGGGCCTTTTGTGCTTGACGGCGTCAGAGTTGATAAGGTTAGGGAAGTGCTTCCCATCCATGTCAGCCAGGATCAAGGCGCCTCCTGAGAAAGCTTTCTTGACTATGTATGGTCCTTGGTAATTTGGAGACCATTTCCCGTGTTGTGCTTTCTACATAGGC
The DNA here is from genome assembly GCA_026541065.1 of Canavalia ensiformis. Classification (NCBI taxonomy): domain Eukaryota; kingdom Viridiplantae; phylum Streptophyta; class Magnoliopsida; order Fabales; family Fabaceae; genus Canavalia; species Canavalia ensiformis. Next base: position 571,950 of record JAMKYM010000906.1, on the reverse strand, counting down.
AACAGCCCTTTGATCACCAAATCTCCCTCCTGGAACTCCCGAGGATGGACCCTTTTATCGAATGCTTTCTTCATTCTCTTTTGGTATAGTTGGCCATGGCATATCGCTGCTAGCCTTTTCTCTTCGATTAAGTTCAACTGATCCATCCGGGTCTGGACCCACTCGGCCTCTTCTAAATCAACATCCATCAGGACTCTTAACGAGGGGATTTCCACTTCGATTGGGAGTACGACCTCTATCCCATACACCAATGAGAAGGGTGTTGCCCCAGTAGAAGTACGGACTGAGGTCCGATATGCATGTAATGCATAAGGGAGCATTTCGTGCCACTCTCTGTATGAGAGCACCATCTTCTGGATGATCTTCTTGATATTCTTGTTGGCCGCTTCGACCCCCCCATTCATCTTTGGTCAATAGGGGGGATGAATTGTGATGCTGGATCTTGAATTGGTCACACAATTCCGACATCATTTTGTTGTTCAGGTTGGAAGTGTTGTTGTGATTGAGTCTGTCGAGCAGTCCGTATCGGCAAATCAACTCCCTCTTCACGACTTTGACCACTACATTGCAGGTTACACTGGCATATGAGGCGGCCTCGACCCATTTGGTAAAGTAGTCAATGGCCACCAATATGAAACGGCGTCCATTGGACGCTTTAGGCTTGATCGGGCCGATGACATCCATCCCCCACAAAGTGAATGACCAAGGTGATGACAGCACATTCAACGACGTGGTTGGCATGTGGACGTTATCTGCATGTACCTGGCACTTGTGGCAGGTTTTGACATGTTTGCAACAGTCAGTCTCCATGGTCAACCAATAATATCCGGCTCTGAGAATTTTTCTCGCCATTGCATGTCCGTTGGCGTGAGCACCGAAGGACCCTTCATGAACTTCGTTAAAAATCTTGTTGGCTTCTGCTGCGTCCACACACCTGAGCAGAACCATGTCGTGATTTCTTTTGTACAGGATCTCCCCATTGAGGAAGAAACCAGCGGCTAATCTTCGTAAGGTCCTCTTATCATTTTCCATCACATCGGCGGGGTATTCTTTAGTTTTTAAGAACTGCCGAATGTCATGATACCAGGGCTTCCCATCTGGTTCCACCTTCACTACTTGACAAAATGCCAGACTGGGGCGATGTTGGATGCGGATGAGAGGCATGTCCTCTTCTCGTCTAATTTCAAACATAGACGACAAGGTGGCCAGGGCATCGGCCAGTTGATTGTCTTCTCGAGGTATATGCGAGAAGGTGACCTCAAAATGTTCCAGCAATTCCTGGAGGCGAGCTTGATAGGGTACTAGCTTTGCGTCTCTGGTTTCCCACTCTCCTTTGACCTGATGGATGACCAAAGCTGAGCCGCCAAAGACCTCTAGGCGCTTGACATTAGCTTCGACCGCAGCTTGAATCCCTAAAATACAAGCTTCATACTCTGCCACGTTGTTGGTGCAATCGAAAGCTAGTCGGGCGATAATAGGTATATACTGCTTTTCCGGGGAAATCAGTATAACTCCTATACCATGGCCCATCATATTGGACGCGCCATCGAACAATATCGTCCATTTTTCTCCATCGGCTCTCTTTTCTTCGTTAAAGATTTCCATCAAGTCCTCATTAGGAAATTCCGGCTGCATAGCCTGGTAATCTTGTAGGGCCTGCTGAGCCATGTATTCTACAAGTGCACTGCCCTTGACAGACTTCTGGGTCACATACAGGATATCATATTCCGAAAGCATCATTTTCCATTTTGCAATTCGCCCTGACAATGCAGGCTTCTCGAATATGTACTTGATCGGATCCATCTTGGATATCAGCCACGTGGTGTGACTCAGCATATACTGCTTTAGGCGGTGCGCCGCCCATGCCAAAGTGCAAAGACACTGGCCCAAGAGGGGTATCCGCCTCGCAACTTGTGAACTTCGCTGTGTAATATATCACTTCGTCCCTTTTTCCGCTCATCATGTTGATCGAGCACACAACCCATCGATTGGTTCGTCACTGTCAAATACAAGATTAACGGCCTCCCGGTAGGATCGGCACCAGACCGGTGCTCGTAAATATGATTTCGATCTTCTCAAAGCTTCTGGCAATCCTCATCCAAACTCATGGGTTATTCTTCAACGCAAGAGCTTAAATATCGGCTCGCATGTGGCCGTCAACTGGGAAATAAACCGGGAGATGTAATTGAGTCTTCCCAAGAAACCTCGGATCTCCTTTTCGGTTTTTGGAGCTGGCATGTCTATGATGGCCCGAGCTTTATCGAGATCGACCTCGATACCCCTTTCACTAACAATGACGCCTAGCAGCTTCCCTGATTTGATCCCGAAGGTACATTTGGCTGGGTTCATCCGCAGCTAGAACTTTCGAAGTCTCTCAAACAGCTTTTGGAGGTCTGTGAGATGGTCGTCTTTCGTCCGGGATTTGGCAATCATGTCATCCACGTAGACTTCTATCTCTTTGTGAATCATATCATGGAATAGTGTTACCATGGCTCTTTGGTAGGTTGCCCCAGCATTTTTGAGTCCAAAGGTCATGACTTTGTAGCAAAAAGTTTCCCAAGTTGTAATGAAGGTGGTCTTTTCTCTATCTTCTTCAACCATCTTGATCTGATTATAGCCTAAGAAGCCATCCATGAATGAAAAATAGGAGAATTGTGCAGTGTTATCGACCAGCACATCGATGTGGGGGAGCGAGAAATCATCTTTCGGGCTAGCTCAATTGAGATCTCTGTAGTCTACGCACATCCGGACCTTGCCATCTTTCTTGGGGACCGGCACTATGTTAGCGACCCACTCAGGGTAGTTCGCAACAGCCAAGAAGCCTGTGTTGAATTGTTTCCTCACCTCCTCACTGATTTTTAGGGACATCTCTGGTTTCATCCTCCTCAGCCTCTGTTTGACCAGCGCACACCCGGCTTTCACAGGCAGTTTGTGCTCTACTATAGAGGTATCCAAGCCCGGCATGTCTTGATAAGACCAGGCGAAGATATCACTATAGTCCTGTAAGAGCGAGATCAACCGCTCGCGATTGTCTCCTGTGATGAGCGTGCCTATCTTGACTTCTTTTTTGTCCTCCTTGGTCCCCAAATTTATCAAATCAGTGGGCTCCTGATGAGGTTCAATTATCTTGGATTTGCGCTCCACCAATCTCAACATCTCTTCGGTGGGTTCGCACTCAAATTCTGCCTCCTCATCGGCCTGATTGACAATATAGCTGAAATCGCCTGATACAATTCTAGCACTGTCGTCACAAGGCGAGTTTTGGTTGAATCTGCATATTGTGGTGTAAAAAGAAAGAATAAGATTCATGTTTATTGCGTAGAGAGAGATATAGTAGGGAAGGAAGAGTGGAGGTTTCAGGATAATGCAACTGTATTTCATTCATCAAAAGTGTATACAAAATATTTGAAAAGAATTTCACTATGACAATTACACAATTACATTTGAACTGAATCAAAAGTCAAAGGTAGTTCAATGGTTTCCCAATTGTTCAGTTCATGCCCCGGGGGATAGGCTGTCACCAGATCTTCGATGTTCCATGTCTCTTTCCCCTCTATGGCCGCGATCAAATCCGGGTTCTCGAATCCGACGCTCCGGAAGCTCTGAGAGATGTGGCACAAAGGGACCCTACCGCCTCGGAGTTTCAGCGCTTTGTCTTCTTCAGTGGGCTCATATGCTAGCCCATATCACCTCCTGTTCTTGCTCAATGACAAAGGTTGAGACAAGCCGCCGTTGTTTTGCCCCAGTTTATCGTCGGGCCTAAACCCGTTTTTCAGCATTACTCGGGCCATCATCATGAGGGCCTTGGGGGGCTGCCTTCAATCAACCACGTCTCCCTCCTTAATGGTGGTGACATTGGCGACCTCTAAGGCTTGGAAGTGGGTTTCCAATGCCTCTTCGGCCACCTCAATATATAGAGGGTTGGTGGGCTTACTGACCAAATAATCTTCATCTGCCGAGACGATGATCAGCTTATCGTCGGTAATGAATTTCAGCTTTTGGTGCAGAGTCGATGGCACCGCTTTGGTAGAGTGGATCCAGGGCCTTCCCAGCAGGCAGCTGTAGGCGAGCTGGATATCCATAATTTGAAAGGTGACATTAAAGACCACTGGCCCAACTTGGACTGGCAAATCCACCTCGCCTATGACTTTTCTTCGAGATCCATCGAAGGCCCTGACTACCATTGAACTCGGCCTTATAAGGACCCCCTCGTGCGACAGTTTTGACAGCATCAGCTGAGGCATTACATTCAATGAGGAACCATTGTCTACCAGGACTCTGACTAGAATGTGGTCCAGGCATTTGACAGATATATGTAATGCCTTGTTGTGTCCGGCTCCCTCGTCCGGAATCTCCCCGTTACAAAAGTGAGGAAGTTGTTGGCAGTGATGTTGCTGGCAATTCCTTCAAATTTGTCCACCGAGATGTTGTGGACCACGTGAGCCTCATTTAGTACCTTCAGTAGTACCTTTCGATGGGGCTCCGAGTTCATCATTAGGGTCAGCAACGATATTCTGGCCGGTATACGGTTCAACTGCTCCAGCACCGTATACTCGCTCTGCCTAATCATCTTGAGGAATTCACAAGCATCTTCCTCAGAGAAAGGTCTTTTCAGTTCTCTTTCCTCTGCCGTATGCTGCTTTCGAGTTCCGAGCCTGCTAGTATTTCCTTGCCGCAAGGCAGCTTTCTCCTTTCTTCCGCGGGGGAGTAGATGCGACCACTCCTGGTCATGCCCCCGACCCCGGCTATATTCACAATACTCGAAGTCGAGTCCTCTGAGGCTTCCTTTTCCTGTCTTTCCTCTTCTTTTCCACCGGATACTTCTACGTTGTATTTCCAAGGCACCTCCTGGTTGCTTTGATATGGAAATGGCCCAGGAACCTTGATGGTAACGGGCCTCATCCCCATCAAAAGGGTAACGAGGTGCCTCTGTACCGACAGACTAGAGGCCTGGGCTGGCTGGGGAAAGATTCACTCGCCATGTTCACTTCTGCTTCCACCTCGATACAATTTACCGAGGGCCCTGCTCCTCCGTGGTTCGGCAATGGGTTATTTCCCACGTTTGGCGTGTCTTTTTCGAAATTGAGCCACTTGGCATTGATTAACTTTTGAACCCGATGCTTCAAGGCCAAGAAATTTTCGGTGGAATGTCCTACTATCCCAGCGTGGTATTCGCACTTAGCCTCCGGGTTGTACCATTTGGGGTATGGGGGTTCCAGTGGCTTCATGGGACAGAGTACAATTAGTAAATTCTGAATTAATCGAGGTAGCGATTCCGAGTAGCTCATCGGAATAGGGTCGAATCGCACTATCTTCCGTTGATTATTGGTTTTTTGGGGAGATGGGCTAGAGTTGGTGGTTGGTGTTTGGTGTCCATGGTCTGGGAGGTTGTTGAGCGAATGTAGGTTATGGAGGAAAATTCGTTTGTTGAGGAAATGTTTGTGGGGGTGGAGTCATGTATGGAGGGTTTGGTTGGAATGAAGTAGGTGGGTTGTAAGTTGGCTGGTAGGAGGGTTGGGCGCGGCCACCATGTGTAGGTGCGCCTAGTATTATGGGTGATAAGGTGCTTGGTAGGCGGGTGAAGGTGCGGCGGTGGCATGGTTGGACCGGCCGAGACATAGTGGGCCTTTGCCTCTTTCTTTTTCCAAGAATTATTCGTCGGCTTTTTTACATTGACGCCGCGCGACCTGTCGTGTGCATGATCTTGACGCTTCAGGCCATTTTCACGCTGCCTTCCGATCAACACCATATCGGAGAAATTAGCGGATACGCTGCCCACCATCTTGTCGTAAAACAGCGCCGGGAGAGTCTCCATAAATGTGCTTATCATCTCCCGTCCACCATGGCCGAATTGGACCATGTCAACTCCCGCCACCTTTGCAGATTTCTTTGAAGGATTCGCCCTCCTTCTTCACCATGTCTCACAACCATGCGGCTGAGCCATCTCCATGTTATATCGCATATTGCCGCGTGAAGGAATCTTCCAGGTCCTTCCACGCGTGGGTGTATTCTCTCCACCGGGTGTGTACCAGTGGGCCGTCGCTCTCCGCTGCTTATCTTGGAAGCAAGGATTAGTACTTATCATCATGGGAGTATGAGGCCATCTTTCAAAGACATTGTTAGATGGCTCTTGGGCAACCGACGCCTCTGAGATTTCAAATTCTGGGTCTTAAATTTGGGCGTACGACAACATCGGAACGGTGGCAAAGGTCGTAAGCCCTAATCGTTCCATAATCGCTTCCCTTCTACTGCATGAACCCTTCCTTTTCCAAGTGTTGCCATCTCCCACCGAGATGGACTTCTTGCTTAAAGGTGCCCTGGGCCACTGGTCCGTTGGCGGGGTTGGTCAAAGATGATGGGTGAGGTGTATTGTCCCTCATGTCTAGCGGCATGACCATAGGGATGTGGTTGATGTGGGTTTGTTGGATGGGTTGCGACGGAGATAGAGTATGTAGGGTCTTCATGGTGGTGTTCATATGGGTGTAGTCAGGGTTGGCGTTGTGTGGGTATGTGGTAGGAGGGTTAATGTGAGGAGGGAGAGATGGATTTATGTGTGCCGGGATGGCAGAGGGTGCGTTTGTGTGGTAGGGGTAGGTCGGTGGATTCGTGTATGTAGGATGAATCTGAGGCAGATAGCCTGAAGTGGGAGGAAGGTAGGTTGGTGGGTTGATATGGTGAGGGTGAGTAGTTGGGTTGGTGTGTAGTGGCCCAACAGGAGGGTTTGGATGGTATTGATGAGTGGCAGGGTTGATATGAAGTGGATGAGGAGCAGGATTTTCACAAACAAATCCTTGGGAACTGGCCCATAGTCGTTTATAGCCAAGGGCACCATATACACCATTCTAGTTCAAAGAACCGCTGAAGCGGCATTGATGCGGCAGCAACCCCCGGTGCCTTAGTTCCCGAGGGTCCCTCCATGCCTTTTTCTAGCAGTTTCATCAACTTGGCGACTTGATCCTTCAGTTCGGCCACCTCATTTCTCAGCTCCTCGTTCTGAGTTTCTAGCTCGCTCATGATTTTTGCTTGTGATCTAGTGCTATAAGAATGCCGAGGAAGTCGTGAGTCCTCTATTTTGTTAACTGTGTATCAAATTAATTAGTGGTTAATTATGACAAAAGAAAATTTGGACGTGAAATAAATATGGAGGGACCAGTTCCTCGTTGACTGTTATTATCGATTTGGGTGCCTTTTCGGCTTTTTGAGCGTGAAATGGAAATTAATGTGGAATCGTATGCGGAGCGGAATTAACTTCATTCCAGAAAATCAAATTAGATTCAATTTACATCCTGCCCTTCCTGCTTAGCCAATACAATATATTTGTTCATTCTTAAAATCAAGTTTTTACAAAACTGAATGAACTCTTCAACTTTCGGAGGGGTGTGGAGCAGATGCAACGAAGTTTCCGCCTTTTTGTGCAGCTGTGGTACTTTTACAATAGTTGTGCTTGCTAGACTGGCCAGTCTCTCACCAGGTCCAATGATTAGCTGTGTCCTTGTACCACTTGTTCTCATCCTGTATATCGTTGATGCCCCTCTACTGCATTCGGATGACTTCGATGATGTTCCACTTTTCCTCGTTCACCTTATTCTGCCATGCCACTAACATCTCGTCAATTTGTTTCTTCATCTCCTCCACTCGCTGCAGCAGGTCATTCCTCTCTTTTATAACGTAGTCCATTTCCATCTGAATCCTGTTCTTCATGGCGAGGAGTTGATTTTTCTCTTCTCTGATCGCGTGGACTTTGACTCTTACCTGCTCTAGGGAATTTCTCAGTTGGTGGTTTTCCCGGAGTGCAGCGTCCCTTTCTTACGCCCTTTTCCCCAGCTCTTTGTTGGCAGCTTGTAAGTTAAGATGAACTCGAGAGGCGCGCTCACGTTCGCCTTTCTGCCGCGACTTCAATAGCTCCTCCTCCAACTAGCTGTTTTTCCTGGTCATCGCTTCTAATTTTTCTCTTAAGCTCTTGACAGCCTCGTCCTCGAATATCGCTGCGGTCGGTTGGCTTCCGGACATGGTGGCTGGAGGTTGGAATGGTAGCTTGATCTGTTGTACCCTATTTCTGACCCACTGCTTGTATTCTTCTTTGGCAGCGCAGCTTCGGGCCCCTCGGTCCTTCCCCCTATGGGTGACGGTTTCCCAGACTTCCCGGACCCTTCGGAGACCTTCGAAAAAATCCCCATCGTATTTCAACAGAAAAGGGGTCAAGAGCTCGTCCGATGGAGGCCCTCTAATGGGGTAGGCCAGTTGCCTTTGCCCCAGTATCGGGTTGTAGCTAATGCAGCCTCGGATCCCCATGAGCGATACATTTGGAAATCCCTTACAGTGGTAGATCAACTCTGTTCTTTGTTGCCAAGCCGGCTGCCATCTGACTTGCTCTTTTGTCAAACTGGCGAAGTGGGTGCGCTCATTCCTCATTGTTCATCAACTTGATCTGGTAGCACAAGAGATCAGATATCGGACATTGCACCTTCATGCTCCTTTTGAAAGCGTGAGCGGTTACCCATATATACAGCACCGGTAGGCAGCAGATAAGCTTCTTCCCCTTCCCCTCATGGCAAAGGTTTAGTGTATAATAAACATCGGCTAACAGGGCAATGACAGGGTTTTCAGCCTTGCTCCTCCGAGCCAAGAAAATATCAACTGTGTTTAAGTCCACAAAGTCTTCTATGCCCAGAAAGAGTACTAGCCCATAAATGGTGATGGCTAGTACGTCCATGTTGGTATCCCACCGGTGGATGTCAGCCAGCTGCTGCATGTAGGCCTCTAAGGAACCCTGGGTGAACCCCTTGGCTTGATTCTTCCCTTGGTAGTCGGTTAACCGGTCGCCGGATTGTAGACCCAAAGCCTGTGCCACAGCTCGGAACGAGGCATGGTGCTCCAGATGGTTATAAGGTCTACACCCCTTCAAAGGCAAGTCTAGGATCTGTTCAAACTCTTCAAGGATGGATGCCAACTGAAATTCCGAGAAAGTGAAGCACCGGAGAGGGGGGTCATAATACTGCACCATTGTCGTGAGGGCCCCCTCCTGTACCCTAACCTTTATCAGTTTTAGCACATTGTCGTACCTCTTGATGAACCACATCTGCTTGATGCTCGTCAGCTTATTCCCGAAGGCTTCCAAAATGGAGAAATCTGTCAGTTTTATCCCAACCCGTCTTCTTTTTCTCAACTGCCTGGATTCCGCATTAATTTCCATTTTACCTCTTTCAACAGTCAATGAGAACCTGGTCCCTCAAAGTGGAAAGAAAAGAAAAGGAAAGAAGACAAAAATAAACATGTCAGACACTTGATGAAAATGAAACTAAATGCATGAAGAAAAACGACAGCTACGATGACTTTATGATGCAAATGTTACACATATTCCCCTCTTTTCTCTTTTCTCTCCTTTTCCTCCTTTTTTGTTCCTTCACTCTTTTTCCCTTTTCCTTGCTTATTTTCCTTTTTATTTTTTTCTCTTTTCCTTCTCTCTCCTTTCTTTCGTTTTTTTTTTCTTTCTCTTTTTCTTTATTTTCCGTTTTCTCTCTCTTATTTTTTGTTTCTCATTTTCTCGCTTCTCAGTTTTTCATGCCCTTCTTTCTTCTTTCTTTATCACCCCAATTGCAGGTAAATATAAAACAAACTGAAATTGGTGATGAGTGCCCTCCTTTTATCCTACTCGGGTAACCTGTCCTAGGGATCTATGGCCTTTTATGCATGAACCTCTCGTAAGGTGGTTAGTAATCCTGAGGTATAAAAGGTCACTAGAGCCAAGTTCCAGTCCATAATGCTTGCCACAACAGTAGAAAAAGCTACAAGTTGTAGGGCATTACAAATAGGACGCATTCCTACTGGGATTTTCGTGATAGTCAAACAGGACGTAAGCCCCAAAGTGACACCACTAGATCCCTCTAATCCTAGGCAGCACTCGGATCCGGGTACAGGGCCCCACTCATGACAAAATGTGTATGAAATGCATGGAGGGCACATTATTTTGGGATACCTGCAATTGGGGAAATCGCACAGATATATTGTAGAATTTAAAACAGTTATTATTTGTCTACCCTAGGGTTAGGCATAAAGTAAACAAACAAGGAATAGATAAACGAATAAATAAGTCATGCAAGTAAACACGAAAGGGATCAAAACAAACACACATCCAATTAACGGTTTCGACTCTCTAGATGTCCCTAGTGGAGTTGCCATCTGTCGCAACCGTAATTCTGACGGACTCGCTAAAATTTAAAAATGAAATTTTATTTGATAAAGTGTGGAGTCGCCACCAAATTTTTTATTTAAGGGAAAATACTTGGAAAAAACCCTGAGTCGAGGAAGAGATTTAGGTTCGGGAGTCGGTTACGAGTGGGGAAGGTGTTAGGCACACTACTCGCCTGTTCCGAGGAACAGTACCCTTAAACTGAGTGTGTAATTATTTGAAAATAGTTTGATACCTTAATTAATTTTGAAATAAATAGGTTGATGGAGGTTAGCCTGACAGGACTTGATCCTGCTCCTACGTATTTCCTGGTGCAATGGGAAACTCAAGACTTAGGTAGTTCTGGTTTAATTCGAAGGCTTGACTTTCAAATGGAGTTTAAATTGAAAAGAAAATGTTTTGTTGTTGTTGTTTTTTTTTAAAAAACATTCTGAGGGTGCAATCCCAATCCACATATGCACAGGGCCCAAGACAACAACGACTGCACTTGGACCCAACAGACCTCCTAAACAACGAACAGCAGAAAAAGCTACCAGTTCGTTTTTAGGGCCCATTGCGTGAGATTAAGGAAAGAAAAAACGAGATTTTTATTTCACTGAGAACAAAGGAAAGGAGGGGCAATCCCAATCCACATATTGGTCAGGGGCCCAAGACAACAACTACGCACTTGACCCATTATTGCACCCCAAAAAACGAACAAAAAAAGCTACCAGTTCGTTTTTAGGGCCCATTGCGTGAGATTAAGGAATGCAAAATAGGTTTTTATTTGTTTGAAAAAGAGGGAAAGGAGGAGCAATCCCAATCCACATATGCATAGGGTCCAAGACAACAACGGCTGCACCTGGACCCATACAGACCTCTAAACAACGAACAGCAAAAAAAGCTACCAGTTCATTTTTAGGGCCCATTGCGTGAGATTAAGGAAAGCAAAAAAGATTTTTATTTAATCGTTTTCTTGATATTTAAAGAACTTAAAAATAAAAAATAAAAAAATAAAAAATTGTTGGGGTTAATCTGCAATTATGAAAATTTCGAGGGACTAATTTGCAAATATGAAGTGTTCGAGGGTCTATCAGCAATTATAGGGAATTTATGGACTTATCTACAATTTTTAAAAATTTGGGGGGAATTATGGGAAATTGCAAAAAAGGGTTCTCCTAGCTTGAGGCGTCCCTAGAGACTAGTCGCGCGTCCGACACCGCTCGTCCCCTTCCTCGGACTTTCGGCCAACCACCCGTCACTTCCTCCGGCATCCCTTATCTCCGCGGCGGTGCCTTCGTTAGTGGCTACTCTCTTATGCGAATTGGACCATCCCGGGCCTTGTTGGAGCACTCCTCTACCTTCGACTACCCCCAAGCAGCGGCGAGGCGAGCTTAAGCATGCCGGCGGGAGGAACTTCAGGCATTCCGGACTGGATCAAAGCGAGACGGGGTATGGACGATGGGTCTCCCAGAACCACGATCGGAAGCTGGAATTTGGGTCGTCCTGTTCACCTGCCCCCTATAGCTCCTACCTAAACGCTCATTACAGGATGATAAATCGCCCTATCCTCTCGATTATCTCATTAATATTCGTCTATGGAGTGGTAAGCGATTCAACAGATGCAGCACGACGGTTCATCCATGGTGGTTAGCCATGGCTCAAGCAAGCAAACGAACAACTCTATACTATGCAATGTAAATCGGAGTAGCCATGGCTCAAGCAAACCAACAAACAACTCTACGCTACTCAGTGTGAATTGAAAGAAACAGAAGAGGACGAAATCTGACCTTGCCGCGGCGAGTGATCGAGTGTCGGACTAGGCACTCTTGGTGCGGTGTGAGGCGGAAATGAGCGTGAGACGCCGTCAATGGAGGTTCCCTGATCGGATGTCCGTCTTCGACCGTCAACGTCAACAGGATAGGGTGCAAGAATCGGGAGGAGTCTATCGGACCTCCTGGAGGTGTCTTTCTTGTCCCCAAACCCAGGAAAGAAGATAGATCCCCACAGCCAAGGAAAGGTCCCGAAAGTAAGGCCAAAAAAGAGAGCCCTCTCCCCTATGACTCTTGGCCATTTTATAGCTGAGTTGCCCTTATCCCCCCCGATTTCCATTTTTGCTATTTTATTTCCTTCATATTAACTTTTTCTTTTTCGATTTTGTTTTGTTTTGTTTTCTTTTTATTTCATATTATTATTTTTATTATTTTTTTATATTACTTATTATTATCTTTATCATTTCTTATCATTTTTCTTTTTTCATTTTAGAACCTTACTTTTTATTTTTATTTTTAATTTTAATTAATTATCCTTTTATTCTCTTTATTTTTCTTCTATTTTTTATTTACTGTATTTCCCGTCTATTTTGTTTCGGATTTTTTTTAGTTCTTAATCTTATTTTCAGATTCTTAATTTCTTAATTTTATTTCAGTTTTTTTTTCCGATTTTTCATTTTTTAATTTTAATTTCATATTTTTATTTTTTTAATTTTATTTTCTGACTCTTCATTTTTTAGTTTTAATTTCAGATTTTCAATTTTTTAATTTTCTAGATTTTTCAGTTTTTTTTTCTTATTTTAATTTCAGATTTTTCATTTTTTAATTATTTTTCATCGTTATTTTCATTTTTATTTTTCCTATTTTCCTTTATTGTTTTCCTCTTCGTTTCTCTCTTCTTTTCCCTTTTATTTTTTTATTCCCTTTTCATTTTCATTTTATTCATTTCCTCCTGCTTGCCCGCTTTTCTGTATATTTTGTTTCTTTTCTGTTTAATCTAATATTCATTTATTAATTAAATTAGGGTTAATTAATTAATTTAGCAACCGGGAGCATCGGACATAATTAGGTGTTTACAGCCGCCTCCACCTATGGATAAAGAACAGGGTTCTGGCCCGGGAACACAGGGGATATCAGCTGCGTAGTGTCTTCAGGAACAGGGGCGTTGCAAGCCTTGAAGTGTCCAATCCTTGTCACCGCTCCGCTACTGATCCTAGGGTACTAATCAAGAGGGAGAGCGGGTATACTTCTTCTCCTTCGAGGAAGCCCTCCACGCCCGAAACCATGCAATGTAGTCGTCTGGTTCAAAGGAGAGATGCCTGAAGTCGATGACCAGGATTGCACCCATGACCCACGCAGATTTGGTAGCTTGCGGCAGTACCCAGTCGAAGCCTCCAAAGGTTATCCCCTTCCTCGGACGTGCTACGCTACTCTGAAGGTGCAAGGATCCATCACCCAACGCACGCCCAGAATGATGACGTCGAAACACTTGGGGCAGAGGCATCAACAGGGGTAAGGAGAAGGCTCACTAACGTGCCTAAGCCATGCAGAAACGACAAAAATGAATCAAGACGGTGGGGTCGTCCTTTAAACCCGCATGTTTCCCTCATTCCAATCATACCCTCAAAATTCGCTTAATTTACGGTCAGGCCCTCAAGTCTTTTGAGGTTATTGCACTTAAGCCCCTAAATTACCCTATAATCACACTCAGGTCCCACACTTTTCAAAATTACAATTTGGCCTCTAAATTTCCCGAAATTCACATTTTGACCCCTCAACTTTTCATATTTATACTTTGATCCCTAAACTTTTCATATTTACATTTTGACCCCTCAATTTTTCATATTTACATTTTGACCCCCAAACTTTTCATATTCAGGTTTTGACCCACAAACTTCCCGAAAGTCCGATTAAGTCCCCGCGCCTCCAACAATCACAATCAACAAAAACTCTTTCTAAAAATGTCATTTTGCTTTCCTTAATCTCACACAATGGGCCCTAAAAACGAACTGGTAGCTTTTTCTGCTGTTCATTGTTTAGAGGTCCGTATGGGTCCAAGTGCAGCCGTAGTTGTCTTGGGCCCTGTGCATATGTGGATTGGGATTGCCCCTTCTTTTCTAAACAAATAAAAATCCATTTTGCATCCCTTAATCTCACACAATGGGCCCTAAAAACGAACTGGTAGCTTTTTCTGCTGTTTATTGTTTAGAGGTCCGTATGGGTCCAAGTGCAACCATAGTTGTCTTGGGCCCTATGCATACGTGGATTGGGATTGCCTTTCCCTTTTTTTTTAAATTAAATAAAAATCTTATTCTTGCATTCCTTAATCTCATTCAATGGGCCCTAAAAACGAACTGGTAGCTTTTTTGTCATTAGAGGTCCGTATGGGTCCAAGTGCACCGGTAGGTTGTCTGGGCCCCGTGCACAAAAAGGATTAGGAGTGCACCCACAAAATATTTTCGAAAAAGAGGACAACAATGCTTTCACTTTTCAATTTAAACTTCGTTCGAAGGTCAAGCCTTCAACTCTAACCAGAACTACATAAGCCTTGAATTTCCCATTGCACCAGGGAATACGTAGGAGCAGGATCAAGTCCTGTCAAGCTAACCTCAATCAAGTATTTATTTTCACACTAATTAAAGGGATCAAACAAGTTTCAAATAATCACATACTCAGTTTAAGGGTACTGTTCTTCGGAACGGGCGAGTGGGGTGCTTAACACCTTCCCCATTCGTAACTGACTCCCGAACTTCGAATCTCATCCTCGAGTCAGGGTTTTTTCCAAATCTTTTTCCCTTAAATAAAAATTTGGTGGCGACTCCACATCAATAAATAAAATTCCATTTTTTAAATTTTAGCGAGTTCGTCGTCTCGTCGAAATTACGATTGCGACAGTCTTGCCTTCCATCCCTATAATAAAGAGGGCCCACCAGAGTGTGAGGAGTACGCATGATATAAGCCATACACATGCACGTTAAAATCAGGGAGTTCTTTGCAACCTTTCATGGACGTTTTCCAACACACAACTGCCATTACTGAACCCACCATTACTAGCTGGTTGTGCATCTCATTCGATTTAAAAGTTTTGATGACTCAATCCTATACTCCATGCACCAAAATTTCATAACTTCTCCCTCATTGCACCTACTGCATACCTCGTGGCCATTATTATGGAACGGGAGTGGAATGGATCCAGAAACACAGAATTCTATACAGGCAAGCGCACCGAGATAAATGAAAAACTGTCAATGGCATGCATGTAGCTGGACGAGCATTGGACTTCGTTGATATGCATGTTGCATAAGTTTTTCTCTTGTGATTTTTCGACTTGCATTTTGTGCTGGTCAGTATTAAGCATTGTAGCTAAGTATGATAGTAACATAACAACACCCTTATTGACTTGGATATATGGTCATTGTTCTTAACATCTCTCAGAGTGTTTTTAGGACTCTTTACATCTCCTGTGATTTTCGGCAGTCTGAACGTCTTCAAAAATAGGTGCAGGGCTGTGTTTATTCGAGCAATATCTCCAAGTTCAGCAAAACATATTTCCAGCTGGTAAAAGTGTCTTGGATGATTGTCTACCCAACAACAGCTTGAGAGCCATATCTTTCAACAACAATGGGGATTCTACTATGCGTTTTTGGTCTTAATACCAGCAAAGTTTCACTAGTAGCCATGAAGTAAACAAACATAAGTGTTTTGTCGAAGTAAATCAGGTTGATATGACTAATGTTATGGCATTTTCTTACTTAGACCAACGTGGTGTTTAAGGACCAAGTGTTTCTAATTAGGAGTTGTTTTGTCATGCTCAAAAGATTGAGCCACTGAATTCACCATAATCACAATGGACCAACACCCAAGATTCAGCCAATGAAAACCTTGTGTAAAATGACTTGAAATGCTCTAATTTTGACAAATATCAGAATCAAGTTCAGTTTATTCATATCCGTGGAAAAAGTTGAAGTTAGCCATGTCTACACAACGAAGAGTTTCAGCAAACGAAGCACTATTATTCTTATGCATATTAGAAAGTGATCTAAAATTAATCGAACTAATGCAGGCTAGAAACAATAGAAGAAAAATCAGAGATCACAAACTTGCATACAAATGATGCTCAAATGAAGAATGTGTGCCAAGAACTCTATGTTGGAATCAATAGAGGCTTTTTTTCTTCTAGGTCCATGAAGAACCAGTTGGTGAGCCGAGAACGAAGCTTCTCTATCCTCTCAAAGAATGATCATCAGCCAAGAAAATTCCAAAACCTAGAGTCCTCCTCTTCCCAAGAGGTTGGAGTGCACCCACCGGTTGGAAGCTCCCAAAGCTACGAGGATTAATCCAGAGAATCACCAAAGTAGTTGAGGGAAGAAGAGAGAAACTCAGACCCAAAAGCCCCTCCAATCCATAGAAGCTTCCCCTCTTTTCTGTTTTTCTTTCTTCAATTTCTGTTCTCTCTGTTATTTTGTTATGTATTCTGTTTTTCTTTTTTCTTTTTTCTTTTTTTTTGTTATTTTTAATTGTTTTTTGTTTTTATTCCAGTTTTTCCGTTATTCAGTTATTTCTTTTATTTTATATTATTTTTTTGTTATTTCTATTTCATTTATTATTTCTTATTTTTTATTATTATTATTTTTTTATTTATTATTTTTATTTATTTTTTGTATTTTTATTTATTTATTCTTTTTCTTAATCTTTTTCTTTTGTTATTTTTCTATTTTTATTCATTTTTCTTTCTTTCTCTATTTACTTTTTAGTATTTTATTTTTTCTTTATCATTATTTCTTTTATTTTATTACTTTATATTATTTTTATTTTATCCTTTCGATTATTTTATTTTTATTTTTGTTATTTTAAACTTTTTTTTTCTATTATTTCTTACTATTTTTATTTTTATAATTTTTTCTTTTTTTTCATTCTTTTTTCTTTTTTTCTTTTTCTTTTTGTAATTATCAATTATTTTATATTTATTATTTAAATTATTATTTTACTAATTAATTTTACAAATGAGACCTCGAATATAATGAGGTGTTCACACCAACAAAAAAATATTTTAAAATATAATATCTTAAAATTATACACAGGTATGAATTATAATTATTTTTATATTTTACATACTTATTAATTTTATATGTACTCTTAAAATTATTCAACATATAAAATTTGAAATTATTATAATAATACTTACGTTTCAAATAATTTAATATATTTAATATTATTATGGTTTTATATATGTCATATGTCTATAGATGGACTACAAATAATCCTTTCATATTAATATGTTTAGCTAATTTTTAAATTATGTAAATATCGAAATAATTCGTAAATAAGTTATATTTTTCTCAATCTTTTGATTAAGTATTTTCGTTCTTAATTTCAACTATTTTATTCATTCTTAATTATTTCTTCAAAATTCCATGTCTATAAATGATTTTTCTAGATACATATAAAATTAATTATATTTTATTTATTTAGTTGAAATATATCCTTTTAATTATTTTTAATTAAACCATATAATTTTTCATTTTAAAAAAATGATAAATGACTCTCTTAATTGTCGACAGATTAAACAAGATAACCAATCTTAAATGTTTTATTTTAGCATTAAACTACAATTTTTTTAGGTAAAAAGTAGTAAAGTTTTTATTCAATAAACAAAAGTTAACGAAAACTTCAACGATGTTAGAAAAACTAGATTCAATTGGACCAGTTAGATTGAAATTGGTTATCTTTCCAAATAATTTAAATTACAAAATTATTTAAACCAAAAAAATGATAAAAAAGAATAAATTGATAAACAATCAAATTTGGTAAAAAAATTAATTTATATAAAATAATATTTTACTATTTTTAAAAAAATTAAAATTAGATTATATTTATTTAATCTTACATATATATTTTACATTATTGCAAATTAAAAATTACATATATTCTAAATTTTTTAAAATTAAGTTATACATAGAAATTAAATAAAACATAACATAAATTTTTTTAATTTTTATAAAAAAAATTATTTACATATAGAGTCAATTTTTATGTATTTTGTTAGTTTGTTATAGTAGAATTATCCAAAAATTAGTATAGCATCACATGCTGTTAGATATAGATCACATACAAAACTTAATCTTAATCTCCAATAAAAATTGAGATTAAATACTAAGGAACTAACCTATAAAAGTTGAGATAGATATAGTTAAATAACTTATGTTGTGTGTGCTCATGGTTGTTGTGTGCTGGTGTCTAAGTTGTGTTGTGTGTATGTAGTTTGAGTCTGTATTTGTTGGTTGTGTACTTTTGTTATATGTGGCAAAAGGAGTTGTTTATCCTTTCTTTTTTATTATGAGTGTGCTTGTGTGTGCATAAAACTATTTTTGTATATATGATTGTTATGTTTAAGTGTGTATGGTGTTTTTTTTTGTGCATAAGTTTATTCTTTATGTGTATGTTGTATAAGTGTACTTTTTTTTGTTTTGCTTATTTGTCAACATGTTGCCTATGTTTGTTTTTTATGATTTTGTATGTATATGTGTTATCTGTGTGCATCTGTATATCAGAGCTATTTTTGTATTTGTACTTGGTTAAGAAGAGAAAATGACAAGTGCCTTCCTATGATGAGAGGCTTACCTTCTTAGCATTTTATTTGCCGTATGAATTCATGAAATTGAAGAAAAGTAATATGAGATTAAGAATAAAAACATCATTATAATGGCTAATATCAATTTTGATAGTTAATTGAGAAAATATAAACTAATCTATATGGTTGTAGTCGGATGCTCGATTTTTAATTCTTTGTTGTTAAGCAGTTGTGAGGATAAAAGTTTATTATATACTTGTTCCATATCTGCGCGGATATTTATCAAACGAATTTACTCAATGCTAATTTAAAAGAAGAATAAAACTACACAAAAAAACAACACACTTAAAATTATGAGAGCAATATAATTTTTTGTTATAATAATTAGTATTGAATTAAAATAAACAAACTTAAGAGAATTTTCTTTAATATCTTGCAGATATTTTAATAATGTCATCAATATGAATAATGGATGGATAAAAAAATTATTAAACTCATAAAAATAATAAAATAATATATGGTAACGTAAAAACATTTTGTTCTTCTGACTTTAGAGATGATTAAAAAGTAATAATTAAGAATTGTTAAATATTTTTTTTAATAATCAAATATTTCACATTAAATGTAATTTTGAAAATATAAATTATAAGGAAATATTTAAAATTACTTCAAAATATTGATATAAATAAATCAACCAAAATTTAAATTATATAAAAATTATAATCAACTAAACTTTTTAATTTAAAAAATAATAGAAGGATACACTTGGTAGAAACAAAATTTACTACCTTACTTTTTCAAAAGAAATTAGTTTCCCATCATCTATAATATTTATTAGGTAAAATGTTTATTACATTTTCATATTTTTTATATTTTTAAATATTTTAAATAACTTATTAGATATTGCCTCCCTTTCTTTCTTTCTTTTACGTCAGTTTCACACCAAAACTACATTTCTTGTTTGCATGTTTGCAGCTTTCTTTCTTTTTATTCTTTGTGTTGCGTTTCAGTTTCACGCCAAGACTACATTTCTTGTTTGCCGCTTTCTTTCTTTTTTTCTTTCTTTCTTTCGGTGTTATGTTTCAGTTTCACGCCAAGACTAATACCACCCATATTTCAAGGAATGTTCAAGAGCAAGGCGAGGTTGATCCCGAAAGCAATACCGAAGCAGGTACGCTCCTTTTAGCCTCTTAAAATGTAAATGTTGATGGGATCTCATGCTTGGAATCCTAGACTAGCACTGCCAAAGGATTCATCAGAACATACCGTTGGATGGCACTTGAAATGATCAAGGAAAAACGCCATACCAAGGAAGTAGATGTCTATAGTTTTGGCACCATTTAAGAACATGATACACATGCGATGACCCACAAGGTATTCTAATTCTATTGCCTCCATATTTACTTAATCCCATATAAAATATTCTTGTTATCTATTAGTTAAGAATATGATCCGAATACTTATTACAAGACTTCCACAATTTTTTCTTTTTGGAAGTGAGTTAAGCTTAGTTCGTTTCCATAGCATTAAAGCCTATATAATTTTAATGTTGAATTATTCACAAATGTATAACGCTTGGCCGTGAGGGACCTTTGATCTATTTTGGGCTCAATCCGTTTCCAAACATATAGAACTAAAGTGTAGCCATGGAATCCGTTTCCAAACATATAGAACTAAAGTGTAGCCATGGACTCTGTTGGATGATCAATCTATTTATTCACCTCCGAAAAAACTGTGAGATGTTTTATGAATATGCTTAAATTATTAGTTTCCCAACCTTGTGTCATAAGCTCTTATAACAACCTATCTTGCACGAGATATTTCTATCTCTCCTGCAATGATCTTTAATTTCCTTTCGTCTTTTTCTTTCTATATTTCATTTCACAGCAAAATAAAATGGACATGTCTAATCAACCATGTTTTTAAACCTCATCTAGTAAGCATTTGAAAGTTGTCAAGTTTGCAAATAAATTCAAACCAAGGTTGGTTGGTTTTACAATAAATTTGGTCTGATCATGTTCTAGAAAGAAAAATTATTTTGGCCACTAATATTTCGTTGAGTTGTTTTGGAAAATCAACACTTCAACTATTATAACATTGTCGGTTTTATTGATACTAACTTTTAATGTTAATTTCAAGTGAAAAATTTATGTTACAAATATGATAAATAGTTTTTATTTTTAATAAATAAATTATTATTTTAAATGCTTAAAATTAATCTTGATGTTAGCCTTTTCTTCATATTATTATCTAACAAAGGGAAGGAGTTGGTGCCTTCTAAACAAATAGCTCATTCTAATAACTCTTCTTTTTTAATAAATTTTGATTTTTATTATAAGAAAAATTCTTGTAATACATTTTTTTCACATTTTTATGATACTTGAAGACTTATCATTATTGTAATAAATTAGAATGGTTAAAATTTGGATTTAAGCATTGTAAAGTTTTTTAGAATTTGGTTGTAGTAGATTAAGAATTCTTGTAAACCTTGTATGCTTGTAAGTAGGTTTGCTTACTTTGTAATTTTTCTTGTTGCAATTTGTGTGTAAAATAAGACTTGTGGACTTTTACTAACTTGGTGTAGGATACTCACCAAAGTGTGTAGAGTGTATGACTTGTGTATGATTGGAGACCTAAAGGGGTACTAGGTCTTATTTGAGATTTTAGAAATTAGTAGCACTAACTTCTGTTTCTATTTTGTTTTGTGAGGTTGAAGGGAGTCAGGTATACTTTCCTAACTTTTGTCTTTAGGTGTTATAACTTTCTTTAAATATTGTAGACATTAAGGACTTTGGGACTTTATTCTTAAAGGTTTTTGGAGGTTAGAAAAATCTATGTGTTGAGTGACTTGTGTACTAAGTGTTTATCTCTTGTGTATTTGAATATTTCTAAATCTTTGTGTGGGGAGGTTTATTTTGCAACTATGATTGATCACGTTATGTGTGGAGCAGTACACAATTCATGTTTGGCTTTTTCACTTGTACTAAATTGGATCTTGTGATTAGCTTCGAGGAATCTACTTTGTATAGGTTTGGGATGCCTTTTGTTTGGAGCTTGTTTACACTTAAATTGGGCCAAACCAAGCTCACATTTGAGTGTGGTTATGGGTATGTGTGTTTGTATATTTTTCTTTAATATGTGTATATGTGGTTTAAGTGTGTAGTTGTTTGTTATGCTATAATTTTTTTTTATTTATTTGTTATTTATGTATATTTTTTATATATATATTTTTTTTATACTTGTTTGTGTTTTGTGTATGTCATTCGAATTATGCATATGTGTAGAGTGTGATTGTAAATTGTTGTGCATGCGCTTGTTATTATACAAGTGTATATGGTTGTTGTTTTTGTGTTTATTATGCGTGCTCATGTTTGTTGTGTGCTAGTGTATAAGTAGTGTTGTGTTTATATTTTTTGTTTTTGTTTTTTGTGTATGTAGTTTGAGTGCATATTTGGTGGTTATGTACTTTGGTTATATGTGGGTGGAAAAGGGGTTGTTTGTCTTTTTTTTTATCATGGGTGTGCTTGAGGTGTGTACATTTATCACTTATGTGTGTAAAGTTATTTTTTATATATAATTATTATATTTAAGTGTGTATGATTTCTTTATGCATATGTTTATTTTATATGTGTATGTTGTATAAGTGTATTTTTTTATGTTGCTTATTTGTCAATATGTTGCTATGTTTGGATTTTCATTTTTGTGTGTGCTAGGTGTGTATAGATGTGTTTGTTTGTTTGTGAGAGTTATTTTTATGTATTTCTATATGTTGTTTATGTGTTTTGCTTGACTATGTTTGTTAGTTTGCATGAACATGTGTTTGTATGCATGAATATATGATTGGAAATTATGTTTATTGCCCATGCACATGTGTTTGTGTGTGCCTATGTGTATGTTGTTTGAGTGTGTGAATTTGTTGATTGTGTACTTTATTGGTTGGTTTGTTTTTATTTTTTATGATTGCAATGCATGTGTTGTGCATTTGTGTTTGTTAGCTGTTTGTGTTTATGTTGTTTGTGTGCATTATATTTTTTACATTTTTTTTATTTTCATGTGTTTCTATAGATGTTCTTAGTTGTGTTTGTATTTTATTTTGTATGTCTATTGTTAGTGTGGATGCATGTTGATTTTTGTATGTTTTTATTTAGAATGTGTGGGTTGGTTATGTTTTATATTTGAATGTGTGTTATTTAAGCATGTTATTTTTGTTTTGTTATTTGTGTTTGTGTGTAATGTTTGTACATTCTTTTTTTTTATATTATTTTTGTTTATGCATGTATGTGTTTATGCATTTTTTTTCTATGTATATCTTTGTTGTATGTGGGTATTTATGTTATGTTTACATGATGTGTCTATATTTTTTAATTATATATATATATATATATATATATATATATATGTTTCTTGTACGTGTATTTGAATGTTGTATGTAGGTTTCTTAGGTGTTGGCATGTCTTAATTTATGTGTTTATCTATGTGTGTTTGTATCTTAATTGTGTATTTTTAATTTTGTGAATATTTGTATTGTGTTACGTGTGTATGGATATGTTTAAAGTTGTTTGTATGTTTGCATTTTTTTGTTTACGATTGTTAAAAATTGTATCCCATGTTTATTTATTAATAGAATAAAGAGACAAATTAGTTGCTCACTTATTTATGACCTTACAAATTAGATTCTCATTTATTTATAACTTAAATAACATTGTCAATTGGTCTAAAAAGATAGTTCATTAGTACTTTATTTATTAGTTTGTCTTGCAAATTAATTTTTTTAGTTATTTTTCATGTAACAAGTTGATTTAGCACACATAAGTTATCACGTGACTTACAAAAATGATGTTTTGATTTGTTTTTAACAAATTTGTAACCAATTTTTTATTAATTTAAAATAATACACATTAAAGCCTATATAATAATTTTTATTTTTACATATTAGTTTATGTATAATTTAAATTTAGTTTATACATATATTATATATTTTTATAATGATATTACTATATATTATCTTTTCAATATGAATATTAATTATTTTATTTTATTTTTGACTTTTATTTATTGTATAAAATTAGGTAAATTTCTTGTTTAATAAATTTTATATTTTTGAAATAATTGTTACCATTAAATTTTGTTCAATGTTGAGTTAAAATAATTTGAGTTAATTTAATTTTCATATAATGTATTTATAATTATATTTAATTAATTTTTTATTTTTTAATATTAAAAAATTAATCTCATAAATTTTGTATAAATGTTTACTTTTTATCTCATTATTTCTTTTTATCAAATAAAAAATAAAATTGGATAATTCAATGAGAAATAAATAATACTAAAGATAAATTTATATAGATTTTTTTAAAAATATGTAAAATAAAATAATATGTATATTTTATTTGATTCTTTATCTATTTTTTAATGAATTATCAACTTACATTTTTATAATTTTTCATTTTTATGCCTTTATTATTTTATTTAACAAATATAAAATTTAGATCATAATTATTTAAATTATTTATTTTATACTAGATGTAAGTTGATAATTCATTAAAACAAATCAAATATTTAAATTATTTAAATCATCATTCTGTAATTTACGTGATCACTTATATGACATTTAACATGACAAATCAGCATGTTACATGAAAAATGACGAAGAGATTAATTTGCAAGACGGACTAGTAAATAAAGTACCAATGATGAGTTTTTAAACCAATTGACAATGTTATAAATAAGTGGGAATCTAACTTGTAATGTCATAAATAAGGGCAAAACTGATTTGTTGCTTTACTCTATTAACAAACAAACACAATAGACACAATCTCAACAACCCTAAACAAAAAAGAAAATATGCAAACACACAAATTACCTCAAACATATCCATACACACAACATACACTAATAACATAATATAAATATTCACACAATTAAAATACATAAGGTACAAACACATAGATAAACATGTAAATTGAGACATACCAACATGTAAGAAACCTACACAACAATCAAATACACATACAAAAAACATATACAAAATTAAAAAACATAGAAACACATATCGTATACACATAACATATAAATGTACACAAACAACAAAGATATACATGAAAAAACAAAAGATTCATAAACACATACATACACAAACAAAAAAAATAAAAAAAATACACAAACATTACACACAAATACAAATAACAAAACAAAGATAATATCGCTTGCTTTAAGAATAACACATTATTCATGATAAAACATAACCAACCTACACATTCTAGATAAAAACACACAAAATTAACATGCACCTACACTTACAATAGACATACAAAAGTAAAATACAAACACACAAATAAAAACATATAACAAAACACATAAAAATAAAAAGAATACAAAAAATATAATGCACACAAACAACTAACAAACACACAAATGAACACATGCATTGCAATCATGAAAAACAAAAACCAACCACAAAAATAAAATACATAACCAACAAGCTCACATACTCAAATAACATGCACATAGGAACACACAAACACATGTGCACGAGAAATAAACATATTTTTCAGTCATATATTCATGTTGCTGGTTATGTTTTTTTTTTTTCATGACTAAGTATTTGTGTTGTGTGAGCGTGGTTTTTTTGTGTATTGGTTGTGTTGTGTGTGATTTATTTTTCCTTGTATTTGGTTGTGTTGTGTATGTGATTCATGTTTCCTTATATTTGTTTGTGTTCTTTATGTATGAGTATCTTTGGATTGGTGTTTGTTGTTTTTAGGAGTGTGTTCTTTATCAGTGTGTTTGGGTATTTTTGTTGTTGTGTGTGTATTATGTTTATGTGTTATTTGTGTAGATGTTGTGTGTTTAATTTATATATATATATATGTAAGTCTGATGCCAATGCCTATCAGCAGCAACTTGATACATTAACTAAGAAATTGCAAAATTTTGCATTGCAGTCTTGTTGTAGAATTTCTACTCCTGGTGTTTCTTACTTCAAATCAAATGTCAAACACCAGAATACCATTACTTGATTATATAGTAACCAGGAGGAAAGGACCTACCATATAAGAACATATAGAAGGTAAACATATAGCTCCCACTATGATTATATGTTAGAGCTAAACAACACTCAAATTGCTTCAAAGTCTTGTAGCCATAATCCTTAGGCTTCTTGATGGTGAGGATGGAGAGGGCAATGCATCAAAACAAGAAGTAAATTTTTCAGAAGACAAATCCAGGCTATCAATCGACGATGCTTTAGCTTCTACATTAGCTAAATTATTTACCTTCAAAGTCTCTAAATATACCCAAAGTCTAGCTGATAAAGCTCTAGAGTTTTCAAATGAAGATGATGATGTCCATGAGAGCAGTAATCAGATGGAAAAATGTCTCAAATCATGTCACTAACAGTGAGAAATTTGGTCATATCCAAGTATTGGTTTCGATTGATATTTCTATGGAAAGTGGAGAGAAAGTAAACAATGATTCTGAGAATGAATATTTTAAAAAAATATTGCACAAGAATATGTAGAAGACGGCTAATTTTTGGTGCAGATGAAGATCAAGATGAAGTGTGCATTGAAGCTGGTGATTTAGAGGAACATAATTCAATAGTGGGTTTCATGGACAAAGAAGGTAGAAACAGCCAAGTAATTATATGTAAAGAAACAAAACCAAATTTTATGTTCTTGATCTAATACCTTTTGGTAATACAAATACTTCCCCAACAATCAGCAAGTAGTACCCATAAACTATAGTCAAAAGTTCATTACATTCAGGATCTTAATTGCTTGCTAACTAAATCCATAGTCATGGTCATCCAAAATATAGAAAAAGCCCTAATCCTTGGGCTTGATTACTTGGCCTACCAGGCCCTTTGGGTCCCTTGAAGTTAGGTCGGTATTGGTTATTTGCTTGAAAGGACTGTATTGGAATACTTCCAAGTTGTAGGTAAGATTTCACAATCTACCTTGCAGAAAGGATAGGGATTTCCTAATACAAAATCTTTTTCTTAAACCATTGGGCCCACGGAACACACTACATTCCTTTTGACATATGATGGAAACATGGTCTATTTAGTTGGGTGCACCTAGTATTTAAAAAATATCAAGGTCTCCTTTAAATTAGGCTACGTTTTCAATTTTTCAAAATATTCTCTAGTATTTTAATACTCTTATTTCATGTAATGAGCTCTAAAATGCTGAATCTGTAACATACCTCTTTGGTAAATATTTGTGAAATCATATGAGTCGATCAATGCAACCCTGCCTTAGTATCCACATTATGTGGATCCAGGAAAACATTTAAAAACCAAATTTTCAAAATACGTCTATAGTTTTAATTAATCCTGGATTTCACTCAATAAGCTCTAAATGCTGAATGGTAGCATACCCTACCTTGTTTGCCTTGGACTCTATGCATATGTGGATCCGGGAAAATATTTAAAAATCAAATTTTGGAAATACGTCTCTAGTTTTAAATAATCCTGAATTTAACACAATGAGTTCTAAATATGAATTGGTAGCATACCTTATTGTTCAGTATTTAGAAATCATATGAGTCTTAGTGCAACCCTCGTTTCCTTGGATTTTGTGCATATATGGATCCGGCAAAATATTTAAAAATCAAATTTTTGAAATACGTCTATAGTTTTAAATAATCCTGGAATTTACACAATGAGTTCTAAATATGAACTGGTACCATACCCTACTCTTCAATATTTAGAAATCATGAGTTTGAATGCAACCTTCGTTTGCCTCAGACTTTGTGCATAAGTGAATCTGAGAAATCATCTAAATATTTCTTTCCTACCATTCTCAAAAGAAAATTTCAAAATATACTTTCAAAGCATTTTAAGATTCTAAATGCGAACTAGTAGCATACCCTACTGTTCGGTATTTAGAAATCATATGGTTCCTTGCGCAACCCTCGTTCGGACCCTGTACATATGTTGATTAAGAATTTTTAAGAAGCATTCAAAGCACTTTCAACCTTATCTCCCGATTAAATTACAAACCTTGCTTTTTCAATTGCAAGATCAAGTCTTCAACTGAAGTATCTTAGCCTTGAATTTTTCTATTGCACCGAGAATACGAGGAACAGATCAAGTCCCGTGGAGCTATTTTCAACAAACACATTTATTTATTCTATTTAAAGGGATCAAAGCAGTTTTTGTAAATATCAAAAATCACACATTCAGTTTAAAGAATTAAGTTCTTAAGATAGCGATGGGGAAAGCCACCTTCCCTACTCGTAACCAACTACAAAACCTAGAACCTAGAACTCCTCATTGTCACAACCGTAATTCTGACGAGACGACGACCTCGCTAAAATTTTAAAAATGAATTTAATTGAGAATGTGGAGTCGCCACCAAATTTTTATTTAAGAGAAAATACTTGGAAAAAACCCTGACTCGAGGAAGAGATTTAGGTTCGGGAGTCGGTTACGAGTGGGGAAGGTGTTAGGCACCCTCATTTGCCCGTTCTGAGGAACGGCACTCTTAAAATGAGTGTATGATTTTTGAAAATGCTTGATCCCTTGATTAATGTGAAAATAAATAACTTGATGAGGTTAGCCTGACATGACTTGATCCTGCTCGTACGTATTCCCTGGTGCAATAGGAAACTCAAGGCTTACGTAGTTTTGGTTTGTGAAGGCTTGATCTTCTGAGGTGTTTAAAGGGAATATGATATTTTGAAAATATTTTCATTTTATGGAGGAACCTTCAGTCCACTCATGCACAAGGTCTGAGGGGGCTAAGGCAGGACGGAGGCCTATACGAACTACTAAACGTCGAACACAGGAAGCGGTTCCACGTTTAGCGCTTCATTGCGTGAGATCAAGATCCCAAAACATTTGAAAAAGAACTTTATTTTTTTGAAAGGGACCTTTAGTCCGCTCATGCACAAGGTCTGAGGTGGCTAAGGCGGACGGGGCCCACATCCCAGCCTCTAAACGTCGAGCAATGGTGAGAACCGCCACCTCGTTTAAAGTCCGTTGCGCGAGACTGAAGATCCCAAAACATTTGAGAATGAAATTTATTTTTGAAAGAACCCTTAGCCCACTCATTGGCGCACAAGGTCCGGCAGGCGGCTAAGGTAGTGGGGTTCATACAAGCTCTTAAGCAACGTCGAACAAAGAGGTGAACTGCCTGCCTCCGTTTAGGAGCTCAAGTTAAAAGACCGAAGATCCCAAAACATTTGAAAAGGAACTTTATTTTTGAAAGGATATTTATTCCACTCATGCACAAGGTCCTAGGCGGCTAAGGCAGCACGGGGGCCCATCCTGGTTACTAAACGCTGGAAGAAGCAGGTGAACCGCCACTGTTTAGAGCCCGCATTGAGACCACCAAGATCACAAAACATTTTGAAAAGAACTTTTATTTTTTGAATATAATAAAGATAAGAAAAGGGAATGAATTGATATGAAAAATAAATTTGTTTTAAAGTGAATTTAATTTTGGATTTTTTGAACTCGACTTGATCAAGGATGAGCTTACTTTCGGATAATTTTGAGGAAAAGCATTTGAAGTTGATTTGGAAATTTGAGAGGGGGAGGATTAAACTCAAAGTTTGATTTAATTTTATTTGAATAAAAGAGTCAAAAAGGAGAATTTATTTTGAATATTGGGCTTGAATTGGACTTGATTTAACATAAACTTGACTTGATTTGAAGTTAAGGAAAAGAATTGTGAACATGCTTCAGTAATCAAGCGATAGAAATTTCATTTCAGATTCAAATTAGACAAATAATATCATTCTAGAAATAGAGAGAAATGCAAATAGAACACAAAAAAAATCACTAAAATCAGAGATCATTTGACCAATTAAAAATGAAAATGAAAAACAGAGACGAAGATCAACCTCAAGAACACAAGAGTTTTTGGCGCCAAAATTTGAATTCAAATCTCAGAATTTTTAAAACAATTTTTTGGTAGATATGAAAAATTAAAACCAATAAATTGAAATATATTGTCACAAGAATCAAACAAAACAAGTTTGACATAAATCCAACCAGAAATGAGCAAGTTATGCACAAATCAAACAAGCTAGGTTAATTTGTGCACCAAGATGAACATGCTTCGGTAATCAAGCGATATAAATTTCATTTCAGATCTAAATTAGACAAATAATATGATTACAAAAACTAGAGAGAAAGATGAAGAGAACGCAACAAAAATCATCAAAATAGGAGATCATTTGACCGATCAAAAAGGAAAACAAAAACCGAAGACGAAAATGAGCTCGGAAATCCGAGAAGAAGCAAGAAACTTAAGCAGAATAAAAGTAGGATCTAACCGTGATTGGAAGGTGATGAAGAACTGGGTTGAAGGCAGAGGTAGAGAGTCTCCTAGGTCCTCCCTTCAAAAATTCTGAAAAATCCACTTCCCCCTAAGACTCCAAGTGCTCCTCCTCTTTGCATTGGTCCCCGATTTCTTCCCAAGGGTCAAGCTCTTTCAAAGAGCCAAAAGTCAACCCCCTCTCTCTTGGCAAGGGCCAACTTCTTTCAAAGGGCCAAAAGCCACCCCCTTTCCAGGAGCTAAAAGCCAACCCCCTTGATTTCAAAATTTTTGTTCCCTATTTTTGATTTTTCAACTTTTATGTACCCTTTGTTATTTGATTTTTCATTTCTTTTTCCAATTTTTGTTTTTCACCTTTTTTATTTTTTTCCTTTTATTTTTCTATTTATTTATCATTTTTATTTGTTCCTTAATTTCCCCTTTTTTATTATTATTATTATTGTTTTTATTATTATTATTTTTTATTATTATTATTATTTTATTTTTATTTCTCTTTACTTTTTATTTTTTATTTTTCCAGATTTTAGCAATTTGCCATTTTTCTTTATTATTGCTATTATTTTATTATTATTATATTTTTTATTTCCAGATTTTATTTAGTTAATTCTTGTAAATATTTATTTTTTGTTTTCTTTTATTTTTAGGCTTTTTCTTTTTCTATTTTTCCTATTTTTTCATTTTGTTTTCTGTTTCCTGCTTTTTGCATTTTATCTGCTTTTCTGCTGACTGTTTATGATTTGTTTCAAATATTGTTATTTCCTTTTCTCCATCTATTTTGTTTCGTATTATTTAAATTATTTGCACATTAATTTAAAAACGGAGGCCTCGGACATAATTGAGTGTTTACAGTTTGCCCCTGTCGCAACCGTAATTCCGACGAGACGACGAACTTGCTAAAATTTGAAAATTGATTTTGACTTGATGTGTGGAGTCGCCACCAAATTTTTATTTAAGGGAAAAAGATTTGGAAAAAACCCTGACTTGAGGAAGAGATTTAGGTTCGGGAGTCGGTTACGAATGGGGAAGGTGTTAGGAACCCCACTCGCCCGTTCCGAAGAACGGTACCCTTAAACTGAGTGTGCGACTTTTGAAAACTATTTGATCGCTTAATTAATGTGAAATAAATAACTTGATGGAGGTTAGCCTGACAGGACTTGATCCTGCTCCTACGTATTCCCCGGTGCAATGGGAAACTCAAGGCTTACGTAGTTCTGGTTTGTTTGTGAAGGCTTGACCTTTAGAGGTATTCAAAGGGCAAATGATGTTTTGAGAAGATTTTCATTTTTTGAAAGGACCTTTACTCCACTCCTGCACAAGGCCTGAGGCGGCTATGGCAGCACGGGGGCCTATACAAACTACTAAACGTTGGACAGCAGGTGAACCACTAGCCCCCCATTTAGAGCCCATTGCGTGAGACCAAGGATCCCAAAATATTTGAGAAAGTGTTTTTGTTTTTTGAAAGGACCTTTAGTCCACTCATGCACAAGACCCGAGGCGGCTACGACAGCACGGGGGCTATACAGACTACTAAACGGTGGACAACAGGTGAATCGCCAGTCCCGCATTTAGAGCCCGTCGCGTGAGACCAAAGATCCCGAAATATTTAAAAAGAGCTTTTATTTTTGGGAAGGACCTTTAGTTCACTCATGCCCAAGACCCGAGGCGGCTACGGCAAAAGACGGGGCCCTATGCATTACTAAACGCCGGACAAAGAAAACTGGCGGCCTCCCATTTAGAGCCCGTCGCGTGAGAGTAAGAGTCCCAAAACATTTGAAAAAAGGAATTTTAAAGAAAAGGGTCAAAAGGAGAATTTATCTGGGCTATTAGACAAAGAGCTTGATTTTTGGAAAGGAAGCAATTTTGTTTGAGATTTAGGGATTTATTAGCAATTAAGGAATTTTTGGGGGTTTATTAGCAATTAAGAGAGGTCTGGGGTCTTATTAGCAATTAAGGAGTTTTTTGGGGGTTAATTTGCAATTAGGGGAGTTTTAGGGGTTAATGTGCAATTAGGGAATTTTTGGGAGTTAATGTGCAATTATGAAATTGTTGGGGGTTAATATGCAATTATGGAATTTTTGGGGGTTAATGTGCAATTATGGAAAATTTGGGGTTAATGTGCAATTATGAAAGTTTTGGGGGGTTAATGTACAATTATGGAAGTTTTGAGGTTAATGTGCAATTATGGAATTTTTGGGGTGTTAATGTGCAATTATGGAATTTTTGGGGGTTAATGTGCAATTATGGAACTTTTGGGGGTTAATATGCAATTATGGATGTTTTGGGGGTTAATATGTAAATATGGAATTTTTGGGGGTTAATGTGCAATTATGGAATTTTGGGGGTTAATGTGCAATTGTGGAAGTTTTGAGGGTTAATGTGTAATTATGGAATTTTTGGGGGTTAATGTGCAATTATGGAAAATTTGGGGGTTAATGTGCAATTATAGAATTTTTTGAGTTAATGTGAAATTATGGAAAATTTAGGGGTTAATTTATAAATATAGGATTGTTCGGGGGCAGTTTTGCAATTATGAAGAATTTGGGGGTTAATTTTTGATTTTGGGTAATAAAAAGGCTGATTACGATTTCGAGTTATAGGAAGCTTGGGATTAAATTAGGATACGGGAAATGCCCAGGGATTGATTACAATGTTAGGAAGCGTAGGTACGTATAAGGTAAAGTCAAAGCATGCTCCAAAACTTGATTACCCGTGGGTCCCACTCACTTTGTCATTAGCTCCTTTACAGGGAATTTTTATTATTATCTTGCCACGGACCCCACGTTTTGGACGAACATGTTTGCCTCATTCCATGTGGCAGTAGTGCTCTGCTAGTTCGTGTCGCTCAAATTCCTTTCTCGCGCTAGAGCAATTTGCGTCTAGTCTTGGATCCATGGCCCACGAGATCGATCGCTCGCCACATTGCATGTTGTCGTAGTAGTTGCACCCATTCCCGCAGGTGCCTCCGAGCGACGCCCAATCATTTAGCCTCGCCATGCAATTTCGGTTTCCACGATTCGGGTAGTTTGATTCTTTGCTCATCAAGAATTGATGCCCCGTGTGAGCGAGACCATCTTCTCTTGATGCTTAACGTTCGAGGAAGCCGCCAGAGTGACATAGTGGGCCAATCTTTTAAGAAAGAGTGTCTTAGAAGTGTGGTTGCGTTCCGATCTTAGCTACTCTCTCATTCCCCTATTCTCAAGCGCCTCGGGTTCACAACTGAAGCTCAGGGTCTATATTCAGTATTTTCGAATAGAATCTCTTTTCATATTGATTCAGAACCAACGCACGTTTCTCACGACACGGGGAGATGTCATGCCTCAATCGATTCCAAGGAAAACATCTGTTTCTCGTTTGAATTCTACCTTCTAGCTTTATTAGCACAGAGTGATAACTCACGTGGTTTTGTTCATCGTTTAATCAAGATTCTTTTATGAGATTTATTCAAAATCAAACCAGATCAAGTCGATTCAAGATCCTATAATCGAATTTAGATCTATACTACGATCAATCAACTTCTACACAATCAGTGCGAGATTTTTAATTCCAGAGAGGTGATTTCAACAAACCTGTACTGAGCCGGACAAACACGCATGCAAGAATGCCATGACGGTGATGATCTTCTCCGCCTTGCTACCCCTGTGCCTGAGCAATTCTGCTACTGGACCAACAACACCTTTTGGAAGAGAGAAAATGTTCTTTTCTTGAATTTTCCGGAAAGGTGCTTGCCCAAACTCTTCCAAAAAAAAAAAAGCTGCGGGACCTTTTTCTTCCCCTTATTTATAGAGACTTCCTTATACCCTTTTCCTTCTTTTTTGTTGTCTCTTTCGTTTCCGCCTTCGTCTTTTTTTTTTATATTTTATTTATTTATTTATTATTATTTTTTAGTATTATTTTTTATTTATATATTATCATTTTATTTTACTTCATTTTATTTACTTATTTATTATTTTTTTTATTATTTCCTTTTTACTATATATTTTCATTTTTCTATTATTTTTCAGATTTTTTGTTTTGTTTGTTTTTTTAATTCTTTTTCAGATTTTGGTTTTTATTGCTTTTTTTTTAAAAAAAAATTTGTTTAACTCTTTTTAGATTTTTTGTTGTTTTTTGGATTTTCTAAATTTCTTTTTCTTTTTCTTTTTTGCTTATTTTTTCTTTTTTTGCATCATTTAATTTAATATTGATTTTTGATTAATTAACAACTGGGGGCTTCGAACATAATTGGGTGTTTACAGTTTGCCCCTCTTTACTCGTTTTCCTACCAGATAATGTGGGAAGTGATTCTTTGAATTATCGTGGTAGGAAATGAGTAAAGACGTGAACACATTATGTCCGAGGCAAACTTTTGAAGAAGTCCGATCACTAGAAGCTTTGACCGTAACGTGAACCCTACAGATGTCTGGAGAATGGTGATGGAATCCCATTACTGGCCTCGTGCCAATAAGGTTTAAATAGGCAAGGCTTGATGGTGTAGCCTGATTAGGCTAGGTGAACCGAGTAAAGGCCCGTTAGGACGGGTGTGGGATGCAATTGGATCGCTTGTTAGGACAACCAAAATGAAGATGATTTGTTAAACAGGCAGAGTTAGAAGATGGCCCGTTATGACGGGCTCAGTGGAGTGAAAAATGACCTATTTCCGGCATGAAATGTATGCAAAACTAAAACGTAAGGTATGTACAAGGTGGCCTGACAACATAGGCCGAAATGTGGAAACCTAAACTATGCTGGAGGCCTGACATCATAGGCCCAGATGTGGAAAGTGAACTTGATGGTGGCCTGACACTATAGGCCAACATGCGGAGAAGAAAATTTGAACATTCTAGAAATGTAACCTTGATGGTGGCCTGACACTATAGGCCCAAAATGCAGAAAAGTAAATTGGAAGGAGGCCTGACATCATAGGCCAAGGTGTAGAAATGTAAATGATGGTGGTTCTGTTATTGACAGGAAGAGTGCAAAGAATCAAAATATGCTTGATGTCCTGTTTGACAAGAGAATGCAAATGAGGTCCCACTGTTGCTGGGATAAGTGCAGAAATCTAAACATGGAATCCTGCTTGACAAGATAAATGCAAATGAAACCCTGCTTGACAGGATGTGTACGGGAATCTAAACATGAAATCCTGCTTGACAGGTTGATGCAAATGACATCCTGCTTCACAGAATGTGGGCGGGAATTTAAACATGCAATTCTACTTGACATAATGTATGAAAATGAAATCCTGCTTGACAGGATGTCTGCGGAGATTTAAACATGCAATCCTTCTTGACAGGATGTATGCAAATGAAATCCTGCTTGACAGGATGTGTGTTAGAATTTAAACATGCAATCCTGCTTGACAGGATGTATGCAAATGACATCCTACTTGACAGGATGTATGCGGGAATTTAAACATGAGATCCTGCTTGACAGGAGAATGTAAATGTGATCCCACTGTTGTCAGGAAGATGTAAATGAAATCCTGTTGTTGCTAGGATAAATGCAAACCTGCTTGACAGGTGAACGAAATTTAAACATGAAGTCTTGTTGTTGACAGGAGAATGTGAATGCGGCCCCACTGTTGGCGGGAATATGCAAATGATGAAATCCTGCTGTTGCCAGGATATATGCAAACCTGCTTAACAGGTGAACTGAATTGAAACATGCTTGAAGTCCTGTTGTTGACAGGAGAATGTAAATGAGGTCCTGTTGTTGCCGGGAAGATGCAAATGAAATCCTGTTGTTGCCAGGATGAATGCAAACCTGCTTGACAGGTGAACGGAATTTAAACACGCTTAAAATCCTCTTGTTGACAGGAGAATGCAAATGAGGTCCTACGGTTGCCGGGAAGAATGCAAATGAAATCCTTCTATTTCCAGGATGAATGCAAACCTGCTTAACAGGTGAATGGAATTTAAACATGCTTGAAGTCCTGTTGTTGCTAGGATGAATGCAAACCTGCTTGACAGGTGAACGGAATTCAAACATGCTTGAAGTCCTGTTGTTGACAGGAGAATGCAAATGAGGTCCCGTTGTTGCGGGAAGATGCGAATGAAATCCTGCTATTGCCAGGATGAATGCAAACCCGCTTGACAGGTGAACAAAATTTAAACATGCTTGAAGTCCTGTTGTTGTTAGGAGAATGCAAATGAGTCCTTTGCTGTCGTGGAAGATGTGAATGAAATCCCTCTTGTTGCGATGAATGCAAACGCTGACAAAAGAACGAATTTAAACATGAAGTCCTGTTGTTGACAGGAGAATGCAAATGAGATCCAGCTGTTGCCGGGAAGATGCAAATGAAATTCCGTTGTTGCCAGGATAAATGCAAACCTGTTTGACAGGTGAACGGAATTGAAACATGAAGTCTTGTTGTTGACAGGAGAATGCAAATGAGATCCCGCTATTGCCGGGAAGATGCAAATGAAATCCTGCTGTTGCCAGGATAAATGCAAACCTGTTAAGACAGGTGGACAGAAATTAAACATGCTTGAAGTCTTGTTGTTGGCAAGAGAATGCAAATAAGGTCCCGCTGTTGCCGGGAAGATGCAAATGAAATCCTGCTGTTGCCAGGATAAATGCAAAATTTTTTGACAGGTGAACGGAATTTAAACATGAAGTCCTGTTGTTGACAGGAGAATGCAAATGAGATCCCGTTGTTGCCGGGAAGATGCAAATGAAATTCCGTTGTTGCCAGGATAAATGCAAACCTGTTTGACAGGTGAACGGAATTGAAACATGAAGTCTTGTTGTTGACAGGAGAATGCAAATGAGATCCCGCTATTGCCGGGAAGATGCAAATGAAATCCTGCTGTTGCCAGGATAAATGCAAACCTGTTAAGACAGGTGGACAGAAATTAAACATGCTTGAAGTCTTGTTGTTGGCAAGAGAATGCAAATAAGGTCCCGCTGTTGCCGGGAAGATGCAAATGAAATCCTGCTGTTTACAGGATAAATGCAAACTTGTTAAGACAGGTGGACAGAATTTAAACATGCTTGAAGTCCTGTTATTTACAGGAGAATGCAAATGAGGTCCCGCTGCTGCCGGGAAGATGCGAGTGAAATCCTGCTGTTGCCAGGATGAATGCAAACATTTGACAGGTGAACGAAATTTAAACATGAAGTCCTGTTGTTGATAGGAGAATGCAAATGAGATCCCGTTGTTGCGGGAAAGATGCAAATGAAATTCTATTGTTGCCAGGATAAATGCAAACCTGTTTGACAGGTGAACGAAATTTAAACATGCTTGAAGTCCTATTGTTGACAGGAGAATGCAAATGAGGTCCCGCTGTTGCCGGGATGATGCAAATGAAATCCTGTTGTTGCCAGGATAAATGCAAACCTGTTAAGATAGGTGGACAAAAATTAAACATGCTTGAAGTCCTGTTGTTGGTAGGAGAATGCAAATGAGGTCCCGCTGTTGCCGGGAAGATGCAAATGATGAAATCCTGCTATTGCCAGGATAAATGCAAACCTGCTTGACAGGTGGACAAAAAATTAAACATGCTTGAAATCCTGTTGTTGACAAGAGAAATGCAAGCCTGCTCGATAGGCGAGGAGAACGATGGAAGCCTGTTAAAATAGGCAAAACAAAAGATCCTGTTGTTGATAGGATGGAAGCAAGACGCCTGTTAAGACCGGCACGACATAATGGTGAAGACCTGTTAAGACAAGCAAAGGGAGATGAAAAAGAATCTGTTAGGACAGGTATCGAAGAAGAGCCCTGTTGTTGACAGGAAAGAAATGGGCTTGTTAAGACAAGCAGGAATCATGTGGAGGTCCTGTCGTTGACAGGGTGGAATGAAGATAGATACTTGTTAAAGATGGCAGCTTGTTGATGCAGGCGAGAGACTGACCTATGAAGCCAGGTGTGGAAAACAAACTTAATGTGCCTTGGGGTGGCGCGTGAAGAGGGATTATGGACTTCTTTGTCAGTTGCTCTCGGACAACCTTATTTTGAAATGTGTTTTTCCTTGAATTAAAATAAATAGCTTATTCTTCTTTGAACCTAAAGGTTTTTTAAGTACTTGACAAGTATTTTCTTGAAGAAACTTGGGCCAAAATTTTGCCCCAGTTTAGGAAACTTCTTGAAGTTCGAAGGAACTTTGGGCGAACATTTTGCCCTAGTTTGGAAGATTTTTTGCAATCAAGGGATGCCTTTAACTTGAGGGGATTTTGGGCAACCATTTTCCCCATTTTGATTTTGATTTTTTTTGAATTTAAATCTTTCTTGGGCAAACGTTTGCTCCAGTTTGAGCTTGACTTAGAATTTGAGGGTGACCTCGAATTGAATTTTTGTGGGCAAACGTTTGTCCCAGTTTGAGCTTAATTCAGAATTTGAGGGTGACCTCAAATTGAATTTTTGTGGGCGAGCATTTGCCCCAGTTTAAGCTTGACTCAGAATTTGAGGATGACCTCAAATTGAATTCGTGGGCAAGCGTTTGTCCCAGTTTGAGCTTCACTCAAAATTTGAGGATGACCTCAAATTGGATTTTTATGTGGGCAAACATTTGTCCTAGTTTGAGCTTGACTCAAAATTTGAGGATGCCTTCAAATTGAATTTTTGTGGGCAAGTGTTTGCCCCAGTTTGAGCTTGACTCAGAATTTGAGGATGACCTCAAATTGAATTTTTGTGGGCAAGGATTTTTCCCTAGTTTGAGCTTGACTCAGAATTTGAAGATGACCTCAAGTTGGATTTTTTTTTTTGTGGGCAAGCGTTTGCCCCAGTTTGAGCTTAACTCAGTTTTAATTAGGATTGATTCGGGAAATTTTACCCGGATCTTAATTAATTTTAAAAAATGAGTTATGAAATGCTTGAATGAATGAAAGCTTATTATGATACTTGAATGAATGAAAAGAATATGGTATTTGTGATGCTTGAATAAATGCAAAAATGATGCAGGGTTCTTATTTTAATGCTTGATATAATTATTTGATGAAATAGAAGCTGTGGGATGAATGCAAACCATGAAAAGGTGTAAAACTTTTTGTTTCTCTTGATTATTTTTTATTTTTCTGACACATCCTTCCTCGACAACCCCATAGTTGGTGTGAAAGGAATCAAGAATTAGGACGAGCTAGATTGACTTAAGTTCGGTGTTTTGGTCTATCTCAAAATTTTCTTTTGTCAGGATCTTTGAGACCCATCAACAGTCAGCATTATTGAACAAGACACACTCCTTTTCTGTGTTGGTGGCGTTATGTCTGAAAGGGGGATGATCATTGGGAAACAATCCTGTCGTATTGCAATGGTCGAGGATTCATCCGACTTGTCATGACTTTTCAAAATTAATCCTTTTTATTTTTACATTTTTCACATCTCTTTTGGCATGTGCGCTATTGAGGTGTGCAGAGTGATTCTGGATGGTCAATGAAAAGAAATAGAGAAGGTTTGCAAAGGATGTTTGAGGTAGTGTACTTGAAAGGGAAAGATGACAAAAGATATGGTTCGATTGCCCAAATGGCACCTTTTGATGAAAAATGCCAGTGCTGCTTTTCATAATCTTGATTGTCAAATTAGCCAAACTTGAGAAATGGAAAAATTTTGCCCCAGTTTTAGGAAGATATGAGGTGCAAAAATGTCATGTTGTCTTGGGATTCCTGGATTGACCTTAATTTTGCCTGGGTTGTTCTTTTGAGTTTTTAACCCAGCAAGTCTTTTGTATTGCCCTAACTTTTGCCTAAGTTGCCCTTACGGGTTTTCTAGCGGGCTCTTGATTTTGGTACCCTAACTTTTTCCTAGGTCTCTTTTGAGGGTTGTTGACCTAGCGGGCTTCTGTTTGATTGTGCCCTAACTTTTGCCTAGGTCGTCTTTGAGAGTTTGTGACCTAGCGGGCCTTCTACTCGATTGTGTCCTAACTTTTGCCTAGGTCGTTAGGATTGTCGACCTAGCGGGCTTTTGTTTGATTGTGCCTTAACTTTTGCCTAGGCCGCCCTTTGAGGGTTTTCGACCTAGCAGGCTTTTGTTTGACTGTGCCCTAACTTTTGCCTAGGTCGTCTTTGAGAGTGTGCAACCTAGCGGGCTCTTATATGATCCTGATTTTTGTCTGAATTGTTATTGGAAACCGGCAAGACCTTCTACTATGAGAAGAAAGGGAAGAAACTCATTTGTTATCTTCCTATGTTGTATATTTGATTAACTGCCCATACCTTCAAAAGAAATATCAAAATACAATGTGTAATATCCGATCTATTGTGCTATCCCATAAATCCCATGGGTAGCCAAGAATTGGCAGCTCACCTTGCCGACCTGACAGAAGAGAAGATTAGATGGCAACCAGCTTGACAGTAAAGGACGACCCTTATTATCATTGTATGGGATTTCCGAACATCTTGCTTATGGGGTCAGCGGATGCATTAACTACTACCTGATATTGGGAAAAGACAGGTTAGCTTACCCTATCAAAGGTTCTCCATCAAATGAGCTACTAACTCCCTTCATCCTGTATTATGCAGGAGATTTCACCGAAACTCTTCGGAAGGTCAGAGAGGCATGGAGTATAATCACGATGAAAGGAAAAGAACTGGGAGTCAGAAGTTGTGATGCCGAGGAAGGGTACAAGCAATAGGTCAGAGATAGAGTACAACAGATTAAATTACCGTTTAAAATCGAAGGATCTACTTTTGGGAACCAAGCCCGTGCAGAAAATTTCAGAAATGAAATAGTCAAATAATTGAAGGCAAAACTAAAGAGCATGACCATCAAAAACAAAAAGTTGGAAGAAGAGTTGCTAAAGGCACGATAGGAGTGTGCCGAGATAAAAAGGGAAAATCAAAGAAAAGACGCCACTATCGAAGACATCCGTGAACAACAAAAGTCCGAGCGTGAGCAAGCGCCCGAGTCAACCTGAACCTCGAAGCACCTAATAGAAAACATGGGATAAGATTACAGGAAAGGGACACATCCCTCCAAGAGAACCAAAGAATAAGGGATGTGATTAATTAGATAAGAAACATAATTGGTCGAATTAGACAAGAAAAAGACCAAGCCATTAATGAAAGAGACAGGGGTTGAGCTGAAATGGGTCAGATGATTGATGAAAGGAAAAAGTTACAACAGCGGGTAGAAGACCAAAAAAAGAAAATTGAAGACCTACTAGTGACATGCGAAAATGAGGTGAATGAAGAAAAAAGGAGCCTCATAAAGGTAATACGAATGAAACAACGAGGCATAAGTGACCTGCAAGATAAGAATAAGTGGTATAGAGATACAGCTGACCATTGGACCAAATGTTTTGAAAGATTGGCCAGTCTAGCAAATACCGCGATTGAAGAAGTTTCGTAGTTGCTCAAGAAAGAAGAAGCTTCATTGCACCCTCCACACTCCACCAGAAGTTGAAGATTTTATTCAGTTTTGTAAAAATCTAATTTTGAGAATGAACAAATACATAGTCCTCGAAAAATAGGAAGAGAAAATTGTACGATGAACTCCGTTGAATGAAGAATTGACATTTTGATATACGATTTTAAATTAATTTCCATTTCATGCTCAAACACAAAGAGTGCGCTGAACGAATGACGATACTCAGCTAGATATCTAGTCCCCAAATGTTTTGTTTTAATGTTTAAAATTTATATATATTTTTATTTTAATAACAATTAACTGACGTTGTGATTTCAGAAAAGAAAATAATTAACTCCCTCAGCATCTGTATAGCACTCACTCAAAGACCAAAATCATTAATAAGTTGGAAGCCAAAAATGAAGAATTAAGAAATGAAGTGGCCGAACTGAAAAAACAAGTGGCCAAGATGATGAAATTGCTGGAGAAGAACACAAGGGACCCTCGGGAGCAAAAGTGCTAGGGGCGACTAATACATCAATGCCCCTCCACTTGTCACCAATCAGGAATGACCCCCTTAGTGGCTACCCATTGGCTACTTGCCCTCTTTCGGGCAAAACATCCAACAAACTCAGAGTGCTCCTACCAACCCTGCTAAAAGTCCTTCCGCCTACCCACAACACATAAATCATTCTACCTACCCACTACATACTAACCCTTTCACCTACCCTCAATATACAAATCCTTCCATATACCCACAATACAAAAATCCTACCGCTTACCCACTACATACAAATCTGTCTGCCTACCCACACCACATAAATACCTTGACTGCCTTCCCACAACACATCAAATCATCCTCAACATTCCCGCAACACATAAATCCATCAACAACTACCCACAAAATACCAATATAAACTACACCCACATGAACACCACCATAAACGAAGATCCCACATTCTTCATTCTCATGACCACACACCTACTAAACTTACACCAACCACCACCGTATCAACCAAACTCCTATGGCCATCCCGCCAAACTTGATGGGCCATATACATTCCCTCAGCAAACAAGGCAAGCAATGAATGAACAATGGCTGAAACTTTCTAGTCAAGAAACCCACCTTAACGGTAGGTGGCAACACCTAGAAGAAAGGGTCAGAGCCATTGAAGGCAGTGGCTATGGAATAGTTGAAGCCTCTGACCTGTGCTTGGTTCCCGATGTTATCATTTCCCCAAAATTCAAGACCCCTGAATTTGAAAAGTACAAGGGGACTGGTTGCCCAAGGAGCCACTTGACCATGTACTGCAAAAAAATGACTTCTCACGCCCACAAGAACAAATAACTCATCCACTGCTTCCAGGACAGCCTCACAGGAGCAATGGCCAGTTGGTATACCTAGCTAGAGAGGGCTTATGGGCAATGCCGAGGATGCTTATATCCACACATGGAAGGACTTGGCAAACACCTTCCTTAAACAGTACAAATACAAGATTAAGATGGTTCTCGATAGGAACCAACTACAGAACATGATCAAATGGGAGGATGAAAAGTTCAAAGAATATGCTCAACAGTGGAGAGAGTTGGTTGCTCAAGTTCAACCATCTTTGTCGCAACCATAATTTCGACGAGACGACGAACTCGCTAAAATTTGAAAATAGATTATTATTGGATTAAGTGGAGTCGCCACCAAATTTTTATTTAAAGGAAAAAGATTTGGAAAAAACTCTAACTTGAGAAAGAGATTTAGGTTCGGGAGTCAGTTACGAGTAAGGAAGGTGTTAGGCACCCTACTCGCCCATTCCGAAGAACGGTACCTTTAAATTGAGTGTGTGACTTTGATATCTTTTTATCCCTTTAATTTTGAATAAAAATAAATAGATTGATGGAGGTTAGCTTGCCAGGACTTGGTCCTGCTCCTACGTATTCCCTGGTGCAATGGAAAACTCAAGGCTTACGTAGTTCTGGTACGAAGGCTTGACCTTCGGAAGTAAAGAATTTGAGTGACAATATTTTGATAGATTTCATTGTTTAAGAGGAAATTTTAATCCACATATGCACAAGGTCCAAGGAAACTAAGGATGTATTGGGGCCTATATGAATTCCTAAATATCGAACAGTAGTGAAACTGCCATTTTCCCATTTAGAGCTCATTGCGTGAGACGTATGGTTCCCAAAAGTATTTTCGAAAGTGTTTATTATTTAGGAGGAACTTTTAATCCACATAAGCACAAGGTCCGAGTTAACTAAGGCTGCACTGGGGCCTATATGAATCTCTAAATATCGAACAGCAGTGAAACCGCTAGTTACCACAGGAACCACGCTCAAGCATTTTAACTTAGGATCGGTATCAATTAATATTAAACCACTCTGGACGCATGTGCCTTTTTGCATGCATGGTTGCATGGCGTTCATATGTTGACCCTGTTTTTGACTCCTTGGACTCGAGCATCTTGCAAGTGCCTCATAGGCAACAGACCATGGGTCTTTGAAGACTTAACAAGGAGGGCACGAAGATGTATCACATAATGTTTCTTTGCATGTCCTTCCTATCATTT
This sequence comes from Canavalia ensiformis, assembly GCA_026541065.1. Lineage (NCBI taxonomy): Eukaryota > Viridiplantae > Streptophyta > Magnoliopsida > Fabales > Fabaceae > Canavalia > Canavalia ensiformis. The sequence goes on along the minus strand of JAMKYM010000906.1, from coordinate 528,333 downwards.
AGGACCATGACTTGATCTGGTAATGCTTGATTTCTGATTGGGTGGCTTCATGAACAATTATGAAGGTGGTTCTGCACAAAAGACTTTCACGAGAGCAGTCTGGGATTCGTTCTATAAGGCAGGGTCCTCACCATACATGGGCAGAGTCCAAGCTAAAATTCTTAAGGGAGGTAGCCTTAGAAAGATCCTCTGATACCCCCCTAGTTTTGATCTAGCCCGACTGCCTTATTTTGGACCAAAGCTCACATTGCCTAACTGCTAAATCTAGCCTAGGGAAAATGATCAAAGTATGATGAGACTTTGGTTCATTACCAGTCGTTGTAGTGCCTAAGTTTCAGCGTGAGTTGGTACAGAAGGATCGGGATTTCTGATCGGGCTTGCTGCAACATTTAACAAAACATCTTGTTCAATCTGAGTACATGAACTAGATGCAACATGAAGGCTCTTCATTGGAGTCAAGGTTTTTTCCATAGGAAGTGAAGGCAACAATCACGCAAGTTTTAGTTCCGAGTTTAATACGGAACCTAATGAAGGATGTTGCGTAGATGAATCACATACCATTCACTCTATTCACGATGCATGTGTAGGATTGAAACGTAGGTAATAATATCATGCATAAAAGCTCCACTTACAGGACAATGCTGATAGATTCGAGCTCTTCGTTCATTACTCAGACTACGATTAGTTAAGCCAGCAATTACTATGCTAAGTGAAAACTCAATCTCAACAAGCATAGGAAGTGATTATCAAACTAGATCCTAGCCCAAGAGTGACCTCACAGCAAGCCATTTGGAATAGCATCTTTCCGCATTAGACCATTGGAAATTTCTAAGACAATCATTTTTTTTTTTGTGCATGAACACCAAAATCTCTCTAGGAACTCTCCACGATTGAACTTCTCAGATTTGGATCAGGTTTTAGGAAAAACAAGAAATCCAATATTCAGGTGAAGATTACATGCATGAACTAGACACAATATTCCAGCGAATCAACAAAGAGAGAAGATCTAACTCAAGCAACATACATATACGGGTAAAGATTATATGCGTGAGCTGAACGAACTTGGAGTTGCAGCGTGATTAGTGTTTATGGCAGTAAGAAGCATCGCTGAAAAATTGGCACCTTGAACACTATGCAAACTCAGAGAAAGTGCCTCATCTTGGGAGCCCTCGGAAAGAGATCCAAGCTTCAAGAAAGTTTCTAGATCCCCTAAAAGGCAAGGAAAATTCCCTGGAGAAAAGGCTCTCCTTTCTGGATTTTTTTAGAGCGCAGAATTCGGGAAGAGTATCCTTCTCCTCCTTTGTTTCCAATCATGGTCTTTATACCAACTTTTTTTCTTGAGAGCCACTCCCTCCCAGCCAAAACAAGCCTCCATCTATCTTTTCTGCTTTTTTTTTCCCTTTTTTCTCTACCTACCCTCTTTTCCCCTCTTTTTTCGTTTGTTCATTCAGTTTCAATTTCTGTTATTATCTTTAGTTAGTTTTTCTGTTTCTTTTTTTTTTTTTGTTCTTTCAGTTTTGCTATCCTGTTTTGATTTAGTTTACTTTTTTTTTTGTTTTTTTTCTTCTTTCTTTAGCTTATTTAATTTTCTATTTTTTGTTATTTAATTTATTTAATTTTATTTTTTTTAGTTATTTTCTTTAATCATTAAATATTTTTTCAATTTTTCGTTTTTACATTTATCTTACTCTCTTTTTCAATTCTATTCCTATTTTTATTTTCCTTTTATATAATTTTTAATTTTTTGTATTTATTTATTTTTTCTCTATCTTTTTTTTATTTCTGCTTTAATTTCATTTGTTATTTATTTATTACATTTTATTTTATTTTGTTTTATTTTATTTTATTTTTATATACTTTTTTAATTTCTTTTTTTCTCATTTTTCTCTTAAATTTTTTCTTTCTTGGTCTTTTCCGTTTTTCAGTTAATTTTCAGTTATTTAGTTTTTTTTTTAGTTTTTCATTTTCTTTTGTTTTATTTTATTTTTACATTTTTTGTTTTTTTATTTTATTTTCTTTATTATTTATTATTTTTCCAGTTTTTCAATTCTTATATATATTTATATATTTTTCTTATATTTTCAGTATTATATACTTTTGAATTTTTATTTTTATTTATTTACTTGCTTTTTTTTAGATATGTTTAAATTAATTTATCTATTATTATTTATTATTTTTCATTTTCTGTTTTATTGTTATTTTATTTATTTATTTTTATTTTTAATTCTCTTAAATTTTGTTATTTTTATTCTTTTTCTTTTTCTTTTCTAATTTTTCCCAATTTTTCTATTTTCACCTTTTTTAGAGTTATTTATTATTTTGTTATTATTATTATTTATTCTTTTTCAAATTATTTGTTTTATTTTTATTTCCTATTTATTTGTTTTTCTACTTTTTGTCTATTTATTTGCTTTTCCATTTTCTATTTTCTGTTGACTGTTTACGATTTGTTTCAAATATTATTATTTCCTTTTACTCAGCTATTTTTGTTTCCTATTATTTAAATTATTTTCTAATTAATTTAAAAATGGAGGCCTTAGACATAATTGAGTGTTTACAACCGTTATTCGAAAGGGAGATGATCAGCATGTTCATGGAGACCCTCCCTGCTTCATTCTATGACAAGATGGTAGGTAGTGTATCCGCCAACTTCTTCGATATAGTGCTAATCATAGAGCACGTAGAAAGTGGTTTGCACCGAGAAAGGATTGTATACAACACTGTCGGCAATGTGAATGTGAAGAAGTCGACCAATAACTTTTGGAAGAAAAAAGAGGCTAAAACCCATTATGTCTCTTCCAACCCAACGTTAGGTAACCACACCACCTAATTACCAGATGCCATACCCATACCAGCCTCAATTTCCAACACACCCTCAGATGGTGGCCACATCCCAACCTGGCTATCAACTATCATATAACCCTCTTATATACTTCCGATCACCAGCACCATTTATAATCACACCTTCACAAACACCCACAACAAGCACAAAAGACCTGGAACCAAAACACCAACTCTAACCAATCCCAACGAAGGTCGAACAATAATGAGAAAAATAGTTCAGTTCGACCCTATTCCCATGAGTTACTTGGACCTATTACCTCTCCTAATCCAAAATTCACTACTAGCACCATGTCCTATGAAACTGCTTGAACCCCTATACCCTAAGTGGTACAACCCCGAGGCAAAATGTGAATACCACGCTGGGGTTGCAGGACATTCCACAGAAAATTGTTAGGCGTTAAAACATAAGGTCCAAAATCTGATTAACGCTAAATGGTTGAGTTTTGAAAAAGATACTTCTAGTGTAGGGAATAATCCGCTGCCAAATCACGGAGGGCCAGGGCCATCTGTATACAGTATCGAGGTTAAGTCAAACCTTTCTAGGACATCCTAGGCCTATGTTATTCGATACACTGAAGCACCGGCTGTTCCAACACCCAGCGAGATGAAACAAATCACTATAAAGGTACCTGGGCCATTCGAATATAAAAGCAATAAGGAGGTTCCATGGAAGTATAATGTTGAGGTATCCAAGGGTAAAATTGAAGAAAATCGGCCAAAATCCACCTATGACTCCACTCTTGGTGTGATAAATATTGTCAAAGTCAGGGGTATGACCAGGAGTGGTTGCATCTATACTCCCTTAGAAGAGGCAAGGGAGCAACCCCGCAATAAAGATAAGGAAATTCTAGCCAGCCCGGAACCGAAAGCCAATGGTGAGGAAAAGGAAAAAGAAGTAAAAAGGATGTTTTAGAGAATGAGGTCTATGAATTCTTGAAGTTGATCAGGTAGAGTGAGGATATGGTTATTGAGCAGCTGAATCGTATCCCTGCCAAGATTTCATTGTTGGTGCTTATGATGAATTCGGAGTCTCACAAAAAAGTATTGCTGAAGATATTAAATAAGGCCCATGTGGTGGATAATCTATCAGTGGAGAAGTTTGAGGGAATCACAAACAACATAACTGTCAACAACTTCCTCACCTTCACTGATAATGAAATCCTGGAGTAAAGGGCCGAGTATAACAAAGCACTGCATATATCGATAAAGTGTATGGACCATATCTTAGCCAGGATGTTGATAAACAATGGATCATCATTAGATATGATGCCCAAGATAACCTGGTCTAAATTTCCATACGAAGGATCCCATATAAGGCCAAGCTCTATGGTGGTTGGAGCTTTTGATAGATTCTGGAGAGAGGTCGTTCGGGAAATCGATCTACTGATCCAAATTGGTCCGGTTATTTTCGATGTGACTTTCTAAGTGATGGACATCCTGCCCACGTACAGTTGCCTACTAGGGAGGGCTTGGATCTGTTCCACCAAGGCGATGCTGTCAAATTTGCATCAGAAGTTGAAGTTCATCACAAACGATAGGCTAGTTTATCATCTCGGCTGAAGAGGACTTCTTAGTCAGTAAACCCACCAATCCTCCTTATATTAAGGCTACCGAAGAATTATTGGAAACTCATTTCCAAGCTTTGAAGATTGCCAATGTTACTACTATCAAAGAGGGAGAGGTGGTAAACCAAAACTGGTCCCCAGGTGCACTAATGATGATGGCTCGGATAATGTTGAACAGTGGATTCAAGCCTGGAGATAAACTGGGGAAAAATAACAATGGGCTAGCCTAACCGCTGCAATTGAGTAAAAATATGCACAGATTTGGGTTGGGATATAAGCCTTCTGATAATTAAAGAAAGAGGCTAAAGGAAGAGGCGAAGAAAAGAAGGTTGGTCAAGCTGGAGAAAAGAAAGTCGGGTCAAAAGAGTCCCTCTGTGTCATATTTCTGAAAGCTTCTGAAGTGCTAGGTTCGAAGCTCCAGATTTGATAGTTGTTATAAATGGAGAGGAATATTCTAACATCAACAACTTGGTGATCACCTGCCCGCCAGGAAAAGAGTAGAATAATTAGGAGATTATTGAACTCCCCGCGGCTTTAAATTCAATTTGAAAGTAATTTGTCATTTCCAAAAAGAATTCTTTTTTAAAAAACAACATTTTTATACATATTTTTTATAAATGATAAATACAATTGAACTATTCATAATACATCTCTCTTTCCCATTATATCTCTACTACAAGTATCTTATTCTCTTTCATATGTTTATCATAATGTAGATCTAAAAATAATCGCCTATTGACAACAACGCTAGTGTTGTATCAAGTAATTTCGATTGTCTTATTAACCGAGCGAACGAAGAAACATAATTCAATTACGAACCCTCTGATGAAATACTTAATTTAATAGAGTGGGAGTCTAAGTTGATACAACCTCAACAGGAATATGTGGAATTAATAAATCTAGGAACGAACGAAAATAAGAAAGAAGTAAAAATAGGCGCGTTTATTATTGGAGATAACTATTTCGATTAGTGTCACTTTTACACAATTACAATGATATTTTAGCCTAGTCCTATTAAGATATGCCGAGACTTGACACTTCTATCGTAGAGAACAAACTGCCTTTGAAATCTGAATACCCACCAGTTAAGCAGAAGTTGAGAAGAATAAAGCCAGAAATGTCTTTAAAGATTGGAGAGGAGGTCAAAAAGCAGTTCGATACTAGTTTTCTGGCAATAGCAAAATACCCGAAATGGGTTGTGAATATAGTACTAGTCTTCAAAAAAGACAGAAAGGTGCGAATGTGCGTGGATTACAGGGATCTGAATAGGGTCAGTCCAAAGGATGGCTTTCTGTTACCCCATTGACATACTAGTCGATAACACTACCCAATTCTCCTATTACTCATTCATGGACGGTTTCTTAAGATACAATCAAATGAAAATGGCTGAGGAAGATATGGAGAAAACTACTTTCATTACAGCTTGGGGAACCTTTTGCTATAAAGTCGTACCTTTTGGATTGAAGAATGTCAGGGAAACTTATTAGAGGGCCATTGTGACGCTATTTCATGACATGATCCATAAGGAAATCGAAGTCTATGTGGATGACATGATTGCAAAATCAACAACTTGGAAAGTTCAAATTGAGACTAAACTCAGCTAAATGCACCTTCAGCATAAAATTAGGGAACCTATTGGACTTTATTTTCAATGAGAGTGGAATCGAGGTTGACCCTGATAAAGTTTGAGCCATTTTGGATATGTTTGTCCCGCAAATAGAGAAAGAGATCTGAGGATTTCCGGGAAGATTGAATTATATTGCCTAATTCATTTTCGAGTTGACACATACCTGTGAGCTAATTTTTAGACTCTTGCGTAAGAATCAACCAATGGATTGGAATGAGGATTTCCAAGAGGTCTTTGAAAAGATTAAACTTTACTTGCAAAACCCTCCGATCCCAGGAAGGCCGTTAATTGTACCTGACACTGACAAACAAATTTATAGGATGCATGCTTGACCATGATGATGCATCTAGGAAGAAGGAGCAGGCAATTTATTACATGAGCAAGAAATTCACCAATTATGAGGCAAAGTATTCCTGCTTCGAATGAACATGTTATGCCTTGGCATGGGCTGCTCATCGTTTGAGGTAATATATGTTAAGTCATATAGCCCGGCATTTAAATTTTCATCAGCCTATCATTAGGCTTTGCATTTAAAATTTTTTGCATTATTGCCTATTATGTTAGCCCAACATTTTACGTTTCCATCAAGCCTATCATCAGACTTTTCACTTTAAATTTTCTACATTCCAGCCTATCATGTGAGGCCTAGCATTTTAAATTTCCATCACTGTATTATCAGATTTTGAATTTTAAATTTCTTGCATGTCTAATTTTCTGCATTCCCGGCCTATGCTGTCAGGCCTTGCCTTAATTTTTCCTCATTTTGGCTTATGCTGTCAGGCCCTGCATGTGTAATTTCTGTACTTTGGCCTATAACATCAAGCCTTGAAGTGTAATTTCCTCACTTAGACCTGTGCTGACAGGCCTTGCAAGTTTAATTTTTAGCGTTTACATTGCATTATGGCTTATCTTATCAGGTTCAGCACGTTAAGCGTCGCAGAATAATCAGTAAGTGCACTAATTATTTGTTTGGCTGATCTGTCATTAGGATATTCGTAACCTCAGACTAAGTAGGTTCACAACCTTTATTCATCTTCTATCTTGGATAATATAGGAATGCATTTTCTATATTACATAATAAAAGATGAATAAAAAAGGGCAAACCTATAAACACTACATTTAGTTCGAGGCCCCAATTTTTTAGTATTTTAATTAATAACAGTGAACAATGGAAAAAATAATAAACTAATAAGCCACCACTAGGTCAAAAATGGGATTTTATAACAGGATTTTACATCAGTTGTTCAAAAATCGATATAAATAAAAATGCGATGGCATTTTTGAAAATAAATGTAAACTTTCTACATCAGTTGAGAAAAGAACCGATGTAGAAAGTACTTTCTACATCGATACTTTTCTCAACCGATGTAGAAAGTGGGTTTTTTTTTCAAACTTTCTACATCGGTTACTGTGACAACCATAATTCCAATGAGATGACAAACTCGGTAAATATTTAAAAATAAATTTATTTGATAATGTGGAGCCACCACCAAATTTTTATTTAAGGGAAAAAATTTGGAAAAACCCTAACTTGAGGAAGAATCTAGGTTCGGGAGTCGATTACGAATAGGGAAGGTGTTAGGCACCCTACTCGCCCGTTCCGAAGAACGGTACCCTTAAACTGAGTGTGTGATTTATTTAAAAACAGTTTGATTCCTTTAATTAGAATAAAAATAAATAGATTGATGGAAGATAGCCTAACAAGACTTGATCCTACTCCTATATATTCCCTGGTGCAATGGGCAACTCAAGGCTTACGTAGTTCTGGTTTGAAGACTTAACCTTCGGAGAGGCTTGAAAGGATCAGTGTATTTTGAAAATATTTTAAAGAAAAAATCCTTAGTCCACATATGCACAGGATCCGAGGCAAATGAGGGTTGCATTGGGATCTATATGAATCTCTAAACATCGAACAATAGTGAAACCGCTAGTTCTATTTTAAAGCTCATCACGTGAGACTTGAGATTTTGAAATGATGTTCCTCTTGAGATTATTTTAAAATGATTCTCAGTCCACATATGCACAGTAGCCAAGACAACTACGGCTGAACTGTGACCCGTATTATTATGTAAACACACAAAATTATGTCCGAGACCCCATTTTTAAAATTAATTAGTAAATAATAATAATTTAAATAATAAAAATAAATAAATTGAAATAGAAAAGAAAGGGATATAAAATAGTAAAAAAGAAGAATAAATAAATAAGAAAACAAATAAAAAGAAGAAAGGAAAAAATAATATAACTAATTAACATAAAACAGAAACAGAAAATAGAAAAGTAGACAGAAAACAGCAAAATATTAAAACAAAAATAATAAATATATTATTAAAACAAGAAAAATGAATTAAAAGTTGGAAAATAAATTTAAAATAATAAAAGCAAAATAATGAATAAATAAAAAGTAAAAATTTATAATAATAAAAGCTAACTAAAAAAGAGTAATAATAATAATAGAAAAAGAAATTTTAAAAACATATAATTAAAAAAGAAAAAACTGGAAAATAATAAGAAAAAGTAAAACTAGAATAAAAAGGAAAAGAAAAGTAAAAATTGAAAAATAATAAACAAAAAATTTAAAATGAAAAATAAATAAAAAATAAAAATGGAAAAATAATAAAGAAAACCAAAACTAAAAATTAAATAAAAAAAGAAGGTTAACAAAATTAAAAAAACAAAAAGAAGAAGAAAAAATGAAAAAAAAATAGAAAATGAACTGAAAAAAGAAAAAAAAAACAGAATATAGAAACGGAAAACGGAATAAAAGAAAAAAGGAGGGAAGGGGGAACTGGAGCTTCTTTTAGGGGGATCGGTTCTTGACTCTTACAAGATCTCTTAAGGTTACATTAACAAGGAGACGTTGGGGGGGAGGAAAAAATGGATTTCTCTACGTCTGGCAGCTCACGCCCTGGAATCTAGCAATCACAACCCCTCTCTCTCTTGAAATTTGGCCCTTCTTAGACACTCTAGACTTCCAGTTCTAGGGGAAGATTCTACCAGGTAGTAAAACAAAAAGAAACTGAAAACAGGAGGAGGAGAACAAAAGGAGAGGAGAAGGGAGCGTTCAGAGGTTCTCTTGGGGGAGGTTCTTGATTGAGACGGGAGGCCTCTCCAAAAAGAGAGGTTATTTTGTGAAGCAAGGAAGATCAGGTTGGTCTCCGATTCGAAGAAATCTCAAGAACTCATGAGATGGCTCGTCATTGATTGGATCCAGTTGCAGTGGAGTTGAGTGCTGATGTCACCCGAAATTCACATATTCAGGTTAGTGTTGTTTGTAGGTTTATGCTTATGAAAACTAGTTTGATCCTTGATGTTTGCTTCACTCGAGTAAGGAGTAGATATTATTAGGAATGTACAAAGAATTCTGGCCTTTGTGTTAGAGTTTGATTCAAGATTCTTATTGTAATCCTTATGAATTCGTAGAGTCTTTGATCTCACTGTTCCCTAATGCATTGACATTCTGAAAGGCCATTTCCATGCATTTTATTGATAATCCTATGGACGAATCGGGTTATCTTGATTGTTTTCCAATACCTAGAAAAGAGCTCGAATAATCTGTATGAATGGCGACGAAAAGTCCATGCAAACTGGATGAATTAATAGCTTCGGTCCCATCATTATTATGCGCGAGTAATTAGCTTGAGTCTATCAAGCCCAAATAGGATTAACGAATATGGATGCAAGACTGGAGTAGGTAAGCCCGAATTATAATCTTTGGTTCACAATGAACATCAAGAATCTTGGTGCCTTACAATATGCATGGCCTGATCATGTTCACGTGCATGTGCTCGTATACACCCATGGCCCTGACCCAATGATACGTCGACAATGGCGAAATCTCTGCAAAAAAACAGTGGCGAGTAGAGAGGCTTTGTATATACTCTGATAGACATCTCAACGTCGATCCTCATGAGCTGGGGATGCTTATTTCTGCCCTATAATGATCCAAGCTCCTTTGTTGCGTATCACTGTCGATGTCATATATTTGAATTTTGAGTGGCTCAACTAGAGAGTACATGTTAAAGTGAGCTCGGAGACTAAGCTGCACAATGCCCCCTCCTCATGCCTGGATCATGTTCTCATGAGCCATGTAACTGAGACCTTCATTGGACTGTTAGGGATCTGTGAGCAAGTCAGATACATAAGACAGATTGGGTGACTGATCTCGCCTCTCTTGTAGATGAAGATGGAGCTGCACCTAGAGCCAAAGTCCACTACGCTGATAGGAGCCACCGATTGTCAAGACTTCCTATCGACGTTGAGACCGCGACATTATGTTCCCCGATGCTATCGTGCATGGCATTTTCCGTGCCAAAACTGGGACCCTGGCTGGACTGTTAGGGGTTTGATTTTGAGCCCAGAGTGCACATCATCGAGTGAGTTATAGGTACAGGCAGATTGGGAGTTAATTTATGGTATACCCCATCAAATATTTTGGCCACATCAGGCAAGCCTATTACCATGCAAGCCAAATTCACTAACAGAGCATTAAGTAAGGAGGCGACATCATGGAGGCTGCATCCAGGGAGTAAGGGTGGAGATACTTCTCCATATAGTGCTCAGCAAAGGAGTAAGATGGCCTTGAGTCTAGGTAAGTCAAAAAGAATCTATACGAAACTATACATAAGTTCTAGTAGGTAGGCATAAGGATCTGTGAGTCTTCTTGCCAAAATCAGAGGCCAAATCGGTCCCATGCATGAACGTGGGTCGCGTGCAAAAGGACAATAGAAATGGCCCCGCTCGTGAACCATGTTTAGAATAAAAGAAGCGTCACCCACATTTACATATAGGATTAAAGGAATGTAATGTTACAAAGATCGAGTGGCTCAGATGGTTGAGCGCATCACCCGTGCTCAGTGACCTGGGTTCGAATCCCGCATACCACACTTCACCATTTCACCATTTTGTTGCAAAAATTCCTTCTACTCGTCACGTGCACCTCGCGTGCCAGTAGCCAAGCCGCCAAGCTGAGCCATGAGAATAGCTGAAGTGAACCGCCACGTGCCAGTAGCCGAATTGAGCCCTGCAAACAGCCTAATCGAGCCATGAGAATAGCCAAACTAAGCCAACACTAATTGGGTGAGCCAGGCTTAAATTTTCACAGCACACTCCATCAAGAGAGCCATATGGTTGATCTAAGGGGCAGCAACTACTTCCTACATAGGCCAGGCCTTTTAAACGGTCCGATTAATTTTATTTAATTAAAGACAAATAAGATTTCTTTTATTCAAATTTAATTTAATTTTTTTCTCCAAAGTCTCAAATAAAATTCTTTTTTTAATTTAATTCCTTTCCTTAAAGTCTCAAAAAAAATTCTGTTTACCTAAATCCAATTTGACTCTTTTCCTCAAAAGTTGTAAATAAAATTCATGATGGTCTTAATCCAACTCAATCCTTTTCATCAAATTGCAAGTAAAAATTCATTTTTTCTTCAAATCAACTTTAATACAATTTCTTCAAACAAAAATCCTCAAAATCAAATCAAAATCAATTCCCCTTCTCAAACCCGTATAGAGTTTAATTCCTTTTTCTCAAATCAAGCTTAATCCCTCTTCTCAAAAATGAAATCAAGTCAAGCCCATCCCAATCAAATGCTTTGTGAAATCAAGTCCATTTCAAAATCAAGTTCATTTTAAATCGAACCAAACCTAATTCTTTTCCTCAAGTAAGCCTAAGTCTTTTTCTTTAGGTCATATCAAGTTTGGTTTAGTTTAGATCATCAAATTCAAGTCAAGTTTAATTCTATTTCAAATTAACTTCGTTGATTCTAAGTCTCACGTGATGAACCCTAAACACGAACTGGTAGCTTTTTCTGCTGTTTGGTGTTTAGGAATTCATATGGGTCCCGGTGCATCTGTAGTTGTCTTGGACCCTGTGCATATGTGGACTAAGAATCTTCGTGTAAATAATTTCAATAAAAACTTCATTTTAGAACTCCTAGCCTCACGCGACGAACCCTGAGTGCGAACTGGTAGCTTTTTCTATTGTTCGATGTTTAGGGATTCGTATGGATCCCAGTGCAGCCGTAGTTGTCTTGGATCCTGTGCATATGTCAGCTTAGGATTTTCTTCAAAATATTTTTATACTCTACTCATATTTAAACACCTCTAAAGGTCAAGCCTTCGAACTAGAACTACGTAAGCCTTGAGTTTCCCATTGCACCGGGGAATATGTAGGAGCAGGATCAAGTCTTGTCAGGCTAACCTCCGTCAACCGATTTATTTCGATTATTTTTTTTTTGCATTCTCTTCGTATTTCTCTCTAGTTTCTGTAATGATATTAGTTGTCTAATTTGGATCTGAAATGAAATTTATATTGCCTGATTAACGAAGCATGTTCGTCCTGGTGCGCAAATGAACTTAGCTTGTTTGATTTGTGCATAACTTGGTCATTTCTGATTGGATTTATGTCAAACTTGTTTTGTTTGATTCCTATGATCCATATCTTTCAAATTTATCTGTTTTTATTTTTCAGATCTACCAAAAAAATTTTTTTGAAAAATTCTGAGATTTGAATTCAAATTTTGGCGCCAAAATTTTGTGTGTTCTTAAGGTTGATCTTCATCTCTGTTTTTTGTTTTTGTTTTTAATCGGTCAAATGATATCCGATTTCCGTGATTTTTATTTCGTTTTCTTTGCCTTTCTCTTTACTTTCTGCAATGATATTATTTGTCCAATTTGGATCTGAAATGAAATTTTAATTGCCTGATTACCGAAGCATGTTCATGTTGGTGCACAAATTAACCTAGCTTGTTTGATTTGTGCATAACTTGCTCATTTCTGGTTGGATTTATGTCAAACTTGTTTTTTTTATTCCTATGATCCATACCTTTCAATTAATCAGTCTTAATTTTTTAGATCTACCAAAGAATACTTTTTAAAAATTCTAAGATTTGAATTCAAATTTTGGCGCCGAAAACTCTTGTGTTCTTGGGGTTGATCTTCGTCTCTATTCTTCATTTTCGTTTTTAATTAGTCAAATGATCATTGATTTTGGTGATTATTATTGTGTTCTCTTTTACTTTCTCTCTAGTTTCTGGAATGATATTATTTGTCTAATTTGGATATGAAATGAAAGTTATATCGCTTGATTACTTAAGCATGTTCGGAATTCTTTTCCTTAATTTCAAATCAAGTCAAGTTTATGTTAAATCAAGTACAATACTTCCCCAAATTTCAAAAACAATTTCTTTCTCTCCAAAACTCAAATTCTTTGTCTAATAGCCGAAATAAATTCTCCTTTTAGACCCTTTTTTGTAAAATAAAATTCTTTTTTTTCAAATATTTTGGGATTCTTGGTCTCACGCAACGGGCTCTGAACGAGGAACTGGCGATTCACCTGCTGTTCAATGTTTAACAGTCTGTATAGGCCCTCGTGCTGTCGTAGCCACCTCGGGTCTTGTGCATGAGTGGACTAAAGGTCCTTTCAAAAATAAAATGACTTTTTTGATGTTTTGGGATCCTTGGTCTCACACAATGGGCTCTAAACGAGGAACTGGTGGTTCACCTGCTGTTCAACGTTTAACAGTTTGTATAGGACCCCGTGCTGCCGTAGCTGCCTCGGATCTTGTGCATGAGTGGACTAAAGGTCCTTTCAAGAATAAAAAGCTCTTTTTCAAAATAGTTTGGGATCCTTGGTCTCACACAATGGGCTCTAAAAGAAGAACTTGCGGTTCACCTGCTGTTCAACGTTTAATAGTCCGTATAAGCCCCGTGCTTGCTGTAGCCGCCTCGGGTCTTGTGCATGAGTGGACTAAAGGTCCCTTCAAAGAATGAAAATCTCCTCAAAATTCCATTTGTCCTTTAAATACCTGTGAAGCTCAAGCCTTCACAAACCATAACTACGTAAGCGTTGAGTTTCCCATTGCACCGGGGAATACGTGGGAGCAGGATCAAGTCCTGTCAGGCTAACCCCATCAAGTATTTATTTTCACACTAAATAAAGGGATCAAACAAATTTCAAATAATCACACACTCAGTTTAACACCTTCCCCATTCGTAACCGACTCCCGAACTTCGAATCTCATCCTTGAGTCAGGGTTTTTTCCAAATCTTTTTCCCTTAAATAAAAATTTGGTGGCGACTCCACACATAATCCAATAAAATTCATTTTTTTAAATTTAGCGAGTTCGTCGTCTCATCGAAATTACAGTCGCGACAGATGGCGACTCCGCTGGGGAAATTAATGAGTCAAGCCTGTTCAATTGAGTGTATTGTTTTGATCCCTTCCCTATTTTATTTGCACGATCTGTTGATTGCAGGATTCATTTATTCGTTTATCTATCTGTTGTTGTTTGTTTATTCTCTATATAACTTTAGGGTAGACAAACAATAAATTGCTATATATATCTGTACAATTTCCCCAATTGCAGGTATCCCAATAATTTGTGTGCCCTCCACACATCACATGTACATACATTCATCTCATTAGTGGGACCCTATACCCGGGTGTGAGTGTTGCCTAGGATAGAGGGATCTAGTGGTGTCACGCTGGGGCCTACGTCTTGGGTGGCCATCACGAAAATCCCAGCTAGAGTGCGTCCTATTCATAATGTCCCGCAACTAGTGGCTACTTCTACTATTGTGGCAAACATTATGGACTAGAACTTGGCTACTTCTCCGTTCATGTACCGCTCCCTCACAAGTATTTGAACTAAATCACCCAAGATGGTAGAGAAGAAGAGGAAATCAGAGATTGGGGAAATACAGAAAACAAAAAAAGAAAAATCAAGCAAAAGGAAAGAAAAAAATTTAAAAATAAAATCAAATAAAAAATAGAAAAATCAAAATCAAGGAAAATAGAAACTCCTAGGAAGAATTAGAAAAATGATTTTTGAAAATGCTAAAATTATAAAAAATAAAAATATAAAGAAAATAAAATTCCGAAAACCTAAAGAACGTTTTTAGAAAATTCTAGCAAAATTAAAAAGATTTTCAAACAAAACCAAAGGTTTTCTAGCAAAATAAAAAATACCAAAATTCATAAAAACATGAAATTGTTAAAAATCAAGAAGGAATAAATAAAGTAACACTTATTTATTTTCAAAACGGTCAAATTTCAAAACTCTTAAAATTATTTGTGCGTAGCATGCATGCATTCATTATCCATTCATAAATTTATCAATGAAAGAAGGAGATTTTGAAAAATCATCCCATTCATACTCATTTTGCATCAACATCTTTATCATTCATGATTTTTGCATTCAAATTATTTCTTAAAGAAATTAATTTTAACTTTAACAGAGAATTAGAGAAGGACTTCCTCGACATCCTTATAGAACCAGATCATAATCAGGAATCATGGATGACCTAGAGAGACAAAATGAGGAGTTGAGAAATGAGGTCAAGACTCTAAAGGAGCAGATGGCCAAGCTAATAGAGGCCATCCAACAATCTAAACAAAAGGAGGTAAGGGAATCCCTTCCCGGAGAACCAACGGACCTGTCATATCCTCCTGGGTTCACTCCACAAAACCCTTCACTCTTAACCATGCCTCCACCAACCGAAGGAGTTCACTATGGGTATCCTCATGGGCATGCACCCTCACAAATCCAAACACAAGCCCAAACACAAACCCAAACACATAACCTACCTCCAAACACCATTCCACAAGCTTACCAAACAACCGTTGGGGGAACGCACCCTATGTTCACCCAAGGGGCTCACCATGTGTACATACCATCTTCTCATCCCCACCACATGCTAGAGGGATACCCAAGCCATCCTTCTAAGGAGGGTACTGAAAAGTGGAAAACCCTAGAGGAAAAAATCAAAGCCATTGAGGGAAACGCTTACGACGCCAAAGACGCGTTCGATTTGTGCTTGGTCCCAGACGTGGTCATCCCTCCCAAGTTCAAGGTCCCTAAATTTGAAAAGTATCAAGGGACTAGCTGCCCAAGAAACCACCTGGCGATGTACTGCAGGAGGATGTCCCCTTGTATGCACGATGATAAGCTGCTTGTCCATTTCTTTCAAGACAGCTTAACCGGGGCAGCTGCAAACTGGTATACTCAACTAGAGCGGACACACATCCGTTCATGGAGGGATCTAGCTGAGGCTTTTCTGAAACAATACTAGTACAACATGGAGATGGCTCGTGATAGGACTCAGCTCCGCCAAGAAGGGAGACGAGACCTTCAAACAATACGCCCAAAGATGGAGGGAGTTAGCTGCCTAAGTACAACCCCCACTATCTGAGAAGGAGCTGGTCAGCACGTTCATTGACACACTCCAAGATCCTTTCTATGACAAGATGATAGGCAATGTAACTTCTAGTTTCTCCGATTTCGTCATCATTGGAGAAAGGATCGAGGGTGGCATGCACTGTGGAAGGATCATGCACAAGTCCACAGGGACAATTGATGCCTCTGTAGAAAAGAAGAAGACAGGGGACACTTATAATGTGGCTTCCGGTCAAGGCCCGTACACTCCTCAAGTGGCACCTTATGGTCCAGTTGGTTACCAACCACGACTATACACACCCTACATACCATATCCTTACATCGCCGCCACATACCAAACACCATACCCTCCAACTTACAACTATCTAACACAAGTCTGGCCACCTACACCATATACGGCCCAAACACAAGCCATGAGCCAAAATCCTAACCAAGGCCAGAAAAAAGCAGAAGAAGCCCGTCTAATTTTACCCAATTCCAATCTCCTACACGGAGTTGCTATCTCGGCTGATCCAAAACTCACAGGTTGCACCCTATCCTCTGAAACCGCAAGAACAACCATATCCTAAATGGTATTATGCAAACACCAGATGTGATTACCATGCAGGATTCATTGGCCATTCCACGGAGGATTGCCTAGCATTGAAGTGTAAAATACAAAACTTGATTGATGCAAAATGGATGGATTTTGGGAGGCTTGCTTGTAACACAAAACAATCCGCTGCCGAATCACGAGAGCCCGTCAACCAGCTGAAAGAGATGGGAGTACCACAATGGGTTGCCTCGTGCAAGACTAAGGATATTCATCCAAAATTGTCGTACTTTTTCAAAGTCAATCTTTTGTAAATAAATAAATACAAAATTACATCTTTCATGTTTCTTAAGCATGTGCCTTACATTGTTGGCTTTACTTTTAAAATTTACCATCCCGTTTCTTCACTCAACCCATCACTTTATCCTTCCTAAATAAATAAATACCTGTTGGTGACAATGCTAGTGCTGTAATGAATAATCTTGAATGTCTGATTAGTCAAACTCAGAAAGAAACACCTAATGAAGAAGCAGAATAAGAAACCAGGGATTCTAGATCACCATAATTCCTCTCAAGAAATGTCTGGTCCAATAAAATATCCTGCTGGAACCAAGTTTAAATCCAGGAAAAATTAGGGATGCAAGATAAGATCCGCTGAATTGGAAGCTGAAATGACCCCAGCAAGAGCCATATCTAACTACATAAAATTCAAGAAAAAGAAGAAAACACGCTGGATTAAAATCAAGAATAATCCAGCAAAATCAGGGTCAAAATTCAAAAATTCAAGAAGTGTAACCCGCTGGATTAAAACCTATAAGTAATCCAGGCAAAAGCAGGGTTCAAATTCAAAAGATTAAATCAACAAAGTCATGATCCAGAAAAGGTCTTGCTGGGTTGAATTACGGAAACAATTCAAGCAAAATTAGGACCAAAATAAAAAAGCCCGCTAGGTCGAAACCCTCAAAGGAGACCTAGGCAAAAGTTAGGGCACACAAACAAGAGCCCGCTAGGTCGAAAACTTCAAAGGTGACCTAGGCAAAAGTTAGGGCACACAAACAAAAGCCCGCTAGGTCAAGAACCTCAAAGATGACCTAGGAAAAAGTTAGGGCACTGAATCAAGAGCTCGCTAGGTTGAAAACCTGCAAGGGCAGTCTAGGCAAAATCAGGGCAAACAGAAGGCCTGCTGGGTTGAAAACTCCAAAACTACCCAGGCAAAATTTAAGGTCAATCAAGAATCCGAGCACAATTCAAATGCTTCTGCTCCTCACAACTCCTAAACCTGGGGAAATTTTTTTTTCGTTTCTCAAGTTTGATTAATTTGACAATCAAGATTATGAAAAGCAGCATTGGCATGCTTCACCAAAGGTGCCATTTGGGCAATCAGATCTACCTCTCCATCCTTCTAAAACTGGGGCAAAATTTTTCCATTTGTTTGAATTAACATTTTCCATCAAAAATGCCATTAGGGTAATCAAACCAACATTCTTCGCCCTTTCAAATATACTACCTTCTCCCATTAAACCATTCAAAAACACTTTTGCAAAGCTCAAAGGTACACATGCTAAAAGAGATGTGAAAACTGTAAAAGATAGAAAGATTAATTTTGAAAAGTCATGACGAGTCGGATGACACCTCAACCTTTGCAACAGGGCATGATCACTCCCATAAAGTCATCCTCCTGCAAATCACGATGCCACTCAAGAAAGGAAGAGTGTGTCTTACTCAACGATACTGACCACTGTTGGGTCTCAAAGATCCGGACAAAAGAAAATTTTGTGATGGACCAAAACACTGAACTTAAGTCAATCTAGCTCGTCCCGATTCTTGATTCCTTGCACACCAACTATGAGGTTGTCGAGGAAAGGACATGTCAAAATAATCAATCAAAAATCAAGAGAAACAAATTTTTTACACCATCTCATGGTCTACATTCATCTCAGAGCATCCATCTCATCAAATAATTATTTCAAGCATAAAAAAGTAATCGATAAATTAAAACATCACATCCTCTTTATTCAAAGCAACACAAACATTGCATCCTCTTTGTTCAAAGCATCACAATAAGCTCTCATTCATTCAAGCATTTCATAACTCATTTTTCAAAACTAATTAAGACCTAGGTAAAATTGCCTGAATCAATCATAATTAAAAGACTTCCAAACTGGGGCAAACGTTTGCCCATAAAAATTCAATTTGAGGTCACCCTCAAATTCTGAGTCAAGCTCAAACTGGGGCAAATACTCGCCCACAAAAATTCAATTTGAGGTCACCCTCAAATTCTGAGTCGAGCTCAAACTGGGGAAAATGCTCGCCCACAAAAATTCAATTTGAGGTCACCCTCAAATTCTGAGTCAAGCTCAAACTGGGGCAAACGTTTGCGCACAAAAATTCAATTTGAGGTCACCCTTAAATTCTGAGTCAAGCTCAAACTGGGGAAAATATTTGCCCATAAAAATTCAATTTGAGGTCACCCTCAAATTTTGAATTATGCTCAAACTGGGGCAAACGTTTGCCCACAAAAATTCAATTTAAGGTCACCCTCTAATTCTGAGTCAAGCTCAAACTGGAGAAAACGTTTGCCCAAGAAATATTTAAATTCAAAAAATCAAAATCAAAATGGGGGCAAATGGTTGCCCAAGATCCCCTCAAGTTAAGGCATCCATCGACTGCCAAAAGATCTTCCAAACTGGGGCAAACACTTGCCCAAAGTTCCTTCAAATCAAGACATCCCTCAATTATCAAGAATTTCCTAACTAGGGCAAAATGGTTTCCCAAGTTTCTTCAAGAGAATAATTATCAAGTGCTTAAAAACCTTCAAGTTTAAGGTAGAATAAGCAATTTATTTTAATTCAAGAAAAAAAATTTCAAAATAGCTTGTCCAAGGCAACTGATGACGAAGTCCATGTTCCACCCTCACAGGACACATCACACCCCTGCCTTGACAGGATCTGTACATTTTACCTGTCTTAACAGGTCATTTGTCATGTTCCTTTCCCTGTCTTAACAGGTTTTCACCTTTTCCTGTCTAACAGGCTTGCATTTCTCCTGTCAACAACAGGAGTCCATCTACATTTATTGTGTCTTAACAGGATATTTTTCGTCATTTACTTTTCCTGCCTTAACAAGGCTTGCTTCTTTCCTGTCTTCACAGGTCCTTTTCAGTTCGCTTTGCTTATCTTAACAGGTTTTCACCATTCTGTTATGCCTGTCTTAACAGGCATTTTTCCTCCATCCTGTCAACAACAGGACTTTTACATTTTTTTCCTGTCTTAACAGGTCATTTTCATTTTCCTTTGCCTGTCTAGCAGGCTTGCATCTTTCCTGTCATCAACAGGACTTTTTTAGCATTTCACCTGTCTTAACAGGTCATTTTTCATTTATCCTGTCAAGCAGGATTTCATGTTTAAATTTTCGCATACATCCTGTCAAGTAGGATTTCATTTGCATTTACCCTGTCAAGTAGGATTTCATGTTTAAATTTTCGCATACAAACAGGAAAAGAAGGGGTTTTTTTTCCTTCTTGACATTTTTGGGGAAGAAATCGGGGACCAACACAAAGAGGAGGAGCACTCGGAGTCTTAGGGGGAAGAGGTTTTTTCAAAATTTTTGAAGGGAGACACTCTACCTCTGTCTTCAAACCAGTTCTTCATCACCTTCCAATCAAGGTTGGATCCTACTTTTATTCTGCTTAAGTTTCTTACTTCTTCTCGGATTTCCGAGCTCATTTTTATCTCTGGTTTTCGTTTTCATTTTTGATCAGTCAAATGATCTCCGATTTTGATTATTTTTCTTGCGTTCTCTTTTTCTTTCTCTCTAGTTTCTGTAATGATATTATTTGTCTAATGTGGATCTGAAATGAAATTTATATTTCCTGATTACTGAATCATGTTCGTCCTGGTGCACAAATGAACCTAGCTTGTTTGATTTGTGCATAACTTTCTCATTTCTGATTGGATTTATGTCAAACATGTTTTTTTTATTCCTATAATCCATATCTTTCAATTTATCGGTTTTTATTTTTCAGGTCTACGAAAAAATATTTTTGAACAATTCTGAGATTTGAATTCAAATTTTGGCGCAGAAATCTTATGTGTTCTTGAGGTTGATCTTCGTCTCTGTTTTTTGTTTTTGTTTTTAATCATTCAAATGATCTCTGATTTCCGTGATTTTTTTTCATTTTCTTTGTATTTCTCTCTAGTTTCTGCAATGATATTATTTGACTAATTTGGATCTGAAATGAAATTTTAATTTCCTGATTACCGAAGCATGTTCATGTTGGTGCACAAATTAACCTAGCTTGTTTGATTTGTGCATAACTTGCTCATTTCTGGTTGGATTTATGTTAAACTTGTTTTGTTTGATTCCTATGATCCATATCTTTCAATTTATTGGTTTTAATTTTTCCGATCTACCAAAAAATATTTTTTAAAAATTCTGAGATCGGAATTCAAATTTTGGCGCCAAAAACTGTTGTGTTCTTGAGGTTGATCTTCGTCTATGTTTCTTGTTTTTTTTTAATCGGTCAAATGATATCCAATTTCTGTGATTTTTGTTTTGTTTTATTTTTCTTTATTTCTAGTTTTTGGAATGATATTATTTGTCCAATTTGGAACTGAAATGAAATTTTAATCGCCTAATAACCGAAGCATGTTCATCTTGGTGCACAAATTAACCTAGCTTGTTTGATTTGTGCATAACTTGCTCATTTCTGGTTGGATTTATGTCAAAATTGTTTTTTTATTTCTATGATCCATACCTTTCAATTGATCGGTCTTAATTTTTCAGATCTACCAAATAATATTTTTTAAAAATTCGGAGATTTGAAATCAAATTTTGGCGCCGAAAACTCTTGTGTTCTTGACGTTGATCTTCTTCTCTATTCTTCATTTTCGTTTTTAATTGGTCAAATGATCTCTGATTTTGGTGATTTTTGTTGTGTTCTCTTTTTCTTTCTCTCTATTTTCTGGAATGATATTATTTGTCTAATTTGGATCTGAAATGAAATTTATATCGCTTGATTACTGAAGCATGTTCGCAATTTTTTTCCTTAATTTCAAATCAAGTCAAGTTTATGTTAAATCGAGTCTAATACTTCCCAAAATTTCAAAAAAAATTTCTTTGTCTCCAAAAATCAAATTCTTTGTCTAATAGGTGAAATAAATTCTCCTTTTAGACCCATTTCTATAAAATAAAATTCTTGTTTTTCAAATATTTTGGGATTCATGGTCTCACGCAACGGGCTCTAAACGAGGAACTGGCGGTTCACTTGCTGTTCAACGTTTAACAGTCTGTATAGGCCCCCGTGCTGCCGTAGCCGCCTCGGGTCTTGTGCATGAGTGGACTAAAGGTCCTTTCAAAAATAAAAAGTTCTTTTTTAGATGTTTTGGGATCCTTGTCTCACGCAATGGGCTCTAAACGAGGAACTGGCGGTTCACCTACTGTTCAACGTTTAACAGTCTGTATAGGCCCCCGTGCTGCCGTAGCTATCTCGGATCTTATGCATGAGTGGACTAAAGGTCCTTCCAAGAATAAAAAGTTCTTTTTCAAAATATTTTGGGATCCTTGGTCTCACGCAATAGGCTCTAAACGAGGAACTATCGGTTCACCTGCTTTTCAACGTTTAATAGTTCGTATAGGCCCCCGTGCTGCCGTAGCCGCCTCGGGTCTTGTGCATGAGTGGACTAAAGGTCCCTTCAAAGAATGAAAATCTCCTCAAAATTCCATTTATCCTTTACATTCCTCTGAAGCTCAAACCTTCACAAACCAGAACTACGTAAGCGTTGAGTTTCCTATTGCATCGGGGAATACATAGGAGCAGGATCAAGTCCTGTCAGGCTAACCCCATGAAGTATTTATTTTCACACTAATTAAAGGGATCAAACAAATTTTAAATAATCACACACTCAGTTTAAGGGTACCGTTCTTTGGAATGGGCGAGTGGGGTGCTTAACACCTTCCCCATTCATAACTGACTCCCGAACTTCGAATCTCATCATTGAGTCAGGGTTTTTTCCAAATCTTTTTCCCTTAAATAAAAATTTGGTGGCAACTCCACACATAATCCAATAAAATTCATTTTTTTAAATTTAGCGAGTTCGTCATCTCGTCGGAATTATGGTCGCGACACACATTATGTCTGAGGCAAGTTTTGAAGATGTCCGAAAAAGTATGAAAAGCCTTGAGCCTGAAGGGAATCTTCCGATGCCCTGGAGGATGGTGGTTTTTGAATGCCTTTTGCAAGCTTCATGTGCTAAACCGACGAGGTTTAAATATGCCAGGCCTAACATGGTAAGCCGAAATGCAGTTATTGAAGTGGAGAGGCTGATTAGGCTAACTGAATGACCTATATGGGCAAAGTGAGATGAATAATGGTGTCAAAATAGAGACGTGGAAAAGAATTGAACGGCAAGGTGAAGTGAAGAAGGCCTATTAGAACAGGAAAAGTAAAAGAGAATGGCCTGTTATGACAAGCGAAGTGAAATGAAGAAGACCTGTTAAAACAGGCAAAGCAGAAAAGAATGCCTGTTATGACAGGCAAAGTGCAGTGGAAAAAGGACCTGTTAAGACAGGTGGGGGTGCAGAAATTAAAAGTAAGGCCTGACAGCATAGGCCTAAGTACGGGAAGATGAATGTACGAGGTGGCCTGACAACATAGGTCAAGGTGCAGAAAAGTAAACTTGAACGTGCTGGTGGCCAGGCACTATAGGCCGAGATGCAGAAAAGTAAACTTGAACGTGCTGGAGGCATGACATCATAGGCCAAGATGTAGAAAATTAAACTTGAACGTGCTGGAGGCCTGACATCATAGGCCAAGATGTAGAAAATTAAACTTGAACGTGCTGGAGGCCTGACATCGTAGGCCAAGATGCAGAAAAGTAAAGTTGAACGTGCTAGAGGCCTGACATCATAGACAAGATGTAGAAAATTAAACTTGAACGTGCTGGAGGCCTGACATCATATGCCAAGATGCAGAAAATTAAACTTGATGGAGGCCTGACATCATAGGCCAAGATGCAAAAAATTAAACTTGATGGAGGCCTGACAACATAGGCCAAGATGCAGAAAAGTAAACTTGAACGTGCTGTTTTTGATCGGTGAAAAGGTTAAGATAGACCTGTTAATACGGGTGAAGGAAAAATGGCCCTTTTCAGACAGGAAAAGCAAAAAATGATGGCTTGTTAAGACAGGCAAAGTGTAGCAGTGGCCTATTAAGACAGGCAAGGCAAGAATGAGGCATACATGTTAAGATAGGAAATGCGAAGGTGAAATGAGAATGAGACCTGTTGAGACAGGCAATGTAGGAGTGGCCCGTTAGGACAGGTGTGGAAAATAGTGTGATGTGTCCTGGGAATGCACATGAGGATGGAATATGGTCTTCTTCGTCAGATGCCTCAGACAACTTAACTTGAATTTTTTTTCTTGAATTAAAATAAATTGCTGATTCTACCTTGAACTCGAAGTGTTTTAAGCATTTGATAATTATTTTCTCCTCAAGAAACTTGAGCAAACATTTTGCCTTAGTTTCGAAGATTTTTGGCAATCGAGGAATGCCTCAATTTGAAAGGATTTTGGGCAATGATCTTCGCCCAAGTTTGATTTTGATGAGATTGAAGATTGTCTCAATTTGAATTTTTCTGGGCAAACGCTTTGCCCCAATTTGAATTCCTTTTTTTTTTTTTTGAAATTGAGGATTACCTCAATTTGAATTTTTCAGGGTAAATGTTTTACCCAGTTTGAATCTTGATTTTTTGAAATTGAGGATTGCCTCAATTAGGATTTTTCTGGGCAAACGTTTGCCCCAGTTTGGATTTTTTTTTTTTAGCAAACATTTGCCTGAGCTTGAGTCTTGATGAGATTGAGGATTGCCTCAATTTGGATTTTTCTAGGCAAGTGTTTTCCCAAGTTTGAATCATGACGAGATTGAGGATTGCCTTAATTTGGGTTTTTCTAGGCAAGCGTTTTCCTTTGTTTTGAGATTTTTAGAAATATTTTTAATTATGATTGATTTGGGCAATTGCCCTGGTCTTAATTAGTTTTTAGAAATGAGTCATGCAATGTTTAAATGACAAGATGCTTATCGTGATGCTTGAATGAGTTGTAAGAGGATGAGATGTTTTAACTTAATTATTGCTTCTTAATCCTTGAAGTGATTACTTGGTCAAATACTATGAAATGAATGTTGTGGGATGAATGCATGCCATGAGATGGTTTAAAAAATCTTTTATTCCTCTTGATCTTTAGTTTTCTTCAACATTTTCCTTTCTCGACACCCTTATAGTTGGCATAAGGGGAATCAAGATTCAAGACGAGCTGGACTGACCCTATCTCTTTGCTTCTTAGTCAATTTCGAGATTTTCCCTTTTCAATATCTTTGAGATCCAACACTGGTCAGCATCATTGAGTAAGACACACTCCTTTTGTCTCGGCAACGTTACGACTGGTAGGAGGATGATCTTGAGGATTCATCCGACTTATCATGACTTTTCTAAATTAATCTTCTTTTCTTTTTTACATTTTTCATCTTCCTTTTTGGCATGTGTGACCTTGAGGTATGCAACATGATTTTGAATGGTTAATGGGAGGAAATGAAGAATTCTGCAAGTGATGTTTTAAGGTATATATTTAAAGGGAAAGGGCGAAGAATGTTGGTTTGATTGTGGAAATATGCTGCTTTTCATAATCTTGATTGTCGAATTAACCGAACTTGAGAAATGGCAAAAATTTTGCCCCAATTTTAGGAAATATGAGCTGCAGAATGTCAGGTGGTCCTGGGATTCCTGGATTGACCTTAACTTTTTCCTGGGTGGTTTCTTTGGGTTTTCAACCTAGCAAGTCCTTTGTTCGCCCTAACTTTTTCCTAGGTCACCATTGAGGGTTTTCAACCTATCGGGCCTTTTCTGTGTGCCCTAACTTTTTCCTAGGCAGCCTTTGAGGGTTGTCGACCTAGCAAGCTTTCGTTTCTATGCCCTAACTTTTTCCTACGTCATTTTTTAGGGCTTTCGACCTAGCGGGCTTTCGTTTGCGTACCCTAACTTTTGCCTAGGTCCTCTTTTGAGAGTTTCGACCTAGCCAGGCTTTTTGTTTATGTGCCCCAAATTTTTCCTAGGCCGCCTTTTGGGGTTTTTAACCTAACGGAATTTTTATTTGTGACTGCCCTAACTTTTACCTAGGCCGCCTTTGAAGGTTTTCAACCTAGCGAGCTTTTATTTTGATCCTATTTTTTCCTGGATTGTTTTTTGGAATTTTAATCCAACAAGAATTTTCTTGATCATGACTTTGTTGATTTATCTATTGACCCTACTTTTGCCTGGATTAATTTTTTATTTTAATCCAGTGGGTGTTCCTTCTTCTTTTTTTTTCTCGAATTTTGACCCTGATTTTGCCTGGATTATTTCTTTAACTTTAATCCAGCGGGCTTTCTCTTTTTCTTTCCTTGAATTTGGCAGTCAGATCTTCTACGAGGTCTTGCTCGGATTGTTTTGACTTTCAATTCAGCGGATCTATTATGTATCTCTAAATTTTTCCTGGATTTGAACATTGATCTAGTGGGATATTTATTGCTTTTTTGTTAGACAAGATATTCCTTGAGAGGATTTACAATGCATGGTGATTTGGAATCCCTGGTTGGATTTTTCTTATTCTGCTTCCTCATTCAATTTTCCTTTTGAGCTTGATTAATAAGACGTTCAACATTATTTATTACAGCACTGACATTGTCACCAATAGGTATTTATTGTTTGGGTGTAGGAATGGGTTAAATGATAAAAATAATGGTAAATTTTAAGAAGTAAAGCCAACAATATGAAGCACATGCCCAAGAAACATGAAAAATGTAATTTTTGTATTATTCATTGAGATTTATTTACAAAAGATTGATTTTGAAAAGTATGAAAAATCCTGGATGATCTTTCTCATTGTGTTACTCCCATCTCGTGATTTGGCAATGAATTATTTCCTGTATTAGGAGCAAGCTTCCGAAAATCCAGCCGTTTAGCATCAATCAGGTTTTTCACCTTAAGCTTTAGAACCTAGCAGTTTTCTGTTGAATGACCAATGTATCTTGGATGGTAGTCGCATCTGGAATTTTCATCATACCATTTAGGATATGGTGGTTCTTGAGGTTTCAGAGGGTAATGAACCACCAGAGAATTCTGGATTGGTTAAGGCAACAGTTCAGTGTTGGTCATTGGGATGGGATCAAACTGGACAGGGTTCTTCTCCTTCTTTTGGCTTTGGTTAGGGTTCTGGCTTATGACTTGTGTTTGGACCGTGTATGGTGTTGGTGGTCAGATTTGCATTGGATAGTTGTAGGTTGGAGGGTAGGGTGTTTGGTAGGTCGTGGCGATGTAAGGATATGGTGTATAAGGTGTATGGTGATGGTTGGAAACAAGTTGGTCCAAAAGGTGCCATCTGAGGTATGTACTGTCCTTGACCAGAAGCCACGTTATAAGTCTCCTCTATCTTCTTCTTTCCTACAAAGGCATCAGCTGTCCCTGCGAACTTGTGCCTGATCCTTCCACGACGCATGCCACTTTCGATCCTTTCTCCAATGATGACGACATCAGAGAAGCTAGTAGTCACACTGCCAATCATCTTGTCATAGAAAGGATCCTCGAGTGTGTCAATGGACGTGCTGACCAATTCTTTCTCAAATAAAGGAGGTTGTACTTGAGCAGCTAACTTTCGCCATCTTTGAGTATATTGCTTGAAGGTCTCATCTCCTTTCTTATGCATGTTCTGGAGCTGAGTTCTATCAGGAGCCATCTCCATATTATACTGATATTTTTTAAAGAAGGCCTCATCTAGATCCCTCCATGAACGGATATGTGTCCGCTCCAACTGAGTATAACAGTTGGAAGCTGCCTCAGTTAAGCTGTCTTGAAAGAAATGGACAAGCAACTTATCATCGTGAGTGCAGGTGGACATCCTCTTGCAGTACATGGTCAAGTGATTCCTTGGACAAGTAGTTCCTTGATATTTCTCGAATTCAGGAACATTGAATTTGGGAGGGATAACTACATCTGGGACCAGGCATAAATTAGATGCATCTCTGGCATCATAAACACTTCCCTCAATTGCCCTGATTTTTTCCTCCAGGGTTTTCCATTTTTCAGTATCCTCCTTAAAAGGATGGTTTGGCTATTTTCCTGGCATGTTGTAAGGATGAGAAGATGGTATGTATATAGGGTGAGGCCCTTGGGTGAACATAGGATTCGTCCCTCCAACAGCTGTTTGGTAAGCTTGTGAGGTGGTGTTTGGAACAGTGTAAGGAATTTCTATGGGGTTTTAAGGTGAGTTTTGTGTTTGGGTTTGTGTTTGGCTGAATAAGGGTACATGCCAATGTGGAAACCTATAACGAACTCCTTCAGTTTGTGGAGGCATGGTTAATGTTGAAGGATTTTGTGGACTGAAGCCAGGAGGGTATAATGGGCCTACAGGTTCTTCTGGAACATCTTTTTGTTTGGATTGTTGGATGGCCTCCATTAGTCTGGCCATTTGATCTTTCAGTGTTCGGACTTCATTTCTTAGCTCCTTGTTTTGTCTTTCCAGCTCATCCATGACTCTTGACTGTGATCGGGTCCTATAAGGATGTCGATGAAGTTGTCTTTCTCCAATTTTTTTGTTAAAGTTAAAAATTAATTTTTTGAGAAACAGTTTAAATGCAAAAAATCAAGAGTGATAGATATTTGTGTTTCAATGAGTATGAAAAAGATATGGAATGATTTTTGCAATCTCTCTTTTTCAATGATAAATTATTTAATGAATAAATGAATGAATGCTATGCACCAATAGTTTTTAGAGATTTGAAATTTTACTGTTTTGAAAATAATTGAGTGTTGCTTTATTTATTCATCCTTTAGCAACTTTATTATTTTTTTATGTATCAAATTTTGGGTAGTTTTTATTTTGCTAAAAGACCTTTGGTTTTGTTGAATATATTTTTAGTTTTATAAAATTTTCTAAATTTCTCTTGTAAACACTCAATTATGTCTGAGGCTCCCAATTGTTAAAATTAATCAAGAAACTAATACTAATTTAAATAATAAATAAACAAACAAAAAAAGCAGAGAAACAAATAAAAAAATCAAAAACCAAATAAAGAAGAAAAAGCAGAAGTAAACAAAAAACAGAAATACAAAAAGTAGAAAGACAAATAAATGGAAAAACAAAGTAATAGAAAGAAAACAGAAAATAACAAAAATATAAAACAAGAAAATCAATAAAGAGAAAAATAAAAATAATAGAAAAAATAATAATAAATAAATAAATAAATAAATAAATAAATAATAAAAAATAAATAATGATAATTGAAAAATGATTAAAAAATAAATAACTGAAAAAAAAATTAGAAAATAAAAATATATAAATAAATAAAAATAATGAATAATAAAAAGAAAATAAAAAACAAAAAAACAAAAAACTATAAATAGAAAAATTTATACATATAATAAAAAATATATAAAGGACAAAAAAAATGAAGAACAGAAAAAGACATAAATTAAAAAAAAATAAAATTAGAAACAGAATAAAACAGAAAATAAAATTAAAAACAAATTTAAAAATGGAAAATAAAAAAAAAATAAACAAAAAAACAGAAAAGAGAGAAGAAATGAAAAAGGAGGAAGTAGAGGCATGCATGGAAGAGGGGGAGAATAAAAGGACGCTTGCTTTGAAATTTTTCTCTGGTTAGTCTCTGGACCTTGGCGGTCTTAGAGCATCAAGACCTCTGGAATAGCTACAAATTTCAGGGGATTTCCCTCCAGTTAGGAGAAAAGATACTACACATTTTAGAGGAGAAGAAGAAAAAGGGATTTGGCAAAAGGGGGCTCTGGCTTTTCTTGATGTAAGAACGAAGTCCGCAGAGGAAGAACCTCCATCGATAGAGGCCTCGAGGATATCTTCTGGCGGAAGCAAGGAGCATCGATTCGAAAAGGTTTTGCACCGCAACTATCAGGTTCTTCTTTCTTGTTTCATTTTCGTCTCTGGTTTTCGTTTTCATTTTTGATCAGTAGAATGATCTCCGATTTCAATTATTTTTGTTGCGTTCTCTTATTACTTCTCTCTAGTTCCTGGAATGATAATATTTGTCCAATTTGGATCTGAAATGAAATTTTAATCGCCTGATTACCGAAGCATGTTCATTCTGTGCACAAATGAACCTAGCTTGTTTGATTTGTGCATAACTTGCTCATTTCTGATTGGATTTATGTAAAACTTGTTTTGTTTGATTCCTATAATCCATATCTTTCAATTTATTGGTTTTTATTTTTCAGATCTACCAAAAAATATTTTTAAAAATTCTGAGATTTGAATTCAAATTTTGGGGCCAAAATCTTGTGTGTTCTTGAGCTTGATCTTCATCTCACTTTTTCGTTTTTGTTTTTAATCGGTCAAATGATCTCAGATTTCCGTGATTTGTATTTCGTTTTCTTCATATTTCTGTTTAGTTTCTGGAATGATATTATTTTTTTCCAATTAGGATCTGAAATGAAATTTTAATCGCCTGATTACCGAAGCATGTTCATGTTGGTGCACAAATTAACCTAGCTTGTTTGATTTGTGCATAACTTGCTCATTTCTGATTGGATTTATGTTAAACTTGTTTTGTTTGATTCCTATAATCCATATATTTAAATTGATCGGTTTTTATTTTTCAGATCTACCAAAAAGTATTTTTTAAAAGTTCTGAGATTTGAATTCAAATTTTGGCGCCAAAATCTTGTGTGTTTTTGAGGTTGATCTTTGTCTTTGTTTTTCATCTTCGTTTTTAATTGGTCAAATAATCTCTGATTTTCGTGATTTTTGTTGTGTTCTCTTTTTCTTTCTCTCTAGTTTCTTTAATGATATTATTTGTGTAATTTGGATTTGAAATGAAATTGCTATCGCTTGATTACTGAAGCATGTTCGCAATTCTTTTCCTTAACTTCAAATCAAGTCAAGTTTATGTTAAATCAAGTCCAATTCAAGCCCGACATTCAAAATAAATTCCGCTTTTTGACTCTTTTCTTGAAATAAAATTAAATCAAACTTTGAGTTTAATCCTCCCCCTCTCAAATTTCCAAATCAGCTTCAAATGCTTTTCCTCAAAATTATCAAGTCCGAGTCAAGCTCATCCTTGATCAAGTCAAGGTTCAAAAACTCAAAATTAAATTCACTTCAAAACAAATTCCTTTTTCATATCAAGTCATTCCTTTTATTATCTTTATTATATTCAAAAATAAAGTTTTTCAAATGTTTTGGGATCTTTGGTCTCACGCGACGGGTTCTAAATGGGGGACTGGCGGTTCACCTGCTGTCCAACGTTTAGTAGTCTGTATAGGCTCCCATGCTGCTGTAGTCGCCTCGGGTCTTGTGCATGAGTGGACTAAAGATCCCTCCCAAAAACAAAAGCTCTTTCTAAATATTTTGGGACTCTAGGTCTCACACAATTGGTTCTAAATGGGGGACTGGCGGTTCACTTGCTGTCCAACGTTTAGTAGTCTATATAGGCCCCCGTGCTGCCATAGTTGCCTCGGGTCTTGTGCATGAGTGGACTATAGATCCCTCCCAAAAACAAAAGCTCTTTCTAAATATTTTGGGATTCTTGGTCTCACGCAATGGGCTCTAAATGGGGGACTGGCGGTTCACCTGCTATCCAACGTTTAGTAGTCTGTATAGGCCCCCGTGTTGCCGTAGCCGCCTCGGGTCTTGTGCATGAGTGGACTATAGATCCTTTCAGAAAATGAAAACCTCTTCAAAATGTCATCTTTCTTTTAAACACTACTGAAGATCAAGCCTTCATGAACCAGAACTATGTAAGCCTAGAGTTTCCCATTGCACCGGGGAATACGTAGGAGCAGGATCAAGTCTTATCAGGCTAACCTCCATCAATCTATTTATTTTCACCTTAATTAAGGGATCAAACAATTTTCATAAATCACACACCGAATTTAAGGGTACCATTCTTTGGAACGGGCGAGTGGGGTGCCTAACACCTTCCCCATTCGTAACCGACTCCCGAACCTAAATCTCTTGCTCGAGTCAGGCTTTTTTCCAAGTACTTTCCCTTAAATAAAAAATTTGGTGGCGGCTCCACATAATAAATAAAAATCCTCTTTTAAAATTTTAGCGAGTTCGTCGTCTCGTCATAATTATAGTTGCGACAGCAAGAAGTGAGGATCTTTAGTTCCCGACGAACAGCGGTAATAATGGTTCACAACAACATGACCCGATCAAGCTCACCACTCCAAGCTTTGGTGATCTAAGCCATTGGATATCCGCATCCACAACCTAGCATGAAGACATATGATTCAACTCAACTGGTTAGGATAGAGATGCTAAGTGTCTCCTTGCTTGGTTGGTTTCCTCCTACTCTCCTCGAATCACATGGAAAGAGATTGGGTATTGACGTCTTTGGGAGTCTGGGTGCATGCATGTAAAGATCAATTGGTTAGACGAGAAGGAGAACAACCCAAAAGTGAAACTAATTGACATTAGTTTTGATACTTATGAGTGCATACACTCTCGATTCAGTACTCGAATTCTGGAGCAAGAAGGATCACCTTTATAGACAGCTAGCACAGTTGGTCAATCTTAAGACACCTCCCCATCTCTTCCATACAAACCTGGTGCCCCATAATTCATCAGTTGCATAAGTGCATGATTTGCGTTTGTGCAAGAGAAATGGTTAGCCACTAATGAAGTAGTGCATGGCATCTTTCAAGAGCTTAGACTCCTGTTGCTCGCCGGAATCGGAATATACATAGCAAGGCTAATAGGCTTAAATATATACCATGATAGGTTGGCTAAGTGCGAGCGACGACACAGTAGGTGTGCTAGTCGTATATAGAGTCAAGGGCCATTGTCATATGGATTCCCTCTAAGCCAACCTGCGAACGAGATGAACATAGACGACACCTTAGTCCCTCGTTTCATGAGTTATCAAGATTGGTCCCTGTACAGTAGCTAGACAAGTCAACACTTGTATCTAGAGTACTCCTTTAGGACTCACGTGTGTTTTGTTCTAACACTAGAACTATAAAGGTTAGCAAGTTTCCATTGCTGCAATTTCGTCAAACTGCCCAAATGCATGGCCGCTTCATGAATCGCGCTTGTAGAACATATAAGGGGTAAGAATCCTATACTTGGAGTCGTCGATACAAGAAATGGATCATCAGGTCTACAAAGACATGGACGGGTAGCAGGAGGTTTGTTTAAAAACCATTGTATTCGTGGTTTCCTTTTATACATGGGAAATCTGCAAATTAGGTAGTCCCGTATGCCTCAACTTCCCGCAAGTTCCACGATCTACTAAGCTTCAGAAGGAACATCGAGTAGCCGAACAAGCCATGCAGGTTCTGAGTTCTTCGTTTTAGAACTCTAGCCCATGCATGATTGGTTTCTACCACGTGATATGGATATTAAATAATCCCAACCAGCACCACGTCCAAGACACGATCCAAGGGATGCAAGCTATTCTTTGTTTAAAAATAACGGAAGGTGGAAGTTGATCTTCAGTTTTTTACATGAAAACGAGCGATACCGTTCTTGCATGGTATAAATTTCTTGGCAAAAGACATTAGCAACATGATCGATTCTGTTTCCTACAACATCAAAGTCAACAAGATCAGTGAATCAAATCGGAGTTTGTTTTGCAGTGTAATGGCAACTTTAGAAGCTAGGGCCCATTAAAGTAAGTGTTAAAAATAATCAAGGCTTTTAAAGACTCAAATAGAAGCTCGAATCAACGGTAAGTATGCCACGCGTGCATCCTTTAGGGCCAAGTTGGTCTGAAATGCACATGCACAGTGGACCATGTCGGCTGCCCTTGCAGGTTTGAAGTAGTAGCCAATCAAGCCAAATTACGAACTAAGATATTTTAGATTGGGAGCTGAATAAATTGGGCCACGCAGGACGAAGTAACCAGCCTACCCTGCAAATTTAATTAGGCCAATAGGTCAATTTGTCGGACCTTACCACACAGGCTGCCTAGCTATTTTAATCGGGCCATACCTCTTTTAATTTCTAATTGGGCACCCCGAAATTAAATCAAAATTTCTACTCAACCTCTTTTACAATTAAGTGGTTTAATTTTAATTTGAAATTAATTTCTTTGCTATTTAGATTAAGCTTAAGTCGAACTCAATGTTTACCTTTAATTTAAAAACCAAGTTTAACTCTTTCTTGCAAATCTCAAGTCAAGCTTATTTCTAGTCAAGTCAAGTTCAAATTTCCAAAATTCGAAATCAAGTTTCATTCCGTTGTTCAACTTTTGAGTCAAATTCATTTCAAATCAAATTTATCTTTTCAAATCAAGCCCTTTATTATCTTTCCGAGTAAATTCTTTTTGGGAATCATAAGTCTCACACAATGAACTCTAAACGGGAAACTGGCGGTTTCACTGTTGTTTGATGTTTAGAGATTCATATGGATCCTAATGCAGCCCTCGTTTTCCTCGAACCCTATGCATATGTGGACTAAAGATTCTTCACTAAAATATTTTCAAAATACTCCGTTTTCAAGCACCTCCAAAGGTCAAGCCTTCAAATCAAAACTACGTAAGCCTTGAGTTTCCCATTGCACCGAAGAATACGTAGGAGCAGGATCAAGTCCTGTCAGGCTAACCTCCATCAATCTATTTATTTTCACTCTAATAAAAGGGATCAAACAGTTTTCAAAAAATCGCACACTCACTTTAAGGGTACCATTCTTCGGAACGGGCGAGTGGGGTGTCTAACACCTTCCCTATTTGTAACCCGACTCCCAACTTAGAATCTTATCCTCAAGTTAGGGTTTTTTCCAAATATTTTTCTTCAAATAAAAATTTGGTGGCGACTCAACATCAAATCGAAAATTCTATTTTTAAAATTTTAACGTGTTCGTCGTCTCGTCATGATTACGGTTGCGACAAATAGCGACTCCACTAGGGACTTTAGAAAGTCAAGCCCGTTCAACTAAATGTGTCATATTGATTCCTTTCCCGTTTATTTACATGTTTCATTCGCTTATTTATCTGTTTATTTTTTGTATAACCCTAGGGTAGACAAACAATAAATTGCTATGAATATTTGTGTGATTTCCCCAATTGCAGGTATCCCAATTAATAGTGTGCCCTCTACACATTGCATATGCATTCCATCATGAGTGGGGCCCTATACCCGGGTCTAAGTGCTGCCTAGGATTAGAGGGATCTACTGGTGTCACTCTGGGGCCTACGTCCTGATTGGCTATCACGAAAATCCCGGCCAGAGTGCGTCCTATTCATTATTCCCCGCAACTAGTGGCTACTTCTACTATTGTGGTAAGCATTATGGACTGGAACTTGGCTCTAGTGACCTCTACACCCCAGGATTACTAACCACCTGCGAGGTTCATGTATTAAAGGATTTAGACCCGTAGGACAGGTAACCTACATATAAGACAAGGAGGGCGCACACCCTTTTTTGTCATGCATGGTTCATATGTTAGTCACATACTCAAGTAAACTAAATCACTCAAGATGGCAGAGAAGAGGGCAGACGAGACCCGAAATTGGGGAAATGCAAAAAAATTAAGAAAGAAAATCAAGGAAAAAGAAAAACGCATAAACCAAAATTTGAAAAAAAAAAAACAAAAGCAAGAAAAAAAAATCAAATAAAATTAAAGAAAAATCAAATAAAAATCAAGGAAAATAGAAACTTCTAGGAAAAATTAGAAAAATACTTTTGAAAATATTGAAAATATAAAAAGATTCAAAAGAAAGTTTAAAAGGATATTTAGGAAAATCTTTTGAAATAATTGAAAATATAAAAAGATTCAAAAGGGGAGAAAATGAAATTTTGAAAACCTAAAGAATTCTTTTTAGAAAAATTTCAGTAAAACTAAAAATATTGTCAATGAAACTAAAGGCTTTTCTAGCAAAATAAAAAATACAAAAATTCAACAATACAAAATTGCTAAAAACTAAGGGTGAATAAATAAAGCAACTCTCAATCATGTTTAAAAACCCTCAAATTATTTGTGCATAGTATTCATTCATTCATTCATTCATAAATTTATCATCGAAAAAGAGAGATTTCAAAAATCATTTCATACCTTTTTCATCCTCATATTCATTGAAATATTAAACATCTTTATCATTCATAACTCCTGCATTCAAACGATTTCTCAAAAATTAATTTTTAACTTTAACAGAAAATTGGAGAAAGACAACTTCCTCGACATCCTTATAGAATCCGATCACAATCGAGAATCATGGATGAGCTGCAGAGACAAAATGAGGAATTGAGAAAAGAGATCAAGACACAGAAGGAACAAATGGCCAAGCTAATGGAGGCCATCCAACTGTCTAAACAGAAAGGGGTAAGGGAATCCTTACCGATAGAACCAATCGATCCATCATACCCTCCTGGCTTCAATCCACAAAACACTTCACCATTAACCATGCCTCCACCAACCGAAGGAGTTCATAATGGGTATCCTCATGGGTATGCACCCTCACAAACCCAAACACAAGCCCAAACACAAACCCAAACACATAAACTATCTCCAAACACCACCTCACAAGCCTACCAAACAGCTGTTGGGGGGACAAATCCTATGTTCACCCAAGGACCTCACCCCATATACATACCATCTCCTCATCTTCACAACATGCCTGAGGAATGCCCAAACCATCCCTTTAAGGAGGATACTGAAAAATGGAAAATCCTAGAGGACAGAATCCGGGCAATTGAGGGGAGTGCTTATGAAGCTAGAGACGCATCTGATCTGTGCTTGGTTCCAGATGTGATAATCCTTCCCAAATTCAAGGTTCCTGAATTTGAAAAATATCAAGGAACTAGCTATCCAAGGAATCACTTGACCATGTACTGCAGGAGGAAGTCTGCCTGCACTCGCGATGACAAGCTGCTTGTCCACTTCTTTAAAGACAGCTTGACTGGGGCAGCCACAAACTGGTATACCCAGCTAGAGCGGACACACATCCGTTCATGGAGGGATCTGGCTGAGGCCTTTCTGAAACAGTACCAGTATAATGTGGATATGGCTCCTGATCGAACTCAGCTCCAGAACATGGTCAAGAAAGGAGATGAGACCTTCAAGTGATACGCTCAAAGATGGAGGGAGTTAGCTGCTCAAGTACAACCTCCATTATCTGAGAAGGATCTGGTCAGCACGTTCATTGACACACTCCAGGATTCTTTCTATGACAAGATGATCGGCAGTGTGACCACGAGCTTCTCTGATGTCGTCATCATTGGAGAAAGGATCGAAGGTGGCATGCGCCATGGAAGGATCGCACATAAGTTTGCAAGGACAGTTGATGCCTCTGTAGAAAAGGAGAAGACATGAGAGACTTATAATGTGGTTTCTGGTTAAGGACAATACATACCTCAAACAGCATCTTATGGACTAACTAGCTTTCAACCGCCCCCACACACACACCCTATATACCATATCCTTACATCTCTACTGCCTACCAAACACCCTACCATCCAAGTTACAATTATCCAATGCAAATCCGACCACCCATACCATACACGGTCCAAACACAAGCCATAAGCCAAAATCATGACCAAAGTCAAAAGAGGGAAAAGAAACATGTCCAGTTTGATCCCATTCCAATGACTTACACTAAGCTGCTACCTTAGCTAATCCAGAATTCCCTAATGGTTCCCTATCCTCTGAAACCTCAAGAACCACCATACCCTAAATGGTATGATGCAAATGCCATATGTGACTACCATATGGGGTACATTGGTCATTCAACAGAAAATTGCCAGGTTTTGAAGCGTAAGGTGCAAAGCTTGATTGATGCTAAATGACTAGATTTTGGGAAGATTTCTCCTAATGTGGGAAATAATCCAATGCCGAATCATGAGAGCTCATCAACTAGCTAAGAAATGGGAGTAGCACAGTGAGTTTCCTTGTACAAATCGAGCTATTGAGGAAGATCATCCAAGATTTGTCATATTTTTCAAAAGTTAATCTTTTGTAAATAATTCTCAATGAATAATACAAAAATTACATTTTTCATGTTCCTTGGGCACGTGCTTCACATTATTGGCTTTACTTCCTAAAACTTTCCATTCTTTTCATCATTCAACCCATCACTTATTCCTACACCCAAACAATAAATACCTGTTGGTGACAATGTCAATGCTGTAATAAATAATTTTTAATGCCTCATTAATCAAGCTCAAAGAAAAAAACCAAATGAGGAAGCAAAATAAGCAAACAGGGATTCTAGATCACCATTCATTGCAATCCCTCTCAAGGAATGTCTTATAATAAAAATCCCGGCAAAATTTAGGGATGCAAAATAGATTCGCTGAATTGAAAGTCAAAACAGTCTAAGAAAGACCCAATAGGAGATCTGATCAGCCGAAAATTCAAGGAAAAGAAGAAAGACCCGCTAGATTAAAATCAAAAGAAGTCCAAGCAAAATCAAGGTCAAAATCCAAAATTCAAGAAGAAGAGAAACTGACACGCTCGTCGCAAACGCCCAAAAATAAGTTTTATATTTTCCCCAACTATTAGTATAGTATAAGGTACAATTCTAGGTCATCTCCAAAGACCATTTTCAGATTCTTAAGCAAATTAGGAGAAAGTTAGAATAAGGGGATTTTGTAATGATATGATATTAAGTTCTAAATACAAAATACAAAATGAAATTGATTTGACTCAACAATCATCAACTCAAGGAATTCAGAGGCTATTTTCTTAACTAATCATTGATCACTAAAATCATGCATTATGTTTATCAACCTAGGATCATCTGGAACCCCTAAAATGAACCTTGAATTCTCTACCGAGAAAACTCTCAAGATTCAATCGATTATGATCAACAAGATTTAGTAACCACTTAATCTTTCATTAGATCTAAACCAATTTCATAATCAAAATTCAATTGAAGTAAGTAATAAAATGAAAACCTTCAATTCAATTACTTAATTTATACTCTTCAAACTTTTGGAAAATGATTTACCAATCAAAGACCAATTAGAAATCAATTATGCATTAATCAAAATACATCAACCGAACAAACTTTGATTAAAAGAATAAAATTGAAGAATATAGTAAAGCAGAGTAGAAATAACTTAATAAGCATGTAAATAAAGATCAACACCTCAAAGTTAAAATGAAAATAGCTTGAATCCTTGAATTGAAATTACAAACTTAGCCTTCCATGAAGAAGGCAAACTAACAACAAAGAAAGAAAG
This sequence comes from Canavalia ensiformis, assembly GCA_026541065.1. Classification (NCBI taxonomy): domain Eukaryota; kingdom Viridiplantae; phylum Streptophyta; class Magnoliopsida; order Fabales; family Fabaceae; genus Canavalia; species Canavalia ensiformis. The sequence continues at coordinate 489,404 of JAMKYM010000906.1, read as the reverse complement.
ATGGAAAATGGTATTGGAGTTAATATCCAAGATTTGTTTTTCTCCTCTTGTAAACCCTTCTATTTATAGAGGATTTTTGAGGCATCATATTTAGAAGCTCACCAACCATCTTTTTTACTTTTCCATCCTTTTATTGCTTTCACATGGGCTTTGTTGGAAAGGCAAAGCACTTTTGACGTTTTGTCACCAATCAACACAATAATTTTGATGTTGATTTCAGCGCAATTTCGGATATTCAAGTGTCAGAATTAGAGCTTTAGGTCTAACAAAAGTTGTATCCTAGATTTTAGCTTTCCAACGGATCTGATTTCATCTCAATATGACTTCTGTATCTCAAGATATGGCCAGATCTTTGCCCACTGTTCAGGTTCAGCGATAACACTATCTCATCTTTTGAGATGATTTCAGAGTCCTATACATCCCATTTAGAGTTTGATCTTACTTTGTAACTGTGGAAACTTATTTAAGCTTTCATTCAAGACAGATTTCATGAATTTTGGATGTCTAAAACTCCTATTATGCTCAAAATACTATAATAGTGTCATTTTAATCGGTTAAGCAAAGAAATTCAATTAACCTCCATATGAACCCAAACTCATAAAATATGACAAAGACCACTTAATTGAACATATAAGAAGTCTTAATGAGCTACAAATGAGAGATAATCATTTATGAAATTTATGCTAATCAAAAACCCACTGGATAGATAATCCAGGCAAATGTAAGGTCAAAATTCAAAAAATAAATCGGCCAAGTCATGATTAGAAAAGGTCTTGCTGGATTCCAAAAACAATTCAGGAAAAATCAGGATCAAAACAAGACCCCGCTAGGCCGAAAACCCGTAAAAGACGGCCTAGGAAAAAGTTAGGGCATCAAACAAAAAGCCTGCTAGGTCGACAATCCTAAAAAATGACCTAGGCAAAAGTTAGGGCATTAAACAAAAAGCCCGCTAGGTCGAAAACCCTCAAAGGGCGACCTAGGAAAAAGTTAGGGCACAATCAAACAGAAGCTTGCTAGGTCGACAATCCTCAAAAACGACCTAGGAAAAAGTTAGGGCACAGAAGCTAAAGCCTGCTAGGTCGACAATCCTCAAAAACGACCTAGGAAAAAGTTAAGGCACAGAAACTAAAGCCCGCTAGGTCGACAACCCTCAATAGCGATCTAGGAAAACGTTAGTGCATCAAGCAGAAAATTCGCTAGGTCGGAAACTCTCAAAAGCGACCTAGGCAAAAGTTAGGGCATGCAGACAAAAGTCCGTTAAGTCGAAATCCCTCAAAGGGAGACCTAGGAAAAAGTAGGGCACATAATCAAGAGTCTGCTAGGTTGAAAACCCGTAAGGGCGACCTAGGCAAAAGTTACGGCAAAACGAAAGACCTGCTGGGTTGAAAACTCAAAAGAACAACCCAGGAAAAAGTTAAGGTCAACCAAGAATCCCAGTACAATTTGACATTTCTGCACCTCATGTCTTCCTAAAACTGGGGAAAAATTTTGCCATTTCTCAAGTTCGGTTAATTTGACAATCAAGATTATGAAAAGCAGCATTGACATTTTTCATCAAAAGGTGCCATTTGGGCAATCGAACCCACATTTTTCGTCATCCTTTCTTTTCAAATACACGACCCTAAACACCACTTTCAAAACTCTCTATTTCTTTCCATTGACCATCTAAAATCACTAGGCACACCTCAATGGTGCATATGTTAGAAAGAAATGTGAAAAATGTAAAATAAAAAGGATTAATTTTGAAAGGTCATGAAAGTCGAATGAATCCTCAACCATCGCAACACAACACGACTGTTTCCTAAAAGATCATCCTCCTACCAGCCATAATGCCACCACAAAAAAGGAGTGTGTCTTATTCAATAATGCTGACCGTTGATGGGTCTCAAGGATCCTGGAAAAGAAAGTTTCAAAATTGACCAAGAAGCCAAGAGATAGAGTCAATCTAGCTCGTCCTGATTCTTGATTCCTTTCACACCAACTATAAGGTTGCCAAGAAAGGACATGTAAAAAATCAAAAATCAAGAGAAACAAAAGTTTTACACCATCTCATGGCATGCATCCCACAACATTCATTTCATAGTATTTGATCAAGGGATCACTTCAAGCATCAAGAAGTAATAATTAAGTTAAAACATCGCATCCTCTTACATTTATTCACACATCACATCTGGTCATTTAAACAATACATCCTTTTGCAATCATTCAAACATCGCATCCTATTTCATTTATTCAAGCATCGCATAAGCCATTTTTCAAAACTAATTAAGACTAAAGCAAATTTCCCAAATCAATCTTAATTAAAAGATTTCTGAAAATCTCAAAACTGGGACAAAAGGATGCCCAGCAAATTTCAAATTGGGGAAATCCCCAATTTTTGAAAAATTTAAACATGGGCAAACGTTTTCCCAGAAAATTCAAATGAGGGCTATCCCCGGTCTCTAGAAAAATTCAAATTCAAGATCAAGATCAAAACTAGGGCAAACGTTTGCCCAGAAAAATTCAAACTCAAGATCAAGATCAAAACTGGGGCAAACGTTTGCCCAAAAAAATTCAATTAAGGCCATCCTTAAATGCTGAACCAAGTCCAAATTGGGTCAAATGTTTGCCCACAAAAATTCAATTTGAGGTTATCCTCAAATTTCAAATCAAGTCCAAGCTGGGGCAAACACTTGCCCACAAAAATCCAATTCGAGATCCTCCTCCAATTCTGAATCAAAATCCAAATGGGGGAAAACGCTTGCCTGGAAAATTTAAAGCAATCCTCAATTCCTCAACTCCAGAAAGATCCAAACTAGGGAAAATGTTTGCCCATACAAATTCAAGTTGAGATCATCCTCCAATTCTAAGTCAAGTTCAAACTAGGGAAAACGCTTGCCCAGAAAATTCAAACTGGGGTTACCCTCCATTCCAAGTCAAGATTTGCATTAAGGAAAATGTTTGCCCATAAAATTGCAAGTTGAGGCATTCCTCGATTGCCAAGAAAGAATCTTCTAAAACTGGGCAAAAACGCTTGCCCAAAATCCCTTCAAATAAAGATATCCCTCAACTGTCAAGAATTTTCTAAACTGGGGCAAAATATTTACCCAAGTTTCTTTAAGAGAAAGTAATTATCAAGCGCTTAAAAACCTTCAAGTTCAAGGTAGAATAATCTATTCATTTCAATTCAAGAAAAACAAATTTCAAAATAAGTTGTCTGAGGCAATTGATGAAGGAGTCCATATTCCGTGTATTCCCAGAATACATTTTCCACACCTGTCTTAACAGGTCACTCCCTCGCCTTCCCTAATAAGCCGTCACTTCCATGCCTCCATACTTGTCTACACAGATCATTCAATTCTTTCCTGTCTTGACAGGACATCTTTTATACTTGCTTGCCTATCTTAATAAGCCATTTCTTCCATACCTGGCCTAACACCATTCTCGCTTTCCCGTCCCGACAGCAATCCTTTCAAGTCGCATATGTCATTCGATTTTCCGTTTAACAATGTTATCAAAATTACCTCTGTCTTAACACGTCTGCTTCATTCTTTCCCATTCCTGTCTAAACGGTTTTCCCATCAAGTTTAGTTTGCTGCACCTTGGCCTATATTGTCAGGCCACCATCAAGATTAAATTTCTGCGTCTAGGCCTATAGTGTCAGGCCTCATCAAGTTTACTTTTCTGCACCTTGGCCTATGTTGTCAGGCCTCATCAAGTTTATTTTTCTACACCTTGGCCTATGTTGTCAGGCCACCATCAAGTTTAAATTTCTGTATCTTGGCCTATGTTGTCAGGCCTCATCAAGTTTACCTTTATGCATCTCAGCCTATAGTGTTAGGCCTCCAGCACGTTCAACTTTGCTTTTCTGCATGTTCAAGTTTATTTTTCCGCATCTCGGTCTATAGTGTTAGGCCTCCAACACGTTCAAGTTTGCTTTTCTACATATTCAAGTTTATTTTTCTGCATCTCGGCCTATAGTGCTGCCTCGAAAGATGTTCACAAGTTTGCTTTTCGCATGTTCAAGTTTATTTTTTCTCGCATCTCACCATAAAGTGGGCCTAAATCATAAATCAGTCAAGTTTTCATTTTCGCATGTTCAAGTTTATTTTTCCGAATCTCATCCTATAGTGTCAGGCCTCCAGCACGTTCAAGTTTACTTTTCTGCAAGTTCAGGTTTATTTTTCTACATCTCAGCCTATAGTGTCAGGCCTCCAGCACGTTCAAGTTTTCTTTTTTGCATTGTTCAAGTTTATTTTTCCGCATCTCGGCCTATAGTGTCAGGCCTCCAGCATGTTCAAGTTTGCTTTTCTGCACTTTCAAGTTCACTCTTCTACATCTTGGCCTATGTGGACAGGCCACCTTCAAGTTTAGATTTCTGCACTTCGGCCTATGTTGTCAGGCCACCTTGTACATACTTAGGCCTATGTCGCCAGGCCTTACATTTAGTTCCTACACCCTTACCTGTCTTAACAGGTCTTTTTTTCCTTTCGCCTCGCCTATCCTAATAGGCCATTCCATTCTTCGCCCACATCCATCCGAACGAACCTTTTTCATCTCATTTTTCCTGCACTTCAACAGTATTCATAGCCTAATTAGGCTATGCAATCAAACCTTGCATATTTAAACCCTGTCGGTTTAGCCCACGAAGCTTACAAAGGGCTTTCAGAAACCACCATCTTCCAGGCATTCATTTTCAAGTTCAAGGCTTCTCAAAGCTTGCCTTAAACATAATGTGCTCATGTCTTTACTCATTTTCTACCATGATAATTCAGAGAATCATTTCTCATATTATCTGGTAGGAAAATGAGTAAAGAGGAGCAAACTGTAAACACTCAATTATGTTCAAGGCTCCTAATTGTTAAAATTAATCAAGAAACCAATACTAATTTAAATAATAAATAAACAAACAAAAAAAGTAGAGAAACAAATAAAAAAAGCAGAAAACCAAATAAAGAAAAAAATACAGAAGTAAACAAAAAACAGAAATACAGAAAGCAGAAAGACAAACAAATGGAAAAACAAAGTAATAGAAAAAAAAATAACAAAAATATAAAACAAGAAAACCAATAATGAGAAAAAGAAAAATAATAAAAAAATAATAATAAAAAAGCAATAATAATAAATAAATAATGATAATTGAAAAATGATTAAAAAATAAATAACTAAAACAAAAATTATAAATTAAAAAACAAAAAAACAAAAAATAATAAATATAAAAATATATACATATAATAAAAAATATATAAAGGCTGAAAAAAAACAAAGAACAGAAAAATAAATAAATTAAAAAAAAGAATTAAAAACAGAATAAAACAGAAAACAATTAAAAACCGATTTAAAACGGAAAATAAAAAAAACAAACAAAAAAAGGGGAAAAGAGATAAGAAATGGAAAAAAGGAGGAAATAGATGCATGCATGGAAAAGGGGGAGAATAAAAGAACACTCGCTCTGAAATTTTGCTCTGGTTAGTCTCTGGACCTTGGTAGTCTTGGAGCATCAAGACCTCTGGAATAGCTACAAATTTAAGGGATTTCCCTCCAGTTGGGAGAAAAGATACTGCACGTATTAGAGGAGAAGAAGAAAAAGGGCTTTGGCAAAAGGGGGCTCTGGCTTTTCTTGATGTAAGAACGAAGTTCGCAGAGGAAGAACCTCCATCGATAGAGGCCTCGACGATATCTTCTGGCGCAAGCAAGGAGCATCAATTGGAAAAGGTTTTGCACCGTAACTATCAGGTTATTCTTTATTACTTGTTTCATTCGAGTTACTGAAGTTGAATGTTAGATCAGATTTGGCTCGACAGGGTGGCATGCACTTTTCGCATTCGGAATGAATCTCAAGTCTTTTATTGTTACTCACATTCTTTGTTCAAGATAATGAAATTAATGTACTGATCTATGTATATGAATGAGGAGTCATATAAAGATTCCAATTTCATTATGTTGCGAGAGGACTTTGTCTGAGAAAATCAGCGTCGAAGAATACTATTCTCTTGCACGCTTCTCCTAAATCGGTGTTGGTTGTAAGTATATTGATATGAAATAAGTAAAACCTGCAACGCATCTCTGAAAATTTGGCCTAATTCTATCCGCAAATGGGCAAAGGAAAAAACGGGGTTGCACGTGATCGGTTGACATTGAGTCGAGCATGTATTTACGTAGAGGAGGTGACTTGTCAATGAACAAGAAATACATATTCTATACTGCGCATGACCATTGAAGAAACCGGGTTGGCAAATATGTTTGTCTCTGTGTGCAAATTTGGTGCAATATCGATGATCGCCTCCTTCATCTATGTCTTCTGAAACGACAAGGGCAATACCCACGACGACATTTCCGTCTCAAGATCGCTAGAGAAAAATAGTGGGTTGATTGTGGTATTGGCAGTAAAGGCTGCTTTCCTCAAAGATGTCTTAGCATAGTTCACTAAGCTTATATTATCGGGAATGCCATCTTTGATGCTGGGGATGGTCAAGGTCGTGAGGCAAACACTTAAGGGTTGTTGTTACCACGTGCATGGGAACTATAGCTGTTTGAACGTAAAGTGAAAAGCTAGTGGTTATTCGAGTGAGTGGGTATGTGAAGAAAAGCTTCGACTGCCCTCATTCCAAAATAAAGGCCGTCTTTAGGTGGATGAGACTAGATCCCTGTGCTAGTCAATTCTGTTGATCCAGCTGATTTCAAAAGGCCCTAACGCTAACCATGATCTCAAGGACGTAGATGGTCCCTTGGGTGTCCACCTCTTCTCAAGGCCATAATGGCCCTTTAGGCAAAAACTGTGAATGCTCACATGCAAGAAGTGAGGATCTCCGATTCACGATGAACAGCGGCAATATTGGTTCATAACAACATGACCCGATCAAGCTCACCACTCCAAACTTCGATGATCTAAGCTATTGAATATTCGCAGCCACAGCCTAGCATGCTGGCATAGGATTAAAACTCAACTGGTTGGATAGAGATGCTAAGTGTCTCCTTGCTTGGTTGTTTGTCTCATACTCCCCTCGAATCACATGGAAGGAGATTGGGTATTGACGTCTTTGGGAGTCTGGGTGCATGCATGTAAAGATCAATTGGTTAGACGAGAAGGAGAACAGCCCAAAAGTGAAACTAATCGATGTTAGTTTTGATACTTATGAGTGCATACACTCTCGATTCGGTACTTGAATTCTGGAGCAAGAAGGATCACCTTTATAGACAGCTAGCACAGTTGGTCAATCTTAAGACACCTCCCCATCTCTTCCATACAAACCTAGTGCCCCATAATTCATCGGTTGCATAAGTGCATGATTTGTGTTTGTGCAAGAGAAATGGTTAGCCACTAATGAAGCAGTGCATGGCATCTTTCAAGAGCTTAGACTCCCCTTGCTCGCCAGAATCAGAATATACATAGCAAGGTTAATAGGCTTAAATATATACCATGATAAGTTGGTTGAGCGTGAGCGACAGCACGGTAGGTGTGCTAGTCGTATATAGAGTCAAGGGCCATTGTCATATGGATTCCCTCTAAGCCAACCCGCGGACTAGATGAACTCAGATGACACCTTTGTCCCTCGTTTCATGAGTTATCAAGATTGGTCCCTGTACAGTAGCTAGAGAAGTCAACACTTGTATCTGGAGTACTCCTTTAGGACAACAAAGTCACGTGTGTTTTGTTCTAACACTAGAACTATAAAGGCTAGCGAGTTGCCATTGCTGCAATTTCGTCAAACTGCCTAAATGCATGGCCGCTTCGTGAATCGCGCTTGTAGAACATATAAGGGGTAAGAATCCTATACCTAGAGTCATTGGTACAAGAAATGGATCATCAGGTCTATAAAGACATGGACGGGTAGCAGGAGGTTTGTTCAAAATCCATTGTATTCGTGGTTTCCTTTTATATTTGGGAAATCTGGAACTAGGTAGGTCCCGTATGCCTCAACTTCCTGCAAGTTTGATGATCTACTAAGCTTGAGAAGGAACATGGAGTAGCCGAACAAGCCATGCAGGTTCTGAGTTCTTCATTTTAGAACTCTAGCCCGTGCATGATTGGTTTCTGCCACGTGATATGGATATTAAATAATCCCAACCAGCACCACGTCCAAGACACGATCCAAGGGACGCAAGTTATTCTTTGTTTAAAATTAACGGAAGGTGGAAGTCGATCTTCAGGTTTTTACGTGAAAACAAGCGATACTGTTCTTGCATGGTATAAATTTCTTGGCAAAAGACGTTAGCAACACGACCGGTTTTGTTTCCTACAGCATCAAAGTGAACAAGATCAGTGAATTAAATCGGAGTTTGTTTTGCAGTGTAATGGCAACTTTGGAAGCTGGGGCCCACTAAAGTATGTGTTAAAAACAATCAAGGCTTTTAAAGATTCAAATAAAAGCTCAGCTCAGCGGTAAGTATGCCACGCGTGCATCCTTTAGGGCCTAGGTTCGAACCCCCTACATTGCATTTTTCAAATGTAGGTATTTTCAATTCAGACCGCCTGTTCCCAAATCATTAGGCCGCCTGTCTTCATTTAGCACATCCAGATTGAAGTTAGGCCAGTGGGTTTGAAATGCACATGGACAGTGGACCATGTCGGCTGCCCTTGCAGGTTTGAAGTAGCAGCCAATGAAGCCAAATTACGAACTAAGATATTTAGATTTAGCCTGAATAAATTGCGCCACGCAGGACAAAGTAACCAGCCTACCCTGCAAATTTAATTGGGCCAATAGGTGAATTGGTCGGACCTTACCACACAGGCTGCCTAGCTATTTTAATCGGGCCATACCTCTTTTAATTTCTAATTGGGCACCCTGAGATTAAATCAAAATTTCTACTCAACCTCTTTTACAATTAAGTGGTTTAATTTTAATTCGAAATTAATTTCTTTGCTATTTAGATTAAGCTTATGTCGAACTCAATGTTTAACTTTAATTTAAAAGCCAAGTTTAACTCTTTCTTGCAAATCTCAAGTCAAGCTTATTTTTAGTTAAGTCAAGTTCAAATTTTCAAAATTCGAAATCAAATTTTATTCCGTTGTTCAATTTTTGAGTCAAATTCATTTCAAATCAAATTTATCTTTTCAAATCAAGCCCTTTATTATCCTTCCGAGTAAATTCTTTTTGGGAATCAAGTCTCACGCAATGAACTCTAAACGGGAAACTAGCGGTTTCACTGCTGTTTGATGTTTAGAGATTCATATGGATCCTAATGCAGCCCTCGTTTTCCTCGGACCCTGTGCATATGTGGACTAAGGATTCTTCACTAAAATATTTTCAAAATACTCTGTTTTCAAGCACCTCCAAAGGTCAAGCCTTCAAACCAGAACTACGTAAGCCTTGAGTTTTCCATTGCACCGGGGAATATGTAGGAGCAAGATCAAGTCTTGTCAGGCTAACCTCCATCAATCTATTTATTTTCACTTTAATAAAGGGATCAAACAGTTTTCAAAAAATCGCACACTCAGTTTAAGGGTACCGTTCTTCGGAACGGGCGAGTGGGGTGTCTAGCACCTTTCCAACTCATAACCGACTCCCGAACTTAGAATCTTATCCTCAAGTTAGGTTTTTTCCAAATCTTTTTCCCTCAAATAAAAATTTGGTGGCGACTCCACATCAAATCGAAAATTCTATTTTTAAAATTTTAGCGAGTTCGTCGTCTCGTCGTGATTACGGTTGCGATATCTCTCTTTTGCATCTTGTCATATTTTCAATATTTTCAAAATCATTTTTCTAATTTTTCCTAAAAGTTTTTACTTTTCTTTATTTTCTGTATTTCTCCAATTTTAAATCTCATCTCCCCTCTACTATCTTGGATGATTCTATTCAAATAAATGCCTAGAAGCAGTGTGTGAACCATGTATCATGAAAGGGGTGTGTGCCCTCCTCGCCGCCTATGTGGGTGACCTGTCCTAAGGGTGTATGGCCTTTAATGCATGAACCTCTCGAAGGTGGTTAGTAATCTTGGGGTGTAGAGGTAACTAGAGCCAAGTTCTAGTCCATAATATTTGCCACAACAGTAGAAGTAGCCCCCAGTTGCGGGGCATTATTGATAGGATGCACTCTAGCTGGGACTTTCGTGATAGTCAAACAGGACGTAGGCCCCAGAGTGACACCACTAGGTCCCTCTATCCTAGGCTGCACTCAGACCCGGGTATAGGGCCCCACTCATGAGATGAAATGGATTAATGTGGATGTGTGGAGGGCACACAAATGATTGGGATACTTGCAATTGGGGAAATCGTAACAGATATATATAGCAATTTATTGTTTGTCTATTGTACAGTGAATAAATAAACAAACAACACATACATAAACAGATAGATAAATCATGCAAATAAACAGTGAAGGGATCAATATAATACACGCTCCCGGTGAAAACGGGGCTTGACTCTGCAAGTGCGATGGGTACGCCATCATCACAGTAATTCATCAGAATTTTAGGCAGCGAACTCGCTAAATATTTAAAAATAAATTTATTTGATAATGTGGAGCTGCCACCAAATTTTTATTTAAGGGAAAAGATTTGGAAAAACCCTAACTTGAGGAAGAATCTAGGTTCGGGAGTCGATTACATGTAGGGAAGGTGTTAGGCACCCTACTTGCCCGTTCCGAAGAATGGTACCCTTAAACTGAGTGTGTCATTTATTTGAAAAAAGTTTGATCCCTTTAATTAGAATAAAAATAAATATATTGATGGAAGATAGCTTGGACGGGACTTGATGCTGTTCCAATATTACCTGGTGCGATGGGAAAACCTGGGCTTACGTAGTATCGGTTTGAACTCTTGAACTTCTTCCTAAGAGGAAGCAAAGGAGAATGTATTTTGAAAATATTTTAAGAAAATCACTTGTCCACATACATACAAGGATCCGAGACAAACAGGCCACCTGAGATCTATGGAGAACTTTAAACATCGAACAATAGTGAAACCGCCAATTCTATTTTAGAGCTCATCGCGTGAGACTTGAGATTTTGAAATGACGTTCCTCTTGAGATTATTTAAAAATGATTCTCAATCCACATATGCACAGGGTCCAAGACAAATACGGCTGCCCTGGGACCCATATGAATCCCTAAACATCGAATAGCAGAAAAAGCTAGTTCGTGCTTAGGGTTCATCGCGTGAGACCTAGAATTAATGAATTTAATTCGAAAATAATAAGGATAAAAAGGGGATCGGGCTTAGGTAGAAAAAATAATTGGGCTTGATTTAAAATAAAATGAACTTGATTTGAAATGAACTTGATTTTGAATTTAAGAAATTGAAGTTGACTTGAAATGAACTTGATTTTGAATTTGAGAAATTGAACTTGACTTGAAATGAACTTGATTCGAAATGAACTTGATTTAGAATTTGAGGAATTGAACTTGATTTAAAGTCAACTTGATTTTGAATTTAAGAAATCGAACTTGACTTGAAATGAACTTGATTTAAAACTTGAGAAATTGAACTTGACTTGAAATGAACTTGATTTTGAAACTTGAAAAGAAGAATTAAACTTGATTTGGAAATGAAAAGGAATTGAACTAGATTTGATTTGAGGAAAAAGAATTAAACTTGATTTGAAGATTTGAATCAAAATGAATATTATTTGAAACTTGAGGAAAAGAATGAAATTAGATTTTAATCCAAAATGAATTTGATTTGAAACTTGAGGAAAAGAATTAAATTTGATTTAAACCAACATGAATTTTATTTGAAATTTGAGGAAAAGAATTAAATTGGATTTGAATTAAAATGAATTTGACTTGAAACATGAGAAAAAGAATTAAATTTTATTGAAATTAAAACAAACTTGATTTGAAATTTGAAGAAAAGAATTAAACTTGATGTAAATTAAAATAAACTTGATTTCAAAGATGAACTTGATTTTATTTGAAATTGATTTTGGATTTGATTTAACTAATACTTCATTTTGAGTTTGGACAAAAAGAAATTAGATTAAAACTAGACAAATTAATTATAAAAAGACTGATTGATTGAAAATTGCAAATTGTGTGGCCCAAATTTATGATGTGCGGTGAATATATCATCTGGTGGCTTGATGATTGCTTGCGGCTCATCTGGTCACTCGCAGCTCGTCTGGTGGCTTGATGATCATTTAAAAGGAAAATGGTCCAAGGGGGGCTCGAACCCGAGGTCGGGACGTCAAGGATAGCGAGCGATGCCATTGGACCATGCTCTTGGTTAAGTCTTTAGCACTTTTCACCAAATTTAAAGTGCGCCTTTTTGGATGTAGGAGTTGCATGAGTTGCATGGGACTTATCTCACTTTATAAAACTTTGGCCACTGTTGTATAGCAAAACGATCTCATTAGGACTTGTGTTCTTTGTTATGAGACTCTAGGATCATCCATCTTATTGATGACGATGAACTACTTAGCTACATTGCCTTTTTCCTTATTTTTAGAAACTTTTTTCAAAACTTTTCCGCTTTTCCTTCTTTTTGCTTTTTTTTTTGTTCTTACCTTTGTCCTTCTTTCAGTTTTCTTTATTAGTTATTTCTTAATTTCTGTTATGTTTGTTTTTTCCATTTTCAGCTTTCCGTTATCTAATTTTCCTTCATTTATATTTTTTTTATTTCTTTATTATATTTTATTATTATTTTTTATTACTAATTTTTTCAATTATTATTTTTGTTTATTTTTAGTTTTTATTTTTAATTTTTTATTATTGTATTTTATCGTCGTTTCTGCTTGTTTTGTTTGCTTTTCTGTTAATACTTCTGTTTTTTTTTTAATTTCTGTTTTCTGTTTATTTGTTTTTTTGCTTTCTGTTTTTCAGTTTTGTTTATTATTATTATTATTATTATTATTTTATTTTATTTTTATTTATTTTTCAACTTATTATTTTTGTGTTTTTTCTTTTTCTATTATTGTTATAATTTTGTTGTTTTTCTTTTTTTCATTATTTTTTATGTATTTTATTTATTATTATTTTTCCTTTGTTATTTTGATTTTCCTTTTCTCCTCTTGTTCTTTTTCCCTTTTTTATTTTTAATTCTATTTATTTTTCTTTTTCTTTTATTTTAATTTTTCTATTTTTATTAATTATTTACTCTTTTATCATATATTTTTTATTTCATTTAGCTTTTATTTTTATTTACTCTCTTTTTTGAATTTTTTCTGGTTAGTTTTAATTTAATCTTTTATTTATCATTTTGTTATTATTTTCCATTTCTATTTATTTTCTTTTTCTTTAACTTTATTTTTTATTTATTTTCCGCTTTCTATTTATTTTATCTAACTTTAATATTTATTTATTATTTAAATTATTATTGGTTTCTTCATTAAATTTAACAAATGGAGCCTCGGACATAATTAGTGTTACCGATTCCTGTGACAGATGTTATTAACTAATGTGAAAAATTATTTTTCAACTTTCTATCGATTTCAGAAGCTGTGTAAAAATGCTTTATCGGTTTGGCTCAATAATGTATAAATATCTCTCCCTTATTAAAAAAATATTTTAAATGCATATTCATGTTTCTTCCTCTCATCAGCTTGATTCTTGTTCAACGGATTATCTCATTTTCATTTAAATTGTAGCCCCCATCGTTTCATCATATAAAGTGTGAATTCTCTTAGTAATATTCATAATAACAGTCTGTTGTTGATCATATTGTTGAGCCATCTTTCTTAAATTAAATGGTATATCTCTTGCATCATTGTTGTCAGTGATAAAACAAATCGATTCTCAAAGTTTGAAGTCTGTGTTATATATCAGCATGGGTTGCTTCTTTGCATTATGCAACTATATCATAGTATATTTATAAGTGTTCAAAGTGCCTCATTTATTCACTAGTACATGATATTCTTTGTTCATATAGATATCTTCTATTCATTCTTCCTGGATTAAGATGATGGTAAGCTGATATAGTCTTAGATTTGGTTTTTATATAGTTTGTTTTCCAGTCAATACAAAGCATTTGGTTTTATTCAAAGTTGATCCCATTGATTCATCTTAATAAAATAAATCTTATTATTATGTTAAATCCATGATCAGATGATCATTCACAGATTAGTTTTCTTAGTGATAGTATTCTCTTTATAACGATCTTATGATGTACTATGGTTGATATTTATGTCTCAGTGCAGCGTTTGTGTCAGTATAGTATTAACAGATTACACATGGTGATATCGTGTTTAAATTACAAAGCTTATTAAACATGATCTAAAGTTTTTATAAGTATATCAATATCATTTTCACATTAAATCAAAAATTTAATCTAAATAGTTGCAGATTAATACAGTTATTTAACGATATCTAAATCTCTACGGCATTATTGTTACAGATCTGATACAAAATCAGTGAGATAGATCAAACTTGATTCGAAAAAATTTATTATTTTAGATAAGCTCTACAAAGCGGCTGTTTGTTCCATAAACACAATAATCATTTAGTGTCAAATAAATATTATCATGATTGTCTAAATGTTTATATAAACGATTGCTAAACTTAAAGTACATCATTATGGATATAGATCATATATTCTTCAGTGGTAGCGATATATTCTTGTTCACGTTTCTAAATCATTTAAAGCATTTGAATCTCTCACTTTTCAGTTCACCTCAGATTCGGAAACTCTTTATTCCCATTCTTCACATTTGGTTCTTGTTCTCAAGTTCTATCGGAATAACGATAGATTGATGATCAAAAATTTACAGATCTGGTATACAATTAGTAAAATCATCCAGAATATTTATTCAAAGTGAAAGATATTATTAAATTAAATCTGATGAAGATGATATTAGATTAATGTAGAGTTATTATATATTCGATCATGCAGGATCAAATTAAATTAATGCAAATAGTATCAGTATGATATACAATCTTGATATTCAAATTGATGGATTATTCGATAAGTCTTGTTTATCGATCAACATCTTAGTAAGTTGATATGAAGTAAACTTAAATACTCATTACAATTCGTTTGTGGAAATAAAATCATTCTCATTAATTTGATAATAAAGCCTTCAAACTGATTTATAGATAAGATTGATCAGTTGATATTTATTAGTAATGATCATTAGATTTCCTGGCTTTGTCCAGGATTGTTGACATAATATCTCATTATCTCTTGATTTAGATCCAGCATCTAGTGTGACATTCATCTTCTGTATTAGTTGGATATATTAAAAATCAATCATCATGTCAATCTATGATGCAATCTTGTTATGTGATAATTAAAATTATATGATATTTATCAAGTAATTAAATAGTATCGAAAGATTTAAGCATATTCTAGTAAGCTGAATGATATAGCATCTGAAAGCAGTATCATGATCATAATAAAAAATGGATCAATCTTCCTCATTAGATAGAAAGCTGTGAATTTCAAAGTGATATTATCCAAAAAAACATGTACGATATTAGATAATGTGATAAAAGCATAACCAGCATAGATATTAACGTCTCGCAGATAAGATAAAAATCAATCTTTTATCATCATGATGCAGATCATTCAGTATATTTCAGTTGATATAATGTGAGAAAAAATATATATGCAATCAGCATCAATAGATTCTCAATATACAAAGTCAAAAAATCGTATCTGATATGAAGCGGTTCTGATTCATATAATCATTATTAGTTCAACCTCACGATGTGACGACGCTGATATTTATCAATTGCATCGCAATAAAATGGCATTCACTTGTAAATAAATACACAACATGGATTAAACCAAGATATCTTCATTATTTCCTCAAATAGAGTTAGATGATATCTTTAGTGTGGCAGTATTCAGTCATTCGTAAATATCTTATAACGATCAAATATCTAAAATGGATGTCTTCTTTTTCAATAAAATATGTAGCAAAACCATTGACCCTCTAAAATTGGATGAGGTTGAACCTGAAATTTTTACTATCTTATGCCAATTGGAGATGTATTTCCCTCCATCATTTTTTGACATTATGGTTCACTTGGTTGTTCATATGCCAAAAGTCCTTCAAGCACATTTGTATATTTTGAATAATACCGATGAGGTTCAACCTGACTTATCTACTCACAAAACTATGATAAGGGAGGAGAATGTTCGAATGAATGAGAAATGGTTGTTGAATGAGCATAACAAAACGTTCTTAAACTAGTTTGATGAAATGATTAAGAAGGATGGTGGTGCCTCTGATACATTGAAGTGGCTAGCAAATGGCCCAAACTTTGATGTCATATTTTGGACAGGATACGATATCAATCATTTTTCATTTTACACAAAGTCTCAGGATGATAAAAGTACCAGGTAACATAGTGGGGTTATGGTGGTAGCAAAGTCGATGCATTTTGCAAGTTCCAAAGATAAAAATCCTGTAAAGGCTTCCATATCTTACTTTGGAGTGATTGAAGAGATTTGGGAGATTGATTACTCCAAGTTTAGAGTGCCTGTTTTCAAATGCAGGTGGGTTGATAGTAACAGTGGTGTGCAGGTCGATGAATTAGGATTTACATTGGTTGACCTTCAAAAAGTAGCTTACAAGGATGACCCTTTTATCATGGCCCACCAAGCAAAACAAGTGTTTTATGTTCAAGATCCTTGCTCCAAAAGGTGGTCAGTCGTTCTTCAAGAAAAGACAACAATCGCTAGTGATGACACCAATGATCTTTCAAATATGGATATTTCTCAAACTCCCTTATCATCAAGGATATCTAGTATCAATGAAGAAAATGAAATAGATGATGTACATGCTATTCGAGATGATCATCATGAAGAAATATGAGAAAATGTTACTACATGATACAAGTTAGTTATTTATTTGATTATTTCATCATTCTATGTTTATTTTTAACTTATTTTAAAATGTTTATTACATTTTTTATATTTAGTACAATTTTTAACATTTTTTTTCTTTGCTTTCAACAGGTACATGGCTGAGTACTACATTTTTTTTAACTTTCAATACTTTCTTGATGTAATTTTAAGTTATTTCATTTGTAAATTAAAGTTTGATAATAAATAATGATGTATTTAGTTTAAATATATAGATTATGTGAATTCTGTATTGTCTGCCTGGTGATTCTCTATTGTCTACCTGGTGATTCTGTGTGGTATATGCGATATTGTGAATAAATAATACAGTAGTATGCCTAAACAAAATGAATATTTTAAAAAAAAAGAACTTTCTACATTGGTTAAGACTATAACCGATGTAAAAAGTATTACTTTCTACATCGGTTGTAGTCTTAACCGATGTAAAAAGTTGCCCACAACCAATGTAGAAAGTGTACTTTTTACATCGATTATACGCCCAACCGATGTAGAAAGTCATACTTTTTACATCGGTTCCAATAGATGTAAAAGTCTATTTTTTGTGATATCATCTTCAACTATGCACTTTAAATAAATCGTGTAAAAAGTACATATAAATAATATAAAAGTCGTTTTCACCAATGCATCTGATAAAGTATAGTACAAATCAAAATGAGAGGATAAAAATATAAAACAAAAGATGATTATTTGATTTTACTTTCATTGGTTTGTGTAATAAATTTTTTTTAAGATCATGTTAAAATTAATTATTTGTATTGCTATTTTATCTTTTTGTTTTCCTATTTTATTTTTTATAAATTTAATTTTTATTTTTTTCATTTATTATAATTTTTATTTTCTCTTACACAACAATAATAGAAATATTAGATAGATATATTTAAACTGCTGCCATAGTTTCTCTAGCTAAAAAATACCAATACAGTGACATAAGAATTCTAAATCTACTTTTAAATTAGATAGATACATTTTAAAAGATAGTAAAATAATAAAAAATAAAAAATACAATAGAATATATGATACAAAAGAATAGATAAATAAAAATTTAAAAAGTAAGTATGTAAAAACTATTGTTGGATGGGATTATAAAAAGGTTTAATTGTATATTTAGTTTTTCTAGTTTGATTTATATATACGTCTTATTTTTTTAGCAATATTGATATTTTTTTAGTTTTAAAATTTAGGCTCCCATGCTTTTCAAATAAAATCTTTAAATTATTATTTTTATCAAAATTTGATCTTTCATTATATAATTTTTAAAGGATCAATTTACTAAATTTTATAAATAAAAAGATCAAAATTACACAAAAAAATTAAATCCAAAATTTTCTAAGTCAAAATATAAAAAAAAAATGTAACTAAATTTAATATGAACAATCAATCTAAATTTTCATTTATATCTTAATAGATGAGATCTTGCATAGGATTTTTAACTTGTAAATAAAGTTATTCTTTTATTCTTATTTTTTTCACATTTATTGTTTTGTCCTTGTATATATTTTTACATCCAAAAAATAGTTATCCTTTTCATATTTACTTTTTATCCTATAGTTTATTGCTAAAAAGTGATGCACCTTGTTCTACATATAAAATTTAAATATTTATTCTAATTTTTATAATAAAATAAGATTAATTATTGAAGAATTGGATGATGATATTATTGGTGTAATTGTTATGGTTGGTAGCACAATCTATAAGGATTTAATTTTGTCAAAAATATTGTATAGGAAGAGATCTTGTATAAAAAATTTAAATATGTGTAATTATTTATTAATTTTTAACCTGGCATGAATTTCTAAAGTCATGTAGCATCACACAGATTTAATATAATTCTTTTCACCCTGCTTAATATTATAGTTCATCCAACATATAAAATAAAAAATACATTGATGACTCAGATAATATAAAGTACATTCAAATTTTTCATAGAATGAAATAAATTGTCTTAATCTTCTACTCCTTATTGCTTTTTTAAAAGAGAAGATTTGATGCATTATAAATTTAAGTAGACACATTTTCAAAAACTAATAGATTGAATAATAATATAATAAACAAAATAAAAAAATTAAAATTAAATATATTTTTAATTTTTCTAAAATTTTAAAATTTTAATTTTAATTTTTATTTTTAAAATATTTAATTTTAATTCTTCTTTCTTTTTAAAATAGATTGATTTTAGTCCTTCATTATTGAATATATATCATTATCAAACATAATGTGTGAAACATAAATTACTTTATAAATTAAAATACTTTAAAATATCCTTATCAAAATCAAAAGTTTTAAAAATGATGGACTAAAATTAAAATTTCAAAAATTTAAAAGAACCAAAATTACATTAAACACAAAAAATAATATCCAAAGCCGAACAAAACATACCAACAAAATATTTTACAACAAAAATGTTAAATAGTACAAAAGTTATAAATTACTATCATTTTTATATATTAGTTCTATTTTTTTAAAATTATTAAACATATAAAATTTTAAATCATTATAACTATAATTATGTTTCAAATAATTTAATATATTTAATATTATTACGGTTTTATATATGTCATATATGTATAGGTGCGGTAGAAATAATCCTTTCATGTTAAAATGTTTACTTAATTTTTAAATTATGTAAATGTTAAAACAAATCGTAAATACTTACAATTTTTTTACGATCTTTTTCATTAAGTATTTTACTTTTCAATTCCAACTATTTTATTCATTCTTAATTATTTCCCCAAAACACCAGGTTTATAAATGATTGTTTTAGACACATATAAAACTAATTATATTTTATGTATTTAGTTAAAATATAAGTCTTTTAGCTATTTTCAATTAGACTATATTACTTTAAAAAAATGAATAACTTAATTTTTAAAAGATTAAACAATATAGGAAATCTTAAATGTTTTATTTTAGCATAATACTATAATTTTCTTTTGATAAACAGTAATAAAGTACTTATTCAATAAATAAAAGTTAAGGAAAATTTCATTTTAAGAATGTTAGAAAAATTAGATTTTATTGAATCGATTAGATTGAAATTGGTTACCTTTCTGAATAATTTAAATTAAAATATTATTTAAAAATATATATATATATAAAAATAAATTTATGAACAATGAAATTGGTAAAAAATCATTTTATAAAAAATATTATTTTAATAATGTTTTAAAAAATTAAAATTATATTATATTTAATTAATCATACATACATAAATTACATTATTACAAACTAAAAATTGCATATATTTTATATTTTAAAAAATTAAATTGTACATAGAAAATTAAGACAACATAAATTTTTTTTTATAAGAATCAAAATAATATTACTTGTATATATATTGGGTTTTTTTTTAATTTGTTATTTATTTTTTGCTAAAATAGTTCTATACATTAAATGATTTAGATTATCAGTTGGTTTAAGTTTAATCAGTCCAACCAACCAACTCGGTTTGAGTTTTATAATTATAAGTAATATATTGTATTATATATTTTAATAAATTATATATTATAAATATTTTAAAATATTTTTTAATTGATAGTAATTTAATTAATAGTTAGATCTTCTAATTTTAAAAAAATTTAAATTAAATCTGAGTCATAATTTTTATTTATTTAAACATTTTTTTATTATATTGGACATGGTTTGATTCTTGATTATGTATTAAATTAATATAAATAGCACTCATTTTACCTATAATTAAATAATAATAATAATATTTAATTATTACTAAAAAAATATCCTTAGTTTATGCTAAAAAAATTCATTCAAATATATAAAATTGAAAGTCTAAATATATTATATTAGTATAAATAAATTGAGCTCGTTTACTTTAGTTTTTCCATAAAATAAATTATCTTTAAAAATACTTTCAAAAATTTTAACTGTGCTTGTGATTAGTGTTTTTAAAAAAAATAAAGAAAATTAAATTTTTTTAATTATGTTGTAAATCTATTTTGATTATTTTGTTATAAATTTTAAAATTATCACTATATTTTCAAACATGAAACTTTTTTTCACAATTAGAAATAGACACAATTTAATCTTTATTTTTAAAACTATTTAAAACAAAAACTTCCTATTATGCTTTTGTTAAAGATAATATTTACAAGATTTTGCTAGTTATTATTATAATTGTTTATGAAATATTTTTACTATGTTATAATTTTTAACAAATACAATATGTAAACATTTAAAATATAATTAATAAAGATAAAAATTAATCGTAGAATTAAAACCAATGAGATTAAATAAGAATAAAATAACCAAATATAATTATGATAACTTTAATTCTTGGGGTTGATTTTAATTATAAAAAAAATGATACATTTTATTGAAAATAAGAATAGTTATTATATTATTATAATTTTGTATAATAGATATTTAATTTATTATTAAAAACTAATTAAAATTTTATAATTGAAATATTTTAATTTTTAAATTCAAATTTTAAAAAATTGAATTTAGTATTGAGGTTATTAAAGAATTATTATAAAAGTAAATAAATTTCATCCATCATGTCAATTTATTGTAAATTTATAAAAAATAAATAAATTAATACATAAATTAATTTTCAAATAAAAATAAATATTTTTAAAAATTGAAAAGTTAATTATTATTATTATTATTATTATTATTATTATTATTATTATTATTATTATTATTATTATTATTATTATTATTATTATTATTATTATTATTATTATTATTATTACAATAAGTATGAAAAAAACAGAAAAAATAATTATGATAATACAATAATCAAGATAGAAATGATAACCATAAAGTAGTTGATGGTGATAATGATAACATTAGAATTAGAACAAAATCATGATCTTGACGTTTTAAGAGAAGAAATTATAATTAAAAATAAAAGATTAATTAATTAATAGTTAATAAATATTTTTTGTTAAATTTTGAAAATAAAATTAAAAATATATTAAAAGTATGATAAAAATGAACTTAGCATTTTTTAACCAACATCTAGCTAAACAAAATTTTATTTTAAAAATTTATTTAACAATAATAATAAAATATATAATAATCTTAAAAATAATGAGTGTGTTAAAAAGAGGTATTTATTATATCGAATATTTTTATATAATAAGTGATCGTTATTAATAAAAAATTATCACTCATGAAAATTAAAAATCATTCCTATAAAAATTTGTAAAGTTAAATAGTTTAAAAAAATAAAGTTACTGTTTTTTTATTTTTAAAAAATAAAAAGTGAGTTAATTTTTAACATTTTTTGAAATAATAAATATAAAAATAAGTAAATACTTATAAAAATTTATAAAATACCTTCTATTGAAAATTATTAAATTTTAAAAAATCTTATAAAAAGAATAAAAGATAGTAATATTAATTATTTTTTGTTCATTTTGGTTAGTTCAAAATTAGAAAAAAAAATTTAAAAATATTATTAATGTTACTAACTTTTTAATAAATGTTTGGGTTAATATATTTTTAATTCTTCTAAAATGTCTAAATTTTAATTTTTGTTTGTTAATTTTAAAATCTTTGATTTAAGTCTCTCACTTTCTTAAGTATTTTAATTATGGTCCTTGATAATAATTTAAGTTGCATTAAATTAAATTAGATTAATTATTATTTGAAAAAATTTTGATCATTTTATGAAATGTCTTGATTATAGTTCTTTAATTATAGTTAATATATTTTGATTTAATATAACTTAAATTAATATATGATCATAATCGATGTATTTCAAAAAATAATGTAAATGTACTTTAATTGTAGCTTTCTTAATTTAATGGTGACATGAAATTTTTTATCAAGCTTTAATGATCACATTTTCCTCACTTGACTAATTTGTATAACATGACCAGGAACATCTTCAATTTAAAGAAAACTAAGTAATTACTCCAACCGGTAACCTCTTCTTTTTCAATGATGGATTCTTTCTTTACCATATATCATATATATCACTGTGAAGCTTTAATGGTCACATTTGATATAACATCCTAAAAACGAATACCGATTTCATGCTTAAGTCGATCATTCGATTCCATTTTTAGTTTGTTATCTTATGATGCGAAATTCATTTTAGAAAATACTTATATGAAAATACGGTAATTTTTTTTAAAAACTGTTTGATATAAACTGTGAGCCTCGTCGATAAAACGTGCGTAGCGGTAAAATAAATCGTTAAGCGGATTTCTATGTACGTTTAAAGCCTTAGGAATACTAAGCGTTTAAGTTGTTCTTTCTGTTTATCATTCGCATATATTGGATACACAAGACTCAAGCATATCATACATATGATAGAATAATTATACATAACATATCATATAGACCATAAGTCTTAGGCCCGTGAACCTTATCATATAGTTATTACAAACATAGTTAACCTTCCTTATTTACATACATATTTACTATATTCTATCATACACATTATATATGTAAATACGTAGAAAATTTCCACTAACTAATATCTAGGATGTTTGCATCATTCTATTGCTAATATTCGTACGATGTAAACCTTCTTCAAAATAGAGTGCCTCGCATCATCTTCAAGTATGTGATCTGCTACCGTGACGAACAACGTCCGGAATGTCTGGGAAGAAAGTGGGAAGAAGTAGGGGTGAGAAACTAAGTTTCTCAGTAGGCTTTCTACTTTGTTCTAATGTCATCACTTAAATCCCAGCCACTTCAGTTTATTTCAGAAAATCATTTCTTACATAAAAGGTTACTTTTAATTCTTTGTGAACATTTTTCTGAAGTGGATACATTTTATTATCAAACATACATCTGAGTGCTTAAATATGCATTTCTCTTATCATTCATAAACTATGGCGTCTCAACATACATTCTCATTAACATTCATAACTTTGGGATCACACATAAGATATCATTTGACATACAATTATTCTATGCCTTAAACTTCATTCTTTATTACTTATCTTTGTCTTTATCATTCATTTGTCCAAATTTTGGGACACTTTATGAATCTAGTTTCACCGCCTTAGGGAGAAACAATAAGACATAGACTTGTATTAAATTTGTCAAACAATATCTTCTCACTGACTCTACTCCCACCTCCTACTAAAAATTAAGGATATGAGCTCATTCCGGAGTGGTCGTCACCACCTTAAAACTTGGTGAAGAAACTTAAGTCTTCACAGTAGAAGGATTTTTTGGAGAAACTTAAGTCTCCTAGAAGCAACTTTAGGCTTCTCTTCGAGATCTTTTAGGCCCTAAGATCTTGTGCATTAAAAGGCACAAGAGAGTAGCTTTACGTTTTCACATAATGTTTGCTTTAGTGATCCCTTAAATTATTTATGTTCATTTTAGTAGCTTCCAGATAATTATGCATGCTTAAACAAATTCCAACCAATATGGAATGCACATATAGGTTTCGAATTTTCATCTCAATCATCAACATATAACAATCTCATACATGATCATCTTCCTTTCTCATTCATGAGCATCCATCATTTATTCATTCATAGATAGTGAGCATTCATAACTAATAATGAAATTTGATTGGTAAATCACATAGTATAATGTCACATTTAGACCACCAATCTAATGCTTCAATTCGGTTTGATGTTGAAATCACACAAAGGACTTACATCACTCATCCTTCTAAGTTACCTCTCATCCTTTCCTTTTCTCAAACTTATATTTTTTCATTAAGATTTTACGTCTTAGCATCTTAATCTAGGTGGCCGAGTGGCACCTTTCAAGTCCTTTTCTCTTTGTGTTCTCTTTTGTTTCAAGTCTTATGCATATCCTAATTATTCTAAGTTCAAGTATTAAGTATTCACAAATATTTTATAACTTCTTCTCATTAAGGTATGTTATGATCAAATTACTTAGTGAACTTCTAACTTCAAGTTTAAGTCATATCCACCCTTCTTAATCATGCCTCTAATAAACCTTTGAAATATATTACCTTATGTTCTCCTTTGTACTACCTTAATAATTAGGTCTAATTAACTCTACAACTTTTAAAGTCTCTTTTATTCCAAACTGAATAATATCTAAGTAGAAATTAAATAATCTTTTAGGACAATTTATTCCTAAATGGACGAATGACCTACTTCCTCAAATTCCACCTTTCATACACCTTAATTATATTTTACTTACATATTTAGGATCATTATTTGGGCCTAGTTAAGGATTGAAACTCATTCTTAGTTAATTTAAAACATGGTAGCCGAATTCCAACCTCCTAGACTTAGGTTTCCACAATTTCCTTCTTCACCATTAAATCATTTGCCTAAAAAAATCAATAGGTCTCTTTATCCACCTTAAAACTTTTTCATACTTTAAATTCGTCCTATTCACATAAAAATGGTCCTTAATTAACCCTAATTGGAAATTAAAACCTCCTTTAAGTTAATTAACTACTAAGTGGCCGAATGCCACTCTTTTAGGTTTAGGGTTTCCTTATTCCTAACCCTAGTTGACTTAAGTCTTAACCCTAGTTGACCTTTACTTAGGGGCCAAGTTTAAAGTTTAGAATTGACATATTATAAGTTAATCTTAATTCTTTTTACCCAAAATTTAATGGCATGGCCGAATTTTACATTTACCCTTGCTTAAGTTATGGTAGATTTCCTAGTTACCCATTTTAAGCTTATTTGGAAATTTTATCACTTAGTAATTTTGAGATTTTTCCCTAAGCTTACCTAGGCCATATATTCTGAAACTTAACCTTTTAAATAATGATTAAACCTCCAAATAATTTATTTACTTGTTGAAAATACTTGATTTTTCCTTAATCACATTTTAAGCGCTTTTTTTTTGCCAAAATCTCTCTGGGGTGGCCGAATGCACTCATAGAGGTTTTTAACTCATTTTTGTTTTGTTTAAATTTATTTAAAGGTTGATTTAGTTCATTTAAAATCTTATTTCAGAGCTTAAGTTACTTATAAAAATTTTAATGAAAGTAAAGCTTGCTTGGGAGTTGTGGCCGAAAGCCTTCCTTGGTTAGCCAAGGTAATTTCTTCATATCCTCCATCTCACACCAACTTGGTTCAGTTGTGTTAGGTTTGTGCAGCCCCTCTTGCCTCTGGTCCATGCTTGTTTCATCCATGTTTTGATACTTAAGTTCTGGCCATGATGAGTCTAGGGTGCCATACAAGGATTTTAGCCACTTTTGGCTACAAATTACATCATTTTCTTGGAGGTCATACCAAACTCATCACACACGAAAATCACAAGGTTAAAACTTAAGCATAAAAACAAGCATGAAAATAACAACATAGTATATTTTTCCAAGCCACAAAAAGTAGATTTTCATGATCTACTCCAAGATCCACAAATCCTCTTTCAAATAAGCTTCAAAAACCTTTCTTATGAGAGCATAAAACTGATCAAAGCTTCAAAAATAATTTTTAAACAAAACCCATCGATTAAATTTCTTCTAAGTGCCTTAGAAGCACTTTTAACCGAACAAACTTTGTTTTTCTTTTCAAAAATCACGAAAAATGGGTGGGGCTGATTTTGAATGGTTAATATACAATTTTAAACTCTCACAAGTGAAAAAAAAAAGAAGACAAACAGATCTTGGGAAAAAGATGCATGAAAGAAACAAACACACCATAAAAAGGCAAGTTAAAGGCATAAAAAGACAAGTAGAAAGATCCTACTTGTTGAAGACCTCCTTAGTGTTTTTGTGTGATTTAAAGGCTGCCTTGGGTCCCCTTTAGTCTGCTCTGGACGTGGACAAAGGATGGTGGTGGGGCTTAAGTGTTTATAGCTTTAATATAGCTTAAGTCTTAAAGATGAAGACTTAGGCTTAAAGTGTAAGTTTTGGGTGTTTTGGAGTTAAGGAAAGCTTGGAGAGAATGGAGAGGATTTTGATGAGTTTCTAAGATGAAAAATATGAATCAAATGGAGAGGATTTTTGTTGTGTTCTCTTTGGCTTTCTCCCAAGTTTCTGGAATAATATTATTTGTCTAATTCGGATCTAAAATTAAATTTCTATAGCCGGATTACTGAAGCATGTCCGTCTTGGTGCGCAAATGAACCTAACTTGTTTGATTTGTGCATAACTTGCTCATTTGCTGGTTTGATTTTTGTCAAACTTATTTTATTTAATTCCTATAATACATATCTTTCAATTGGTTGGTTTTAACTTTTCAGATTTACCAAAAAATATTTTTGAAAAATTCTTAGATTTCAATTAAAATTTCAGCTCCAAAATCTCTTGTATTCTTGAGGTTCATCTTTGTCTCTGCTTTTCGTTTTAATTTTTGGTTGGTAAAATGATCTCTGATTTTAGTGATTTTTGTTGCATTCTCTTTTTATTTTTCTCTAGTTTCTGGAATGATATTATTTGTCTAATTTGGATTTGAAATGAAATTTCTATCGCCTGATTACGAAGCATGTTTCGTCGTGGTGTGCAAATGAACCTACCTTGTTTCATTTGTGCATAACTTGCTCATTTCTGGTCTGATTTTTGTCAAACTTATTTTTTTTTATTCCAATGATCCATATCTTTCCCCTGGTCATTTTTAATTTTTTAGATCTAACAAAAAATATCTTTGTAAAAATTGAGATTTGAATTCAAATTTTGGCGCCAAAATCTCTTGTGTTCTTGAATTCTTGTGTATATCTTGTCCTTTTAACCTTGTCTAGGTATTATTTCTCATGTGTTGATCCTTCTATATGTATTTCTTTCTAATTGTTTGTGCTTGTATGCCCTCCTTTGAAAAAAATTCCTAAGAGTGCATGACCATGTGCATGCATCCTATATGCTAAGTCAAGGTTAAGTCATGCATGATTAAGTCATTAAACCTAAAGTGTTAAGTGTATGCTTGAATAAAATTAAAAAAAATACTTAATTCTTACCTCTGGATCTTATGACCTAAGCTGCATTGAAGACAATTGAACAAGGAACAATAATGGAGGTTAGATCCAGTTTTTATTTCGCTTAATTTTCTTGCTTCTTCTCGGATTTTCGAGTTCATCTTCATCTCATTTTTCATTTCAAACATTTGTTTTCCATTCCAGAATTTCGTCTAAATGAGCCTTAATACGAACAGGCAGCCTTCTCTGCTTTCCGTATTCTGATTCATGTGAGTTCATACGCGGCTTACGACGACTTGAACTTTGAGCAGACGCGTTTTCGACAAACCTCTATTTTCATTTCAAACATTTGTTTTCCTTTTAGGAATTTCGTCTAAACGGGTCTTAATACAAACAACCAGCCTTCTCTGCTATTCCTTATTCTGATTTGTGCGGATTCATACATGGCTTACGACGGTTTAAACTTTGCGGAGACGCTTTTCCGACAAACCCCTATTTTCATTTCAAACATCTATTTTCCTTTTAGGAATTTCGTCTAAACGGATCTTACTATCAATAGGCAGCCTTCTCTGCTGTTTTGTATTCTAATTCGTGCAGGTTCATACACGGCTTACAACGTTTTGAACTTTGCACGGACGCGTTTTCAAAAAACCTCTGTTTTCATTTCAAGCATCTATTTTCCTTTTAGAAATTTCATCTAAACGGGTCTTAATACAAACAAGCAGCCTTCTCTGTTGTTCTGTATTCTGATTCGTGCGAGTTCATACACGGCTTATGACGGTTTGAACTTTGCCCAGACACTTTTTCGACACATCTCTTTTTTCATTTCAAACATCTGTTTTCCTTTTAGGAATTTCGTTTAAATGGGTCTTAATACAAACAGGAAGCCTTCTCTGCTGTTCCATATTCTGGTTCATGTGGGTTCATACACAGTTTACGACGGCTTGAACTTTTCACAGATGCTTTTCCCACAAACATCTGTTTTCAGTTCAAAGATCTATTTTTCTTTTAGGAATTTTGTCTAAACGGGTCTTAATACGGACAGGCAGCCTTCTCTGCTATTCCGTATTCTGGTTCGTGCGGGTTCATACACATCTTACGATGGTTTGAGCTTTGCGCAGACGTTCTTCTGGAAAAAAAAACTTATGCTTTCATTCCAAATATCCGTGCTATAAGAAAATCTCTAGTTTTCCAAACAGAACCAGAACTACGTAGCCTTGAATTTCCCATTGCACCAGGGAATATGGGGGAGCAGGATCAAGTCCTACCAGGATATTTTCGTACAAACCTATTTATTTTTATTCTATTAAGGGATCAAACAGTTTTTAAATAAATCACACACTTAGTTTGAGGGTACCGTTCTTTGGAACGGGCAAGTAGGGTGCATAACAACTTCCCTATTCATAACTGACTCCCGAACCTAGAGTTTCATCCTCAAGTTAGGGTTTTTTCCAAATTATTTTCCTTAAAATAAAATTTGGTGGCGGCTCCACAACCAATTAAAAATCATTTTAAAACTTTAGCGAGTTCGTCTTCTCGTTGTAATTACAGTTATGACAGATGGCGACTCCACTGTGGAATTTAAAGAGTCAGGCCCTGTTTCAAATTGAGTGTGTAACATGTTGATCCCTTTTTATTTGCTGTTTTCCTTTATTTATTTCATGATAACATGCTTATATTTATGATTAAATTTAAATTTGTGTATTTCTCACCCTAGGGAAGAAGATTCGTATATATCTATTGTGTTTCAATTGTAGGTTATTCTACACATTGTAGTCCTACATGCATAACATGAGTGGCGTCCTACACTCGGGTCTGAGCAAAACCTTGGACTAGAGGGGTCTAGTGGTGTCACTTGGGATGCACGTCCCATTTGGCTATCACGAAAACCCTAGCTAGAGTGCGTCTTTTTCCTGGTGTCCTGCAACTGGTAGCCTTCTCTACGGTTGTAGCAAGCACCAGGAATTAGAACTTGGCTCTAGTGACCTTCATAACTTCCAAGATTACAAACCACCTTGTGTGAGATGCATATATCAGAAAGACCTTAGGCCTATATCACACGTCACTTCACCCAATACTAAAAAGGGTATATTTATTTTAAACACACACAAAACATTAAATCTTAAAATTGATATTAAACTAGAAAAGGAAAAGAGAATGAGAAACTTAAAAAGAAGAAAATAAACAAATTTGACAAATAAAATCAGAAAAATAATTTCTCAAATTAATGAGTTAAACTGGGGCAAATTTTTGCCCAAACCAATTCAAATTAAGATTTTGGAAAATAAACATATACAAATCAAAAAGTGATAAGAGTTAGAAAATTTGAAAGAGAAATAGAAAACTAAAAAAATAATTTCTATTAACAGATTTTGAAAAAAAAAATCCAAAAAATAAGAGAAAAGGAAAATTTGAAAGAAAGTCTAAAATATATTTTAGAAAAACTAAAAAATACCAAAAATTACAAAATGAAAATACTAAAAATCCAAAAAGAAGCCAAAATAAATAACGCAACAGATCTTTCAGAATGATCAACTTTCAAATCTCTAATTATTTGTACATTCCAAAATTCATTCATTCATTCTATCATTAAGAAAAGAAGATTTTGAAAATCATCCTATACCTTCTTTATACTCATTGGAGCATTAACATTTTTATCATCCATCGATTTTGCATTCACATTGTTTCTTAAAATTTAATTTTTAATTTAATAGAAAAAATGAAGAAAGACAACTTTCTCGACACCCTTATAGAACTCGATCACAATCAAAGATCATGGATGAGTTGGAAAGGCAAAACGAAAAGATGAGAAATGAGGTGAAAACTCTGAAAGATCAAATGGCCAAACTAATGGATGCCATCCAATCTTCGAAGCAGAAGGACATAAGGGTGTCCCTTCCAGAGGAACCAGTTGGCCCATCATATCCTCCTGGCTATAATCCACAAAACCCTTTACAATCGACCATACCTTCACAAACTGAGTGGGTCCACTATGGGTTCCCTCATGGGCATGCATCCTCATTCAGCCAAACACAAACCCAAACACAAAACCTACCTTCAAACCCCACAGAAATCCCTCATATAATTCCAAACACCACTTCATATAAACCTACCCAAACCTACCAAATAAACACTGGGGGAATCAATCTTATATCCATCCAAGGACCTCATCCTATACATATATCACCTCCTTATCCTTACAACCATCCTTTTGATGAAAGTATGGACAAATGGAAAACCCTGGAAGGAAGGATCCGGGCAATGGAAGGAAGTGCATATGATGTCAAAGCTACATTTGACTTATGTTTGGTTCTCGACGTGGTCATTCCTCCTGAATTCGAGAAATATCAAGGAATTAGGTGCCCAAGGAACAATCTAATTATGTACTGCAGAAGGATGGTTGCATGTGCTCATGATGACAAGCTGCTCATCCACTTCTTTCAATATAGCTTAACTGGGGCAGCTTCCAACTGGTATACTCAATTAGAACGGACACATATCCATTCATGGAGAGACTTGATTGATTCCTTCTTAAAACAATACAAGTATAATCTGGAGATGGCTCCTGATAGAACTCAGCTTCAAAACATGGCCAAGAAAGGCGATGAGACTTTCAAAGAGTATGCACAGCGTTCGCGAGAGCTAGCAGCTCAAGTGCAACCGCCTTTATCTGAAAACGAACTGGTCAGCATGTTCATTGATACACTCCAGGATCCCTTCTATGATAAAATGATTGGCAGTATGACTGGTAGTTTCTCTGGTGTCGTCATCATAGGGGAAAGAATTGAAGGCGGTATGCATAAGGGAAGGATTATGCACAAGTCTGCAGGGATAGTTGATGCTTCTGTTGGAAAGAATAAGGTAGGTGAAGCTTATAATGTGGCTTCTGGTCAAGGCCAATACACACCTCAGATGGAACATTATGGACCAGCTGGCTTCCAACCACAACCACCACCTTATACACCATTTCCCTACATCGCTACCACCTACCAGACACCAGCACCATTCACAACCACAACACAAGCCATAAGCCAAAATCCTAACCAAGGCCAGAAATAAGAGAAGAAACCTATCAAATTTGATCTTATTCCAATGACTTAAACTGAGCTGCTACCTCACTTAATCCAGAACTCTCTAGTAGCTCCGCACCCTTTGAAACCTCAAGAACCACCAATCTTAAATGGTACGACACAAATGTCAAATGCGACTACCATGCAGGGTACATTGGTCATTCAACAGAAAATTGCCAGGTCCTAAAGCATAAGGTATAAAGCCTTATTGATGCAAAATGGTTGGATTTTTGGAAGTATGGTCCTAATATAGGATATAATCCACTGCCAAATCATGAGGTCCCATCAATTAACTGAAGGAAATTTGGGAGGTACAATGATTTACCTTGCGAAAGATCCAGGTCGAAATATCGAGGGAAAATCATCCAAGATTCTCATACTTTTCAAAATCAATCTTTTATAATAAATCTCAATCAATAATACAAAAATTACATTTTTCATGTTTCTTGGGCATGTGCTTTACACTATCGACTTTACCTTTTGAATTTTCCATTCTTTTCATCATTCAACCCATCACTCCTCCTCTACCTAAACAATAAATACCTGTTGGTGACAATACCATTGCTGTAATAAATGATTTTGAATGTCTTTTTAATCAAACTCAAAGAGAAAAATCAAATGAGGAAGCAGAATAAGCAAAACCCAACCAGGGATTCCAAAAAGACCCTCCATTATAATTCCTCTCAAGGAATATCTTGTCTAACAGAAGAAATAACAAATATCCCGCTGGATCACAAGTCCAAATCTAGGAAAAATTTAGGAATGTAAAATAGATCCGTTGAATTGAGAATAAAAAATTATCTAGGCAAGACTAATATGTGACCAGGAAAAAGAAAAAGAAAAAGAAAGGAAACCCGCTGGATTAAAAGAAAAAAATAATCCAGGCAAAATTAGGGTCAAAATTCAAGAAAAAAAGGAAAAAACCCGTCTGGATTAGAATCAAAATAATCCAGGAAAAAACAGGATCAAAAGTAAAGTTCAACAAAGTCATGATTAGGAAAGGTCTCGCTGGATTAAAATTACAAAAACAATTCAGGAAAAAATTGGGATCAAGTCGAAAGCCTGCTAGGTCGAAAACCCTCAAAAGACAACCTAGGAAAAAGTTAGGGCCATAGACAAAAAGCTTGCTAGGTTGAAAACCTTCAAAGGCGACCTAGGCAAAAGTTAGGGCACACAAGAAAAAAGCCTGCTAGGTCAAAAACCCTCAAAGGATGACCTAAGCAAAAGTTAGGGCACACGAGCAAAAAGCCTGCTAGGTTGAAAACCTGCAAAGGCGGCCTAGGAAAAAGATAGGGCAAACAAAAGGCCTGCTAGGTTGAAAACTCAAAGGAATAATCCAGGCAACATTTAAGGTCAACCAAAATTCAAGTACAATTTAACATTTCTTCACCTCACATTCCAAAACTAAGGCAAAATTTTTCCATTTCTCAAATTTGATTAATTTGACAATCAAAATTATGAAAAACAGCATTGGCATTTCTCATCAAAAGGTGCCATTTGTGCTATCAAACCAACATTCTTCATCTTTCCCCTCAAATATACTACCCTAAACCTCACATGCAGAACTCTTCATCCTCTCCCATTGACTATCCAAAATCACTTTGCACACCTCAATGGTGCACATGCCACAAAGAAATGTGAAAAATGTAAAGATAAAAAGATTAATTTTTAAAAGTCATGACAAATTGGATGAATCCTCAATCATCACAACTTGGCATGATTGTTTCCAAAAGAGTCATCCTCCTGCCAACCATAATGCCACCAATATGACAAAAGGGTGTGTCTTACCCAATGATGCTGACCATTGTTGGGTCTCAAAGATAATGAAAAAGGAAAACTTTGAAGCTAATCAAGAAGCCAAGAAATAGTCAGTCCAGCTCATCCTGAATCTTGGTTTCCCTTATACCAACTATAAGGTTGTCGAGAAAGGAAAATGTCGAAGAAAAATAAAAAATGGAACTCTAAAGTTTCTTTTAACCATCTCATGGCATCCATTCATCACAGAGTATTCATTTCATGGTATTTGATCAAATAGTCATTTCAAGCATCAAAAAGGAATAAATAAGTTAAAAATGTCTTGTCCTCTTGCACTCATTCAAACATTACATAAGCTTCTTATAATTCTAGCATTGCATAACTCACTTTTCAAAACTAATTGAGACCAGGGAAAATTGCCCAAACCAATCATAATTGAAAAAAAAAAAAGATTTCTAAAAATCTCAAAACTGAGGCTACCTTTTTCCCAGAAAATTCAAATTAGGGCATTCCCTAATTTCTGAAAAAATCAGGAGTAAAACTGGGGCAAACATTTGCTCAAAATTTAAATCGTGGCAATCCCCAATTTCTCAAAAAATCATCACAAAACTGGGGCAACCATTTTCCCAGAGAATTCAAATCAGGGCAATCCCTGATTTCTCAAAAATCATCTCAAAACTGGGGCAAACACTTGCCCAGAATAAATTCAAATTGAGGCAATCCTCAATCTAAAAAAATAAAAATAAAACTCAAATTGGGACAAACACTTGCCTGGAAAAATTCAAATCGAGGTAACCCTCAATCTCAAAAAGAAAATCCAAACTAGTGCAAAACATTTGCCCCGGAAAAGTCAAATTGAGGCAGTCCTCAATTTCAAAATTCAAACTGGGGCAAATGTTTGCCCAGAAAAAGTCAAATTGGGGTAAGCCCAATCTTTGAAAGATCTTATGCAGTCAAGCTGGGGCAAATGTTAGCTCGGAAAAAGTCCAAATTGGGGTAAGCAGTCGCCCAAGAAAAATGCAAAATAGCAATCTTCAAAACTGGGGCAAGGATTTTTGCCCAAATTCCCTCAAATCAAGGCATTCCTCAATTGTCAAAATCTTCTGAATTTAGGCAAAATGTTTGCCCAAATTTCTTCATGAGAAAGAAATTATCAATTGCTTAAAAAACCTTCAAGTTCAAGGCAAAATCAACAATTTATTTAAATTAATTTAAACAATTTTCAAAATAAATTTCCAAAACATCTAACAAAGAAATCCATACTCCTTCCTTTCCCGCATTCAAGAGGTACATCATATCATTTTCCACACACAGTCATATCAACAAATTCTTTCCATGTCTTACTTACGAGTCATTTACGCTTTTGCTTGTCTTATGACCGTTTTACTGCCTTAACAGGTATTCCTTTCCACACCTGTCCTAACAGGTCATTCTTTGCTTTTTCCTGTCATAACAGACCACTTCTACATTACCTATCTTAATATGTTTCTTTTCATTTTTACATTGCCTATCTTAACAGGTTATTTCTGCTTTTGCCTGTCTTAATAGGCCGTTTTTCCTTTACCTGTCTTAACAGGTCATCTTCATTTTCCTTTACCTGTCTTAATAGGTCTCTTCTTATTTCATGGCCTGTCTTAACAGGTATGTTTCATTTTTGCCTTGTCTGTCTTAATAGGCCACTTCTGCATTACCTGTCTTAACAGGTTTCTTTTCATTGTCTCTTAACAGACCTCTTTCCATTTTGCTTTGCCTGTCTCAAATAGGCCATTCTTTTCCATTCCTGTCTCAACAAGTCTTTACATTTTGATTTCTACATTTTGGCCTATCACATAAGACCATGCATTCTTCCCAGCAATAACGGGACATCAAGCACGCTTAATTTCTTGCATATTTTCAGTCAACACCGGGACCTCATTTGCATGTTTTTTATCAACAATAGGACCCCAGCACGTTTATTTTTATGCATCCTAGCCTATTCAGGCCCCACCATGTTTACTTTTCTACATCCTGGCCTATTCAGGCCCCAACACATTTACTTTTCCGCATCCTGGCCTATTCAGTCCCTAGCATGTTTACTTTTTTGCACCCTGGCCTATTCAGGCCCCAACAAGTTTATTTTTCTACACCCTGGCCTATTCAGACCCCAACATGTTTATTTTTTTTTTAACCCTGGCCTATTCAGGCCCTAGCAGGTTTTTTTTTTTCTACACCCTGGCCTATTCAGGCCCTAACACATTTACTTTTCTGCACCTTGGCCTATTCAGGCCCTAGCATGTTTATTTTTCTGCATCCTGGCCTATCCAGGCCCCAACATGTTTATTTTTCTCAATCCTCACCTATTTAGGCCCCTGCACGTTTATTTTTCTGCACCCTGGCCTATTCAGTCCCCAACACATTTAGTTTTCCGCACTCTTGCCTATTCAAGCCCCACCCGATTATTTTTCTACACCCTTGCCTATTTAGGCCCTAGCATGTTTACTTTTCTACATCCTTGCCTATTTAGGCCCTAGCATATTTATTTTTCTGCATCTTGGCCTATTCCGACCCTAGCACGTTTACTTTTCTGCATCCTAGTCTATTTAGGCCCGAACACGTTTATTTTTCTGCATCTTGGCCTATTTAGGCCCTAGCACATTTATTTTTTATTTTTTTATTTTTTTTCACCCTAGCCTATTCAAGCCCCAGCACGTTTATTTTTACACTTTGCCTCATTTAGGCTGAGACGTTATTTCTTTCTCGCATCCTGGCCCATCTGTGCCCCACCCGTTTATTTTTTTCTGCATCGTGGCCTGTTCGAGCTCCAACACATTTATTTCTCTGCATCCTGGCCTATTAAGGCCCCAACACGTTTATTTTTCTGCATCCTAGCGTATTTAGGCTCCCAGCATGTTTATTTTTTTCTCCTTAGCCTATTCAGGCCCCAACACGTTTACTTTTCTGTACCCTGTCCTATTCAGGCCCCAACACGTTTACTTTTTTGCACCCTGGCCTATTCAGGCCCCAGCACGATTAAACTTTTGCATCCTCTCCTGTCTTAACAAGTAGTTTCCATCTTGCATTACCTGTCTTAACGGGCCATTCTCTTCCATTCCTGTATTAACAGGTCTTTTTCAATTCACTTTCCGTATCTTAACAGGCCATTCTTTTCCATTCTATTAGCATAATCAGGTTGTGTATTTCACATTTCTATATTTTATCCTACCATATCAGGCCCTGCATATTTAAGCCCGTTAGCTCATTACTCGAGGTTTATAAAGCTCATCCAAAATTTCCACATTTGAACTACCATCCTCCAATTTATCATGGCAAGCGTTCCTAAGTTTTCGGTCAAGCTCGGAACTTTCCTGGTACTTTCGAAGCATCATTCAACTCCCTCACAACTTCAAACCTTGCTACCAATAAAGATTACACCTATGCCATTTTTTATCTTTTACCTCGGACATTATTTGTTCACACCTTTTCTCATTTGTTACCGTGATAATCTAGAAACTTATTTCTTATATTATTTGGTAAGAAAATGAGTAAAGAGGGGAAAACAGTGAATACTGAATTATGTTCGAGGATTCCAAACCCAAAAAAAATTATTTTGTTTATAGCCAAAAGGTGATTTAGTCTAAAATAGTTCAAAAAATCAAAATAAAAGTAACGGAAAAAATAAAACAAAAGAAATAAATAAATAAAAATAGAAAAAAAAGAAAAAAATAAAAGAATCAGAAAAAGCAGAAGAATAGAAAAAGGAAAAAGGAGAGAACCCACCAAAATTAAAAGAAAATATAGGTATATATAAGGGGAGAGGGGCACTTTGAGAAGAAAAGAGAGAGGGAAGGAGAATGATTTTTAGAGATGGCTTTCAAAAAGCTTCTAGAAATAACATTGGTTCTTCTATTGCCATGAAGGTTTAGCAAGAAATCACAAAAGTTTTCTCAGCAAGATAATCAAGTAAGATCTTTGAAATCTTCAACTACCTTTATGCATAATAGCCGTGTTTCTTGAATTCAAATCTTTTGTGTTCTTGATATTCATCTTCATCTCTGTTTTTCGTTTTCATTTTTGATCGGCCAATGATCCTTGATTTTGGTGATTTTTCTTACGTTCTCTTCGTCATTCTCTCTAGTTTCTGGAATGATATTATTGGTCTAATTTGGATCTGAAATGAAATTTCTATCGTCGGATTACTGAATCATGTTCGTCCTGGTGCGCAAATGAACCTAGCTTGTTTGATTTGTGCATAACTTGCTCATTTCTAACTTTTATCAAACTTGTTTTGTTTGATTCCTAGGATCCATATTTTTCAATTTATTGGTATTAATTTTTCATATCCACAAAAAAATATTTTCAAAAATTCTGAGGTTTGAATTCAAATTTTTGCACCAAAATCTTGTGTTCTTAAGATTCATCTTCGTCTCTGTTTTTAGTTTTCATTTTTTATTGGTCAAATGATCTCTGATTTCGGTGATTTTTGTTGTGTTATCTTCGTATTTCTCTCTAGTTTCTGGATGATTATTATTTGTCTAATTCAGATCTAAAATGAAATTTCTATAGCCGGATTACTGAAGCATGTTCGTCCTAGTCTGCAAATGAACCTAGCTTGTTTGATTTTTGCATAACTTGCTCACTTCTGGTTTGATTTTTGTCAAACTTATTCTCTTTGATTCCTATGATCCATATGTTTCAATTGGTTTTTTTTAATTTTCAGATCTACGAAAAAATATTTTCAAAAAATTCTAAGATTTGAATTCAAATTTCGGCCCCAAAATATCTTGTGTTCTTGACGTTCATCTTTATCTCTGCTTTTTGTTTTCATTTTTGATCAGTCAAATGATCTTTGACTTTGGTGATTTTTGTTGTTTTATCTTTGTATTTCTCTCTAGTTTCTAGAATGATATTATTTGTCAAATTTGGATCTGAAATGAAATTTCTATCGCCTGATTACTGAAGCTTGTTCATCTTGGTGTGCAAAAGAACCTAGCTTGTTTGATTTGTGCATAACTTGCTCATTTGTTGTCTGATTTTTGTCAAAATTATTTTGTTTGATTCCTATGATCCATATCTTTCAAATTGGTCATTTTTAAGTTTTTATATCTTACAAAAAATATCTTTGTAAAAATTGAGATTTGAATTCAAATTTTGGCGCCAAAATCTCTTGTGTAGATCTTGTTCTTTGAACCTTGTTTAGGTATTATTTTTTCTGTGTTGATCCTTCTATATGTATTTCTTTCTGATTTATTTGTGTTTGTATGCCCTCTTTTGAAAAAAATTCCTAAGAGTGCATGACCATGTGCATGCATCCTATATGCTAAGTCTAGCTTAAGTCATGCATGATTAAGTCATTGAACCTAAGGAGTTAAGTGTATGCTTGAATAAAATTAAAAAAAAAACACTTAATTCTTACCTCTGTACCTTATGACCTAAGCTGGATTGGAGACAATTGACAAAGGAACAACAACAGAGGTTAGACCCAGTTTTTATTCCGCTTAATTTTCTTGCTTCTTCTCGGATTTTCAAGTTCATCTTCATCTCTGTTTTCATTTCAAACATTTGTTTTCCTTATAGGAATTTCGTCTAGACGGGTCTTAATACGAACAGGAAGCCTTCTCTACTGTTTCGTATTCTGATTCATCTGAGTTCATACACCGCTTACGACAGTTTAGACTTTGCACAGACGCATTTCCGACAAACATCTGTTTTCATTTCAAAAATTTGTTTTCCTTTTAGGAATTTCATCTAAACGGGTCTTAATACGAATAGGCAGCCTTCTCTGCTGTTCTGTATTCGGATTCGTGCGGATTCATACATGGCTTACAACGGTTTGAACTTTGCACAGACGCTTTTCCGACAAACCCCTATTTTCATTTCAAACATCTGTTTTCCTTTTAGGAATTTCGTCTAAATGGGTCTTAATACGAACAGGCAGCCTTCTCTGCTGTTTTGTATTCTGATTCGTGCAGCTTCATACACAACTTACAACGGGTTGAACTTGGCATAGATGCATTTTCGAGAAACCTTTGTTTTAATTTCAAATAGTTGTTTTCATCTCAAGAATTTCGTCTAAACGGGTATTAATATGAATAGGCAGCCTTCTATGCTATTTCGTATTTTGATTCGTGCGGATTCATAGACTGCTTACGACGGTTTGAACTTTGCGCAAACGCTTTTCCGACAAACCCCTATTTTAATTTCAAACATCTTTTTTCCTTTTAGGAATTTCGTCTACACGGGTCTTAATAGGAACAGGGGGCCTTTTTTGTTGTTTTGCGTTCTGATTCGTGCGGGTTCATACACGATTTACAACGGTTCGAACTTTGTCCAGACGCGTTTCCGAAAAACCTCTGTTTTCATTTCAAACATCTGTTTTCGTTTTAGGAACAGGCAGCCTTCTCTGTTGTTTCATATTCTGATTCGTGTGAGTTCATACACGGCTTACTACGGTTTGAACTTTGCGCAGACGCTTTTTTGACAAACCTTTGTTTTCATTTCAAACATCTGTTTTCCTTTTAAGAATTCATCTAAACTGGTCTTAATATGAACAAACAACCTTCTCTGCTGTTGCATATTCTGATTAGTGCAGGTTCATACACAGCTTACCACGGTTTGAACTTTGCGCAAACGCTTTTCCAGCAAACCCCTATTTTCATTTCAAACATCTGTTTTCCTTTTAGCAATTTTGTCTAAACGGATATTAATAGGAACAAGGAGCCTTTTCTGTTGTTTCGTATTCTAATTCGTGCGGGTTCATACACGATTTACAACGGTTTGAACTTTATCCAGACGCGTTTCCGAAAAACCTCTATTTTCATTTGAAACATCTATTTTCCTTTTCGGAATTTCGTCTAAACGGGTCTTAATAGGAACATGCAGCCTTCTTTGTTGTTTCATATTCTGATTCGTGCGAGTTCATACATAGCTTACTATGGTTTGAACTTTGCGCAGACGCTTTTTTGACAAACCTTTGTTTTCATTTCAAACATCTATTTTCCTTTTAGGAATATCATCTAAACGGGTCTTAATACAAACAGGCAGCCTTCTTTGTTGTTTCATATTCTGATTCATGTGGGTTCATACATGGCTTACGACGGTTTGAACTTTGTGCAGACGCTTTTCCAACAAACCCCTATTTTCATTTCAAACATCTATTTTCCTTTTAGGAATTTCTTCTAAACGGGTCTTAATACGAACAGGCAGCCTTCTCTGCTGTTTCATATTCTGTTTTGTGCGGGTTCATACATAACTTACAAAGGTTTGAACTTTGCGTAGACGCATTTCCGTAAAGCCTCTATTTTCATTTCAAACATTTGTTTTCCTTTTAGGAATTTCATCTAAACGGGTCTTAATATGAACAAGCAGCCTTCTCTACTGTTCTGTATTCTGATTCGTGTGGATTCATACATGGCTTACAATGGTTTGAACTTTGTGCAAACGCTTTTCCGACAAAACTCCTATTTTCATTTAAAACATCTATTTTCCTTTTAGGAATTTCTTCTAAACGGGTCTTAATAGAAACAGGGAGCCTTTTCTGCTGTTTCGTCTTCTAATTTGTGCGGGTTCATACACGATTTACAATGGTTCAAACTTTGTCAAGACGCGTTTCCGAAAAACCTCTATTTTCATTTCAAACATTTGTTTTCCTTTTAGGAATTTTGTCTAAACGGGTCTTAATAGGAATAGGCAACCTTCTTTGTTGTTTCATATTCTGATTCGTGCGAGTTCATACATGGCTTACTATGGTTTGAACTTTGCGTAGACGCTTTTTTGATAAACCTCTGTTTTCATTTCAAACAACTGTTTTCATTTTAGGAATTTTGTCTAAACGGGTCTTAATACGAACAGACAGTCTTCTCTACTGTTCCGTATTCTGATTCATGCGGGTTCATACACGGCTTAAGATGATTTGAACTTTGCGTAGATGCTTTATCGATAAACCTCTATTTTCATTTCAATCATCTGTTTTCCTTTTAGGAATTTTGTCAAAACGGGTCTTAATACGAACAGGCAGCCTTCTCTGCTGTTTCATATTTTGATTCGTTCGGGTTCATACACGGCTTCGGATGGTTTGAGGTTTGCACAGACGTGCTTTCGAAGAAAAAAATTCTACTTTAATTCCAAATATTCGTGCTTCAAGAAAATCTCTAGTTTGCCAAACAGAACCAGAACTACGTAGCCTTGAATTTTCCATTGCACCAGGTTATACGTAGGAGCAGGATCAAGTCCTCTCAGGTTAGTTTCATACAAACCTATTTATTTTTATTCTATTAAGGGATCAAACAATTTTCAAATAAATCACACTCAGTTTAAGGGTACCGTTCTTTGGAACAGGCGAGTAGGGTGCCTAACACCTTCCCTATTAGTAACCAACTCCCGAACTTAGAGTTTCATCCTCAAGTTAGGGTTTTTTCCAAATATTTTTCCTTAAAATAAAATTTGGTTGTGGCTCCACAATCAATTAAAAATCCTTTCTAAAACTTTAGCGAGTTCGTTGTCTCATTGTAATTACAGTTGCAATAGGGGACTTTTTTTTTCGGGGGGCAAAAGAGAAAAACTCGCGAGTCAATTCCCTCTCTGATTAAGTTCCTGCATTTTAGAATCCCTATCTTTGGCAAATTTTCTCTACCTTGGATTCAACCTCCCTGGATTCTCTTCTACTTCCCAAAGCTTTGTGCGATTCTCTCATCGAGCCAATTCTAACCTTTATTGGTAGAAGTTGCTCATCTTTGAAATTACGCATTACTCAGGTTACTGGTCTCGGCTGATTCTGCTTGAGGTTATGCTTGAATCATTGCATTTTTTCTCATTGATGGCTCGACTTGGCAAGAAATTGTAGTGAATACTATTTTGTGATGGTTTGAGTTAATGATTCCAATTGCATGTTCGATTCGTGACCTGATTTGCATGAATTGTTTGGATTTCTCTCGATTCAATGTCGATTTGATCTATTTCTTAATTGATATTGCTTCTATCCAGGTACAGATCTTTTCTCGCTATTACATAACATGGTCAGTAGATGCATGTTTGGTTTGTTCTTGGTTCCAGCATTTCAAATTAGCTTGGTTCAATGATTGCATGTCAATTTTAACAATTTTCCTTGTGGCAAACAGTTTGAATACTCTTGCATGTCCTCTTTTTATAAGGTTATGAAATCTGGATGAATTTTGGTTTAATAATTATTTTTAGGTAACTATTGGATGATTCCTATATGTTGTTGCATCGCATTGCCAACATTTAGCTATTTTTCTGAAAACCACACAATTATGAATCAAGTGCTAGCTTTAACCTTAAGCTAGGTCATGGAAAACGTTAATCATAGGTAGAATTTTGTCAATTAAGTGATTCTCGTAGGATAAGGGCCAAAAGCGAACCAATTCCTAATAAGTCATGGAAGATCTGACTTAGCTAGTTTATTAGGTCTTCATATCAGGTTTGGTAACCTGATCCAGGATTTCAAACATACAGCTTAAATTCTAGCCTCCAGGTCTCTAGGACAACCTTTTGTCCTCTGTACCTATCATCTATGTACCTACTTTGGAGTTTGGGTCTAGTTCTGTTTTCAGAAACTCCTTAGACTCACCTATAGGATTCCTGACAAATAGCCATGAACCTATTTCTAGTTGGTGGTTTGCTTAAGAACCCCAGTTCTGTGCCTTCTAAACCCTAATCTGAGCTCTGGTAGCCGGCTCCATGATCTCATGT
This sequence comes from Canavalia ensiformis, assembly GCA_026541065.1. Taxonomy (NCBI): domain Eukaryota; kingdom Viridiplantae; phylum Streptophyta; class Magnoliopsida; order Fabales; family Fabaceae; genus Canavalia; species Canavalia ensiformis. The sequence continues at coordinate 446,397 of JAMKYM010000906.1, read as the reverse complement.
TAGTAATCTAGACCTAGGTACCTACACGGCTCCAGATAGGCAAAGATAAGACCCTTAAGTTCCTATACCAATTGTTAAAAGATTCAAATCTTCAGAAGCCAGACCTAAGTCTAGGACCTTTAACTGCTGTAGTCTGTCAGGGAATGAGTTCATTGCTGATTCTAATCTTTGTGAACCTTTGGAGATTAGATTGACCATGCCTGGGGAAAATCAAGTCTCGGAAACCTGAATCTAACTTCTATAAAGGTAAGTTCCTTTAGCTAGCTAAGTTTGTTGCTGGGTTTGCTACCCCAAAGTTCAAAACCTGGAAACCAAATAAGAGGTTAAGACCAATGAGTTTTGCTTGCAGAATTAAGGAAATCATGATAGGTTTTAAGCAGGAATTATTGAGTGATAAAATAGGATCAAAGACACGGACACTCAGTCCTAACTCCTAACGCCAAGAACCCACAAAAAAAAAAATTTGGGCTAGATTGGCCAAGCAAGGGCTAAGTCAATTTATGGAAGCCCAAGTCAAAAGGTGAAATCAGTAGGTTCCAAACGGTTCTAGCAAATTAGGGTAGAAGAGACCCACCCTAAAGGGCTAAGAACAGACCTGCAGGAACATTAGGCCCAAGGTTGGGACCTGAAAAGTAAATAGAAACCTCCAGGTTTTGTGTCATAAGACCTTTTGAGGAGAATGAGGTTTAAAACCAGCCAAAGAGACCAGGTCCAGGTTATGCAAAGGCCTGCTACAGCAGTGCAACAAAGCCATTAGCAGGCCAAATACAAATCAGTCTCAAGTAATAGCTAGAACCCATTCAACTTTTAGATGCAAGCACTGACCCATAATTATGATAGCTATTCCAATAGACTATTGAACCTATGACAATTACAGGTCCACATTGGATCATAAGTATTCAGTATTAAGGCAGATTTCTATCATTAAATAAGCCCACAACATGCTTTTGAATCTTGCTGACGTCTAGGAGCCAGATCAATTATGTAGGAACAATGATAACAAGGGCAGTGTTTGTTGCTGCGTCCTTTGATTAGGACCAAATCAATCTAAGAAGACAGGCCAGAGAAGTGGGAGGATTTTTTTATTAGATGATTCCACTTCTTTAAAACTGTCCCAATGTCTAGTATACCTCTAGATTGTGCCTACTTGAACCATGTGCTAGGAACTCCTTCCTAGGCACATAAGGGTAATAAACAGAAGGCAAGGTTAGAAATATAGTAATTGATTTCAACATGGTCAAAGCTTAATTCGCATCCCCTAGGCCAACTGTGACAACAGTTCATGTGCTAACCCTTGCATCCAAGTATTAAGTTGTCAAATTAACAAGGAATTCAAAGGATAGTCAAGTATAGCTAACTCTATTCAACATAGGCTAGTCATGTTCCCTAGGCAAATTGTTAGAATTTTAAGGAACACTAAGTTTGGAAGTGCTCGAATATATGCTAGTTTGGTTTACATTTTGCGAGATTGTGACATTTTACTGCATGAATCACAAAAATGGATCAGCATCAATGGCCAATCGCCAAGAGTCATAAGATATCAACATAAGTAGCTTATTATCTGTGTATGCTAAGACCAAACATGTTCAGGCTGAACATCAAGTAATAACATGAGTCTTAGCCTAGCCCAGGTCCAATGCCAGGAGTTATTCAGAAGATGAATCTCAACCTGGGGTTTAGGACCAGAAATTGATATGAAGGTGGTGAGGTAATACTTTCATAGGCAGAACTTGATATCAAGCAGGATTAAAGGAGTTCTAACTTCTGGAATCCAACAGATTATAGAATCTGTGGGTTTATGGTAGGTCACCAAATCAATGGTGCTTTCACTGCAAAAAGAGCCCTTAATCAAATCTTGAAATATCATTCCACCTTTGCTTGAATGCCATGGTTCTTGAGTTAGAATGGCTCTTAACCAGAACCTGGTTCACATTCCCCGGTTACCTTGAAAGCAAATCTATTATCTGGCTATATACCTTTAGGTTCTTGATTCAATAGGATGTTGTTTGGTCAGTGATAGGCTCAGTTTTGTGATCCTAAAACCCATGAGTGATTCAAATTAGGCTAGAAAATATGCTGAGGAAAGCTAACATGATTACAGAATTGCTTCATTCAATGGGGTTAGCCTTTACATTCCTTCCAATTATGTTGTGCTATAACAGGAATAAAAGTAGGGTCTTAAGGAATTAGATAATTACCCAAATCCCTGTATCTGAACTTGTCACTTTGAAAAACCAGTATTTGAGTCATGCTTGCAATTGCATTCTAGGAAAGGAAGATAAATCAGTCTGAAATTGGTTACATCTAAGAACTTTCAACCTTTTTTCTCGTTGTATAAATCTCGGAATTAGAGAACGCCTGAACAGAAATTGTACATGGTGATTCCGAACAGATTCTGAGGCTTAAAAAGGGATTCCAGGCTATACCTAAGGCAGTGTCTCACGTCCATGCATGAATAATGTTTGATTAATTTGAGCTACCAATGAACCTGAGGTAACTATAGACTCAGCAAAGGCCTTTGACTTGTGACATCAGAACAAGGACTATAAGGTCTGGAAACAGGGAGAGGTTTGGGTTTAAGACTGCCTCCATTAAAAGATTGACCAGGCTGTGTCAAGCCTATTTTAATTGCACCTAGACCTTAGGTTCTTGCAAACAATAGGTCTATGTTGAGTGCTATGTCTTGTTCCTTCCTAGGCAAATCAACAACAACCTGATATGATATTAAGCCCACCCCCTCTAGCCTATGCTAGCATGTTGCAAACTAATTTTGGAAGTTCCTAACAATGGGTTAAGTTAACCTAACTAAAGGTTTAATCTTAAGACAAGCTTGCTGCTGGTTAGCGTGAAAAAAGAAAGGAGGATGACAGTACACTCAGGCATCATTCCATATGAACAATAGCACCGTGGCAAGGGTGAATAAACCTAAAAAAGCAAAGGAAAAACTGCGAGTCTTTCTTAGACCAGTTATACTAATAAACCAGAAATTGAAAAGGACCTAAGAACCATAGGTAGCATTCGAAATACTTTAAACTCGTTTCTTAATGCAATGTGAACCATACTCTTTTACCTTTGAAGATTAAGTCTTTAAACCAGAACTGCGTAGCCTTGAGCTTCCCATTGCACCAGGGAATACGTAGGAGCAGGATCAAGTCCTGTCAGACTATTTTCTACCAACTTCTTTATTTCTATTCTATTTAAAGGGATAAATTTTTTTTCAAAAATATCAAAATCACACACTCATTTTAAGGGTACCGTTCTTCGGAACGAGCGAGTAGGATGCCTAAAACCTTTTGTAATGGTAACCGACTCCCGAACCTCAATTTCTTCCTCAAGTTAGAATTTTTCTAAATATTTTCCCTTAAAATAAAATTTGATGACGGCTCTACAATCGAATTAATTTCTTTCTAAAATTTTTAAAGAGTTTGTCATCTCATTATAATTACGGTCTCGTTGTAATTACGGTTATGACAATAATATTTTCTGATTATGCTAGTTAGATTATGTGAGTGAAAATGACAACAGTGATTTGGATCCTAATATATGGTCATTTTAAACTAGTTAGGAATATCACTAGCATTTTAAAAAAATTATGGATGATTATTATTATTATTATTATTATTCAATAATTCTAGGATGCATGTTCTTTGTTTGATTTATACTTATCAATATTAATGTTATAATTTTATTTTCCTTTTTTCGGTTGGTCCTACGTAAGGGATAGCTTTTAGAGTGTAATAATTATGGACACATTCTAAAGTTTTCTTAATTTTTAGTTCTTCTACATTTTCATTTCTTAGTTTGGATGAAGATAATGATTAAGCTTGACAAGATGATAAATTAACAAATATTCTTTCATTATATGTAGTTTAATCACTTTCTATGATGCTCAAATATTTCAACTTTTTATTGTAAAATATTTTTGTCAAAACTTGATTTTGATTGATTATTTTGTAGATATGAAGACTTGAGAGTTGAGAACTTATCAATTCAGCTAGTATTAAGGAATTATATATGTATCTACTCTCATATTTTCAGTCACTTACATGTCTCTTTGATCATCCTAATTTGATATGAAATATCATTTGAAAATGACAATGTAGTTTGACAATGAAATTATTTATCACAACTTGTTGATTAGATAATCTGTTGTATGTATGTAGTTTTTACTATATTATACATTTATTTGCGAAATATTTTATCTTATTTTATTCCTTTAGTTATGCTCTCCCAAATTCTTTTTTTTTATTAACTTTACTCCATTTTTAAATTTTTTTTACATTTTTATTGAGTTCTAGGAAAAAAATTTTCATGCTTGATAATTCATACACCTTCAGTTTGATTCTATCAATATATAACTGGAAATTTAATTATCATTTTCTTTCTTCCTTGAGTATAGGTAATTTGACAAAGGAATTAATACTTTCTTTCAATGATTAATTTTGTAAATAAAATAAATTTTTGTTTGAGGAATTGACATTTATTATAAAACTATTACAATTTCATTTTATTTCAAATGTTTTCATGATGGTATCTATTATTTTTTGAAATGTTGCACTTTTTAATTGGTTACATATAGATGGAGACAACATTTTCATACTAGTTTAAGTATTATGATTCAAATTTTTTATGCACCTTTCATATTTTTGCAGGTTGTCAATCAAAATATATATATATATATATATATATATATATATATTGATTTTATAATCTTCAAGTTTTGATTTAGAAGGTTTGAAGGATAATTAAGTAATCATAAATCAAGTTAAACTATTTTTTATATTTTCATTAAAGAAACATATTTTGTTGCCCATTATTATTTCTTATTGTTGGATTTGATGTAGTCTTTTACCGTAATTTTAAAATTTACGGAGTATTATGGGAGGTAAAGTAGGTACAAGAAAATAAAAATTTATGTTATGTTGATATATATGATCTATAGGAGCTTTAGATACAAAATATAAGTTAAATTTGTATTTTTATCATTAGAAATGTACCTTACTTGTAATATAAGTTAAATTTGTATTTTTATCATTAGAAATGTATCTTACTTGTAATTTAGCCGCTAATTAAATTATGCATGCATTTAGTCTTTGAATTATACATATTTATCATATTTTTTTAATAAAAATATTAAATAAAGAGACATAAAGTAAATTTGACTAATTTGTTATTTATATTTTATAAAGTGATAATTATAATTTTATTTCTATTTTTTATTGATAGTAAGTATATCACCTTATTTTTTTTTTCCAATTAATATTACTTCGTTTGTTTATTTTGTCAAAACTTTCATAGAGCAGCATATGAAGTTGGTAATAAAATGCTTCATTTGTTTATTAAAATACTTTATTTTTTACAAATTTCTTGAAGAGTTGGCAACTGTAATAAAATTATTTTAGTTTTATTTTATTTTAGATGTATTCATGTTAACATTTATGATTATTAGTAATTTTGAACTTTTTAATTGATGAAATTGAGTTGGGACAACATTTACTTGCAAGGTTGTGAATTATAAATCAAATATTTTGTGTGCTTTACACCTTTCTGCTAATTCTTAATCATTGGTTAGAGATTGAAATATCTAGGTTTACAGTGTTCGAGTTTTGACTTTGAAGGCTTGAAGGGTATCTTACTCCACAATATTTTGAATTATATATTTTTCTATTTTCATAAGAAGAACATGATTTTTTACCTACTTTTTTTTTCATAACATTGATGTTTAGTTAACATATGGTTTAGCATTAAGATAATATTCACACACATACACTTTTCATTGAATAGACACATAAAACTTACGTAATTACATGTGTACATAAACAACGAAAAGACCGTCAACAAATTTACGCACAACTTGAACATGCACACACAAATAGTACACAAAACCACAAACTCATGTACATCCCACACATACTGTGGCACACATACAATTTACATAAACACACACAACATATGAATTGATGTACAAATAACCTTCACACATAAGCAAACAACCTACAAATAGAAAATAAAAACAAACACATATGTACGCTCCCTAAGATATAAACACATAAATTTTTAATATAAAAATAACAAATTTAATTAAACCTAGTTATATATATGAAAATTGAATTAATCCAAATCATCATGACTCAATATTAAATCAAATTTAATGATAACAATTATTTAAAAAAATATAAAATTTATTGTACAATAAACTTAATTTTATAGAATAAATAGAAAACTAAAAAATGAGATGAAATAATTAATACTCATATGCCAAAAAAATAATAAATAATTGTATTATTATAAAAATTATATAATATATTTATAAACTGAATTTAAATTATACATAAACTAATTTGTAAAAAGAAAAAATCTTTACGCACGAACTAATTTCCATTATTTTAAATAAATAAAAAACTGTGACAATAGATTTGTTAGAAATGATAGTAAGAAATTAATAAAGAAGTTTTTAGATGAAAAAGACTAATTTGTAATGTTATAAAAAGTTTTGTACTAATGAAAAAACTTTTAGAAGATTTCAATTTGTAATATCAAAAATAAATGAGGAACTAATTACTTCCTTTATTCCGTTAACAAACACATGACACACATAATCTCAAATAACATACACAATGCAAACAAAAAAAAATGCAGATACACAAACAAACACATCCACATACACAACATAGACACTTAGCATGCACAATACAAATATACACGAAATTAAAATACATGTGAACACCTAATTATGTCTGAGAGTAAATTAATCAAACGTAGCAAATCATAGTAAAATTTCAACAGTAAAGTAAAAAAAAAAGAAAAAAATAATAAAACAAATAATAATAATAATAATAATAAAATAAAATAAAATAAAAAAGAAGAAAATTTTTTAATAATTACTAGGTACTTAAATTTAATGATAAACTAATAGCTATAAATAGTTAAGAAAAATAAAAGAAAATAATAATAATAATAATAATAAAATAATAAAAAATAAATTATAAAGAAATTTAAAACAAAAAGGAGGCAAAAACAGTTAAGGGTTAGGTAATTCTGTTAGATCCAATAACCATGGTTTAATATAGTTAACTAAGGTTAAGAATAAGGTATAAAAACCAAAAAATTAAAAAAGGAAAGGGGGAGCGGGCTTGGATTCGTGAGAGGAGGTGTTAGAAAACTTCCAGAGGATTTCAAGAAAAGGGGGGACGAATTCTCTCTCAATCCTGGTTAATTTTCTGGATTCTGAGGCGAGTTCTTGGACTTTGCTCTCGATTCTTGGCGATTCCTTCCATTTTGGGCCTGGTTCCCACTCTCAATTCACCAAAGCGGCGTGTGATATTTTCTCTGGAACTGATTTCAGTCTAGCTAGGAAGAGGATCTGCGTTCTTCGACTTAAACTTCTTCCAAGTCAATATTCCTGATGAATTCCTTGGGGTTTAGGCGCCTAAAACCATTCAGTTCTTAATTCTTCTCATCGCATAGCTGAAAGGTGCATTGTTCGCTGATAAAACGTGTGATTCCGATTGCATGCTTGAATCTTGAGTCAATTCCATTTGCTTGATCGGATTATACTCTCACCTGTTTCCTGGATTATTAGTAGATTGAATGTGTCGACTGATAATGCTACTTCCTCTTACTGTTTGCTGACATCCTTATCTAATGCATGTTCAATTTGGTCATGATTTGCTGGTCACATAATTTCTGCAGAAACTTGGAATATGACCAAAGTTAATAGATCATAGTTTACTCTCATCTCAATCCATAACTTAGCTATCGTATAATTTGTAAGTGGAAGTGAACTCGTCAAATCGATATTGATTCTCCTTAATGCATGAGCGGTCCAATGGTGTCTTGTTTGCTGTAGATTCAAGTGAAAAAAATTGAAAGTGTATTAAGCTAAGGACGCATCGATTGCTTTGAGTTTAGTCTTAGCATAGATTTGCATCTTCGCTGCAAGCATTATCAGTTGATATATGCCTGAGTGTAGCCATGCTCTGGTTATGGGCTGGCTCCGTTGTAGCTTAAGCATGAGACTGTATAACTGATCACATGCCTACTGTTATGTTGCTTTAAACCTGAATCACTAAATTGAATATCGTTTACTGAGCCTGTGTTACTGCAAGTATATTAACCATAGGTTGCCCAAATATAACAGATTAGATAAATTAGGTCCAAAGCTTCTGCAACTGGCAGCAGTAAAGATAGGGGTAAATGAGCAAAAGGAGGCTAATAGTGATAGTTTAGGGCACTAGTAGGCAGAATTAAAAACATAATTCCCTGCTCACAGTGATACCTGGGTTCTGGTATGTTTGCCCAGACCAGTGACGCAACTGTTAGTCACTTGGGATTAGACCTGGTCCCTAGAATCATCTTTGCAAAGTTATCAATGGTCAACTGAGCCTTGTTGCCTTTAGCGATCTGTGTCTATGCCTTGGTCTAATGTACCTCATGGTTTAGCTTATTTGAAATTACGTTCACCCATCGACTGTGGGATGATCATTACAGCAGGTTTAGATAAATTAAACTCAAAGCCCAGTGGTCACACTAAGCTAACAATAATGGTCTAGAGCGCCAGCCGATTAAATACAGAATAGAATCTGGTCGGCAGATTTATTTGAGCAGAGAATTCTGCAGCTAGGCCCCTGTAGTCCCTAGCAGTATATAGAGCAACAACAAAAGGCCCCAACCAAAGTCTTAGATGTTGGGATTAGTGGTATCAGGCTCAAAATGGTAAGATGTGCATAGTAGGAGCAAGATCTGATTCATAAAAACGAAGGTTTGTTCAGTTTCTATATAAGGTCTCAATAGACAAACTAGGATATGAGCCATGATACCTGTCCTTTTATGAACTATAGACCAAGGTCAATCTCCATCATGCTATAACTTTTTGTCTCGAAAGTAGTCACTGTATGAGGCATAAAATAAGACCAACTGGCCTCAAAGCATTAACTTCAGTGTGCTGACATCCAATAGATTTAGCATCTCAGGCCCTTGAGCTTACAAGAAAAGATTTGGCCATTAGGTCTTATCCCAGGCTTTGACATCTATAATAAAAAAAAACATGAACATAAACAGGAACCCGTAACCATTAGATGAGGAATTTGATAAAATTTTCAACCTGTAAACCAATGGATACTTGTTTATGTAGGGAAGTACCGTATCTAGAATCTGCTCAGTGTTCTATGCTAAGTATAGGAAGCTGTAATGAGACTAGGGATATGAGTCTTGCTTCTAATGTATCAGAACAGCTGGCCTAGGGTCTGATGCCATCTACACTACTTCGATAAATATCTATTAAAGTATCTCCAAGACCAGATTTGGTTTTTTAGGTCCCCACTTCAGAATTAAAAATAAGCAATATTAGTTCATGAGCCATCAGAAACTGGCTGCCTCTCACCATGATCCTTAGTGTCTAATTAAAGAATTCCCTTGTCCAAAGCCTAATTCATGATCAAGACGTCCTGATCTCTACGATTATTTTGCTGGACAATACAAGAAAAGCTGCGAGTTAGAAATGCGTTCCTGAACCTACTCCTAATGAATCAGCCTCCTGATTCCCATCTAGCAACCTCATTCCAATCCTATTTTAGATCTCCCCAGGTGCTTATACGGATGCTGATAGGCTGTGATAAAAGCCCCAGTCTCCCATGTCAACTCCAAAACTGCCCAGTTCAGTTTAGTCCTGGGAAACATTGAGGGAGGAGTAATTGGTAAGGCCTTATAAATATTCAATTATGTCTGAGATCTCCAATTATTAATATTAATCAAAAAATGAAAATTAATTTAAATAATAAATAAATAAACAGAAAAAAAAATATAAAACAAATATAAAAAGAGGAAAGACAAACAATCAGAAGTAAAAGAAAATAAAAGAGTGGAAGAAAATATATAGAAGTAAATGAAATAAAAACGAAACAAAATTATAGGAAAAACGCAAACAAAACAAAAAAAAAACCAAAATCTGAAATAAACATAAAATCCGAGAACTGAAAGATACTATAATTTAAATAATAAAACAGAAAAAAAAATAATAAAAAAATTCAAGAAATAATTAACTAAAGATAAAAGAAAAAAGATTTAATAACTAATAATAAAAAGAAAGAAATAGATTTCAAAATTAGAAATAAAAATAGAATTAAAAAAAAACTTAAACTTAAAAAAAATTAAATGAATATAGAATAAAAACAAATAAAAAAATGGAAAATAGAAAAAATATAAAATAATAAAAGCAAAAAAAAGAGAGAAAAGAGAAATTTACAAAATTCGGTAAATCAAGAAAATAATAAAAATGGAAAACATAGAAACAAAAAAATTATAAAGGAAAATTAAAAAATTAAACGAACGAAATAAAAAATGATGATTAAAATGAAAAGGAAAATTGAAGAAAGGAACGAAAATAAATTAAATAACTAACTAATAAACAAAAAGAAAACTATGCGAAAATGAAAAATGAAAACAAATTTGGTATGGGAAATTGGAAAAAGAATCCAATGGTATAAGAAAAAAGGTTTTTTCTGAAAGTGAGGGGGAATTTTGGGAACTCTGGGATTGGCTTCGATTCTTGGTGGTTCTTGAGAAGTCTCACTGCTGCTTGCAATTCCCTCGGTCCCTCCAAAAACTTGTGAAAGCATCTCTCGAGATTGCAGATTGATTCCTCAATTTCTCCATGTACGCATCCCCCAGTGAAGAAAAAATTGGATTGGGTATTGTCTTCGAACAGGTTAGTTATTCTACTCTTTCCTCCTTCTGAAACCTATTGTATCCGATCATATTTTGGTTAATGAGGATGATATTAATTCACTAGAAAAAGACTCGTGTTGGTATTTAGATTGATTGATGTAATTTTGAGTGGATTGAGGGTTGATTTGCGACGTCTTATATGTTGCGTAGCACCCCAAAGTGGCGTTTAGAGACGGTTACTCTAGATATTAGAATTTTTTTGCTGAGTAACTATGGTTGAATTCGGTTCTTGTCGTGAACATGAGCGCTCTGAATTTAATATTTATTTTAGCACGTTCGCTGCCATGGTAAGCCTTAATTAACCAGCTGTTCTATTTGCCAAAGTTGTGCATTACGATCTATCGGGGGCAAAACTAAGAAAATAGAACCTGGAGACGTGGGCATGTGAGATGGGAAGCTTTGCAATTGATCTCCTCCAAGGTTTTAGAAACAAGTCACTATTATAATGTGATAATAGTTGTTCATAGACAGGCCTTCCTTGACCCATGGTGCTACTGATGGAACACTTATTTGATGTTGGGTTGATATGGGGGATAGTGCATGATCTTTCAAGGTTTGTGTGGATCGATGAGACTGTTCTGATAGAAATACAGATTCCGAAGCCTTCCCCAGCTCCAATTGATGTTGAACGAGATAATTGGGTTCCAAGAAATTGAATATCAAGGATCTTCGAACAGGATGAAGCATAAGGGAATAGTAAATGGTCATTTTCTCTATAGGTTATGCATTGATAATGTTCCAACTTGCCACATTCTGTACGGCCAGGGGGTATAACTTCACTAGAGGTGGACTTTGTTCTGCCCCATGGTGTAGACTCTCCTGTCAAGGTCCCCAAGAAGAAGACCCCGCCTACTCCTCAAAAGTCATAAAACCGGGATTAGGTAAGGCTTTGGAGAAACGGAATTAGAAACTAAATTCAGTGGCATGGCTCGCGACACATAACATGTGGCCATTGCTGAAGACTCAACCGTGAAACTGGTCGTTTTGAACGAACGATAAGTTGATGATATTGAGCAAATCACAATCATCCCAGAGAATGAGATTAGCCTAATGGAAAATTGTAAACTAGAAATTCGTGGTCTCTAGAAATTATGGAGAGGGAATATACATAGCTAACCAATTCTAAATCAGCCCCACGCCTGGGAATGCTACAGCACTGCCATAAGAGTGGGTTTACGAAGTCATGCAAACCCATGCATTGCATGTGCGCTGACGTTTGTGGAATTAGGTTTTACATTTAATTTGGATGTTAAAAGTTAATTGAGTGGCTTGGCTCAATTGGTTAAGGCGTTGCACCCCGTCCCTGAGACCCCAGGTTCAAGTCCCACAGCGTGCAGTTTTATTAAAATAAAGGCTTGGTGCTGGTGCTGGTGGTCCACCTGAGCCTCCCCAAGTCCCCAAGCCATTGCCTCTGCACTTCTCAAAATTCAAATCTCACCCCAATATTCCTCAAAATTCGAATACCACCCCTACACTTTCCAAAATCACAATTTGACCCCTAAACATCCCAAAATTTAAACTAAATTCTTTTCTCCCAAAATTCAAATAAAGTCTTTTTTCTTCAAAATTGAAATTTATCCCTTTCCTCAAGATTCAAATTAAAATTTTTTTCTTCAAAATTCAAACTAAATTCTCTTTTTAGTTCTTTTCTTCAAATAAAGTCAAATCAAATTCAAGTTTAATTCCTTTCCTCTCAAGTTTCCAAATCAAACTCCAATGCCTTTCTCAAAATTATCAAGTCTGAGTCAAGCTCATTCTTGATCAAGTCAAGTTTCATTTCCCAAAACTAAAAATCAAATTCACTTCAAAACAAATTCCTTTTTCAAATCAAGTCATTTCTTTTCTTATCTTTATTATATTCAAATTAAAATTCTTTTCAAGTGTTTTGGGATCTTCAGTCTCACGCGACGGGCTCTAAACGGGGAACTGGCGGTCCACCTGTTGTTCGACATTTAATAGTTCGTATGGGCCCCTGTGTTGCCTTAGCCGCCTCGGACCTTGTGCATGAGTGGACCGAAAATCCCTTCAAAAAAATTATTAAAGCTCTTTTCAAAATATTCCTTCCCTTTTCAAGCAATTCAAAAGTCAAGCCTTCGAAACAACCAGAACTACGTAAGCCTTGAGTTTCCCATTGCACCGGGGAATACGTAGGAGCAGGATCAAGTCCTGTCAGGCTAACCTCCATCTATCTATTTATTTTCACATTAATTAAGGGATCAAATTATTTTCAAAAATCACACACTCAGTTTAAGGGTACCGTTCTTCCGAATGGGCGAGTGGGCTGCCTAACACCTTCTCCACTTGTAATCGACTCTCGAACCTAAATCTCTTCCTCGAGTCAGAGTTTTTTCCAAGTATTTTCCCTTAAATAAAAATTTGGTGGCGACTCCACTTATCAATAAAATTCATTCTCAAGTTTTAACGAGTTTGTCGTCTCGTCAGAATTACGGTTACGACAGGTCTTACCCTGGAAATTCTTCAGGATTCTACGCCTTGGAGGTTTACTATGTCTGATTATATATAGAAACCTGGAATTCTACTACATCACATCTGGCATCATTTTGGTAAATGGTTATAGATTGCCTCTGGTTCAAAAGGCTCATTTCTCTACTGTTGATCCTTTGCATCAAGTCTAGAAAGTAACCCCTTGACTTTAAGATAGAAGGATAATATTTACATCATTTAGATAAATTACAATCAAGTAGACTAATAAGTCCTACAACCATAGTTTCAGCAAGTTGGATACCAGCAGGCCCAATATTCCCTACTAGCAGACTTAGGGGAAAGAGAGTTGGCCATTCTCACCCCTTTTAGACTTTGTTACCTAAAATCAGAACCTAGAAACAAGAGGGAAACCACACTCAGTAGATGACCCATGAACGTGATAGCATGAACCTGTTCATTGATAAACACTGGCTGGATTGGAAGTGTTTAGATGCTGACTCTGCATCACCAGTCTTGGATCATACTATGGTTAAAAGGAGAATAAAATTCCCCAACCTGATTATAAGCAAAAAGAGTTCCTGTTTAGGCGAACGTTGTAGTAATACCTCGGTATAGAGTCACTCTAGGGAATAGAACCTTACCAATTAGGAGAGTGATGTATGGTAAGTCAGAACAAACAAGTTAAAACAAGATTGGCTAAAACTGGGTTTAGAAACTATATTAATACAGACCCTAGACCTATGAACATCTTAGCCTCGGGAAACAATGTTAAGTAGGTATTGTAGGGATGCCTTGTCTATAATGAAGGCTGCTAGTTCAAGTCCCTCGATCAATTAGAACCAGGGATTAAACCCAATATGAATCTCGATCCCTGTAATCTAGGTGCTGCAAAATCCTCTCCTCATCTACTTAGCTAAGTCAAAAGGAAAAGATACCATCGAAACTTGGACACCATGACAAATCTAATTTAGGAAAGATTCAGGCACAAGTTAATGCCAAGGTTACGTCAACAGATTTACCCAAAGGTGATCTTGACTTTAAATCCACATAAATCCTAATTGAGGCTAGAGGCAAATGGCAAAAACTATCTAAATCCACATATCAGAGTATATGAGGGTACAAACATATGATTCAACAGTTGATGTGTGGGAAATGTTAATACGCGTTATTGCCAAAATCAATTTCTTCAAATGTGTTTACAAATTTTAAAAGATCCTAGATCTCACACAATGAACTTCGAAGTTACAAGTGCAGCATACCTTGTCTTTCAATGTTCAGAGATTCATATGAGTCACAGTGCAACCCTCGTTTGCCTTCGACTCTGTGCATATGGATCAAAGGTCCCCTTTTTTCTCCCTTACAAACTATCTTTTTCCAAACAATCTTCAAAACATTAAACAATCCTAGATCTCACGCAATGAACTTCGAAGTTGAAAGTGCAGAAAATCCTGTCTTCCGATGTTCGGAGATTCATATGAGTCATAGTGCAACCCTCGTTTGCCTTTGAGTCCGTGCATGCGGATTAAAGGTCCACTTTTTCTCCCTTACAAACTATCTTTTTCAGAACAATCTTCAAAACGTTAAACTATCATAGATCTCACACAATGAACTCCGAAGTTTAAAGTGCAGCATGCCCTGCCTTTCGATGTTTGGAGAGTCATATGAGTTGCAGTGCAACCCTCGTTTGCCTTTGACTCTGTGCATGTTGATCAAAGGTCCCCTTTTTTCTCCCTTACAAACTATCTTTTCCAAAACAATCTTCAAAACATTAAACGATCCTAGATCTGACGCAATGAACTCCGAAGTTGGAAGTGCAACATACCCTCTCTTTCGATGTTTGGAGATTCATACGAGTCGCAGTGCAACCCTCGTTTGCCTTCGACTTTATGCATGCGGATCAAAGGTCCACTTTTTTCTCCCTTACAAACTATCTTTTTCAAAAAAATCTTCAAAACATTAAACTATCATAGATCTCAGGTAATGAACTCCGAAGTTTAAAGTGCAGCATGCCCTGCCTTTCGATGTTCGGAGATTTATATGAGTCGTAGTGCAACCCTCGTTTGCCTTCGACTCTGTGCATGTGGATGAAAGGTCCCCTTTTATCTCCCTTACAAACTATCTTTTCCAAAACAATCTTCAAAACTTTGAACAATCCTAGATCTCACGCAACGAACTCCGAAGTTGGAAGTGCAGCATACCCTGTCTTTAGACGTTCGGAGATTCATATGGGTCGCAGTGCAATCCTCGCTTATTTTCGACTCTGTGCACGTGGATGGAGGATGTCCCTTTTTCAATCCTTCTTCCAAATCAAAACAATCGAAAACCTAAAGCGCTTTTTCCTATCCATATAAAACTTTCTTAAAGATCGAGTCTTTGAAACCAAAACTATGTAAGCCTTGAGTTTCCCATTACACCAAGGAATACGTAGGAGCAGGATCAAGTCCTGTCAGGCTATCTTCCATCAATCTATTATTTTCATTTTAATTAAAGGGATCAAACAGTTTTCAACTAAATCATGCACTCATTTTGAGGGTACCGTTCCTCGAAACAGGTGAGTAGGGTGCCTAACACCTTCCCTACTCGTAACCGACTCCCAAACCTAAAATCTCTTCCTCAAGTTAGGATTTTTTCCAAATCTTTTCGCTTAAATAAAATTTGGTGACGGCTCCACACAATCATAATAAATTTCTTTTTAAAATTTTTAGCGAGTTCGTCATCTCGTCGTAATTACGGTTGCGACAATACACAAGCTAGGTACAAATTTATAGAGATAAACATGCTCATAAATTGAGATACACCAACACAAAATAAACAAACACAAGAACAAAACAAACTTACACACAACAATCAAATCTTACACACACAGCATACACAAACACACAAAAACAACACTCACAAACAAACATATTTTACACACATAGCATACACAAACACACACAGTATACGAAGATATCTTGCATAAAAAATTTATACATATGTGATGATTTATTAATTTTTAACTTGGAACGAATTTCTAAAATCATGCAGCATTGCACATGTTTAATGCAGTTCTTTTCACAATACTTATTATTATAGTTCATCCAATCTATAAAATAAAAAATATATTGATGATGCAAAGATAATATAAACCACATTTAAATTTCTGATGGTATGAAATAAATTGTTTTGATCTTATCCTCCTACCTTATTATAAGCATTGGAGATAGCAAATAAGCCCACTTTTGCATATCAAATATATTTATTCTAGGAGATTTTATTTACTTCTGCATATCTAATATATTTATTATTGCTTTTATTTAAAATATAACTGTTGACATCTTACTATTCTTTTTTTAAAAGAGAAGATTTGATGGATTGTAAAATTTAAGTAGACACTATTTTAGAAAACTTATAGATTGAATGATGATGTAATGAACTAAACAAAAAAAATTAGGCTTAAATATATTTTTAATCCTTCTAACATTTTGACATTTTGGTTATAGTCCTTTGTTTTTTAAACATTTGGTTTTGGTCCTTCATTTTTTCAAAATAGATTGATTTAATTCCTCATTATTTAATATATGTCATTGTCAAATATCGATGTATGCCATGTGTCGAACATGAGTTACTTTAAACTCTAAAATATTTTAAATTATAAAAGGATGAAAACCAAAGGTTTTAAAAGTGATGGACTAAAATCAAAATTTATAAATTTTAGAGGGACCAAAAACATATTAAACCGAAAAAGTTATATACAAAGTTGCCAAAATTTTAGAAAAGAATTTAATTTGATAAGTGGAGCCGCCACCAAATTTTAATTTAAGAGAAAAACATTTGGAAAAAACCCTGACTTGAGGAAGAATCTAGGTTCGGGAGTCGGTTACAAGTAAGGAAGGTGTTAGGCACCCTACTCGCCCATTCCGAAGAATGGTACCTTTAAACTGAGTATGCGATTTTGATATTTTTAAAAACAGTTTGATCCCTTTAAGTAAAATAGAAATAAATAAGTTTATATGAAAATAGCTTGACAGGACTTGATTTTGCTCCTGCGTATTCCCTGGTGCAATAGAAAACTCAAGGCTACGTAGTTCTGGTTTTTCTTTTGAAGACTTGATCTGCGAAGGTTAAAAGAATCTTGAAAGATGATTTTAAAAGCAGTTTTGATATTTTTTCATAATTATTAGCCGACATATGCATAGGATCCAAGACAACTACGGCTGTACTTGGACCCATATAAATCTCTAAATATCGAACAGCAGAAGAAGCTACCAGTTCGTATTTAGAGCTAATTGCGTGAGACTCAGAATTATTAAAACGGTGTTTTCTAGAATATTTTTGTTTAAAAGGTATTCTTAGTCCATATATGCACTGGGTCTAAGATATCTAAGGCTACATTGGGACCAATATGAATCTCTAAATATCGAACAGTAGAAGAAGCTACCAGTTTGTATTTTGAGTTCATTGCGTGAGACTTAGAATTATATATATATAAATGAGTTACTATGTAAAATAACAAAATAAATGGGGATTGGGGTTCACCCAAAATTAAAGGAAACTTAATTTCAAATTGTTTAAAAAAGAAATTTAGGAAATGGTCTAGACCCATATTAAGACTTAATTTCAAAAATAAGAACAAAATCGGATTTGGATTAATATTGAAGGAAAGAATTGGGCTTGACCCAACTTAAGAAAAATTGAATTTGTTTTGAGAATAAGAGTTGGGCTTGACCCAAAGTTTCAATGGATTTTATTAGAGAAATGAAATGGACTTAACCCCCCAAAAAAATTGAATTTTGATTTCAAGATTGAGAAAAAGAATTAGACTTGATAAAATGAGCTTAATTTGAAATTGAGGAAAAGAATTGGACTTGATTTAAAATAAAATGAACTTGATTTGAATTTGAGGAAAAGAATTGGACTTGATCTCAAATAAAATAAACTTGATTTGAAATTGAGGAAAAGAATTAGACTTGATTAAAAATAAAATAAACTTGATTTGAAATTGAGGAAAAGAAATGGACTTGATTTAAAATAAAATAAACTTGATAAAAAAATTTTAGGCTTGACTTAGGTAACAAAGAATTTGGTTTCACATTAAAAATTATACAAATTAATTGCAAAAGGATTGATTGGAAATTTTCATTTGATTTTATAGTGCCCAATTGAAAAATTGTAAACAGTATGGCCTAATCAGAAATGGCCTAATTCGTTTAGATATTCAGCTCATAATCATTCAAGTTGTCATCCAAGACAACTGAAGTGGAGGAACGTGGCACTCATGTATAACCGGTTACTGTTGGATATTTGCAAAGTCAGCAACGCCTATTTTGAATCGGCCATGAGGTTGCTACCCAGATTGAAAATTGGTATGGAAGTCGGTGTTTGAGCCCAAGCCCAATTCTGTGAATGGTTTATTCATTTGAAATAGTAAAGAAGGGAATTAAAACAAAGGGGTTGCCCATGGGGATCGAACCTGGGTGACTTGCCTAAGCCTTAATTGAATTAGCTACATGAACTAAGCTTTGGATTTATTGACATTATCCATAAATTTAATATATGTAGAGCTGCAATGGGAACTGCATCATTTTTAAGCCAAAATTTACTTGGTGGCCCCCACACCCCTTTTCATTCACAATCTTTTTTGCATGGAATTCTCCTCTACGTATGCATGGGTCTCACTCTTCTTGTTTTAGTCAGTGTCCTCAAAGAAATCATATGAAAGAAAGCTTGAGCTGTGGTAGAGCTCATCATGCATTTGGTTTGATGAGGTTCCCCTTTCATAGTGAGAATGGGGACCACTTCAATGGAAAGACATTTTGGGTGGAAACTCATCTCTCTTTGTTTTCATCCAACCCTTATGACCTTGTCTTGTAGTCTCTAGCACTTCGTCTTGATTCACTCTGTTATCTTTCATGACACGATGCTTTGCATTGGGCAAATGTGATTGATGTTGTATGCTTCCGACGTCTCCATATAACAAGCTATTAACAAGGCTTTTACCCTTTCTAGTCCTACCCTTAGACGCACAATTAACAATGGTGTAAGTGTTGTCAAAAGAATCCGAATGTTAGAAAGGGAACATATCATCCATTCCATCATAAGAAGAAAGGATACCATCATAAGCATAGGAGTTTCGAGCGGTGGTGGATTTTGAAAATTTTCCAAGGACACGGCTATGCTCAAAACTTCAATCAATGAAGTCTGTGGTATCTGATGTGTCCAGTGACCTTACATGATTAGAGCTACAGTGAATATTTTTCTGAGCTTGCTTATGTTGTTTATTAGAACATACAGGATTGGCAGATGTATCTTCTTCAAGTTTTTCACTGCTTGACCTTTTAGTAGTAGAAGCACTTTCTGTAGTGTCCACTTCAGGTTTTTCACCCTATAGCTGATTGATCATTGTTTGCCTTGAAATTTCAGCGTGTGGTTGTGGTGCTGCCAGCTCCACTCCCCATCATACAGAAGTTTAGCAACTGGGATTAGCTACTCATGTGCTAAGGGAGCTGTGTGTCGGAGGAGATGTCAATCAAGGTCAGTGTGCTTGGACAAGAAAATGTCGACTCGGACGTCCAGTGCCTTCTGGAAACAGACACGTCATGCTCATTTTTGACTTGGTGATCGATGCACTTCATGAAACAGACGCTGCATTTCATGATCAATCCACCAAAATTTTCACATCTACGCTCCTTCCCTTAATCAAAACAAGTGTGAATTGGTCCCTGGACGTGGATGAAATATGACTTGCATGCACTGCCTATTCATTTCTTTGAGCCTTGAGAGACATAACATACAATCATAGCGCATCAAATATTATCAACACAAGATGGCTCGCTGCTCTACATCGTCTTTGGCTTCCTTCGCTACAAGTGATCGAATGAGAGGCATTATCCTCAACAGCGAAGATTCATGAGACTTATCACCACATAAGACCCTCGATCCAGGCCTTTTCTATATTGTATCACTGCCTCAAACAATTCCTGACTGGTAGGATCCTTCTGACTAATAGGTTGCCAACACATAGGACATTGGGAGCTTCTTTGACACCATTGAAAAATGCACTGCATGTGAAACTCATGCTTACAAATAGTGAACGTTGGATGATCATGTTCACAAAAGTCTTCAAGGCATATGCTGCAAGCATCAACACAGGATTCTTGAATACCCCCTTCGACAAACGCCACAGCAGATGTCATAAGGCTTTTGGTCTTGCCTTCCATCCCTATAACAGAGAGGGCCCACCAGAGTGTCAGGAGTACGCATGATATAAGCCATGCATATGCACGTTGAAATCGGGGAGTTCTTTGCACATTTCATGGATGTTTGCCAACACATAACTACCATTACTGAACCCACTACTACCAGTTGGTTGTGCATCTCATCCGATTTGAAAGTTTTGATGACTCAATCCTATACTCCATGCACCAAAATTCCGTAACTTCTCCTTCATTGCACCTACTGTATACCTAGTGGGCATTATTATGGAACCAGAGAGGAATGGATCCAGCAACACAGAATTCTATACAGGCGAGCGCACCAAGATAAATGACAAACTGTCAATGGCATGCATGTAGCTGAACGAGCATTGGACTTTGTTAATATGCATGCTGCATAAGTTTTTCTCCTGTGATTTTTCAACTTGCATTTTGTGCTGGTCGGTATTAAGCATTGTAGCCGAGTATGATAGTAACATAATAGCACCCTTATTGACTTGGATATATAGTGATTGTTCTTAACATCTCTCAGAGAGAGTTTTGAGAACTCTTTACATCTCCTATGATTTGTGGCAGTCTGAACATCTTCAAAAATAGGTGCAGGGCTATGTCTACTCAAGCAATAGCTCCAGGTTCAACAAAACATATTTCCAGCTGATAAAAGTGTCTTGGATGATTGTCTACACACCAGCAGCTTGAGAGCCATATCTTTCAACAACAATGGAGATTCTACTATGCGTTTTTTGTCCTAATACCAGCAAAGTTTCACTAGTAGCCATGAAGTAAACAAACATGAGTGTTTTGTCAAAGAAAATCGGGTTGATATGAGCAATGTTATGGCATTTTCTTACTTAGACCAACGTGATGTTTAAGGACCAAGTGTTTCTAATTAGAAGCTGTTTTGTCATGCTCAAAAGATTGAGCCACTGAATTCGCCGTAATCACAATGGACCAACACCCAAGATTCAACAGGTGAAAACCTTGTGTAAAATGACTTGAAATGCTCTAATTTTGACAAATATCATAATCAAGTTCAATGTATTCATATCCGTGGCAAAATTTGAAGTTAGCCACGTCTACTCAACGAAGAGTTTCAGCAAACGAAGCACTATTATTTCTCATACATATCAGGAAGTGATCTGAAATTAATTGAACTAATGCAGGCTAGAAACAATAGAAGAAAAATCAGAGATCACAAACTTGCATACAGATGATGCTCAAATGCAGAATGTGTGTTAAGAACTCTATGTTGGAATCAATAAAGGCTTCTTTTCTTCTAAATCCATGAAGAACCATTTGGTGAGCCGAGAACGAAGCTTCTCTATCCTTTCAAAGAATGATCACCAGCCAAGAAAATTCCAGAACCGAGAGTCCTCCTTTTCCAAAGAGGTTGGAGTGCACCCACCAGCTAGAAGCTCCCAAAGCTACCAAGATTAATCCAGAGAATTCCCAAAGTAGTTGAGGGAAGAAGAGAGAAAACCCAGACCCAAAAGTCCCCTCCAATCCAGAGAAGCTTCCCCTCTTTTCTCTGTTTTTCTTTCTTCAATTTCTGTTCTCTCTATTATTTTGTTCTATATTTTGTTTTTTCTTTTTTCTTTTTCTTTTTCTTTTGTTATTTTAAACTGTTTTCTATTTTTATTCCAGTTTTTCCATTATTGAGTTATTTCTTTTATTTTATATTATTTTTTTTATTTCTATTTCATTTATTATTTTCTATTTTTATTATTTTTATCTATTTTTCAGTTTTATTTATTTATTTATTCCTTTTCTTAATCTTTTTCTTTTGTTAGTTTTTTATTTTTTTCATTTTCTTTTCTATCTCTATTTCCTTTTTAGTATTTTATTTTTGCTTTATCTTATTTCTTTTATTTTATTACTATATTTTTTTTATTTTATCCTTTTGATTACTTTATTTTGATTTTTTCTTTTTCCTTTTTGTTATTTTAAACTTTTTTTTCTCTATTATTTCTTACTATTTTTATTTTCTTAATTTTTTTCTTTTTCTTTATTCTTTTTCTATTTTTCTTTTTATTTTTATAATTAATATTTTTATTTATTTATTATTTAAATTATTATTTATTTACTAATTAATTTTATGAATGAGCCTCGAACACAATTAGGTGTTTACACATACAAGAAAAATATTTTAAAAAATATCTTAAAATTATACTACAGTTACGAATTAGAATTACTTTTATATTTTATATACTTATTAATTTTATATGTACTCTTAAAATTATTCAACATATAAAATTTGAAATTATTATAACAATACTTACGTTTCAAATAATTTGATATATTTAATATTATTATAGTTTTATATATGTCATATATCTATAGATGTACTACAAATAATCCTTTCATATTAATATGTTTAGCTAATTTTTAAATTATGTAAATATTAAAATAATTCTTAAATAGTTATATTTTTTCTCATTCTTTTGATTAAGTATTTTGGTTCTTAATTTCAACCATTTTATTGATTCTTAATTATTTCTTCAAAACTTCATGTTACGATTTTTCTAGATACATATAAAACTAATTATATTTTATTTATTTAGTTGAAATATATCCTTTCAATTATTTTGAATTAAACCATATAATTTTTCACTTTAAAAAAATGATAAATGACTCTCTTAATTGTCGAAAGATTAAACAAGATAACCAATCTTAAATGTTTTATTTTAGCATTAAACTACAATTTTTTTAGGTAAAAAGTAATAAAGTTCTTATTCAATAAAAAAAAAGTTAAGGAAAACTTTTTTTAACGATGTTAAAAAACTAGATTCAATTGGACTAGTTAAATTGAAATTGGTTATCTTTCCAAATAATTTAAATTATAAAATTATTTAAACCAAAAAATTGATAGAAAAAGAATAAATTGACAAAAAATTAAAATTGGTAAAAAAAAATCAATTTATATAAAATAATATTTTAACTATTTTTTAAAAAGTTAAAATTAGATTATATTTATTTAATCTTACATATATATTTTACATTATTGCAAACTAAAAATTACATATATTCTAAATTTTTAAAATAAAATTATACATAGAAATTAAATAAAACATAACATAAATTTATTTAATTTTTATAAAAAATAAAATTATTTACATATAGACTCATTTTTATGTACTTTGTTAGTTTGTTATAGTAGAATTACCCAAAAAATAGTATAGCATCACATGCTGTTATATATAGATCACATACAAAACTTAACCTTGATCTCCAATAAAAATTGAGATTAAATACTAGAGAACTAACCTATAAAAGTTGAGATATAGTTAAACAACTATAAAAGTTGAGATATAGTTAAACAACTTATGATCAAGAAATGTTAGAACAAGAAAGACACGTACCATTTATGTAGGTAACACTAACAGA
Organism: Canavalia ensiformis; assembly: GCA_026541065.1. Taxonomy (NCBI): domain Eukaryota; kingdom Viridiplantae; phylum Streptophyta; class Magnoliopsida; order Fabales; family Fabaceae; genus Canavalia; species Canavalia ensiformis. The sequence continues at coordinate 422,650 of JAMKYM010000906.1, read as the reverse complement.
TCTAAGTTTGGAGGAAAATTGATCTGAAAGAAATCGATATAAAAAGTATATTCTACAAAAATGTCACCATATTTTTTCTACAAAAATTGTGCATGTGTTTGTTGTTTGTATATTTTGTGTGTGGTGTTTGTTTGTCTAAAAGTGATTGTTATTTGTATGTGTATGTTATATGCTTATGAGTGTGTATGCTGTATATATTGTTTGTGATTTGTACTGTATGTTATGGGTGTATGTTTTGTTTAGACATATTATTTTAAAAGTGATGTTTTTGTGTGTTTATGTTTTATTTGTCTGCATGCATGTATGTTATTTGAGTATGTGTGTTTGTTGTTTGTTTTTATGTTTACTTGACTTTCTTATATGTTTGTTGTGTGTGCTCATGGTTGTTTTGTGTGTATTATTTTGTTGGTTTGTGTGTATATAGTTTGAGTGTGTATGTGTTGGTTGTGTACTTTTATTATATGGGGAAAAGGAGTTATTTGTACTTTTCTTTTTATTATGAGTGTGCATTTATCATTTATGTGCATAAAATCATTTTTGTATATATGATTGTTATGTTTAAGTGTGTATGGTGTTTTTTTTGCATAAGTTTATTCTTTATGTGTATGTTGTATAACTGTACTTTTTTTTTTTACTTATTTGTCAACATGTTACCTATGTTTGTTTCTCATGATTTTGTATGTATATATGTTGTCTCTGTGCATCTGTATACAAGAGCTATTTTTGTATTTGTATTTGGTTAAGAAGAAAAAATGACAAGTGCCTTCTTATGATGAGAGGCTTACCTTCTTAGCATTTATTAGCATTTTATTTGCCGTATGAATTCATGAAATTGAAGAATAGTAATATGAGATTAAGAATAAAAACATTATTATTATGGCTAATATCAATTTTGATAGTTAATTGAGAAAATATAAACTAATGTATATGGTTCTAGTGGGATGCTCGATTTTTAATTCTTTGATGTTATGCAGTTACGAGGATAAAATTTTATTATATACTTGTTCCATATCTGCGTGGATATTTATCAAACGGATTTTCTCAATGCTAATTTAAAAGAAAAAAACTACAAAAAAACCAACACACTTAAAATTATGAGAGCAATATAATTTTTTGTTATAATAATTAGTATTGAATTAAAATAAACAAACATAAGAGAATTTTCTTTAATATCTTGAAAATATTTTAATAATGTCACCAATATGAATAATGGATGGATAAAAAAATTATTAAACTCATAAAAACGAGTGTTTTAGTCCAAAACAGATTTTTATTTACAAGTATTAGTAAATATAAATAATTTTATTATTTTTATCCTTATCGAGGACTCAAATTTAGAAAAGAGATAAAAAAATTTCAAGCTTAAAAAATCTAGTTATTAACAAAAATGTGTTGGTTTGGGATCTTAAAATCTAAAATGAAAAAAAAAAAATCTAGCACATAAAAACAAAACTTATTAACAAACAACTATAATAAATATAGTTATCTATATTTTAAATTTTAGGTTGATTAATCAATTAATAAAGATTAACTACATCAACTTTTTAATCAATTACATATTTTTTATAATCAATTAATGTTGAATAATCAAGTGGTAATTTTTATATAAATTATATTTTTTAATTTTGTAAATATATAAAAATAGTTAAAAAAATATTGCTCTCAATTAATCTTATAACAAGAAATGAAAGCTGAAAAATTTTTATTAATATGCTTAAATCATTTTCGTCTATGATTTTTAATTCATCTTTACTTTATTTTTTATATAAAATTTTTTATTTTTAACTACTTTATTGATGTAAACACTTAGTAAGATTAATAATATATTCTATTAATAATTAAACTTGAAATAATAAAATATGGTAACCGTAAAAATATTTTGTTCTTCTGACTTTAGAGATGATTAAAAAGTAATAATTAAGATTTATTAAATATTTTTTTAATAATCAAATATTTCACATTAAATGTAATTTTGAAAATATAAATTATAAGGAAATATTGAAAATTACTTCAAAATATCGATATAAATAAATCAACCAAAATTTAAATTATATAAAAATTATAATCAACTAAACTTTTTAATTTAAAAAATAATAGAAGATACACTTGGTAGAAACAAAATTTACTACCTTACTTTTTCAAAAGAAATTAGTTTCCCATCATCTATAATATTTCTTAGGTAAAATGTTTATTACATTTTCATATTTTTTATATTTTTAAATATTTTAAATAACTTATTAGATATTAGACTATTTTTTTAACTACATAAATGTTATTAGTAAACGGCTGTTAAAATGGACATAATGACCCAAATCCAGTAGGGGAGTGCGGTGCCGATCTTGCCTCCCTTTCTTTCTTTTTTTTCTTTCTGTTGCGTTTCAGTTTCACACCAAAACTACATTTCTTGTTTGCATGTTTGCAGCTTTCTTTCTTTTTATTCTTTGTGTTGCGTTTCAGTTTCACCCCAAGACTAATACCACCCATATTTGAAGGAATGTTTAAGAGCGAGGCGAGGTTGATCCCGAAAGCAATACCGAAGCAGGTACACTCCTTTTAGCCTCTTAAAATGTAAATGTTGATGGAATCTCATGCTTGGAATCCTAGACTAGCATTGCCAAAGGATTCATCGGAACATACGTTGGCAAACATGCCTCCCTATTTACTTAATCCCATACAAAATATTCTTGTTGTATATTAGTCAAGAATATAATCCGAACACTTATTACAAGACTTCCAATATTTTTTATTTTTGAAAGTGAATTAAGTTTAGCTCGTTTCTACGATAGCATTAAAGTCTATATAATTTTAATGTTGAATTACTCATAAATGTATTACGTTTCGCCGTGAGGGGCTTTTGATCTAATTTTGGCTCAATCCGTTTTCAACATATAAAGTGTAGTCATTGAATTTGTTGGATGACCAATCTACTTATTCACCTAAAAAAACTGAGATGTTTTATGAGTATGCTTAAATTATTAATTTTTCCAACCTTGTGTCATATGCTCTTATAACAACCTATCTCGCACAAGATATTTCTACCTCTTTTGTCTTTTTCTTTCTATATTTCATTTCACAGCAAAACAAAATGCACATATCTAATCAATCATGTTTTTAAACTTCGTCTAGTAAGCATTCGAAAGTTGTCAAGTTTGCAACTAGATTCAAACCAAGGTTGGTTGGTTTTACAATAAATTTGGTCTGATCATGTTTTGGAAAGAAAAATTATTTTGGCCACTAATATTTCGTTGAGTTGTTTTGGAAAATCAACACTTCAACTATTATAATATTGTCGGTTCTATTGATACTAATTTTTAATGTTAATTTCAAGTGAAAAATTTATGTTACAAATATGATAAATAGTTTTTACTTTTAAGACATAAATTATTATTTTAAATGCTTAATATTAATCTTGATGTTAGCATTTTCTTCATATTATTATCTAACAAAGGGAAGGAGTTGGTGCCTTCTAAACAAATAGCTCATTCTAATAACTTTTTTAATAAATTTTGATTTTTATTATAAGAAAAATGCTTGTAATACATTTTTTTCACATTTTTATGATACTTGAAGACTTATCATTATTATAATAAATTTGAATGGTTAAAATTTGGATTTAACCACCGTAAAGTTTATTAGAATTTGGTTGTAGTAGGTTAAGAATTCTTGTAAACCTTAGATGTTTGTAAGTAGGTTTTCTTACTTTGTAATTTTTCTTGTTGCAATTTGTGTGTAAAATAAGACTTTTGAACTTTTACTAACTTGGTGTAGGATACTCATCAAGTGTGTGTAGAGTGTATGGCTTGTGTATGATTGGAGACCTAAAGGGGTACTAGGTCTTATTTGAGATTTTAGAAATTAGTAGCACTAACTTGTATTTCTAATTTGTTTTGTGAGGTTAAATTTGTTTTGTGAGGTTAAAGGGAGCCAGGTATACTTTCCTAACTTTTTTCTTTAGGTGTTATAACTTTCTTTAAATATTGCAGACATTAAGGACTTTGGGACTTTACTCTTAAAGGTTTTTGAAGGTTGGAAAAATCTATGTGTTGAGTGACTTGTGTGCTAAGTATTTATCTCTTGTGTATTTAAATATTTCTAAATCTTTGTGTGAAGAGGTTTAATTTGCAACTATGAGTGATCACGTCATGTGTGGAGTAGTACATAATTCATGTGATTAACTTCAAGGAATCTACTTTGTATAGGTTTGGGATGCCTTTTGTTTGGAGCTTGTTTACACTTAGATTGGGCCAAACCAAGCTCACATTTAAGTGTGGTTATGGGTATGTGTGTTTGTATGTTTTTCTTTAATATATGTATATGTGGTTTAAGTATGTAGCGGTTGGTTATGCTATAAATTTTTTTTTGTATTTGGTTCTTATTTATGTATATCTTATAATTTTTTTTTGTGATACTTGTTTGTGTTTTGTTTATGTCATTCGAATTATGCATATGTGTAAAGTGTGATTGTAAATTGTTGTGCGTGCACTTGTTATTATACAAATGTATATTATACAAATGTATATGGTTGTTTTTATGTTTATTATGTGTGCTCATGGTTGTTGTGTGCTAGTGTATAAGTAATGTTGTGTTTATATTATTTTTTTGTTTTGTGTGTATGTAGTTTGAGTGTGTATTTGGTGGTTGTGTACTTTGGTTATACGTGGGTGGAAAGGGGGTTGTTTATTTTTTTTATCATGTGTGCTTGAGGTGTGTACATTATCACTTATGTGTGTAAAGTTATTTTTTATATATAATTATTATATTTAAGTGTGTATGATTTCTTTATGCATATGTTTATTCTGTTGCCTATGTTTGATTTTAATTTTTGTGTTTGTGTGCTAGGTGTGTATAGATGTGTTTTTTTGTTTGTGAGAGTTGTTTTTGTGTGTTTCTATATGTTGTTTATGTGTATTTCTCTATGTGTTTTACTTGTCTATGTCCGTTTGTTTGCATGAACATGTGCTTATATGCATGAATATAGTGAAAATAAATAGGTTGATGGGGGGTTCGAAGCCGTTCTTCTAGGGTCCTTGAAACATTCTGACCACTAGGCTACCTCTTTGATTTATATCTATTATTTGTCACTTTAACTATTAACAACCTTCGTAGCTTAGTGGTAGGTGTGACTTCTCTATGGATTCTATGTGGTCAGATCGAGAGTGGTGAGCTTGGCCAATGCTTATGCACGCCTACCCAATCTCGTGGGTCGCACGTACATTGTGTCCCACCAGGGCTGAGGCTTTAATTCAACTAAGCGTGGCCTTAAATGAAAAAGGTGGGCAGTCGCATGTGGGGTGACCTAGCCATGCATATACGTATCCTTGAGCTATGAATTCCAATTGACCCAAGTGAGCTAGCTTTTTTATTTTTAACTTTATTGCTTTACTTCTACTGTTATGGTGTAGGGAACAGGAACCACGACTCCTATTTTCAGTTTATTAGCGAACAGATAGGGGTACCAGTTACTCAAAACTAATTCATGAGCTTGGGTGTACATGGGATACCAGCTTGCTTAGGATCGGATGGAGAAATATCTTAAGATTGACCGATCATACTAACTTGCCTCCGAAGGCGATCCAGTGATCCTTCTTACTCCCGAACTCGAGCCTGCACCAGGAATGTATGCGCTCATTAGTTTCAGAACTAACGTCAATTAGTTTCACTTTTGGATTATTCGCCTTCTGGTCCAACTAACTGCTCTTCTCATGCCTGCACTGAGACTCCCAAAGACGTCCGTACCTAATCTCCCTCCATGTGATATCGATGGAGAAATGTCTTAAGATTGACCGATCATACTAACTTGCCTCCGAAGGCGATCCAGTGATCCTTCTTACTCCCGAACTCGAGCCTGCACCAGGAATGTATGCGCTCATTAGTTTCAGAACTAACGTCAATTAGTTTCACTTTTGGATTATTCGCCTTCTGGTCCAATCCAACTGCCTTCTCATGCCTGCACTGGAGACTCCCAAAGACGTCCGTACCTAATCTCCCCTCCATGTGATATCGATGGAGAAATGTCTTAAGATTACCCGACCACTAACTTGCCTTAAAGATCCATGATCCTTCTTACCGAACTCAAGCCTGCACCAGTGGAATGTATGCGCTCATTAGTTTCAGAACTAACGTCAATTAGTTTCACTTTTGGATTATTCGCCTTCTGGTCCAACTAACTGCTCTTCTCATGCCTGCACTGAGACTCCCAAAGACGTCCGTACCTAATCTCCCTCCATGTGATATCGATATTGCACCAAATTGGACCTGCACGAATCTAGTTATTAACAAAAATGTGTTGGTTTAGGATCTTAAAATCTAAAAATAAAAATAAAAAATCTAGCACATAAAAACAAAACTTATTAACAAACAACTATAATAAATATAGTTATCTATATTTTAAATTTTAGGTTGATTAATCAATTAATAAAGATTAACTAAATCAATTTTTTAATCAATTACATATTTTTAATAATCAATCATCACGAATAATCAAGTGGTAATTTTTATATAAATTATATTTTAATTTTGTAAATATATAAAAATAGTTAAAAAAAATATTGCTCTCAATTAATCTTATATAAGAAATGAAAAGCTGGAAAAATTTTATTAATATGCTTAAATCATTTTCGTCTATGATTTTTAATTCATCTTTACTTTATTTTTTATATAAATTTTTTTATTTTTAACTACTTTATTGATGTAAACATTTAGTTGGATTAATAATATATTCTATTAATAATTAAACTTGAAATAATAAAATATGGTAACCAAAATATTTTGTTCTTCTGACTTTAGAGATGATTAAAAGTAATAACTAGATTTTTCATTAAATATTTTTTTAATAATCAAATATTTCACATTAAATGTAATTTGGAAATATAAATTATAAGTAAAAAAATATTTAGAAATTACTTCAAAATATCGATATAAATAAATCAACCAAAATTTAAATTATATAAAAATTATAATCAACTAAACTTTTTTGAATTTAAAAAATAATAGAATACACTTGGTAGAAACAAAATTTACTACCTTACTTTTTCAAAAGAAATTAGTTTCCCATCATCTATAATATTTATTTCTTAGGTAAAATGTTTATTACATTTTCATATTTTTTATATTTTTAAATATTTTAAATAACTTATTAGATATTAGACTATTTTTTTAACTACATAAATGTTATTAGTAAACGGCTGTTAAAATGGACATAATGACCCAAATCCAGTAGGGGAGTGCGGTGCCGATCTTGCCTCCCTTTCTTTCTTTTTTTTCTTTCTGTTGCGTTTCAGTTTCACACCAAAACTACATTTCTTGTTTGCATGTTTGCAGCTTTCTTTCTTTTTATTCTTTGTGTTGCGTTTCAGTTTCACCCCAAGACTAATACCACCCATATTTGAAGGAATGTTTAAGAGCGAGGCGAGGTTGATCCGAAAGCAATACCGAAGCAGGTACACTCCTTTTAGCCTCTTAAAATGTAAATGTTGATGGAATCTCATGCTTGGAATCCTAGACTAGCATTGCCAAAGGATTCATCGGAACATACGTTGGCAAACATGCCTCCCTATTTACTTAATCCCATACAAAATATTCTTGTTGTATATTAATGAAGAATATAATCCGAATACTTATTACAAGACTTCCACAATTTTTTCTTTTTGAAAGTGAATTAAGCTTAGCTCGTTTCTACGATAGCATTAAAGCCTATATAATTTTAATGTTAAATTACTCATAAATGTATAACGTTTGGCTGTGAGGGGCTTTTGATCTAATTTTGGCTCAATCCATTTTCAACATATAGAACTATAAAGTGTAGTTATAGAATTTGTTGGATGACCAATCTACTTATTCACCTCGAAAAAACTGTGAAATGTTTTATGAGTATGCTTAAATTATTAGTTTTCCCAACCTTGTGTCATATGCTCTTATAACAACCTATCTCGCACAAGATATTTCTACCTCTTTTATTTTTTTCTTTCTATATTTCATTTCACAACAAAATAAAATGCACATATCTAATCAACCATGTTTTTAAACTTCGTCTAGTAAGCATTCGAAAGTTGTCAAGTTTGCAACTAGATTCAAACCAAGGTTGGTTGGTTTTACAATAAATTTGGTCTGATCATGTTTTGGAAAGAAAAATTATTTTGGCCACTAATATTTCGTTGAGTTATTTTGGAAAATCAACACTTCAACTATTATAATATTGTGTGTTCTATTGATACTAACTTTTAATGTTAATTTCAACTGAAAAATTTATGTTACAAATATGATAAATAGTTTTTACTTTTAATACATAAATTATTATTTTAAATTCTTAATATTAATCTTGATGTTAGCATTTTCTTCATATTATTATCTAACAAAGGGAAGGAGTTGGTGCCTTCTAAACAAATAGCTCATTCTAATAACTTTTTTAATAAATTTTGATTTTTATTATAAGAAAAATGCTTGTAGTACATTTTTTTTACATTTTTATGATACTTGAAGACTTATCATTATTATAATAAATTTGAATGGTTAAAATTTGGATTTAACCACCGTAAAGGTTTTTAGAATTTGGTTGTAGTAGGTTAAGAATTCTTGTAAGCCTTAGATGTTTGTAAGTAGATTTTCTTACTTTGTAATTTTTCTTGTTGCAATTTGTGCGTAAAATAAGACTTTGGAACTTTTACAAACTTGGTGTACGATACTCATCAAGTGTGTGTAGAGTGTATGGCTTGTGTATGATTGGAGACCTAAAGGGGTACTAGGTCTTATTTGAGAGTTTAGAAATTAGTAGCACTAACTTGTGTTTCTATTTTGTTTTGTGAGGTTAAAGGGAGCCAGGTATACTTTCCTAACTTTTTTCTTTAGGTGTTATAACTTTCTTTAAATATTGAAGACATTAAGGACTTTGGAACTTTACTCTTAAAGGTTTTTGAAGGTTGAAAAATCTATGTGTTGAGTGACTTGTGTGCTAAGTATTTTTCTCTTGTGTATTTAAATATTTCTAAATCTTTGTGTGAAGAGGTTTAATTTGCAACTATGAGTGCTCACGTCATGTGTGGAGTAGTACATAATTCATGTTTGCCCTTTTCACTTGTACTAAATTGGATCTTGTGATTAACTTCAAGGAATCTACTTTGTATAGGTTTGGGATGCCTTTTGTTTGGAGCTTGTTTACATTTAGATTGGGCCAAACCAAGCTCACATTTGAGTGTGGTTATGGGTATGTGTGTTTGTATGTTTTTCTTTAATATATGTATATGTGGTTTAAGTGTGTAGCAGTTGGTTATGCTATAAATTTTTTTTTTTGTATTTGGTTCTTATTTATGTATATTTTATAATTTTTTTTTGTGATACTTGTTTGTGTTTTGTTTATGTCATTCGAATTATGCATATGTGTAAAGTGTGATTGTAAATTGTTGTGCGTGCACTTGTTATTATACAAGTGTATATGGTTGTTTTTATGTTTATTATGTGTGCTCATGGTTGTTGTGTGCTAGTGTATAAGTAGTGTTGTGTTTATATTATTTTTTTTGTTTTGTGTGTACGTAGTTTGAGTGTGTATTTGGTGGTTGTGTACTTTGGTTATACATGGGTGGAAAGGGGGTTGTTTATCTTTTTTTATCATGAGTGTGCTTGAGGTGTGTACATTATCACTTATGTGTGTAAAGTTATTTTTTATATATAATTATTATATTTAAGTGTGTATGATTTCTTTATGCATATGTTTATTCTATATGTGTATGTTGTATAAGTGTATTTTTTTTTTTTATGTTGCTTATTTGTCAACATGTTGCTTATGTTTGATTTTCATTTTTGTGTTTGTGTGCTAGGTGTGTATAGATGTTTTTGTTTGTTTGTGAGAGTTATTTTTGTGTGTTTCTGTATGTTGTTTATGTGTATTTCTCTATGTGTTTTGCTTGTCTATGTCTGTTTGTTTGCATGAACATGTGCGTATATGCATGAATATATGATTGGAAATTTTCGCAACCGTAATTCCGACGAGACGACAAACTCACTAAAATTTTGAAAATAGAATTTTATTCGGATTAATGTGGAGTCGCCACCAAATTTTGATTTAAGGGAAAATTTTGGAAAAAACCTAACTCGAGGATGAGAATTAGGTTCGGGAGTCAGTTACAATTAGGCAAGGTGTTAGGCACCCCACTCGCTTGTTCCGAAAAATAGTACCTTTAAACTGTGTGTGTGTGATTATTTGAAAATAGTTTGATCCCTTAAGTAATGTGAAAATAAATAGGTTGATGGATGTTAGCCTGACAGGACTTGATCATGCTCCTACGTATTCCCCTGTGCAATGGGAAACTCAAGGCTTACGTAGTTCTGGTTTGAAGGGAGTCCACTCATGCAAAGTGTAGACCCCCAGTTTTGGTTTGAAGGGAGTCCACTCATGCAAAGTGTAGACCCCCAGTTTCCCGTTTAGAGTTCGTAGATCCAAAATAGGGGCCTGCATGCAATTAGGGGAAATGTTCTTCACTAAAATGCAACAAAAGTGTTGCTCTTGGGGTTCGAAGCCGTTCTTCTAGGGTCCTTGAAACATTCTGACCACTAGGCTACCTCTTTGATTTATATATATTATTTGTCACTTTAACTATTAACAACCTTCGTAGCTTAGTGGTAGGTGTGACTTCTCTATGGATTCTATGTGGTCAGATCGAGAGTGGTGAGCTTGGCCCAATGCCTTATACTGCTGCAATCTGGTGGGTCGCACGTCGTTTTGTGGGTCCCACCGTAGTGAGGCTTTAATTCAATTAAGCGTGACCTTAAATGGAAAAGGTGGGCAGTCGCATGTGGGGTGACTTAGCCATGCATATACGTATCCTTGAGCTATGAATTCCAATTGACCCAAGTGAGCCAGCTTCTTCATTTTTAACTTCATTGCTTTACTTCTACTATTATGGTGTAGGGAATAGGAACCACGACTCCTATTTTTAGTTCATTAGCGAGCAGGTAGGGGCACCAGTTACTCAAAACCAATTCATGAGCTTGGGTGTACATGGGGTACCAGCTTGCTTAGGATCGGATGGGGAAATGTCTTAAGATTGACCGATCATACTAACTTGCCTCCGAAGGCGATCCAGTGATCCTTCTTTACTCCTAACTCGAGCACAGCACCGGAATGATGCGCTCGCTTGTTTAACTAATGTCAATTAGTTTCACTCTTGGGTTATTCGCCTTCTGGTCCAACCAACTGCTCTTCTCATGCATGCACTGAGACTCCCAAAGACGTCCGTACCTAATCTCCCTCCATGTGATATCGATATTGCACCAAATTTACACGAAGAAACAAACGTATTCGCCAACCCAGTGCTATAGAAATCTTGCTTGCATGCAAAGTGATGATCGTTGAGTTATTTACTCCATTGACCCTTTGCTGCCCTCATCTTTGGTGTGGGGATAGTATGTAAGTAGATTCAAACAGTCAATTATGTTTGAGGCCCCCATTTGTTAAAATTAAGCAAGAAACCAATACTAATTTAAAAATAAACGAATAATAAAAACAGAAGGCGAAAATCAAGTAAAAATGAAGAAAGAAATGAAAAAAGGAGATAAAATAAAAAATAAAAACTGAAAACTAAATTTTGAAAACAAAATATAAATAGTAAAATAAATAAAAAATAGAAAATAATGAAAGAAGAAAAATACAAAAACAAAAACAGCAAAATGCTAAAATCTGGAAAATAAATAAATAAATAAATGAATAACAAGAAAAATAAATAAACTTGAAAACTGAAAAAATACCAAAATAAAAAATAAAAAAAATAAAAAAATAAAAACGAGAAATAATAAAAAGCATAAAATAAATGAAATTTGGAAAAAATATAAGGAAAATAAAAAATAAATAATAAAAACAAAATCTGAAAAAAATGAAAAGAAAATAAAAAAAAAAGGAGAAAATAATAGATAAAAATGAACAAAATCAAAAATTGAAAAAAAAAACGAAAAAAGAAAAGAAAGAAATAAAGAGCGGGAAAGGAGAAAGCAAAAAAGAAAGGAAAAAGGCCCGCCAAGACTTTGGGGGATTAGTCTATAAAAAGAATTTCTATGCCATTTTGAAGGGGGATTTTTTTTTCAAAAAGGAAGATTTTCTGAAAGATCAGAAGAACACTCTGGGAGCATCTTCAGAGTTCGGGGGGAACCTGCACGAATCTAGGGGGTTCAGGTCCAATTTGAAGAGAGGACCACCATTCTTCGCGAAGCCGGCATCAATCAGGTAAGGATTCGCTTCTGCTCTCTTGAGACAATTAAGCCTCTGATAGAGTCGGTCTTGATCTTGATCCGTGCAAAAAATACTCTAGGTGATAGTGGTTGCAACGTTCGCCATGAATCTTGAATTAAAGCTTTTCGATAAAATTTACATGCATTAAGTTAGCTCTTGTGATTAAATCTTTGGATAAAGAGTTAGGTCCTTTGATTCACGGTCTGCAAAGCACTGCATCCACGCTTACCTTCCACATATGCACCTTAACGTACGCGTTCAATGAATGAGCCATTTAGATGAGTTGTGATATTCTTAAGAAATATGGTAAAATGCTTCCTTGTTCTGTGCAAATTCATGTTAAAAATTGTGTATCTACTAGTCTTCGCGTAGATCAGAAATAATACATATCGATAGGAGCAGTTCAAGCACCATAACCATTAGGCTAGGCTCTGAGGGTCGAGTTCCATAAGGCCCCCATCTATGAGACCAAGCCTGGGCCAATAGGAAGAATGTAGCTCATCTCGTGTTGCTAGGTACAAGGATGAAGCTCACACATCGTTAGGGACCTTTCTCCTCAATCAAGAAAAGACGAAGTTCAAGTTGCCTAGAGAAGACATCCTCCAGGTTTGATTCTCATCTTCTCTGTCCTTCAATGACATTCTCAGTAGTGACTCATTTGGGTTAGTCGTGCCCCGATATGGTTATGTTCTGAATGGTCTCCATAAGCTAAATGGCGATTGAGATTAAAATTGAATGTCGACCCTGTCATTGTGTGGATTCATCTCAGGCTTTGAATGAGTTAGTATTCGACTAGCATAACAGAATTAAAAATGCTACACTAATGTATTTGATGAGGGTCTATGCCTACTTAATAAGGTGGGAAGAAGTTCCCGTATGCTCCTCTACCTCTAGCCATCGGTGGCAACACGAATAAATGACCGTCATGCGATTCACATCATGTATACTCGTGTTGATCCGATAGGTTGTTTCTTGCTACACAGAAGAGGAAGGCAACCTGATTGTGACGGCCGACTTACACGTGTACATGCGACAAATGGCCGGGAGACTGCATTACATACATACAGTCCTCCTGGGCATTTGGAGCCGACGAGCACTCCACACGCCACGTTGCAAGCTATAGGCTTATGCAGCTCGGCATGCAAGCGGTATGACCACATCCAGATCGGGGAAAATCGACACGATGACCTTGAATGTTCGAGCAAAAAGTCAAGGCGTATGCATGCGGATTGACGCGAGCCAACTAGGATCAATACTCTAGAGTCCTCACAGGCATGACGTAGATTCTTCAAAAAAAGCTATGACCATCATCTAAAATGGACGAAGACAATAGTGCATGTCATGGTTCGGCAGCAACGTCTTGATGTAGCAGAAGAAGACCAAGCCTATCCAGGTTCAAGAAATCATTTCCCAAAACACCCGTAGACGTTAAAGTGATGAAGGTTTGTGAGGGGTGCTCTCGAAAAAGAAGAATCGAGTACAGCTTTTATATGAAACGAGTTTACCCCCATGCATGATATACAACACATGCTGATAATGTTAAGCCCGGTAAGCATGCGATCAAACCCAAATGATGTACCACCAATTATATGACCATACCGCAAGATGCTTGGTGTTTTTGTTAGGAAGAATTTGTGTGCTCCAGAGTCATATGATGAAAATGGGGGAAGTTTAAATGGGTTCATGGTCGGATAGGTTAAAGACGACACGCTGGGTCTTGCTCAGGACGTCTAAAAACTCCCAAGCAGCCTAAGCAAACATTATGTTTACTATGCATGTTTAAATTAAAACAAGAGCGCCAAATACACGACCAAATGCTTGGCCCAGTGGCAAGGGATACCGCTTATGGCCCTTAAGACTCCAGGTTCGAAGCCCCTTTGACACCAATTCTCCTTTAGGAAATTGAGCTCAAGCCGTTCATAAGCCGCGAGCCACCACGAGCCGCCTGAGCCGCCCAAACCTCTCCAAGCCAATCAAGCCATCGAGCCACTAGACAAACCATTGAAACCCTTTCACTTTCAGTAATTGCCACTAGGTCCTTTCATTTCCAGTAATTGCCACTAGGTCCTTTCATTTCCAGTAATCCCTTGCTCTCCCAGTAATCGCAACTGGGCCTCTAAACTTCTAGTAATTATAATTAAACCCCCTATACTTCCCAATATTCCAGTTTGGCCCCTACACTCTTCATTATTTCAGTTTAGCCCCTACATTTCCCATTATTCCAAATTAAATTTCAACCAAAATTAATTTTTTCTTTTGTTTTAGATCAAATTCTTCTCATACTTTCAAATAACCTCAAACCCTTTCCCAAATCAAGTTCAAGTTCTTTTAGATTCTCCTTCTCCAGTTAAAATCAAGTTTAATTTTTCCAAGTCAAATATTTCATTTCAACCAATTCCTTTTCTCCAAAATTTTTGAATCAAGACTAATTCAAAAAATAAAATCAAGTTTAATTCTTTCTCCTATCAAATCAAAGATCAAGTTCGATTCCTTTTCTCAAAAGGTTGCAACTCGAGTTTAAATCTTTTCACCATATTTCAATCAAATCAAGTTCATTTCCAATCAAGTCCAGTTTGTTCTAAATCAAACCCAATCTTCTTCTCAATTATTTTTAAATTAAATTCTTTGGTTCTAGAAACCACTAATGAACCCTAAGCATAATCAGTTTTTTCAAGCTCACTTGATGCTTAGATTCATATGGGTCTCAAGTGCAAATCGTGAGGTTGTCTTGGGCCTCGTGGGTATATGTGGATTAAGAATCCCTTTCAAATAACCTCAAATTAAATTCCTTGGTTCTAGGTCTCATGCAATGAACCCTAAGCATGAACTGGTAGCTTTTTCTGTTGTTCAATGATTAGGAATTCATATAGGTCTCAAGGGCAACTGTAGCTGTCTTAGACCATGTGCATATGTGGACCGAAGATCCTCTTATAAATAATTTCAAAAAAAACTTTGTTTTAGAATCCCTAAAGTATCACGCGACGAACCTTAAGCACGAACTGGTAGCTTTTTCTGTTGTTCAATACTTAGATTTGTATGGATCCCAGTGCTGCCGTATTGTTCTTGGATCCTGCGCATATGTGGACTAAGGATTCTCCTTAAAATATTTTCAAAACAATCTAGCCATTTTCAAATATTACTTTTCAAGCAGCTTCGAAGGTCAAGTCTTCGAGCACGTTTTCATACACTACTTTTTAAACACTTTCAAAGGTCAAGCCTTCAAATCAAACTAGAACTACGTAAGCCTTGAGTTTCCCATTGCACCGAGGAATACGTATGAGCAGGATCAAGTCCTGTAAGGCTATCCTCCATCAAGTTATTTATTTTCACTCTAATGAAAGGGATCAAACTATTTTCAAAAATCACACACTCAATTTAAGGGTACCGTTCTTCGGAACGGGCAAATAGGGTACCTAACACCTTCCCTATTCGTAACCGACTCTCGAACTTGGAATCTCTTCCTCAAGTTAGGATTTTTCCAAGTATTTTCCCTTAAATAAAAATTTGGTGGAAACTCCACACATATCAAAGGAAAAACATTTTCAAATTTTAGCAAGTTTGTCATCTCGCAAAATTACGGTTGCGATAGTAGAGCACCGATCCTAGTAACTGATATAGCTAGTCACTCTAGGATGCATCGTTCCCACAAAGCATAGGGTAAGTGGCCAAGTATGACTCTAACTTGCTCTTTCACTAAACAGGGGCACTGAAAAGTCATGCAATCGATACGTGTTTCATGCTATGCATGGCATGCAAATCATTATGTAAGAATTGTAGCACAGGCTGTGTCCATTCTACATATCCGTTGTTTTCTTCTTATCGTCATGTAGATGCAGCAAAGGCCTAAGCCTTGCATTATTTGGTTCTATTCTATGGACATCCGACTGCATCTACTGGACCCTGTTTTTAACGAGTACTTGTTTCAGCTTTGAGTCTCAACTGTTAAGCCTGATCTTAGCCAAGGACCAAGTGGACTTCAAATACGAGTATTTCTAGCATTGGCCATCTGATAGAAATACTCTCGTGACCCGATGCTATGTCTACATTCTCTAGGCCTTTATGTCTTTGTGTAAGGAGACAGGGACTCCAATTGATTATTTAGACTGCTAGTGACTATGACTTTGCAGTCTAAACTACGATCAGGATTCAGGTCTCTCAAGCTATATGGAGTGCAATCTTGCAATGTTTAACTATCAATACTTAAGGAATCTATGTACAGTACTTGATTCTATTAAAATCAGAGGAGTGAAGCTTTTCAAAAACAAAACACCTCTGTATTTTACACTTCTTAATGTCCGCAGACCCTGACTTAGGCATTATTTGAAGATTGATTCTATGTGGCTTTGGTTGAGTAAGTGAAGCATAACGAATGGATTCAAGATGCACTGTACTTCACATTTTAACTACGCAATCATGGATCTAGAAGATCCCATGCGTGAGCTCAATAGATCAATTGCCAAGAATATAGCCACGGATGCGAGATTTTACATAAACAAGATGGAAAGAAAATTGGACTGAATGTCATCATGCAAGTTTGTGTTCTACGAATATCGGTAGAATTAATCGAATTCTTGCCAAGAATGGAATTAAACGTAGAACAAACTCATCATCAATCAATTAGGCATTTCATCTAAGGATTTCAATTAGAGTTTAAGCATGCAGTCAGCCTTATCCACACATTCCGATCTACCTCATCAAAGACTACGCTTGTTATAAAACTAGCATTCATTACAGCCACGAGGTGAGCAGAATCATCTTGTTAGAAGGGATTTCAGAAGAGTTCTGACCTGGATAAAGTGCAGAATTGATTTGCCAAAAATCTTTGGGCATTGATTCGCTTAGATCCTTGCTCAAGAGTGCCTAATGGAGTTAGGGAAGTAATGCAGAATTCTCTTCTTCACGAATAGCTTGAGCTAACCTTTCTTGAGGGGGAGAAGCTGAGTGGTTGATGCTTGGATCCGGAATCCTTGAAAACCATTGAGGGAGCAGCATAAGGGAGAGGTCTAGTTCTCAAAGAAAAATCCCAAAAATGGCCAAGCCCCCCTTTTTATATTTGAAGTTTTCTCGCCATCTATTTCTTCTTCTTTTAATTATGCCTATATTTTAATTCTCCATTTTGGTTTTTAATATTTTGCAATTTTATTTATTTTTGCTTACTACTTTTTCTTTTTTCTTTTTAGTTTTTGTTCTTTTTCTTTTTTATTTATTTATTAAATTAGTTTTTCTGATTGTATTTTTAAATCTCATTACTTTTTGTATTTCTTAATTTTTCTATTTTCTTGTATTTATTTCTTTTTTCATTTCTTTTTTCCAGTCTTCATTTTTTACTTTTTTTATTATTTTTCTATTTATTTATCATCTTCTTTGTTATTTTTATTTTTATCATTTTTGTTTATTCCTTAATTTCTGTTTTTCTTTCTTATCTTTAATTCCTTTTCTTTTCTTCTGTTTATTTTCATGTTTTTTTTTCTTGTTATTTAATTTTATATATTTTATTAATCAATTTCAAAATGGGGCCTCGAACATAATTGGGTGTTTACAGAAATTAGGTTTATTGCTCATGCACATGTGTTTGTATGTGCCTATGTGTATGTTGTTTGAGTGTGTGAATTTGTTGATTGTGTACTTTATTGGTTGGTTTGTTTTTATTTTTTATGATTGCAATGCATGTGTTGTGCATTTGTTTGTTTGTTAGTTGTTTGTGTGTATTATATTTTTTACATTTTTTTTATTTTTATGTGTTTCTATAGAGGTTCTTAGTTCTGTTTGTATTTTACTTTTGTATGTCTATTGTTAGTGTGGGTGCATGTTGATTTTTTTATGTTTTTATCTAGAATGTGTGGGTTGGTTATGTTTTGTCTTTGAATGTGTGTTATTTAGGCAAGTGTATGTTATTTTTGTTTTGTTATTTATGTTTGTGTGTAATGTTTATACATTCTTTCTTTTTATATTATTTTTGTTTGTGTATGTATATGTTTATGCATCTTTTTTTTCATGTTTATCTTTGTTGTATGTGGGTATTTATGTTGTATGTACATGATGTGTGTCTATATTTTGTAATTATGTATATATTTCTTGTATGTGTATTTGAATGTTGTGGGTAGGTTTCTTACGTGTTGGTATGTCTTAATTTATGTGTTAATCTATGTGTGTTTGTGTACCTTAATTGTGTATTTTAATTTTGTGAATACTTGTATTGTGTTATCTGTGTATGGAAATTTTTGAGGTTGTTCGTGTGTTTGCATTTTTTTTGTTTACGATTGTTAAGATTGTGTCCAATGTGTTTATTTATTAATAGAGTAAAGGGACAAATTAGTTGCTCACTTATTTATGATATTGCAAATTAGATTCTCACTTATTTATAACATTTCAATTGGTCTAAAAACTCATTCTTAGTACTTTAGTTATTAGCTTGCAAATTAGTTTTTTTAGTTATTTTTTATGTAAATGCTAGTTTAGCACACATAAGTTATCACATGACTTATAGGACGATGTTTTGATTTGTTTTTAACAAATTTGTAACCAATCCTTCATTAAATTAAAATAATACAAATTAAAGCCTATATAATAATTTTTATTTTTACAAATTAGTTTATGTATAATTTAAATTTAGTTTATACATATATTATATTATTTTATAATGATATTATTATATGTTATCTTTTTAATACGAATATTAATTATTTTATTTTATTTTTGACTTTTATTTATTGTATAAAATTAGGTAAATTTCTTGTTTAATAAATTTTATATTTTTGAAATAATTGTTACCATTAAAGTTTGTTCAATGTCGAGTTAAAATAATTTGAGTTAATTGAATTTTCATATAATGTATATATAATTATATTTAATTAATTTTTTATTTTTTAATATTAAAAAATTAATCTCATAAATTTTGTATAAATTTTTACTTTTTATCTCATTATTTATTTTTATCAAATAAAAAATAAAATTAGATAATTCAATAAGAAATAAATAATACGAAAGATAAAACATTAAAACAAATCAAATATTTAAATTATTTAGATCATCATTCTGTAATTTACATGATCACTTATGTGACATTTAACGTGTCAAATTAGCATGTTACATGAAAAATGACGAAAAGAATAATTTGCAAGACAGACTAGTAAATAAAGTATTAACGATGAGTCTTTAGACCAATTGACAATGTTATAAATAAGTGGGAATCTAACTTGCAATGTCATAAATAAGTGTGCAAGTGATTTATTCCTTTACTTTATTAACAAACAAACATAATAGACACAATCTTAACAACCCTAAATAAAAAAATAATAGCAAACACGCAAATAACCTCAAACATATCCATACACACAACATACACTCATAACATAATACAAATATTCACACAATTAAAATACACGAGTAAGGTACAAACACATAGATAAACACATAAATTGAGACATACCAACACGTAAAAAACCTACACAACAATCAAATACACATACAAGAAACATATACAAAATTAAAAAACATAGACATACACATCATGTACACATAACAAAGATATACATGAAAAAAAACAAAAGATTCATAAACACATACATAAACCCAAAAAAATAACATAAAAAAATACACAAACATTACACACAAATACAAATAACAAAACAAAGATAATATACACCCGCCTAGACAACACACATTCAAAGATAAAACATAACCAACCTACACATTCTAGATAAAAACACATAAAATCAACATGTACCTACACTTACAATAGACATACAAAATTAAAATACAAACACACAAATAAAAACATATAACGAAACCCATAAAAATAAAAGGAATACAAAAAATATATGCACACAAACACACAAATGCATAACACATGCATTGCAATCATGAAAAACAAAAACCAACCACACAAATAAAATACACAACCAACAAGCTCACATACTCAAACAACATACACATAGGAACACAAACACATGTGCACAAGAAATAAACAGTTTTTAGTCATATATTCATGTTGCTTGTTGTGTTTTTTTTTTTTCATGACTAAGTATTTGTGTTATGTGAGCATGGTTTTTTTGTGTATTGGTTGTGTCGTGTGTGATTCATTTTTCCTTGTATTTGGTTGTGTTGTGTGTGTGATTCATGTTTCCTTATATTTTTTTGTGTTCTTTATGTATGAGTATCTTTGGATTGGTGTTTGTTATTTGTAAGAGTGTGTTCTTTATCAATGTGTTTGGGTATTTTTGTTGTTGTGCATGTTTTATGTTAATGTGTTTGTCGCAACCGTAATTCCGACGAGATGACAAACTCGCTAAAATTTTTAAAAATAATTTTTATTGGATAATGTGGAGTCGCCACCAAATTTTATTTTTAGGGAAAAGATTTGAAAAAAAGCCTAACTTGATGGAGAGATTTTAGGTTCGGGAGTCGGTTACAAGTAGGGAAGGTGTTAGGCATCCTACTCGCCCATTCCGAAGAACGGTACCCTTAAAATAAGTGTGTTATTTATTTGAAAATTATTTGATCCCTTTAATTAGAGTGAATATAGATAGATTGATGGAAGATGGCTTGACAAGACTTGATCCTGCTCCTACATATTCCTCGGTGCAATGGGAAACTCAACGTTTACGTAGTTCGGGTTTGAAGGCTTGACCTTCGGAGGTGTTTGAAAGTGAACAGAGTGTTTTGAAGATATTTTAAGTAAAATCCTTAGTCCACATATGCACAGGATCCAAGACAACTACGGCTGCACTGAGATCCACACAAATCCTTAAGCATCAAACAACAAAAAAAGCTACCAGTTCGTGCTTAAGGTTCATCGCGTGAGACTTGGGGATTACAAAATGAAGTTTTTGAAATTAATTAGAAAAGGATCCTTAGTCCACATATGCACAGGGTCCAAGACAACTACGGCTGCACTGAGACCCATATGAATTTCTAAACATCGAACAGCATAAAAAGCTACTAGTTCGTGCTTAGGGTTTATTGCATGAGACCTAAAATCAATGAATGTTTAATTTGGAAACAACAAAGATAAAAAGGGAATTGGGCTTAATTTGAATTCGAAGAATTGAGATGAATTTGATTTAAGTTTAAAAAAACATTGAATAGAATGAAATACTTGATTTGAAATTCCAGGAGGAGAATTAAACTTGATTTGAATTGAAACAAAATTGATCTAGTTTGAATTGAAATGAATTGGATTTAAAATTTGAAGGAAGGAATTAAAATTGATTTAGATTGGAAAGAACCTGATTTTAAAAAAAGAGGACTTGATTCAAAATGAACTTGATTTTATTAATTTTGGACTTGGGTTAATTGGATTTAATTTTATTCGAAATTGATTTTGATTTGAAAAGGAACTTGATTTGAAATAAATTTAATGGGAAAGGAAATTGGGCATGGTATATAAAAAGATTGGGCTTGACCGAAATTAACAATTTTATTTCAAGGAAGAAATGGATTTAATCCAATACTAAGAAAATGGGATTAAGTTCAAACTAAAACAAATTGGGTTTGACCCAAACTAAGAAAATAAATTTGAAAAAAAAAACGCAGAGGTACCTATGTTAATTAAATAGGTATTATTTATAAAAAAAATTTGCAACTCATTGTAGAAGGGGCTAGCTGATCTGATTTTCCTAATTGGGCTCGCATGGAAAAGGGTTTAGCATATTGGATTTGGGCTTCTTTGCTACCCCATAATGGCCCATTGTGGCTCCAGGCTTACAGATTGCTATACGAGTGAGTTGTGGACAAAATGGTGGAAATTGAGGCTAAAATGGTTAATTAAATAGGTATTATTTATAAAAAATTTGCAACTCATTGGAGAAGGGGCTAGCTGATCTGATTTTCCTAATTGGGCTCGCATGGAAAAGGGTTTAGCAGAATTGGTTTGGGCTTCTTTGCTACCCCATGATAGCCCATTGTGGCTCCAGGCTTACAGATTGGTAATCGAACATAGAATCTAGGGGTCAGTGTGCGAGCAAGTAGACCATTGGACTGGAGCCTCTAGTTGGGATCATTCACAGCGCTAAATAATCTTAATCACAACTCAGCGAACTCATGCTTGGAGGCTGCATGGGGTTAGTTTACTTTACTTAAATATGATCCTTTGGACGCCGTGACGTTAGGATTTGGGATGGCCTATTTTGAAGACTCAGTAGGCCTCACCTTGAGTGACAAAAGCCTATAGATCCTGCTATTTAAGGGATCAAATGAGCATGCAAGGAACCCAAAATTGTGCTGCCCCAATAATTAAAACACACTGCTACTGATTTGTTTTGACACAAGTTTTTTTTTTTTAAATATTCCCATTCTCAAATGCCCATTACCGAGGATGACATTGTTAACTTTAGCATCAAAAGAAGTATCGTCCATGAAGGCTTGACAAAGTGCATGCTTCTAGTAAGAATTGCAAGACAACTTACCTTGTAGGCGGTGAAGGAATTGCATCTCTTCATTACAGTGATAACATTACATACACATGCAGCAGTGTAAATACTCAACTATGTCCGAGGTCCCAATTGTTAAAATTAATCAAGACACCGATACTAAATTAAGTAATAAATAATTAAACAAAAAAAACAATAAAATAAAATAAAGACAAAAAGAAATAAAAAAATAATAAAGAAAAGAAAAATGGAAATTTTGAAAAATCAAAAATAGCAATAAATAAAAAAATAATAAAAAATTACATAATAAAATAATAATAATAATAAGTAAATAAATAAAAAATAATAATAATCACAAAAAGAAAAAAAAGAACAAAAAACAGTAAAATAAATAATAATAAAGAAAAACTAAAAATAAAATAAACAGAAATAAAAATTGAAATAATAAACAAAAATAAAAAGACAAAATAATAATAATAATAATAATAATAATAATAATAATAATAATAAAGAAAAATAATAAAAAACAGAAATTACAAAAATATGTAAATCAAGAAATAAAATAAAATGATTATAAAAAGTAGAAAACAAAAATAAGACAAAAAAACAAAAAAACAAAAAATTTTGAAAACAGAAAAAATGGACAAAAAACAGAAAAAAAGAAATTTGAAAACAGAAAAAGGAGAACGGAAAGAGAAAAGAAAGGAGGGTGTGGATGGCTTCTGGATTCGGGAAGAGAGAAAAGGCTTCATATGGGCTACGAGAAGAAAAGAGAAGAGGCAGGCGTGAAAGAGGAGAGGGGAGGAATCCATAAGGTTGGAGGAGTAAAGGGAAGAGAAGGTTGGAGGAGTAAAGGGAAGAGTCTTGCACCAATATCACAAAAAGAGATAGCGCTTCAGGAGGAGCTGGTAAATCAAAGATGTCGACGTCCAGGTAAGCTAATTGAATCTTCTTTTTAGACCAATAGAGAATTCGCATGAAAAATAGTATGATCTTTGAACTAGGAGAAATGGTGAATTTTTAGCTAAGGCTCGTTTCGTTTGTAAATAACACTAAGCTCCATGCACCTAGAATTTTAGAACAAGGTCATGCAGGGGTGTGTCTTCTATTTCCTAGAACCAGGGGCGCAAGTACTTGTTAATTGTAATCAATGGCCCCTTAGCTCTTAGGGCATTACAGTGACGTCGACGTCCAAGAACTGTGCCTCGGATTTAGCCCTGGTTTTAGAGGGGGATGTTTCTTGAAGAGGGTTTCTCTATATTTTGGTCTTTGTAGTTCTTTTAAGAAAGTCTACAGAAAAGGTGCTTATACAGGGAGATGACCTTACATTAGCTATTTCAAGTTATTCCACGCCTTGAGCGTTGATGGTTCGAGTTTGGATTTCACCTATGATGGACAACAGTTCTTCCTGTTCTTCGCCGTCTTTGGCCTTTTATTCAAGTTCATGTTGATGACAATCGTTTGAGGTGGAAAGAAGCCTGATAATGGATTTGTGAATGGGAGTTTCTTCTGTTGTGGTCGTGCCTACTATCCCTTCAACTTTGACTATGAAATTTATTATCATGCAAGGGTTCGCTTCTGACCAGAACATGGGAGCCCCTGGATGATTCCACGATCGGTTGTGTACGTATTAGGAGGTTACAAAAGTGAGGTAAGGCACACACTAAGTTCAAGAAATTCTGCATCAGTGCCGCCGTGAAGTTTTAGGAGTTAATGTCCTGATCAGGCCGTCAATAAACCTTAGCCCCTGTGTAACACGAAGTACGGACGTGGGGATATGACTAATTCTGTTTTGCTAAAGGTTAAGTAAATCTCTGTGACATATTATGGGCAACTGAAGATTCTGTATAGAAGCAGATCCAAATCTTGAACAAAGGGTACACCTATGTCAAATTCTTTCTTTGATCAAGGTCATAGAGTTTGATATCATGCTTCTGAATCGTCATATAATTATTGTGACGCCTTATGCATGCTTTAAACAGAATTCAGAGCTTCTCTTAGATTAATTCAAAAAAGATATCGTGACCATAAAGAGGAAGTTTCTGAATCTGTCCTTAGTCTTGATTCTTAGGTTCCAGGGTCATATTTTGAAACCAAAATCGGCACGTGAAAAGGTAGGAATGTTAGTACATGCATGGGACTCCACCATTTCAAGCATTTCATGGTTTCTTGTATATTTTGTCTTTTCTACATCTAAATTGTGACCCGAGGCGTGTGCGTTGATGCAAGTTGTGTGCATTTAAGGCAACCATTGAGAAGCATTCCTAAGTCTTCATAACCGATCGCATGTCGAGAAGTATGGGTTGGCCAATTCACATGGTGATAGCTTAGGGAAGTCAAACCTGTGGTTGTAGTTTACGTGTTGAATGCACCTGCAATTCCATTCTTGTATCATCAAGTGAGCCCAAATATGGATTGAGAGGGTTGGGAGAGAATTAGAATGTGCAGGTATGGTCTTCAACAATGAGAACCGAGGTCAGTAATGGTTGGTAACGGTGGCCTCTCTACAACCACAGGCATCCAACTACAAGGCTTGGAGAAAGCCATTACATATACTTTCCAGGGGCACGTTCGCATTCCCCTCACCAAGATCGAAGGATTGGAAACCTGAAGCTACGTTGCTTGTCCATGCAGTGGTCATGAATACAAAGTTATAGAAAGAAGAAGTCGATCCCTGGTCATCATGTGAAGGGTATCACGTAATGGATACAAATCATAACTATGTTTTGGAAATCAGCGTAATATGCAAACTGGGAGTTGTGCATAAATCGGTTGGCCATAAATATAAATCACAATAAATCGAACGCTAAGGCTGAGTGGAAAAATTATGGAGTTTCAACACCTGTACATGCAGCTAGCAAAGGCTTGTAAGAAATAAATTGAAGTGTGTGTGGGACCTGTCAGTGAATCACGCCTGGAATAAAGGAAGCAGCTCATTCTCTATACATATGCAAGGTTTGTGGAATATAAACTACAAAGTTTGATAGCTCATATGGCTGAGTACATAGCTTGTCACCCTAGATCCGTAGGGTCGATCCTTACATCCTGCAAGTTATTTTGATTTCCCAATGTTATGAAATATGGTGGTTCCACAACGTAATGGGCCAAATGGTTGACTGCCCATTGTCGAGCAATAAAACTCCCTAGCCACCCACATTCAATTGGGCCAGCAGTGGCCACATTATGATTCTGTACAGGCCTAATTTGAAAACAGGCCCAGCTGATTGCATCGAATCAGGCCACAGATCAAGGCTAAGTTGTGGTTAAGCGACGTAAAACTTTCAGGTCTATATATATATATATTTGTGATTAGGTTTTGCCAGCCTGGCCAAATTAAATCCCTACAAACAGATTAAACCGAGGTCGTAATTAATCAAACCAGGTTCGTAATCGATATCAAAGCAAATTTATTTTAAATCAAACTTAATTCTTCCCTCAAATTCCAATTAATTTCAATTTCTTTCTCAAATTCAAATTAATTCCAATGCTTTTCTCAAATCCAAGTTAATTTTAAATTCTCCCTCAAATTCACATCGATTCTGAACCTTCATTTTTAAATCAAGTTCCCTTCCTCAAATCCAAGTCAAGTTTCAATTCATTTTTTTTTTCAAAAAAAAATCAATTCTTTTTTTTTTTTATTTCAAGTTTCAATTTCTTTTTTGTTCAAAACTAAATTAATTCTTTTCTCAAAATTTCAAGGTTCAATTCATTTTTTTTTTGTTCAAAACAAAATCAATTATTGTTTTAAATTTCAAGTTCCAATTCTTTTTTTTTTGTTTTTTGTTCAAAACAAAATCAATTCTATTCTTTAAATTTCAAGTTTCTATTCATTTTTTTGTTCAAAACAAAATTAATTCTTTTCTCCAAATTTCAAGTCTCAATTCATTTTTGTTCAAAAAAATTTATTCCTTTACTCATGCTTCAAATAAAATTCATGTTAGTTCAAATCCGATTTAGTTTTTTTGCTCAAGTTTCAAATCAAGTTCACTTCAAATTAAGTTCGTTCCAAAATCAGGTTCTTTTCCCTTAAATCAAATTCTGAATCAAATTCAATTCTTATTTCAAATCAAACCCAACTCTTTTCTTATCCCTATTCTTTTAAACTAATTCTTTTTGGGAATCATAAGTCTCACGCAATGAGCTCTAAATGGGAAACTGGCGGTCTTCACTACTATTCGATATTTAGAGATTCATATGGATCCCAGTGCAGCCTACGTTTTCCTCGGATCCTGTGCATAAGTGGCCTAACGATTCCTCCCTAAGATATTTTCAAAATACTCATTTTCTTTTCAAGCAACTTGAAGGTCAAGCCTTCACACAAACCAGAACTACGTAAGCCTTAAGTTTTCCATTGCACCGGGGAATACGTAGGAACAGGATCAAGTCCTGTTAGGCTAACCTCCATCAATCTATTTATTTTCACACTAATTAAAGGGACCAAACTATTTTCAAAAATCATACACTCAATTTAAGGGTACCGTTCTTCGGAACGGGTGAGTGGGGTGCCTAACACCTTCCCCATTCGTAACCGACTCCCGAACCTAAATATCTTCCTCGAGTTAGGGCTTTTCCAAATCTTTTTTCCTTAAAAAAAAATTTGGTGGCGACTCCACACAATCCAAATAAACTCTATTTTAAAATTTTAGCGAGTTCGTCGTTTCGTCAGAATTACGGGTACGACAAGCAGTAACAACCAGCAAGCCTCTACCTTATAACTCTGACCCTCTAGGAGCTATGCATGGCTAACCCAGAGCTTGAATAACCATGCAAGACTCTTGTTTCAGAGATACATACAAAGATAGTAGTTACTTCAAAAAGATTTCTGAGTATCCATGTCTTTATAGGAACTGCACTGTCCAAACATTACCAACCAAGCAACTCTACAACTTTGGTCATTTGTAAAGCTGGAACCGAAGTTCTAAAGTGAGATACCGCCTCTTTCAACATTTGTAACATCCCTTGGGCTAGGTATCAATTAAGTGAGTACGAGTTCTTCAAGTTTGGGAGCTGGTTGCCCTTGTCGTGTTAAGAAAAAAATCCAATCAGTTTCTACCATGGCGTCTCACACGAAAACTCTCGTTTGCAGCTATTTCATAGGAAGTGATCGTGGCCTTAGGTTGCCACTAATTTCTTAGCTCAATCCCAGCCAGCTACATACATACTCATAAAAAAAACCATGTGGAGATTTGGCTCATGCGACACATTAGTCATACAAAGCTCTAGGAAATCAGAACTCAGATATAGGTATTCATAGACTAAGACCCACAAGTTGATAATGCTAAAAAACTTCAAACAGAGTATGAACGAACCTGGACGAACAATGTACGCATGCTCAGAATCTTGTGCTCACATCAATGGGCGTTTTCTTCCTTCTCTGTTCGTCCTCTTTCCTTTCGGCTACCGAGCCCTCTCTTCACAAGTTCAATCTTCTCTCCTTCACTTTTCATTGAGGAATCAGTGAACTTTCTTCTATACCCCTGCTGCATGGGATTTCTTTTGGCGCCAAGAGTGGGCATATGATGGGTTCAATCACGTACTAGATGTAAGATTGTGGTCTTGTATCAATTTCCAGGGTCACCCAAAATCAGTGTGTCAATAGGAGCCAGCTTCTATTGATATCACATGGTCTTCGAATTCCTTGCCACTGAGGATTGCAGAGACTTCGCCATTGTCGACGTCCAACTGGATCAAAACCATGGGTGCACCCGAGCACATGCACGTGAACGCGATCAGGCCATGCTGGTGGCAATGAACCAGACTTCCCAATATGAACTAGAGGAATTATCCTGAATTCTTCCTCCTCCCTTCTCAACGTGCTGCTCTCCATTTATTCCTACAATCTATAAATCTCTTCCTCCTTTTTGGGTCTGAACCTGGGTCTCCTTCAAAAGAGTGGAGCTTCCCTCCCTTTACCTTTTTTATATTCCGTTATTTTTCCTTTTTCCCCTTTTTGTTATTTTTTCTGTTTTTCCGTTTTAATTTCTATATTTTCTGTTTATTGTTTTTTATTTATTTTTATTTACCTCATTTATTTACTATTTTCTTTTTCCATTTTTTCTTTTTAATTTTTAATTCTGTTCTTTTTATTTACTATTTGTATTATTTATTTCTTTCATTTTTTTTGTTTATTTTTTCTTTTTATTATCTTGTTGGTTTTTTATTTTTTTTTATTTTTATCTTCTCTTTTGATTTCTGTTTTTTTCCATTTTTTTATTATTTTACTGTTTTTGTTATTATTTTTCCAAGATGTTTGTTTTTATTTTTACTTTCATATATTTATTTTTCTATTTTTATTGTATTTTATCTTTTTTAAGATATTTTTACTTGTTTTTGTTTTTTATTTTTCTATTTTCATTTTTTTTCATTCTGACTTCTTTTTTTGTTTTTGTTATTATTTTCTTAATTTTATATTATTTCTGGTTTATTATTTTTCTTATTCTTCACTTTTCTTTTTTCTCTCTTTTTTTCTCTCTTTTTTTATTTCAATTTTTATTTTTATTTTATTATTATTTTGTTTTATTTTTGTTTCTATTTTATTTGTTTTTATTCATTTCTTTCCTTTTTATTTTATCTTTTATATATTTTATTTTTTCCTTCTGTTTTTATTATTCTGTTATCTGTTTGTTTATCTGCCTTTCTATCTATTTCTTATTTTTTCCTTTTTTAGTTTTTTCTATTTTTATTCTTAATCCAATCTTTTTCTTTTTGTATTTTATCTTTCTTGATTTTGTCCATTATTTATTTTTTGTTTTCTGTTTATTTGTGTCTCTACTTTCTGTTTATTTTTCTTCTTTTTTTTCGACTTCTGCTTTCTGCTTTTTTCTTCATTTATTTATTTATTTGCTAATTAATTTTAAGAATGCAGCCTCGGACATAATCGGGTGTTTACAGTTTGCCCCTCTTTACTCATTTTCCTACCAGATAATATGAGAAGCAATTCTCTGAATTATCGTGGTAGGAAATGAGTAAAGATGTCAACACATTATGTCTGAGGCAGGCTTTGAAGAAGTCCGACAGGTAAAATGTGGACGGAGTCCTGTTGTTGACAGGAAAGGAAAGATACCTGTTATGACGGAAAAAAAGAAAGATGAAAACCTGTTAAAAAAGGAAAAGGGAAATGAAAATGACCTGCTAAGATAGGTAAAATGTATATGGAATCCTGTTGTTGACAGGAAGGAAACAAGATACCTGTTAAGACAGGAAAAAAAAGAAAGATGAAAACCTGTTAAGACAGGCAAAGGGAAATGAAAATGACCTGCTAAGACAGGTAAAATGTAGATGGAATCCTGTTGTTGACAGGAAAGAAATAAGATACTTGCTAAAACAAGCGATATAGGAGTGGCTTGTTAAGACAGGTAAAAAGCATAGAATGACCTGTTAGGGCAGGTATGGAAAATAATGGCCTCTGAATGCATGTGAGGATGACATATGGGCTTCTTCGTCAGATGCCTTGGACAACGTATTTTGAAGTTTGTTTATCTTGAATTTAAAACAAATTACTGATTCTACCTGGAATTCGCAGGTTTCTTGAGCATTTGATAATTACTTAAAGAGAATTTGGGCAAGCATTTTGCCCTAGTTTAAAAGATTTTCAGCAATCGAGGAATGCCTCAACTTGAATTTTTATGAGCACATTTGCCTCGGTTTGAATCTTGATTTAGAATTGAAGACTGCCTCAATTTGAACTTTTCTAGGCAAGCATTTGCCCCAGTTTGGGTTTTCTTCTTGATTTGGAATTGAGGATAACCTCAATTTGAATTTTCTAGGCAAGCGTTTGCCCCAGTTTAAATCTTGATTTCAAAAATCGAAGATCGCCCCAATTTGAATTTTCTGGGCAAGCGTTTTCCCCAGTTTGAATCTTGGTTTTTCAGAATCGGGAGCTACCCCAATTTGTCTTTTTATGGGCGAACGTTTGCCCTAGTATGGATTTTTCTTTTTGAAATTGGGGATTGCCTCAATTTGTCTTTTTGTGGGCGAACGTTTGCCCCAATTTGCACTTTCTCTCAAAAATCGGGGATTCCCCTTATTTGACTTTTTCTGGGTGAATGTTTGCCCCAGTTTGAATCTTGATTTGGAATTTTTCAGAAATCGGGGATTGCCTCAATTTGAACTTGATTTTTTTAGAAATATTTTCAATTATGGTTGGTTCGGGCAACTGCTCTAGTCTTAATTAGTTTTGAATTATGCAATGGTTGAATGAGATGCTTATGTGATGCTTGAATGAATGAAAGAGGATGTGATGTTTATTTATTGCTTTTTGATGCTTGAAATAATTATTTGATGAAATGGATGCTATAGGATGAATGCATGCCATGAGGTGGTTAAAAAACCTTTTGTTTCTGTTGATTTCTGATTTTTTCACATGTCTTTTCTTGACAACCTCATAGTTGGTGTGAAGGAATCAAGAATCAGGGATGAGCTGGATCAACTCTATCTCTTGGCTTCTTGGTCAATTTTGGAATTTTCCTTTCTAGGATCTTTGAGACCCAACAATGGTCAACATTATTGAATAAGACACATTCCTTTTCTTTTGGTGGCGTTGTGACTGGCAGAAAGATGATTCTTTGGAAATAATCATGTCGTGATGCGGTGGTAGGGCATTCATTCGATTTGTCATGACTTTTCAAAATTGATCTTCTTTTCCTTTTTTACATTTTTCATATCTCTTCTTGGCATGTGCGTTATTGAGGTGTGCAGTATAATTTTCAATGGTTAATGGGAGGAAATGGGCGAGTTTTATGTGAGGTTTTGGAATAGTATATTTGGAGAAAAAGATGAGAGACGTGGGTTCGATTGCCCAAATGGCACCTTTTGATAAAAAATGCCAATGTTGCTTTTCATAATCTTGATTGTCAAATTAACCGAACTTGAGAAATGGCAAAAAATTTGCCCCAATTTTAGGAAAGATATGTAGAAATGTCAGCTTGTACTAAGATTCTTGGTTTGACCTTAATTTTTTCCTGGGTTGTTCCTTTGAGCTTCTAACCCAACAGGTCTTTTGTTTGCCCTAACTTTTGCCTAGGTCGCCCTTGCAGGTTTTCGACCTAGCGGGCGTTTTGTGCGTATGCCCTAACTTTTGCCTAGGTTGCCTTCGAGGATTGTCGACCTAGCGGGCTTTTGTTTTTGTGCCCTAACTTTTTCCTAGGCCGCTCTTTTGAGGGTTCGACCTAAGGCAGCTTTTTGTTTTTGTGCCCTAATTTTTTCCTAGGCTGCCCTTTGAGGGTTTTCGACCTAGCGAGCATTTGTTTGCTACCCTAACTTTTTCCTAGGCCGCCTTTGAGTGCTTCCGACTGAGTGGGCTTTTGTTTTGATCCTAATTTTTCCTGAATTATTTTTTGAATTTTAATCCAACCAGACCTCTTCTGATCATGACTGTCGATTATTATTTATTTTTTACCCTACTTTTGCCTGGATTATTTCTCTGACTTTAATCAAGCGGGTTTTTCTCCTTTTTTCTTGAATTTCAACCTGGATTATTTCTTGATTTTAATCCAACGGGTTTTTCCTTTTTCTTAAATTTCAACCTTGATTTTGCCTGGATTATTTCTTGATTTTAATCCAACGGGTTTTTGTCCTTTTTCTTGAATTTTGACCCTGATTTTGCTTGGATCATTTCTTGATTTTAATCCAACGAGTTTTTTTCCTTTTTCTTGAATTTTGATCCTGATTTTTCTTGGATCATTTCTTGATTTTAATCCAGCGAGTTTCTTTTCTTTTTTCTTTTTCCTAGTTATATCACTCATTGGGCCTTGCTTGGACTGTTTTGACTTTCAATTCAACGAATCTATTTTGCATCCCTAAATTTTTCCTGAATTTGACCTTTTGTCCAGCGGGATATTTACTGCTTTTTCGTTAGACAAAAATGTTCCTGTAATGCATGGTGATTCGGAATCCCTGGTTGGATTTTGCTTATTCTACTTCCTCATTTTTAATTTTTGTCTTTAAGCTTGGTTAATAAGACATTCAAAATTATTTATTACAGCAATGACATTGTCACCAACCGGTATTGATTGTGTAGGTGTAGGATAAGAAGTGGGTTGAATGATGGAAAGAATGGAAACTTTCAAGAAGTAAAGCCAATAATGTAAAGAACATGCCTAAGGAAGATGAAAAATGTAATTTTTGTATTATTCTTTGAGATTTATTTACAAAATATTAACTTTTGACAAGTACGAAAAATCCTGGATGATTTTCTCAGTATAAGGCATCTCATTGTGTTGCTCCTATTTCCTTCCCCTAGCTGCTGAACTCTCATGATTCGGAAATAGATTATTTTGTGTTAGGAGGAAGCTTCCCAAAATCCAGCCATTTTGCATCGATCAAGCTTTGCACCTTATGCTTCAGTGCCAGGCAATCCTCTGTGGAATGACCAATGAATCCCGCGTGGTAGTCACATCTGGTGTTTGCATCATACCATTTGGGATATGGTGGTTCTTGAGGCTTTAGAGGATAAGGAGCGACCAGCGAGCTTTGGATCAGTCAAGGTAATAGCTCAGTGTAGGAGATCGGAATAGGGTCGACCTCCTCTCCTTTTTCTGGCTATGGCTAGGATTTTGGCTCGTGGCTTGTGTTTGGGTCGTGTATGATGTTGGTGGTCGGGTTTGTATAGGATAGTTGTAAGTTGGATGCTAGGGTGTTTGGTAGGTGGTGGCGATGTAGGCTATGGTGTATAGGGTATATATAGTGGTGGTTGGAAGCCAACTGGACCATAATGTGCCACCTGAGGAGTGTATTCGGATCCCACTGAAGCCTTAGTTGTCTTGGACCCTGTGCATATGTGAACTAAGAATCGTTTTTTTAAAATAATTTCAGAAAAACCTCGTTTAGGAATCCCAAGTCATACGCGATGGGCTCTAAATAAGAATTGGCAGTTTCACTGTTGTTCGGTGTTTAGAGATTCGTATGGGTCCAAGTTCAGGCCTCGTTTGCATTGGATCTTGTGCATATATGGACTATGAATCCTTTTTAAATAATTTTAGAAAAGCCTTGTTTTGGAAACCCAAGTCTCACGCGATGGGCTCTAAATAAGAACTGGCGGTTTCACTGCTGTTCGGTATTTAGAGATTTATATGGGTCCCAGTACAACCAGTTGCCTTGCACTCTATGCATATGTGGACTAAGGATTCCTTCGAGACATTGAAAATACTTTCAAAATCATACCTCAAACTTTACCTCCGAAGGTCAAACCCTCAAACCAGAACTATGTAGCCTTAAGTTTCCCATTGCACCACGGAATACATAGGAGCAGGATCAAGTCCTATCAAGCTATTTTCCTACAAACATATTTATTTTATTTCTAAATTAAAGGGATCAAACAGTTTTTTTTCAAAAACATCGAAATCGCACACTAAGTTTAAGGGTACCATTCTTCAGAACGGGCAAGTAGGGTGCCTAACCCCTTTCCTACTCGTAATTGACTCCCGAACCTAGATTCTTCCTCAAGTTAGGGTTTTTCCAAATATTTTCCCTTGAAATAAAATTTGGTGGTGGCTCCACACAATCAATTAAAATTCTTTTCAAACTTTTTAGCAAATTCGTTGTCTCGTTGTAATTACGGTTACGATAGTATGCATGCTGAATATGAGTGTTTGTTGTATGTGTGTGTATGATTTTTGTTTTTATTATTGTATATTGTTTGTATGTGTATTATTTTATGTGTTTGTTAGTTGAAAATAAATTTTTTGTTCGTTTATGTTATTTGAATATGTTTGTGCATGTGTATTGCTTGTGCAGGTGTTTGTTTGCGTTTTTTGTGTTGTTCTTTTAAATGTCTATATATGTTGTTTATATATGTATATTTATTAATTGTGTGCTTGTTACGTGTGTTGTTTAAATGTGTTTGTGTATGCATTTGTTGTCTAAGGTCTATTTCTTTATGTCATTTTTTATGATTGTGTTTCTTTGTTGTTTGTGTTTATTTGCTATGTTTTTTGTGTGTGTATGTTGTATGCTCTTTATTTGTATGTTGTATACAAGTGTATGTTTGTTGAATGTATGTATATAATTATTGTACATGTGTTGTGTTTGTATATTTGTATTTCGATGGTTTTTTTGTGTTGTATCAACTTCAATTGTGTGTGTGTGTGTGTGTGTTTATTGTATCTAAGATTTACAAGCATTCTTAACCTACTATAACCAAATTCTAAAATACTTTACAATGGTTAAATCTGAATTTTAACTATTCTAATTTATTACAATAATGATCAAGTCTTCAACTATCTTCAAGTGTCCTTGTTTTCTTTGGATCCAAGCTGCACCTGCATGAGATAAGAGAAGAAAATCTTGTTTCCCAAACACAAGGAAAGGTTAAAGATTTAAATTAAATTTTTCCTTCCCTTTCTAAGTGTTTATGCGTGAAGGTTTATATACATCAATTTGTATGTTATGTATGCATATGTAAGTTGTATGTGTGCTTGTTGTTTGTGTATGATGTACATGAATGTGAACATCAATCTTAGGCCGAGGCTTCTCTAAATTAAATCAAACAAAAAAAGAAGGGAGAAATCTAAAATAAAAATAATGACAATAAATAATAATAAAGATAACAAATATAAAAATAAATAGCAAAAGAGAAGGAAAGAAAAACAATCAAGCCTAGCAGATGGTCCAGCAAAAAAGAAGAAAAAAGAAAGAAGAAACAACAAAAAGCAAAAAACAATTTGGGCTCCAAGATGGATAAATGGCCAGCTGATCCCAAAGGGAAAAAAAGGAAAAGAGGTGGCAAGTCAAGGCTGTTAAGAAGCCATTAAAGCTTAGTTAGTCGGTTAGGAGAAAAATCATGGTTAATTAATATAAGTTAATCCACTTTGGAAGATATAAATGGGGAGAGGTAAGCTCTTCAAAGGGGATTCCATTTTTTCTGCAAAGAACTTCCCAAGAGCACAAAGAACTTTTCTACTTCTCTTGACTTCTCTCTACTTCTCAAAGTTTTGTGAAGCCTCTCTCTACTGCTCTAGACCTATCTCAGTTTCCTTCACCTTCCTCTCGAATCATCAGTTTTCATTTCCTCTTAGCAGCATTCTGAAGCTTCTCTTTACTCTGCTTGCTGCTTCCATTCCTCTGGTTCTCTCGCTACTACAGATACAGCAAGAACTCGCCACACCTACGAAGAATCAATTTTGCACGGAATTTGTTCTAGTCTCAATTGGAAGGCGTTCCTTGAATTTAGCTTTATTCAGGTCAATACTCTCATCTAATTCCTCCTATCTATGTGCCTTAATCATCACATCTCTTTGTAAAGCTTGTTCTATTTATCTAGCAACTAGAATAGATGCTGCATTGTGACGAAATGTAGGAGAAGTAAATTAATAACATATAAAAACTCCAAATGCACAAGTGATTCTTATTTTTGGTTTGAATCCTAATATGAATTTTTCGGATAAGATTCACACCCAATTGATTAGATTGCTATGTTAAGTAGGAAAGGAGGTCTTATATGTGATGGAATGCTACAACGAAATTAGATTAATCACTGTATATGTTCTGTCGTTGCTTTGCTTGAACCTTATTCTAAAGTTCTTTACTAAATAATAGATAACTTAGGTAAATTTGAGGGTAGCCTGTTGTAAACACTCCATTACGTCCGAGGCCCAGTTTAAGTCAGTTAGTGAATAAATCCCAATTACAAACCCTAGGAATGTCACAGAAGACAGACAAGCAGAAAACAGAAAAAACAGACAAACAGAAAACAGAAAACAGAAAAACAGAAAACAGACAAACAGACAAACAGACAATAATGAAATATAAAAATTTTTGGGAAATGATAATAAAATCATTTTTTTAAATTAGACCTAAATCGAAAAAAATAATAATAAAAAAAAGAGAAAAGAAGGAAATGATGATAAACATAGTTTCAAAATCATAAAAATTTTAAAACTAAAGAAAAAAAAGTCAAAAATCTAGAATTAAAAGGAAAATTCTAAAAGAAATAGCAAAAACCCAAAATTTTTAAAATCCTAAAAAATATAAAAGAAAACATAAATAAAAAGTAGAAATAAAAAATAGGAAACTAATAACTAAAACATATTAAAAATCTGGAATTTTAGAACTTTTTAAGAAAAATATAAAATTCTGAAAAAAAAAATTCAAAAATCAATACAAAAATAAAAAAGAAAAAAGGCGAAAGAAAAGAAAAGAAAGTCAGAGGGGGTCAAAATAAAGATATAAATAAGGGCAGGGGGCTCAGAATTAAGGGTTAGATATTTTTTTCTCTTGGAGACGCATTCACAACACTAAGCGGATAGAAGACGCTAGGGGGAAGGGATTGAGGCTTTAACCAACTTCTGAGAGAGTCGCCGGAGAGGGGTAGAAACCGGAGAGCGTGAACTTTTGGGAGAAGTTTCTGAAAGAGGAACCGCATCCCTAGGAAAAGAAATTGTTCCATCAAGAAGCTAGAAATCTCCAAGTGGATTCAGGAAGCAAGAGTCTCAAGAACCACTCTGGACGTAGAGAAACCAATCCGATCAATGTCTCGAACTCGATTTCTTAGGCTCTACAACAGGTTAGTCATTGAATTCTTACCATAGAATTCATGCCAATGCATTAATACAAAATTGGATCAAGAATTTTATCATCAATTTCGTTTTAAAGATTGTGTAAGAAGAAATATACAACATTCTTGATATACTGATTTAGCGTAGTTTAGTGTTGGTCTCAGTTTGCTTGAAAGTCTTGCATGGCAGCGTGCATGGTATTCGTGGTAATGATCGGTTTAAATATGTTGCATTAACCTTGAATCGGGTAGGGGGAGAAAGGCTGATTTAGGTGTGTAAAACTTGACTTAGAAGGTGTGGAAGGCAAGAAGCTTGAAACCCTTTGTTTTTGCATGATTAATGCATGATTAATGTATCTGTAAACTTGAGTTGGAGGGTCTAGACTCCGTATTTCATGAAGCTCCCAGGGAGAGGTCTGATCATGTCCTAGCGATCGGGAAAAGGGAAATAAAGAAGTGCTTTGTTCGGTTATAGTAAAAACAGGGGAGATAACACGAGTAGGAAGTGGGCCAAAGGGTGAAAGACCATCCTTAGTTTCAGCTAGAATTGACCAAATATACCTTAGGGATCTCTTTGCTCCTCAAGAAACAGGACGCAAAAAGGGGTGGCTGGATCATGCTCAGCCCTATAAATGCAGAGAAACAAATTTATCCAAAATCCTCTGCTTATCAAACACCTATAGAAGCTGAATGATAAGGAGAGATTCAGCAAAAGAAAGCCTCATGCGGGATACGATTCTCCCAGAACCTTGTGAAAAATGGAACATACGCTACCTAAGGCTTTGCCCATACACATTCCCTTACGCTTGCACCAAAGCAGGCTCCTATAACCAGGGTACTTACACGCGATTAGAGTCAATCGTTTAGGTAGATGGACTCTAGGGACCCTAGTAGCCCAGAAAAAGGCCTTCAAGCAGGGGAGATACCCAAAACCAAGGCCATCATTTATGTAAACTTTATACCCCATCATGAGGCGGGGTCAGAGCGGAGTTAAGAAGAGGCATCATCAAGGTCGTTAAGGGCAAGTATCAAAGCTGAACCATGACCCTCACAAATGGCGTAGGAATATGAACTAGCAAATTAGGTAACGAAAAGAGAGGGTGTTCACCTATTCGGGGAAGATGCAAGGTCTAAAACTTAGTCAGCCCTGCCCTGCGCATAGTAACAGTAGCTGAGAAAAAACATGTGGGATTGCATTTGTTGAGCAAGAGCTTACCTGGAAAGGCCTAAAATCTTGCCATACATATAAGCCTTTTAGAGAATATTAGCGGTGGTGTCTGGGTGCAGCACTCTTAGGTCAACTCAGTGTAAGTTTAGAGAGCCATGCAGCCCATGCTAAAAGCTAAGGCATTAACCGAAATGTAGATGCTATAGGTCACGAAAGAGCACTAGGCGCAGTGGTCAACATGCTTGCCTTCAAACTCCAAGGTCCCCTGTTCGACACCTACAAGACGTCTTTTGTATATTTAATCCACATCCCTTAAATCGTCACTATGCAAATGAGTAATGGAATACTCCTGAAGAGTAATGGCCAGATGAGGATTCAGTACTAATGGTGAAGTAGTTGGCCTGTGAAGTCTCTACCCTGAGTTCGAACCACACATTCTGCATTTTTTCCTCTGCCTATGAACTTGGCATGTGACTCTGCTTAGACACTTACTAAATTGCCCATGGTCCATTTCCGAGCGCAAATAAGTCAAGCACGAGAAAGGACAGCACGCACAGGGAATCCCACAAATTCCTGACTTTGAAAGACAACCTTGCCCACTTGGGGAATCCCACAAATTCGATAGGCCCTTACAGATAAATTACAAGACTACCCTAAAGCTTTCGTAATTCCTATCTGTCCCAAAATCGAAAATTATCTTCATACCCCTAGAAATCCACTTAACGCCTCTTATGTCCCTAAAATTAAAAATTCCAAAAGAATTAAATAAAAACCAAAATTCCAGAAATTACGTAAAAAAAATAGGAAAATAAAAAATATAGAAAATAGGAGAATTCCAAGAAATAGAAAATAGGAAAATAGAAATATAGAAGAATTTATAATAAAAAACAGAAAATTATAAAAAATTAGAAAATTATAAAAATTAATAAAATTTCCAGAATTAATAATAAAAAACAGAAAATTATAAAAAAATTAATAAAATTTCCAGAAATAAAAAAAAAACAGAAATTACAGAAAAATAATAATTTCTAAAAAAATCCAGAAAATTAAAAAATCCAAAATTCATAAAAATCCCATAATTGCTAAAAATTACATTAAACCCCCAATTGCCTCAAAATCTAGTTTTCTTTTATCCTATGACCTACATTAATTGCGAAGTATTTCTTTTTTTTTTTGTTGAAAGTTTAAAAAATCTTTTTCAAGTATTTTAGGATCTTCGAGTCTCACGCAATGGGCTCTAAATGAGGAACTGGCGGTTTACCTGCTGTTCAACATTTAGTAGTTCGCATAGGTCCTTCTGCTGCCTTAGCCGCCTCGGGCCTTGTGCATGAGTGGACTTGAGGTCTTTTTCAAAAATTAAAAGAAAAAAACATCTTTCCCTAAATATTTTGGGATTCTAGGTCTCACACAATGGGCTCTAAATGGGGAACTGGTGGTGTACCTGTTGTTCAACATTTAGTAGTTCATATGGGTCTCTGTGCTGCCTTAGCCGCCTCGGGCCTTGTGCATGAGTGGACTAAAGATCCCTCCCAAAAATAAAATCTTTTTAAACAGTAACATTTTCAAACGTTCTTTTAAAAAAAATCAAAGGTCAAGCCTTCACAAACTAGAACTACGTAAGCCTTGAATTTCCCATTGCATCGGGGAATACGTAGGAGCAAGATCAAGTCCTGTCAAATTATTTTTCACATAAAAGGGGTCTAACAATTTTCGAAATCACACACTCAGTTAAGGGTGCCATTCTTTGGAACGGGCGAGTAGGGTGCCTAACACCTTCCTCACTTGTAACCGACTCCCGAACTTCGAGTCTCATTTTCTAGTTAAGGTTTTTCCAAACTTTTCCCTTAAATAAAATTTGGTGGCGACTCCACGTTAATCAAATCAAACTCATTTTCAAAAGTTTAGCGAGTTCGTCGTCTTGTCGGAATTACGGTTGTGACACCTGTTAATGTAAGATGACATAAGAAGGTTCTTTTGAAGGATTCAGTTCAAAAATGAAATCAGAATCTCTCCATTCATATGCCTGGAGTTTTAAATTCTGCAACAACTGGTAATCAAATGATGTAAATATGAGAAAATTGTTTTAGCTCCAGGTCAGTGCCATTGATTTTTGATCAGGTCTAGATTTGCTAGTCAAATCCTCTAGAGGTAGCACCCATATCTACTGAGATGAGAAGTTTTTGATAGAACAGGTAACTAGACGAAATGGTGCAGTTAGCCATTTCCGAAAGAGGTATGAGGATCGGGTCTTTACCCAATTAAGTTACTAGTCATCACTATGAATCACCCTAATATTGAAACCTTTGTGAAGTTCTGCATAAAACCAAATGAGGTCGAGGAGACATCATCCTCTGCTAGGCCTCGGGAGGAGGCAAACAACTTCTGTTTTGTAAGTCAAGATTAGAAACCTTTAGTGACCCCTTGAGCTCGTCACCAAAACCTGATCTAATCCTAATACTCTAATTTGAAAAATTATGCAGATTGATACTTCTGATACTGGAAGACCAAGGAAAAGAATGAGAATGGTTGGTAAAACAGCACCATATCACCTGTCACAGGCTCCTTTATAGTTTGGCTTTCCTAGTCCACAAATTCAACCTCAAGGATGTCAACAGCATTCCTCCACATCTCCATTCTAATACCTTTACACAAGTGCAATGTCTAGTTTTGTTCTAGATTCAACCTCAGAATCGTCAGGCAGTACTGATAATATTCCGAGGTCAAAAAGAAGACCTGAGAATCTTGATGAGCAACTTTTACAACAAATTGATAATTCAGAAGATTACTTCCTCTTAGATGGAAGTTCTCCCATGATTGTTGGGCCTGATCCATGTCAAAAATGGGAGAGAATAGTTAGCTACAATTGTAGGGAAGTTCCATG
This sequence comes from Canavalia ensiformis, assembly GCA_026541065.1. Lineage (NCBI taxonomy): Eukaryota > Viridiplantae > Streptophyta > Magnoliopsida > Fabales > Fabaceae > Canavalia > Canavalia ensiformis. Next base: position 381,526 of record JAMKYM010000906.1, on the reverse strand, counting down.
TATTGAAATAGAAGAAGTTAAAACTATCTTATGATACTTTTGAATGTGCTCCAGAGGGTTATTTTTGTCTTGAGGAGTTTTAATGATCCCTTGAGCACTAAAAGTGGTTCTGGTGCTTCCTCAACTATCCTAAATTAAACATCTAGAGAGGCAAACCATACTATTAATGAGAACATAGGCTCACAAGGTAGCTCTGTTGACTAAGACAAGAAGACTTTGGAATACAGAAGTGTAGAAAATAATTCTAATGCTGTTGAGCCTAAACAGGTCCCTATTGGTCTCAATAATCAGAGAAGTTTCATATTTTGTATCTTAAGGACCATAAGCTAGATAGGAAGAAAATGGGTTGGGAAAGCTCAGGAGGAAAAGTTGAATGTTTGTTTTAGCTCAGAAGGAAATTTGTAGATTCTGGGAATATGTGGAGGTTGTAGCAGTGAACCTACACTAGTCATATTGTGCAGAACCTGAAATACATGAAGATTAAGCAGGAACTAGTTCATGCACATTTCATCTTGGCTTCGTCTAGAGAGAAAATGCTCTTATATGATAAAAGGGAACCGAGGGATATAAGAAGGTGTTCCTTTAGTTGCATTCAAAACACTTGTTGTTGGATCTTATCAAGCTCCAGTGTCCAGTTCAGCTCCAATGCTCAGGTTCATTCCCACTAATAGTTCTCCCTATGGAAAATGATTTTGTGTGAGGGAGAAATTCAAATCCAAGCTACTTGAAGAAAATATTATTCCTATTAAGACATACTAAGAGCAGAAGCATTTCTATAAGCCTGGTGAAGCTGGAAGGCTACTGCCTATTCGGGAATATTTTGACTGAGGCTCAGGCACAAGAAGTTTTCCTCCTTAACGTATCTTCTCATGATGGAAGGAAAATTTTGAGTTCCTCATTTGATAGAAGCCTGTATGATGGTGTACTCAACTTTTAAGGATACTACAGGTAAAAGTGGATTGGTATGCAAAGTGAACTTAGAGTTCTAATTTTCTGAATGGAGCATTAGAAGATGTGTACCTGAAACTTCTACATTTGGTTGCTACAAAGTAAGAGAATTTCCATGGCTCCAATGTAGTGAACAAATCCTAGGCAGTGATTATGATTAGCATGATTTACATATCCACTAAATCTTCCATAAGCCAATTAAGGTCATCTAGTAGAAAACTAGCAAGGCACAGGAATCATATCACCAAGATCAATACAGTAGCAGGCCCAACTATAAGTTAGATAAACCTTTGAGTTATAAATTCAAACCTGTTAGCAGCAACCTGATACAGTGAATAGGAAACTGCAGAATCCTATATTTCCTTCTTCAGGTAGAATTTCTACTCTTAATGCCTCTTGCAGTGAGTCAAATGCTAATGCCTATCAGCAGTAACCTGATACATTAACCACAAAATTGCAAAATTCTGCATTGCAGTCTTGTTGTAGAATTTCTACTCCTGGTGTTTCTTACTTCAAATCACATGCCAAATACCTGTAACAATTATTATTTGGATTATACAGTAACTAGGAGAAGAAGACCATATAAGAACTACATGTAGAAGTAACATATAGCTCCCTATTATATGCTGCAGCAAACACTACTCAAATTGCCCCAAGTCATGTATCCATAGTCCTTGGGCTTCTTGATAGTGAGGATGGAGAGGGCAATGCATCAAAACAAGAAGTAAATTTTTCAGAAGATAAATCCAGGCTATTAATCAACGATGTTTTGTCTTCTACATTAGCTAAATTATTTACCTTCAAAGTCTCCAAATATACCCAAAGTCTAGCTGATAAAGCTCCAGAGTTTTCAAATGAAGATAATGATGTGCATGAGAACAGTAATCAGATGACAAAATGTCTCAAATCATGTCACTGACAGTGAGCAATTTGGTCATATCCAAGTATTGGTTTCGACTGATATTTCTTTGGAAAGTGGAGAGAAAGTAAACACAGGTTCTGAGAATGAATATTTAAAAAAAATACTGCATAAGAATCTGTACAAGACGACTAGTTTTCGATGCAGAAGAAGATCAAGATGAAGTCTGCATTGAAGTTGGTGATTTAGAGGAACATAATTCAAGAGTGGGTTTTATGGACAAAGAAGGTAGAAACAACCAAGTAATTCACTTACAGTGAGCAATTTCGTCATATCCAAGTATTGGTTTCGACTGATATTTCTTTGGAAAGTGGAGAGAAAGTAAACATAGGTTCTGAGAATGAATATTTAAAAAAAATACTACACAAGAATCTATAGAAGACGACTATTTTTCGATGCAGAAGAAGATCAAGATGAAGTGTGCATTGAAGCTGGTGATTTAGAGTAACATAACTCAAGAATGGGTTATATGGACAAAGAAGGTAGAAACAACCAAGTAATTATATGTAAAGAAGAAAAACCAAATTTTATGTTCTTGATCTAGTACCTTCTGGTAATACAAATACTTCCACACCAATCAGTAAGTAGTACCCATAAACTACAGTAAAAAGTTCATTACATTCAAGATCTTAATTTCTTGCTAACTAAATCCATAGTCATGGTCATCCAAAATATAGAAAAATCCCCAATCCTTGGGCTTGATTACTGGGCTTACCAGGCCCTTTGGATCCCTTGAAGCTAGGTTGGTATTGGTTATTTGCTTGAAAGGACTGTATTGGAATACTTGCAAGTTGTAGGTAAGCTTTTGCAATCTACCTTGCAGAAAGGACAGGGATTTCCTAATACAAATTCTTTTTCTCAAACCACTCGGGGCCCACGGAACCCGCTACATTCCTTTTGACATATGATTGACACATGGTCTATTTAGTTGGGTGCACCCAGTATTTAGAAAATATCAAGGTCTCCTTTAAATTAGGCGCTTTTTATCCAAATTTTTAAAATATTCTCTAGTATTTTAATACTCCTGGATTTCATGCAATGAGCTCTAAATGCAAACTGGTAACATACCCTATTGTTCCATGTTTAGAAATCATATTAGTCTTAATCCAACCCTTGTTTGCCTCAAACTCTGCATATGTGGATATAGGAAAACATTTAAAAATCAAATTTTCAAAATACGTCTTTAGTTTAAAATAATCCTGGATTTCACGCAATAAGCTCTAAATGCAGACTGGTAGCATACCCTATTATTCAATATTTAGAAATCATATGAGTCTCAATGCAACCCTCATTTTCCTCGGACTCTATGCATATGTGGATCCAAGAAAATATTTAAAAATCAAATTTTGGAAATACGTTTGTAGTTTAAATAATCTCGGATTTCATGCAATGATTTCTAAATATGAATTGGTGGCATACCTTATTGTTTAGTATTTAGAAATCATATGAGTCTTAGTGCAACCCTTGCTTGCCTTGAACTCTATGCATATATGGATCCGGGAAAACATTTAAAAATCAAATTTTTGAAATATGTCTATAGTTTTAAATAATCCTGGATTTTACGCAATGAGTTCTAAATATGAACTGGTAGCATACCCTATTGTTTAGTGTTTAGAAATCATACGAGTTTGATTGCAGCCTTAGTTTGCCTTAGACTTTGTGCATAAGTGACTCCAAGAAATGATCTAAATATTTCTTTCCTACCACTCTCAAAAGAAAATTTCAAAATATACTTTCAAAGCATTTTAAGATTCTAAGTATCATGCGATGAACTCTAAATGCGAACTAGTAGCATACCCTACTATTCTGTATTTAGAAATCATATGGTTCCCAGCGCAACCGTCGTTTGTCTTGGACCCTATGCATATGGGGATTAAGAATTTTTAAAAAATATTCAAAGCACTTTCAACCTATCTCCCAAGTTGATACAAACCTTACTTTCTTCAATTACCTTTGAAGATCAAGTCTTCAACCAGAACTAGGTAGCCTTGAATTTCCCATTGCACCAGGGAATACGTAGGAGCAAGATCAAGTCCTATCAGGATATTTTCCACAAACCTATTTATTTCTATTCTATTTAAAGGGATCAAACCTTTTTCAAAAATATCAAAATCACACATTCAGTTTAAGGGTACCGTTCTTCGGAATGGGGAGTAGGGTGCCTAATACCTTCCCTACTCGTAACCAACTCCCGAACCTAGAACTCTTCCTCAAGTTAGGGTTTTTCCAAATATTTTCCATTTAAAAATAAAATTTGGTGGTAGCTCCACGATCAATTTAATTCTTTCTAAAATTTTAACGAGTTCATCATTTCGTTGTAATTATGGTTATGACAGATGGCGACTCCACTGAGGACTATTGAGAGTTAGACCCATTTATAATTGAGTGTGTGTATTATTGTATTGATCCTTTTTCTATTTATTTATCTGTTTATTCATTCATCACACAACCCTAGGATAGACAAATTTAAAATTGCCATATATATGTTGTGCTTTCCCCAATTGCAAGTAGCCCAAACCACCAGCAGCCATAAAAGGTTTGTATGCCCTCCGCAAACAATTGCACGCATATATGCATAAACAAGAGTGGGGCCCTACACCTGGGTCTGAGTGAAGCCTAGGATAGAGGGGTCTAGTGATGTCACTTTGGACGCATGTCCTGTTTGACTATCACGAAAGCTCTAGCTAAAGTGCGTCCTTTTCATATGCCTTGCAACTGGTAGCATTCCCTACTATTATAGCAAGCATTATGAACTGCAACTTGGCTCGAGTGACCTTTATACCTCATGATTACAAACCACCTTCTAAGAGGTTCATTCATTAGAAGTCCTAGATCAATAGGACAAGTTGCCAACATAGGACACAAGGAAGGCACACATCCCTCTCATGATGCCTAGTTTATATGTTTGTTCACGTCCACTTATTTAAACAAAATCATCCAAAATGCTAGAGAGGAGATGAAATTTGAAAGTTGGGGATATAAAGAAAAACGAGAGGGAAAAAGAAAGAAAAGCAAAAACACAAAAACAAAAAATAGGAAAAAAAAAAGAGACAAAAAAATTAAAAGGAGAAAAAAAGAAACGAGAATGAAAAGAAGACGAAAAGAAAGAAACAAAAAGAAAAAGAAAGAGAAAATAGAGAATAGAGAGATAAAAAATGAAAGAAAGAAAGGGGTTTAAGCCGAGCCAGTCAAAATGACAATAATAAAACTATTTATATCAATTTGTGTTATCATATACCATGCATTACGTTATTTCGGCAAATATCTAATTCATCTATTTCTTTTTCGTTTTTTTAGGGACCAGATTCTCGGTAATATTCAAAAGAGGTGAAATGGAAATTAAAGTAGAATCCAGACAGTTAAGGAAGAAAAGACGGGTCGAGGCCAAATCTGGTGGATCTGGCTAGTTTGGAAACATTTGGAAACAAATTGTCAAGTATGTAACAGATGTCCTTCGCAAAGAAGTGTGGGAACATTTTGAGTCTGCTGAAGGTTAAGGTACAGGAAGATGCAATCACAGCGTTGGTGCAGTACTACGACCCTCCCCTCAGATGTTTCACTTTCTTCAACTTTCAGATGACACCTAACCTGGAGAAATATGAGCAAATTCTAAGTCTACCATTAGAAGGTAGCAAGCCATATAACCACCTGGAACATCATTCTTCATTCCAGACTATCGCACACGCTCTAGACCTACAGTCTCGTGATCTTTTGAAGGATTACCAAGAAAGGAATCAGGCCAAGGGATTTTCCAAGGAGTTCCTAAAAGACTATCTGCATCATTTGGCCAATAATAACTGGTGGGTTGTTTATATGGACGTGCTAGCCTTTTCCATATACGGGCTGGTACTTTTCCCTTGTGTAAACACTCAATTATGTCTGAGGCCCCCCAATTAGTAAAATTAATCAAGAAACTAACATTAATTTAATTAAAACAGAAAATAGAATAAATAGATAGAAGCAGAAAGCGGAAAATATGATAGAAAAAAAAAAAGAACAAAATATATAAAAATGACAAAAAAAAAGAAAACAATAAATAAAATTTTTGAAAAAGATGGAAAAAAATAGAAGAAAATAAACTGGAAATAAAAATAAAAAGAAAATAAAATCTGAAAAAGAAAAAATAAATAAAGATTAGTAAAACCAAAAAATAAAGATATATAAAAGAAAAATAGTAGAATGGGAAAATAAGAATAGATTTAAAACAATATAAAATGACAAAAACTAAACAAAGAAAAATAAAAATAATGTGTAAAAGGATAAATAAGTAATAAAAAAAATTGAAAATAAAAAGTAAAAAAAAAATGAAAATCGAAAAAAAAGAGAAATGAAAATACAAGAAAATTTAACAAAAATAAAATAAAAATAAAAATAATAATAATAATAAAAATAAATAAAAAATAAAAAATAAAAAATATAATTAATTAAAATACAAAAAGGGAAGCGGAAGAATGAAAAAGGCTATAAATAAGAGGAAGGGAGCAATTCGGCGGGAGGAGGTTGATTTTCGAAAATTTTGGAAAAAAGAAAAAGGGAAGCTTCTTTTTGTTGCTTCCTCAAGGGTTCAGGATTGAAATCTCTTGGCTACTCTCGCTCGTGGAGGAAATCAGAGGCAGCAGATGAAGGTTATTCTCCAAGAAGATTGAGAGATCTTTTGCATTATCTCCACCAAGAAATCTTCCATGAAGTAATTCTTGAATCTCACGAAGACGCATCCCTTGATCTTGATCGGTTACATCGTGACGAACAGAGAAGAAGAATTTTGTCTCGGTCTCACAGGTTTGTGTTCTCCCTTTATGCTTCAAGTAGAGTAATAATCGTAGCTGATTACCGCCTCATTTAAGCATATGTGTTACTGCTATTGGAATGGATCATGAATAAGAACGTTGTGAATCGATACTTGTACTTCTGTATTTGCATAATTTGGAATTCTAACGGATCAAGAATCATTTAGATGAATTTAGATTCAGTTTTATCCTATGAGTTGAGCTCCAAAGATATAAGAACACCTCTACGTTTCTATATCAGCTTATGTTAAGAGTAATTTGTCTATGAAGTCCTTGGATTATTTAGCGTCAAGATGTGAGAGGTTAAGGTGAATTGGTCCAGGGCCATAAACCTCCGGTTCGGCTTTGATTCAGTCCTGTTTGTTCTTGATTGCATCGTAATTGATGGGACGATCATGATTACGTGTGGCTGTGCATGCAAAATAGAATCTGTCCACGATCGTATGACAAAAATCTCTTTTGGATTTTCTCGTCAGAGCATTTACAAGAAAGTAATCTGAACAACTGCAGATTATTACCACCTGATAACAGGCGATGCTTCAATGCAGATTTACGCTTGAATCTAATACATTCTACCCGACGAATCAAGGTTCTTTTCCAAGCGTGAAAGAACTATCATATTCAAATTCCATGCATCGGGAAGCCGGGGATGCTATGAGTTATGGATTCAAGGTGGATACTCTTGAATGAAGAATGGAACCAATATGCTGCGAGCCTCTCTAACCAATATGTGGGCATCGTATTTCATGCTTCCAATCCAGCAACCCACAACAAAGAGCCATGATTATCAGCTTCCACAACTCCAAGAGGACGATGAGAGCTAGTTTTAAGCTCAAATTCCAAGCCAAAATGTTCAATAACACATAATACATTGCTAAAAATATCCAATGTGATGCTTGCGATTTCTATCGCATGGTCCATATCCCGTACGCCGTTCTTATAGAGGTACAGACGTGAGAGTGTGCTCCTGGCATCACTATAGAAGTTAGTGTTTCCTTCTCACAAAACTCCAGCGAGTTGCATTGACACCCCATCATTTTAAGCATCATATGGTTTTGGTTGAAGTTGGGAAGCACTCTCCTATAATTAATATCCACAAACAACAGAAACCGGTTTGGATTCTTCATGAAATATGGAACATGCATTCATGTTGTTGCCTGTATTAAACTGATATGATGCTCAAGGTGTGTGCCTTACATTTCTGCACCAGAATCCTGAAGGCAGAGAAGAGTCCAAAGTTAACTTGCTGTTATTGAGTGTCATCCAATCACCCTTCTGCATGTTAGATAAGCTTATTCGACGAGGTTATGCAGAGTCTGAAAAAACTGGGTATTCTCTTCCTATGTTACCAATCAGTCCCCATGCATGCCAATAAAACATCATGAGCCACCATCCATTTCCGTCCCACACATTCTTGGTTCAAACTGCGTTGTCTACTCCAACTTTTGTATGCGTCAGAGGAACACTAAAGCCCCAGGGAAATAGCCTAATCCATGATGAGCACCACGTGCCTGCATGCACGTCTACAATGCTACCATGCAAACCCCTGCTGCACCTGGGCAGCCGATTACATTGCTTACTACAGATAAGCATATGAAACTTCAAGTGCAGGTGGGAGCAAGTATCAGACATATTAAAGGAGACCAATTCGGTCGTTCACACATGCATGCTGCATGGGTCCCATGCAGAAGGCTGAGACGGTATGAGAATGGGTCTTTGCATGACATAAAGATACACAATGAAAGTAGGAGCATGCGCTGGCTCACTCGTGAGCATTGCTTTGCATACACCTGAAGGACTACACTTTGAAATCGGTGGTGCTGTGTAAGAGAGGGGATCACATACTAGAGCAACGACCTAGACAACAACAGTGTGACTTTGGGGTGTTTAAGTTTCCAGGTTCACTGTTTGGCATTCCAAAAGGGGCCTTCCCATGCATGGCACCACCGTAGACGAAGCAGGATAGCTTGATCTGGTTTCCAGGTTGTAGTATATGTCTCTTGCACAGTTGGAAAACAAGACCCAGGAGGGAGCTTCCTCAATGTGTATGGATAGATACTGGTTGCACCCCAAACATGTATGTATGAAAAGACCCAAGGGCAACTGAGAAACTTGAGTGAATATGGCCAAAAGCAAGGCCCTGGATGTCGTTTCTCTAGTATACATGTGTATGCTCATGACTTCACCAAAGCACGCATGGACGAAGTGCCCAACGGGCCTAGATTAGCCTGGTGGTCCATCCACAATTCCACGAACCTCTGGCCTCAGGGTCGGGTCCTGCTCACCACCTCTGGCCCAGGACAAATCTTCATGTTCAATCAATTCGAACCAAGTTTAGAAATTTGGGGGAGTGTTCTGTGATAGCCAACAAAAGTAACGTTATGGAAGGGCCTAACTTCGAATTGCATGTGCATGAGTGGGGCTCCAGTAAATGTCAAGCAAATTGGAGAGTTAAGGTAAATTAAAGAACGTTAAAACCACAACCAAATGACTTGGTCAAGTGGCGCTGCTGCTTGCCTGCGACGTCGCTATCCTGGGTTCGAATCTGGCGTTCAACACTTTGCTATTTTGCCATCAAGTTCCCCCCTTCCCGTCACGTGCGAGCCACACGCCATGACTAAAACACTTGCTGCAAACTCGTCATGTGTAAGTCACGTGCCATTAGCCATAAGAAGCCATTCGGCCTCCAATTGAGCCATGAGTCGCAAGCCATTAGCCATAAGAAGCCATTCGGCCTCCAATTGAGCCATGAGTCGCAAGCCGCCTGGTTAGCCACCAGGCGAGCCATATAAGCTAGTCAGCCACAAAAGAGGCAAGCCACCAGACAAGCCATTTGAGCCCCATAACTCTTTAAATTTGCAACTTAACCCCAAAATTCCCAAAATTTACAACTATGCCCCTGAACTCTTCAAATTTGAAATTGAACCTTAAAATTTCCAATCAGCCCCTAAACTCTTCAAATTTACAATTGAACCCCAAAATTTCCAATTAAGCCCCTCAACTTCTCGAATTTATAATTAAGCCCCTACTCTTTCCAAAATCATAATTAAACCCCCAAACTTCCCAAAAATTTAAATTAAATCCTTTCCTCCCAAAATTCAAATAAAGTCTTTTTTCTTCAAAATTCAAATTAACTCATTTCCTCAAGATTCAAATTAAAATTCTTTTCTTCAAAATTCAAACTAAATTCTTTTTTTTAGTTCTTTTCTTCGAATAAAATCAAATCAAACTCAAATTAATTCTCTTTCTCTCAAATCTCCAAATCAACTTCAAATGCCTTTCCTCAAAATTATCAAGTCCGAGTGGAGCTCATTCTTGATCAAGTCAAATTTCATTTTCTAAAACTCAAAATCAAATTCACTTCAAAACAAATTCCTTTTTAAATCAAGTCATTTCTTTTCTTATCTTTATTATATTCATATTAAAATTCTTTTCAAATGTTTTGGGATCTTTGGTCTCAAGACAGGCTCTAAAGCGAGGCGGCGGTCCTGGCATTTCGAAGCGTTTAGTAGTTAATATCGGCCCCGTCTGCCTTAGCCGCCTCGGACATTGTGCATAAGTGGATCGAAGACCCTTTCTAAACAAGAAACTTCTTTTCAAAATATCATATTCCCTCTAAACGCCCTTTCAAAGGTCAAGCCTTCAAACAAACCAGAACTACGTAAGCCTTGAGTTTCCCATTGCACTGGGGAATATGTAGGAGCAGGATCAAGTCTTGTCAGGCTAACTTCCATCAAGTTATTTATTTCCATGCTAATTAAAGGGATCAACCAATTTCAAAAATCACACACTCAGTTTAAGGGTACCGTTCTTCGAAACGGGCGAGTGGGTGCCTTACACCTTCCCCATTCGTAACCGACTCCCAAACTTCGAATCTCATCCTCGAGTCAGGTTTTTTCCAAATCTTTTTCCCTTAAATAAAAATTTGGTGGCGACTCCACATAATCAAACAACAAATTCATTTTCAAATTTAACGAGTTCGTCGTCTCTCCTCAATTACGGTTGCGACACCTTGCATAAAAGGTTTTGTTGATCTGGCTACAATTGATATATTCTTAGCCAAAAAGAATAAGGCAGAAAATCTGGTCACCGCTCTACTCATAGACGTCTATCGCACGCTGAACTTCTACTATAAGAAGAAGGGGAAGAAAATCATTTTTTATCTTCCTATGTTGTATATTTGGTTAATTGCCCATGCCTTCAAAAGAAATGTCAAAATATAGTGTCCAATATTCGATCTATTGTGCTATTCCATAAAGCCCATGGGTAGCCAAGAATTGGCAGCTCACCTTGCCGACCTGACAGAAGAGAAGATTAGATGGCAATCAGCTTGGCAATAAAGGACAACCTTTATTATCATTGTAAAGGATTTCCAAACATCCTACTTCTGGGGGTCAGGGGATGCATTAACTACAACCCAATATTGGGAAAAAGACAGTTCACTTACCTTATGGAGTTCAGGGGATGCATCCGTCAAATGAGCTACTAACTCCCTTCATCCTGTATTATGAGGGAGACTTCACCGAAACTCTTCGGAAGGTCAGAGAGGCATGGATTATAATCACGATGAAAAGAAAAGAACTAGGAGTCAAAAGTTGTGCTGCCAAGGAAGGGTACAAGCAATGGGTCAGAGATAGAGTACAATAAATTAAATTACCATTTAAAACCCAAGGATCTACTTTTGGGAACCAAGCCGTGCCAGAAAATTTCAAAGATGAAACGGTCAAATAATTGAAGGCAAAACTAGAGAGCATGACCATCAAAAACAAAAAGTTGGAAGAAAAGTTGCTAAAGGCACAACAGGAGTGTGCCGAGCTAAAGCAGGAAAATCAATGAAAAGACACCATTATCGAAGACATCCGTGAACAACAAAAGTCCGAGCGTGAGCAAGCCGCCCGAGTCCACCTAAACCTCCAAGCAGCTAACAGAAAACTTGGGATAAGAGTACAGGAAAGGGACACATCCCTCCAAGAGAACCAAAGAATAAGGGACGTGATCAATCATATAAGAAATAGAATTGGTTGAATTAGACAAGAAAAAGACCAAGCCATTGTTGATAGAGACAAGGATCGAGTTGAAATGGGTCAGATGATTGACGAAAGGAAAAAGTTACAACAGCGGGTAGAAGACTAAAAAAAGCAAATCGAAGACATACTAGTGACGTGCGAAAATGAGGTGAATGAGGAAAAAAGGAACCTCATAAAGGTAATACAAATGCAACAGCGAGGCATAAGCGACTTGCAAGATAAGAATAAGTGGTATAGAGATATAGCTGACCATTGGACCAAATGTTTTGAAAGATTGGCCAGTCTAGCAAATACCGCGATTGAAGAAGTATCGTAGTTGCTCAAGAAAGAAGAAGCTTCATTGCACCCCCTCCACACTTTGCCAAAAGTCGAAGATTTTATTTAGTATTGTAAAAATCTAATTTTGAGAATGAACAAATACATAGTCCTGGAAAAATAGGAAGAGAAAATTGTATGATGAACTCCACTGAATGAAAAATTAACTTTTGATATACGATTCTGCATTAATTTCCATTTCATGCTCAAACACAAAGAGTACACTCAATGAATGATGATACTCAACGAGATATCTGGTCCCCAAATGTTTTGTTTTAATGTTTAAAATTTATATATTTGTTTATTTAAATAACAATTAATTGACGTTGTGATTTTAGAAAAGAAAATGGTTGACTCACGAATCCCTCGACATTTGTATAGCACTCGCTCAAAGACCAAAATCATTAATGAGCTGGAAGCCCAAAATGAAGATTTAAGAAATGAAGTGGCCAAACTGAAAGAATAAGTGGCCAAGATGATGAAATTGCTGGAGAAGAACATAGAGGGGACCCTTGGGAGCAGAAGCGCCAGGGGCAACTAATACATCAATGCCCCTCCAAATTGTCACCGATCAGGAATGGCCCCCTTAGTGGCTACCCATTGGCTACTTGCCCTCTTTCGGGCCAAACATCCAACAAACTCAAGGTGCTCCTACCAACCCTGTTGAAAATCCTTCCGCCTACCCACAACACACAAATCATTCTACCTACCAACAACATACAAACCCTATCACCTACCCTCAACATACAAATCCTATCACCTACCCTCAACATACAAATCCTTCCATATACTCATAATACACAAATCCTACTGCTTACCCACCACATACAAATCTGTCTGCCTACCCACACCACATAAATACCTTGACCGCCTTCCCACGACACATCAATTCATCCTTCGCATTCCTGCAACACATAAATTCCTCAACAACATACCCACAAAATACCAATATAAACTACACCCACATGAACACAACCATAATCGAAGATCCCACATACTTCATCCTCATGACCACTCACCAACTAAACTTACACCAACCACCTCCATATCAACCAAACTTCTATGGCCATCTTGCCAGACTTGATGGGCCATATACATTCCCTCACCAAACAAGGCAAGTAATGAATGAACAATGGCCAAAACTTGCCAGTCAAGAAACCCACCTCAACGGTAGGTGGCAACACCTAGATGAGAGGGTCAGAGCCATTGAAGGCAGTGGCTATGGAATAGTAGAAACCTCTAACCTGTGCTTGTTTCCTGATGTTATCATTCCCCCACAATTCAAGACCCCTGAATTTGAAAAGTACAAAGCGACTGGTTGCCCAAAGAGCCACCTGACCATGTATTGCAGAAAAATGACTTCTCATGCCTACAACAACAAATTACTCATCCACTGCTTCCAGGATAGCCTCACAGGAGCAGTGGCCAGTTGGTATACCTAGTTGGAGAGGGCTTATATCCACACATGGAAGGACTTGGCAAACACCTTCCTTAAACAGTACAAATACAACATTGAGATGGTTCCCGATAGGACCCAATTACAGAACATGATCAGAGGGGAGGATGAAACGTTCAAAGAATATGCTCAATGGTGGAGAGAGCAGGCTGCTCAAGTTCAGGCACCGTTATTCGAAAGGGAGATGATCAGCATGTTCATGGAGACCCTCCCTGCTTCGTTCTACGATAAGATGATAGGTAGTGTATCAGCCAACTTCTCCAATATGGTGCTAATCGGAGAGCACGTAGAAAATGGTTTGCGCCGAGGAAGGATTGTACACAATATTGTCTGGAATATGAATATGAAGAAGTTGACCAATAACTTTTGGAAGAAAAAAGAGGCTGAAACTCATTATGTCTCTTTTTACCCAACGTCAGGTAACCACACCACCTAATTACTAGATGCCATACCCATACTAGCCTCGATTTCCAACACACCCTGAGATAGTGGCCACATCCCAGCCTGGCTATCAACCATCATATAACCCTCTTATATCCTTCTGACCACCAGCACCATTCATGACCACACCTTCACAAACACCCCGCAACAACCACAAAAGTCCTGGAACCAAAACACCAACTCTAACCAATCCCAACAAAGGTCGAACAATAATGAGGGAAAGATAGTTTAGTTCGACCCTATCCCCATGAGTTACTCAGACTTATTACCCCGCCTGATCCAGAATTCGCTACTAGCACCATGTCCTATGAAACCGCTTGAACCCCTATACCCTAACTGGTACAACCCCGAGGCAAAATGTGAATACCACGCTGGGGTTGCAGGACATCCCACAGAAAATTTTCAAGCATTAAAACATAAGGTTCGAAAATCCGATTAAAGTTAAACGGTTGAGTTTTGAAAAAGATACTTCTAGTGTAGGGAGAAATCGACTGCCAAATCATGGAGGGCCAGGGCCATTTGTATACTGTATCGAGTTTGAGTCAGAGGTGAATATGCTAAATGAAACCTTTGAAGGACATCCTAAGCCCTTGGTTATTCGATACACTGAAGCGCCAACTGTGCCAACACCCAGCGAGATGAAACCAATCACTATAAAGGTACCTGGGCTATTCGAATATAAAAGCAATAAGGAGGTTCCATGGAAGTATAATGTTAAGGTATCCAAGGGTAAAATTGAAGAAAATCGGTCGGAATCCACCTATGACTCCACTCTTGGTGTGATAAATATTGTAGGAGTCGGGGGTATGACCAGGAGTGGTCGCATCTATACTCCCTTAGAAGAGGCAAGGGGGCAACCCTACAATAAAGATAAGGAAATTCTAGCCGACCCAGAACCGAAAGCCAGTGGTGAGGAAGAGGAAAAAGAAGTAAAAAAGGTTGTTTTAGATAAGAAGGCCTATGAATTCTTGAATTTGATCAAGCAGAGTGAGAATATGGTTATTGAGCAGCTGAATCGTATCCCTGCCAAGATTTCACTGTTTGTGCTTATGATGAATTCAGAGCCTCACAAAAAAGTATTGCTGAAGATATTAAATAAGGCCCATGTGGTGCACAATCTATCGATGGAGAAGTTCGAGGGAATCACAAACAACATAATTGCCAACAACTTCCTCACCTTCACTGATAACAAAATCTCGGAGGAAAGGGCCGGATATAACAAAGCACTTCATATATCATTAAAGTGTATGGACCATATCTTAACCAGGGTGTTGATAAACAATGGATCATCCTTAAATGTGATGCCCAAGATAACCTTGTCTAAACTGCCATATGAAGGATCCCATATAAGGCCAAGCTCTATGGTGGTCAGAGCTTTTAACAGATCCCAGAGAGAGGTCATTGGGGAAATCGATCTACTGATCCAAATTTGCCTGGTTATTTTCGATGTGACTTTCCCAGTGATGGACATGCTGCCAGCGTACAGTTGCCTACTAGGGAGGCCTTGGATCCATTCCGCCAAGGCAGTGCTGTCAACTTTGCATCAGAAGTTGAAGTTCATCACAAAAGATAAGCTAGTTATCATCTCGGCTGAAGAGGACTTCATGGTCAGTAAACCCACCAACCCTCCTTATATTGAGGCTACTGAAGAATCCTTGGAAACTCATTTCCAGGCTTTGGAGATTTTCAATGTTACTACTATCAAAGAGGGAGAGGTGGTAGACCAAAACCGGCCCCCAAGTGCACTAATGATGATGGCGCAGATAATGCTGAAAAGTGGATTCAAGCCTGGAGATAAATTGGGGCAAAATAACAGTGGGCTAGCCTAACCGCTGCAGTTGAGTAAAAATAAGCATAGACTCGGGTTGGGATATAAGCCTTTTGATAATTAAAGAAAGAGGCTAAAGAAAGAGGCGAAGAAAAAGTAGGTTGGCCAGGCTGGAGAAAAGAAAGCCCTCGGTCAAAAGAGTCCCTCTATGTCATATTTCTGAAAGCTTCTGAAGTGCTAGGTTCGAAGCTCCAGATTTGATAGTTGTTATAAATGGAGAGGAATCTTCTAACATCAACAACTTGGTGATCGCCTGCCCGCCAGGAAAAGAGTTGAATAATTAGGAGATTATCAAACTCCCAGTGACTTTAAATTCAATTTCAAAGTAATTTGTCATTTCCCAAAAGAATTATTTTTTAAAAAACAACATTTTTGTACATATTTTTTATAAATGGTAAATACAATTGAACTATTCAGAATACATCTCTCTTTCCCATTATATGTCTATTACAAGTATCTTATTCTCTTTCATACATTTATCATAATGTAGATCCAAAAATAACCGCCTATTGACAATGGTGCTGGTATTGTATGAAGTAATTTCGATTGTCTTATGTAAAACCCAATTATGTCCGAGACCCCATCTTTGAAATTAATTAGCAAATAAACAGTAATTTAAATAATAAATAAAATAAATTAGCAAAATGAATAATAACCAAAGGAAAAAGAAAAGGACAATGAAAGCGGTAACGAAAACAATAAGGGAGAAGGATTAAAAAATAATATATATATATATATATATATATATATATATATATAAATAAACAGGAAAATAGACAAATAAACAGATAATAGATTAAAATAAATAAAAACAACAAAAACAAAAATAGAAAAGATAAAATCAAAAGTAAAAACAGAAAATAATAAATAAAATAAAATAAACAAAAAGATAAAAAGAAATAAGAATTGAAAAATAAAAATAATAATAATAACATAAATAGAAAAAAGTTGGAAAACCTATAATAATAATAATAATAATAATAATAATAAAAACAAAAAAAAACAGGAAATAAAAGAAAAACAAATAAAGTAGGAAAGAGGAAAATTAGGAAAATAAAAATAATAATAGTAAATGAATAAAATATATAATAAAAAGGAACAGAAATAATAATAAAAAAAAGGAGCGGAAGGAAAGAAGGTTCTTTTCACTGTAAAAGGGCTGAAAGGCATCCTCACAGGGGTCTTTTTTTGGACTTTTGGAAAGAGGCTAAGGGAAAAAGGAAAATCTCGGTTTTGGATAATTTCTTCCGAAAATTCTCAAAGGTTTGTAAACATTCAATTATGTCTGAAGCTCCCATTTTTAAAAATTAATTAGTGAATAAATTATAATTTAAATAATAAGCAAATATTAAGATTAATAAACAGCAAACAGAAAAGCAGACAAATGGACAAAAAGCAGAAAACCAATAAACAGAAAACAACAAAATAAAAAAAATAAAGAAAATAGAGAAAAGGAAAATAAAAATAATAAATATAAATAAATAAAGACAATAATAAAACAAATAGATAGAAAAATTAAAAATAAATTGAAATACAAAAAAATAATAATCAAATAGAAATAATAAATAAAAATAAAAATTGAAAATAGCAAATTTGAAAAGAATAATTTAAATGAAAAAACAAATGGAAAATAATACTAATATAAAAATAATAATAAACGACATAAAAATAAAAAATATAAATATATTAAACAAGAGATAATAAATGAAAAAAGAAGAAAACTAAAAGAAAAATAATAATAAAATAGAAAAAAAGGAATTAAAAAAACATAAAATCTGAAAAAAAAAAGAGATCTAAAAAAGAAAAAAAATAAGAAGAAAAATGAAAAAATGAAATTAAAACAGAATAACAAACTGTATAACTAAAAAAACAGAAAGTAAAAGGGAAAAAAATGAAGGTAAGGCAAGAATAAAAGGAGAGCTCCCTTGCACTATGCGGGTTTGGATTTTTGGCTGCACATTTGGGGGGGGTGCCTTATTTCTCTCTGGACTTCTTCCACGATCGGGGACTCCATTCAGTGCTCCAAGAGTTCCTCTGGAAATCATCTTCACGGCTGTGGAAGAAGAAGGGGTCAACCTCAAAGAACTCATCGCATCTGCAATTTCCTTACACTTCCAGGTTCATTTAGCTTATGCATATAACCTCTATCTAAAAGTTGGAATCAATCTTGAATGAAGTATGATCTGTTTCTCGTCACTATAGGTATTCAGTCCATATATTATCAGTAGAATAATAGGATTCAGGTCAATTGGGTTCAATTTCGTTTTCCTAAAATCTCTTTCAAATCTGTAAAACTCAATCATTGAAAGGTCCTAGAAAGTTTCTTTTCCACATAAAAATCTTGTAAGAAACTGGTTTACCTGGGAATTAGTGGATGCTTTATGATCAAACATGACATAGAAATAGTTTCTGCATCAGTAAGCCTAAAGCTTAGCCTCTTTGCCCAGCATATAAATGAACTAAAACCCCTCTCAATTCAAGTAAGTTTTGGGAGGCCCTAGATGATTCCATGATTGGTTGTGTACGTGTTAGAGGGTTACAAAAGTGAGGTAAGACCCGCACTAAGTTTAAGAAGATTTTGCATCAGTGTCACCATGAGGTTTTAGTCGCTAATGCTTTGATCATGTAGCAAATAGACTTTAGCCCTTGCCTAATATGAAGTGCAGACGTTGGGATATGATTGTTTTGTTGTGCTAAGGGTTGAATAAATCTCTGTGACATATTAATGGCAACTAAAGATTCTGTATCGTATAACTACTAAAGCGGATCCGAATCTTGAGCAAGAGGTACACTTATGTCGAATTTGTTCTCAGATCAAGGCCACAGAGTTTGATATTATACTTGTAAAACACTATACAACATTGTGATGCCTTATGCAAGCTTTCAACAGAATCAGCTCATCTCTTAGATTGGTTCAAGAAAGATATCATGACCGAAAGAAATCAGTTCAATATCAAAGGAGTTTACACCATCATTGAGGGAGCGCATGAATGTAACGAATCCAGTAATATGGGTTAGGATCGAATAGCTGGAACACCTGTATAGAGGTCCAGTTCTCCAGTTGAAGCTACATAAGTTGACGGAAACCAATTGGTTTGTGTTGTACTGGCCTAGGACCTGTTATTAGAACCTATGTTCATTCTTGATCGAGCATGGGACTGAAAGTTCAGCAGCAGATCGTGATACATGCAAATAAGACACTCTAGATGCTGTGAAGGCAGTCTATAGGACAATGATGAAGACCATGAAGATGTGCTGAAGAATGGTTGTCTCCCTATCTTCTTACCTATAAAGTATATGATGTGAAATTAGATGTCTCATCTAAGGAGAGTATTGTTGCTTTATTAACAAGTGATAGCCAGACTAATGCAACCTCGGACTCTAACAGCAAAGCTGGTTTAGCCAGGGGATTTGACTCTGCAGATTTTAGGAGTGGGTGTTCTTCTAGCTCAAAGGGTACAATGTCATTTGCTGCTGTTGTTATGGCTGGACTAGGATATACTGATAGCAGAGGTTTCTGGGGTGGCAAAGATAGGCATGGGCGCTTGTTGTGTGGCAGTTCTAGTGATCTCCAAAGTTGATTTTTATTGATGGTGGGAAGGTATTCTCAAACGGTGTCAAAGAAGCCCCAACGTCCTGTGTGTTGACAGCACAGTGGCTTGGAAGATCCTATTAATCAAGGTTTGGTTGAGGCAGCAAGGCAGCGAAAATAATGCCTCTCATTTGATCGCCCATGACGACGAAGAGCCTGCTGAACTCCATGGATGCATATACGTGCCACAGTTTGCTAGATGTGCTTTAGATTAGTTCAGGGCTTTTACAATTCAACCAACGTCTTGGCCTAGTGGATGGCGCGCTGCCAAGACTCCGAGGAGCTGCATTCGAACCTCGCGCACTGCGATTTTTATTTGAGAATTTCCTCACGTGTGCCACGCACGCCCCACGTGCAGGTGGGTAAATACAGGGCCATTGCAAGGCTGTCTCAAATCCAGCCAAGGGATTCTTAAATGGGCCTTACTGTGAGGCCGTTCCAAACCCAACTAGATAGCTAAAATATTAAATTCATATTTAGTTTAGTAGTAATTCAAATTCATAATCAATTTTCAACTTAATATTAAATCCCATTCCTAATTAATTTTTAATTCCCTAAGTCAAGTTAAATTCTTCTCTTCAATTTTAAATTGAATCAAGTTTATCTTTTTTCAAATCAAGCTCTAGTCTAAAATTCTTTTTCTTTCGTAAATTTTAAATTGAGGTCATTTTAATTCAAATCAACTTTAACCTTTTTCGAATTTAAAATCAAGTTTAATTTTTTTTTTAAATTTAAATCAAGTTTAATTCCCCCCCCCTTAAGTCTCAAATCAAATTCTTTTTCTTTAAATCAAGTTCAAATTCTTCAAATTCAAAGTAAATTCTTTTTCTTCAAAACTCAAATCAATTTCTTCTATTTCGAATCAAATTCTTCTTCCTCAAATTCAAAGTAAATTCTTTTTCTTCAAAATTCAAATCAAATTCTTTTTTTTCGAATTCAAACCAAATTATTTTTCTTCAAAATCAATTTCAATCCAATTTCTTCAAATTCAAACTTTCAAATCAAGTTCAGTTCAAATTCTCAAATCCAAATCAAGTTTAATTCTTTTTCTTCAAATTTAAATCAAGTTAGTTTTAAATCAAATCAAGTTCAATTCCTTTCTCAAATCAAATCAAGTTTAATTCTTTTTCTCAAATGCAAATCAAGTTTAGTTCTTTTGTTCAAGTTTTAAATCAAATTCGTTTTCGTTCAAATCAAATTTAGTTCGTTTTAAATCAAGTTTACTTTAAATCAAGTTCATTTCAAATCTAGTTCATTTTAAATCAAGTTCATTTTAAAATCAAGGTCATTTCAACTCATGTTCATTTTAAATCTAGTTCATTTTGAATCAAGTTCATTTTAAATTAAGTTCATTTCAAATCAAGTTCATTATAAAACAGATTCATTTCAAAATCAAGTTCATTTCAAATCAAGTTCATTTTATTATAAATCAAGCCCAATTATTTTTCTATCTAAGCCCAATCCCTTTTTATCCTTATTCTTTTCAAATTAAATTCATTAATTCTAGGTCTCACATGATGAACCCTAAGCATGAAGTGGTAGCTTTTTCTGCTGTTCGATGTTTAGGACTTCATATAGGTCCCAGTGCAGTCGTAGTTGTCTTGGACCCTATGCATATGTGGAATAAGAATCCTTTTTAAATAATCTCAAGAGAAACTTCATTTTAAAGTCCCAAGTCTCACGCGATGAGCTCTAAAATAAAACTGGCGATTTCATTGTGGTTCGATGTTTAGAGATTCATATGGATCCTAGTACAGCCCTCATTTACCTTGGATCCTGCGCATATGTGGACTAAGGATTTTTCTTTAACATATTTTCAAGAACCTCTGAAGGTCAAGACTCAAACCAAAACTACGTAAGCCTTGAGTTTCCCATTGCACCCGGGAATACGTAGGAGCAGGATCAAGTTCTGTCAAGCTATCTTCCAACAATCTATTTATTTTCACTCTTACTAAAGGGATCAAACAATTTTCAAAAATATCACACACTCAGTTTAAGGGTACCGTTCTTCGGAACGAGCGAGTAGGGTGCATAACACCTTCCCTACTCGTAACCGACTCCCGAACCTAAATCTCTTCCTTAAGTTAGGGCTTTTCCAAATCTTTTCCCTAAAAATAAAATTTGGTGGCGACTCCACATAATCAAATAAAAATTATTTTAAAACTTTTAGCGAGTTCGTCGTCTCGTCGGAATTACGGTTACGAAAAGGATCTTTCCGCGTTCGTCACTCTTCATCACTGAATTCCTCCTCCTCGTGTGGTTGATCGGATTTCCTGCGAATTCAGATTACTGCTATAGATCTAGTTGCAATTCCTCACACTAAGAGTGGTTGATTCGGTATTTGTTGATTTTGCTCGTTGAGGTTAGTTTTCTCTTCTCACTTTCATCTAGTTATTACTGGTTCATGGACCGAAACTACCTCATCTCTATTAATGCTTGCTATAATTGCATGTGAATGAAATTAAATTTCTAAGTTACACTCCTAAAATTTCTATAATTCCATTGGATGCTTGTTCACTCCTAAAATTTCTATAATTCCATTGGATGCTTGTTCGCTTCGTTCGCGGAAAATAAAGTGGAGTAGGTAATTAGAGTCTTGATTTGTATGTTGAAATTGTCATCCTGAGAGGATGCTCCGATTATATATAAATAGAATGAAACTAAAGTTCTGGAAAAGTTGTAATCCAAATGTTGAAATTGCCTCTGAAGATTTGCATTGATCATCTGAAAAAAGATACGAACCGATAAGTAACAAATGAATCAGGTAAAGACCTTAGTTCCCGAATTACTGATTCGGAATCTCAAGAGAGCATGTGTTTGCCATTACATTAGCATCTCTGTTTTGACGCGAAATGTGAAGTCCTACAGTGTATAATAAGCGGTCAAAAAATGGAAGGAGTGGACGAACGACTAATCTCGAGGAACGGACCTGATAATGCAATAATCCACATTTGAAGTCATAGGGTCAATCACCAACTGGAACCTGGTTCTGTTTCCTCTAAGATCATCAGGACAAGATCATGCTTGAAGCTCCATAGTTATAATTATTAGAGAAGTCATGCTAAGTCAGTCCCAATAGGCATCTTAGGCCGATTTTACCGGATTAGTAGTGAAAGCATCTAGCTAACTAATATGCCATAATGACAACCAGGTTCAGATTCTCGCCCTTCACTCGAAACGGTCTCACGTGGACCTCCTCTACAGCATCACTAAAACCAAAAGGAAGCTAGTCTGTGTAGACCATTACGATTCAGGGTACCTTTAGCCAAACTCTCGAAGAAGTCCAATTGCTTGTCATCTTCAATAATAAAGCTGCTGCTAAAGTCATTTGATCAAAAAATTGTTGTGCGTCCTCAGAGCAAACCATAATTATTTTGTGCAATGCCAGTAAAGTTAGGCAGAACATGGGAGCAAAACTTGCACCTATAATAACCAGTTAAACCATAAGTTAGTCAGCAGCATACCCAGCCATAATAAGATAGGACATGGTGGGTGCATGGTAGGGGAATTGTCTAGATTACAAGGTCGGTTAGGGCATCGATTCGTTCAACCATGTTGTTTCGATACTCACCAGTTCAACGGAAAAACTGAAAAGACTAGGGTCTGCATGTTGAGAGAAATCATAAAAGGACTAGGACAGTTGATACTCGCATAACATAGGGTCGGTAAATCCAGTTCTAAAAGCCATATAATGGTTTTCTCTAATGCCCCTAACGAATATGTCAGTAGGTTTGGTCCCGTTATTCTGACGGTTCTCGATCTCCCTGTAGCAAGCAGAAGCCCCTGAAGGCGTTAATGGCGCAACCCAGGGTTTAGCAAATGTTCCAGGTACTAGCAAGCCCTTGAGTGGGCGGTAGATGGGAGAGAGTGCAAAGCCCAGGCGAGATTGTCTAGTTCGTTGACGCTTCTGAACAGTGGCTGGCCATTGTGAAGCATGTGTGCCCATAAGCTTGAGAGGAGGGGAATAAAATGAAAGGCGGATCCTAATTCCAAGGCCATGCAACATCGCGTATCAGAAGGTTTTCATAAAGAAGTAGTGGTGATTTAATTTAGTGTGCATTAAATAAAGGAGGTTGAACATGGGCTCACATGCTTAAGCCATGCAGTGTACGTCACATACTATAAGGCAAGAAAACCAATAATACACAGTGATTATGTGTAGGAATGCCCCACTCAAAATGTATACTCGTCCGGATAATTATCGGCCCGCCCCCCTAATTGCCATAGACGCTGTGAGCCAATTTAATGTGTATTGGTTACACGAATAATCCAGAATAGACAAGCAGGCTTTGCAAAGTATTATTTTTCTTAGAATTGAGACGTTTTGTATACTAATTTAATTTATACCAAACCCAATTCTTCCTTCTAACTTTGATCCAAATTCCTTTCTCTGGCATTCTGGAATTAAATTCATTTTTCTTAATTAACTCTTCCTCTCTTCCAATTAAAATCAGAACTCAATTCTTTTCTAAACTCAAAATCAAGTCTAGTTCATTCTAAATCAAGTGTGACTCCTTTTATCAAATGCAATAATCAAGTTATTTTATTTTAAATCAGGTCCGATTCTTTCATCAAATCCCAAACAAGTATTCTACCTTAAATCGAGTCCATTCATAATTCCAAGTGTCATGCAATGAACTCTAAATAAGAACTAGCAGTTTCATTGTTATTCAATATTTAGAGATTCATATGGGTCCCAGTGCAACCTCAGTTGTCTTGGACCTTGTTCATGTGTGGACTAGGAATCCCTCTTAAATAGTGAAATATTTCAAAGAAAATATCTTTTTGGGAATTCAAGGTCTCATGTGATGAATTCTAAAAAGAACTGGCAGTTTCACTGCTGTTCGATATTCAGAGATTCGTACGGGTCCCATTACAGCCTCAGTTGTGTTGGACTCTGTGCATATGTGGACTAGCTCTCAAATAGTAAAATATTCCAAAAAATATCTTTTTGGGAATTCAAGGTCTCACGCGATGAGCTCTAAATAAGAACTGGCGGTTTCACTTCTGTTCGATATTTAGATATTCATATAGGTCCCAGTACAACCTCAGTTGTCTTGGATCCTGTATATATGTGGACTAAGGATTCTCTTCTAAAGAATTTCAAAATACTCTGTTCCTTTTTCAAGTACCTTAAAAGGTCAAGCCTTCAAACCAGAACTACGTAGCCATGAGTTTCCCATTGCATCGAGGAATACGTAGGAGCGGGATCAAGTCCTGTCAGGCTATTTTCATACAAACCAATTTATTTTTATTCTATTTAAGGGATCAAACAATTTTCAAAAAATCACACACTCAGTTTACGTGTACCATTCTTCAGAATGGGCGAATAGGCTGCCTAACACCTTCCCTATTCGTAACTGACTCCCGAACCTAAATTCTTCCTCAAGTTAGGGTTTTTCCAGATCTTTTCTCTTAAATAAAAATTTGGTGGCGGCTCCACTTATCAATCGATTGAATTCTCTTTTTTTTCAAAATTTTAGCGAGTTCGTCATCTTGTCGTAATTACGGTTGCGA
Source organism: Canavalia ensiformis (assembly GCA_026541065.1). Classification (NCBI taxonomy): domain Eukaryota; kingdom Viridiplantae; phylum Streptophyta; class Magnoliopsida; order Fabales; family Fabaceae; genus Canavalia; species Canavalia ensiformis. The sequence goes on along the minus strand of JAMKYM010000906.1, from coordinate 356,696 downwards.
CATCTTATTAACCAAGCGGACGAGGAAATATAATTCAATTACGAACCCTTTGATGAAATACTCAATTTAATAAAGTAGGAGTCTAAGTTGATACAACCTCAACAAGAAGATAGTACTAGTCTTCAAAAAATATAGAAAGGTGCGAATGTGTGTGAATTATAGGGATCTAAATAGGGCCAATCCAAAGGATGACTTTCCGTTACCCCATTGGCATACTGGTCGATAACATACCCAATTCTCCTATTACTCATTCATGGATGGTTTCTAAGGATACAATCAAATCAAAATGGTCGACGAAGATATAGAGAAAACTACTTTCATTATAGCCTGGGGAACTTTTTACTATAAAGTCATGCTGTTTGGATTGAAGAATGTCGAGGCAACTTATCAGAGGGCCATTGTGACGCTATTTCACGACATGATCCATAAGCAAATCGAAGTCTACATGGATGACATGATTGGAAAATCAATAACTTGGAAAGTTCAAATTGAGACTAAACCCAGCTAAATGAACCTTCAGGATAAAATTAGGGAACCTATTGTACTTTATTTTTAGTGAGAGGGGAATCGAGGTTGACCCTGATAAAGTCCGAGCCATTTTGGATATGTCTGTCCCGCAAACAGAGTAAGAGATCCAAGGATTTCCAGGAAGATTGAATTATATTGCCTAATTCATTTTCCAGTTGACAGCTACCTGTAAGCTGATTTTTAGACTCTTGTGCAAGAATCAACCCATGGATTGGAATGAGGATTGCCTAAGAGGCCTTGAAAAGATTAAACTTTACTTGCTCATCATTTGAGGTAATATATGCTAAGTCATACGACCTGGTTGATATCTAGGATGGACCCCATCAAATACATCTTCGAGAAGCCTGCTTTGTCTGGACGAATCGCCAGATGGCAAGTTCTGCTATCAGAATATGACATCTTGTATGTGACACAAAAGGTGATTAAGGGCAATGCACTCGCAGATTATTTGGCTCAGCAACCTCCAAATGATTATCAACCCATGCAATGAGAGTTTCTTGATGAGGAGTTGATGGTAGTATTTAATGAAGAAGAGCGGATGACAGAGAGGAAGTGGACGATGTTGTTCAACGGTGCTTCAACATGATGGGTCATGACATAGGAGTCATACTAGTTTCTCCAAGGGAACAATATATACCAATCACGGCTAGATTGGCCTTTGATTGTACCAACGATGTAGCCGAATATGAAGCATGTATTATGGGAATCCAAGCGGCAATTGAAGCCAATGTCAAACACTTGGAGGTTTATGGTGATATGACTTTGGTCATTCATCAAATCAAAGGGGAGTGGGAAACCAGAGATGCAAAATTAATTCCATACTAGGCGCATATCAGAGAATTGTTAAAGCACTTTGAAGATATCACCTTCTCCCACATACCTCAAGAGGATAATCAGTTGGCTGATGTCATAGCCACCCTATCGTCCATGTTCAAAATAGGCTAAGAGGAGGACATGTCCCTCATCCAGATCCAACATCGAAACCAGCAGGCCTTTTGCCAATCAATGGAAGAGGAACACGATGGGAAACTATGGTACCATGATATCCAACACTTCTTGAAAAATAAAGAATACCCTACTAGTGCCTCAAAATGACAAAAGGACTTTACGAAGGTTGGCCATGAATTTCTTCCTTAATGGGGAAATTCTTTACAAAAGAAATCACAACATGGTCCTACTCAGGTGTGTAGAAAGATGTCCACGAGAGGTCTTTCGATACTCATGCTAATGGGCACGCAATGGCAAGGAAAATTCTCAGGGTTGGATACTACTAGTTAACTTTAGAAGTTGATTGCTACAAATATGCCAAAACCTATCACAAATGCCAAATGTATGTAGACAACATTAACATCTTTGAACGTGCTTTCTTCGCCATGGTCGTTCACAATGTGAGGAATGGACGTCATTGGACCAATCGAGCCCAAAGCGTCTAACGGATATCGCTTCATATTGGTTGCCAATGACTATTTCACTAAATGGGTTAAGGCTGCGTCTAACGTCAGCGTAACCCGAAGTGTAGTGGTGAAATTCATAAAGAGGGAATTGATTTGTCGATACAGGTTTCCCAACAAACTCCTCACGGATAATGACACCAATTTCAATAAAAAATGATGAAGGAAACTGTGTGACTAATTCAAGATCCAGCATCATAATTCCTCTTCGTATCAGCCAAAGATGAATGGAGCAGTAGAGGTCGCTAATAAGAATATCAAGAAGATTTTCCAAAAGATGGTGCTTTCATATAGAGATTGGCATGAGATGCTTCCTTATGCTCTACATGCATACTGCATTTCCGTATGTACCTTTATTGGGGCAACTCTGTTCTTTCTTGTGTATGGGATGGAAGTTGTACTTCCCATTGAAGTAGAAGTGCCTTCATTAAGGGTATTGATGGTCGTGAAATTGGGAGAAGCAGAATGGGTTCAAGCCTGAGCAGACTAGTTGAATTTGATCGAGAAAAAAAGATTAGTTGCAGTATGCCATGGTCAGCTATATCAAAAGCATATGAAAAAAGCATTTGAAAAGAAAGTACACCCTCGAGAGTTTTGAGAGGGTGATCTACTACTCAAAAAGACGTTTCACATGCAGAAAGTGCTACAAGGGAAGTGGGCCCCGAACTACCATGGGCCATACGTAGGTAAGAAAGCTTTCTCGGGAGGCGCGTTGATCTTAACAAACATGGATGGTAAAGACCTACCTAATCTAGTACACTCAGATGCTGTAAGGAAATACTATGCTTAACTGTCAAGATAAACAAAAAATCCCGCTAGGTCAAAAACCCGCAATGGCGGCCTAGGAAAAAGTTGGGGCATATAAACAAAAAGCCAAAACTGGGTAGCTTGTAAGAGCGACCTAAGCAAAAAAGTTAAAGCATACGAGAAAAAAAAAATTACGCTGGGTCAAGAGACTATTCGCAAAGGCCGAGCTAATTCTAGCGTAAAATTTTGTTTCTTAAGAAGTTTAGTTAATGAGACAGAAGACGTTGCGTAAATACAATACTAGCACTAGTTGTCTCGAAGGCACAAGACCACCCAAAAACATACCACTAGACATCTACCCTTACGCTTTGTTTCAATTTAACATTTCAATCAATAACCTTCTTTATTTATTGTTAAGTTGTGTTTTTCTGCTCAAGCATATGTACAAAAACTAAATATGCAATTATAAAATGACAATTACTTCTAGTAAGATTATTTGAAAGTCATGGCTAGTTCGAAAATTTGCAATTAGCAGTTCTTTAACAATTGTAAACACTCAATTATGTCCGAGGCTTCTGTTTTAAAATTAATTAGTGAATAGACCATAATTTAAATAAATATTAAGATCAATAAACAGAAGATAGAAACAAAAAGTAGAAAACAAACAACAGAATGAATAAAATACAAAGAATCAAAAAAATAAAAATAAGCAAAAAATACAAAAATAAAAATAAAAAACGATATAAAGTAGAAAATAAAAAGAAAAAAATAATAAAGAAAAAAATAGAAAAATAAATAACTGAAAAATAAATAAATATTAAATCTAATTCTGATAAAAATTAAAAATAAAAAAAAGGAATAATAAAAATATATGTATAAATATGAAAACAAAAATATAAAAAAAAAAAGAACAAAAAACCAAAAATAAATAAAAAGAAGATAAATAAATAATAAAAAATAGAAAACAAAAATAAATAAAAATAATAAATATATTACAAAATATTCAAATAATAAAAACAAAAAAAGAGAAAATTAAAAAATATATTAAAAACAGGAAATAGAAAATTAAATAAAGAAAAAATAGAAAATAAAACAAAAATTTAAAATAGAAAAATTAAACTAAAAACGAACAATTTTTTTCAATTAAAAACAAACAATGGAAAAATAACGAAAAAAAAAAGAGAAGAATGGAAACAGAATGTAAAACTGACAAAGAAAGAAAAGAGGGGGTTCTGAGAATGGTAGATGACTGAAGAGCATTCTTGAATTCCCTCTACTTCAGGCCATTTTCTTTTCACATCCAGAGAGGAGGAGGAGGAGAGGAGACTGTCATCTCTTGATTCTCTTAACCAAAAGCTCTCCAAGAAAAATCTACGAAGTCGGCTTGAAGAAGGATATTCTGATCTTTGATGATTGCATCAGGCAAGAAAGGAGAACTTTGCCTCGGTTTCACAGGTTCACATTCTTCTCCTATGCTCCATACAATAATCGTTTTAATTGTTGCTTCATCTGATTATATGTGTTGCTATTGGAATGAATCATAAATGAGCACATGAAGCAATTCATCGCACCTCTACATGCACCTCTATAACTGCGTAAATATGAGACTCGAATGGATGTTGAATCAATTAGATATAGACCTAGTTTTTCTTGTTCTTCTTCCTCTCCTGCATGAAGTATGATGAATCAGTGGCTCGGCCATAGTAGAAATCAGGCCAATAGTGCTTGTTTCTGGTAAATCAAAGCTTCCAAGAACGGTCCAACCTTTTTCTTTCCATTTTAGAACCTAACATTTGGATGCGCAAGGATAATTGTCTAGGTCTACATATCTCCATTATTCTCATTACAAGAAACTTATCATATACACCTACAGTTATCTTTAGTGATAGTTGCTAAATTGAAAGTATAAATATGTTATACTCACAAGTATCAAACATTGTCATTAATTATTTTAGTGATAGGTATTAGATTATAGATATAAATATTTATACTTACAGTAGATATAATTATCATATATCTATAAATATTAAATTTTATTATAATTATTTTAGTAACAATTATTAAAATGTAGATACAGGTTTCTAACTATATCTAAAAATATTATTTAAGTTATATAATACTATTCAATTTAGTAATGTTTTTTAAATTTTACATATAAATATCATATATACTTACAAACACAACCAATTGCAGATATATGTACGTATAACTTATAAATTTTGTCAATAATTATTTTATGTATAAATGATAATTAAAAATTATATTAAAATTTTGAAAAAATTAAATATATTTTTACAATTAAAATTCAAAATATTTTTGTAATAAATTATAATTATTGAAATAAAATTATAAAAATTCTTAAAATTATATTTTATAAAATAAGTAATATTAATTTTAAAAAAATATTTTAAAAATTAATCTTTTAAAAATTTATTAAAATAATTTCATATAAAATTAAAAAAAAATGAATCCCTAAAAATTTTAACAGAGCATTATTACTTGTCAACCAGCTTTTCTTTCAAAATAAACTGAAGTCATCCTGTGCACATTTTTCAATTACTTAAATTTTTTTTTTTTGAAATGGAATCCCTTCGACGCGATAAGGCCATTTTCATTTTTCACTCCAGAACGACAAGGCCATGTTGATTTTTCACTGTGAGCTCTTTACAGTTTCATTTTATGATTTTCATTGATTTCACCCATCGCGCTTCTCTCTTTGCGGTGCTTCACTGGTATTGATTTATTTTTTCAATTTTTCTTTCAAAACCTAAGTGTTTATGTGCAATATTTAAGGAGAAATTGTGGGTTTCTAATTCCTTTCTGTTATCCATGATTATATTTGATTACAGTTGAGTTGTGTCCTCACACGCATCATAAGCTTCTTGTCTCCTTTACTCTTGTACACTTTTCTTGTTCTGGTATGTCAACGATATCATTTTGATTGTTTTGCTTCCCATAGCAACTTCTTTATTGATAAGTTCTAACTTTATTTTTACTTGCACTGCTAAACAATGGACATATTCTGTTTCTATTTTATAAATTGTTTTTTATTTGATGTATTTAGAATAATTTTATTTCAATTATTTTATTCAGATCCAGACTCCAAAATTCTGCAATTTCTTCACAATTTTAGTTAGCATTTTGCAACTTTTACACATAGGTAGTGAATCACCCTTTTAAGTTAGCATTGCTTTAATAGTTTTCCCTAATTTTCTATGGTTGGAAACAAGTAATTCAATGCTAATAAGGAACATAAATGCTATAGTAGAGAATGAATTGCTCTGTCTTTAATAGTATGTTATCATTAATTGGTTGTTGAGAATGCTCTCTTGACTTTGAAAGTAATGGTTGTTGAAAGTTTTTCTAACAGTAAAAAGATGATGAATGTTTAAATTTTAATTTTAATTAATGTTTAAATTTTTTCTTATCTGAATGTTTAAATTTAAATTTTATCTAAATTTGAAGCAATTACCGGTTAAATATTTTGTATCATATGTCTAAATTCTATTAGCTTTGTTAAAAGTGATTCTCAACCAAGATGATATACTATCCGACAAATCTTAAACAATTCAGGAATTTGTGCATAATTTCATGTAAATAAAGGAATTGTGGGCATAATTTGTTCTTTTCATAACATAAAAATTATTTATTTTCACATTTTTTTCTAATAAGTGCCTCATTCCAAGAAATAAATTAATTAATAAATAAGAAAACCTTTGTAGTTAAACAATTGTAGTAAGTTTTTACTTTTTCTACCATTTGGTGTAGTTGACTAATTGCAAATTGGAATTCAAGAATAATGAAGAGGGGAGGAATATTCGATTGACACCCAAAAGGTTAGTTATTGGTTTGTTCCTCACTTACTCTGGCTGCGTACTCCTCATAACTAAAGATTATTGTAGGGCCGAATTGTTTTTCCTGTTTGGTTGCAAATGAGGCCTTATTCAGTTGTTGGTGGCTCAAATTAGAAGTTGACTTGACTAGGAAATATTATTATATGGCTCTGTTGAAATTTATTCTTCATAATTTAAGGTAAGTGCAATTAAACAAATATTATTGTATGACTAGAACCTTTCTCTTGGGACATCTCCAATTATGCAACTCTATATAAGTTGCAAGAAATTGTTTAATTTCATGGCTATTATGGCCACTTTCTACAAACTGATATTTTTCTAGCTCTAAGTAAGATATAGCAAGGCCAATAGTATAGAGGAAAAGGGGAAATATACCTTTTAAAGAACCACTGCTTTAGCTTCCAATTGTTGAACTGTGGTGGATCCAATTTGTTTTTATTGAAGTTAAATACAAATGAGTTTCATTGTCGCTAAGATTCTAGCAGTATAGGATTCAAACTACCACAAAGAAGGTTGATCAGTTTTTTGCAACTCCTTGGTACATTGCAAACATATAAATTATCTCAAATATGAAATGTTCTTAATCCTAGATTCTGTTATTGTATTATTGATAAGGTGTGCATATTGAATACATTTGACAATTGCAAATTATTATAACATTAGGATTCTTAGAGTTTGTAAGTTTTATGATGTTAGCAATGTTATTTGGCTGAGCTTGCATGGGTTGCTATACCCTAGTACTTGATGGGTAAAATGATGATTGGTATCAATATGACTTTCATTAATAATAATTCTATGCCTAACCGAATTTGATATCAGAAAAGGAAAATGTTTTTGGCGAGACGTGTGAATGAATCAATGGCACTTTGATAAATGGTACTTTTGCATTAACTAGAGACACCAAATTAGATCAGGCCCAATAATGTAAACTAACAAACAAACATTAAAAGGAAAATGAAAAGGATAGAAAGGATGGTAGCTTCCAAACTCTATACTACTATTGGCTTAGATGTGTAAGACTAACATGTTAATCAAAGGAAGATAGATCAGAAACGTGTTTTTAACTTGAACACGGGTGTATTGTTGAAAATTTGGTATTATGCTATAAATCTACAAAAATATTACAGTATGCAGATTTGGCATAAATTTTAATTGATGTTGTGGTGTGTTATGCTATGTAGATTAATGGCTGGAATTTTTAATCTTAAAATTAAGTAATTGGAATACTTACAAAAACAAAATTGGTGAGTTTGTAGAACACTGAGTGGACATGCATTTAAGCTTATCTGTCTCCCTCCAAAGAAAAAAGAATAGAAAGAGAAATTAAGGGCCTCTTTCCAATGTCTGTGTTGTGTGGTTTTAAAATTATTGATAGTAGATTGGTATCTTCAAGAAGTGAAATGTAATTAAATAGCTTCGGCTAGTCTCATATGTTTGCGTAAAGTAAAAGGAATATTATTAATATTTATTAAATTGTTTTATTGTTATTATTTTTTTACCGTATCTTGTTTATTTTATAAACTATTAAAAATAATTCAAACACATATATAAGTGTACCATATGTAACTTATATAATTGTCAACATTAAATGTCAATTTTTATGTTTTATTTTTTAAATTATTTAATTTTTTATTGACTATTTATTGTTTATAAAAATATATTATTATCATATAATTTTTTTTTATGCAGAAAAATAGTAAAGTTGCAGGAGTAGTATTAGGGAGACTCTTGCAAATGCATTAAAGAGAAGAAATTATGCACTACGTTGTCACTATAATTGTTATCTCTATTGTTGTTAATTTTGCCATTGGAATTTTTTAAATGGATATCTTATTCACATTAGACTTTTAGATTAGTAATCTTTTAACTGTTCTTTCTAAATTGTGACAATTACTTATATATATATGAATATGTACGAATTTTCTTTTGAATATCTAGTCATCGCTGAATAATATCTTATTAAATGATTTTAAGTTGTTGCTTAAGTAAAATCATATCTTTCTCAAATAAATGTTGATATAATCAAGTTTGATATTATAATATAGAAAATTTTAAAATTTGTTTTACATTTATTAGTAGTTTGTGATGATGTATATATATATATATACCCAATCACTTCATTCGATAATTTTAAAATAAAAAATATGATACACATAATTTTGTATATCTAAGTCAAAGGTTGCTCAAATTATTTTGAAAATTAAATCATTTAGTTTTGGTGGAAACCATTTAGTAATAAGATTAGTTTATAGTTTGTTATATGAACTTTTACTTATACACATAAATCCATGGGTTAAAGTTAACACCTAAACCTTTAGCTACAGCCATGTAAAGTTGTAGGTAAAGGCATGCAAAAAAGTGTATATAGACTTTTACCTACATATAAGGTCATAGGTAAATATTTATAATCTTTACTTACAGCCAAAATGAACTGCAGGTAAAAAAAAAAAATTGTAGCTATAACCTTTAGTGACATCCAAATTTACATAGTTATTCGATGCACACAACGGACGGGAAATGTATCTAACGGTCCTTGTATTTAAACATATACCTATGGTTTTTAACATTTAGGTGACAAATTTTTTCTATCACTACAGATACAATTTATTGTAGTGTCTTTGGCAAGGATAATGCCATAAGCATTATTTAAATCTCACAGTGTTGCATGAGCAACCAATTACGCTTCCTGTGCTAATCTTTCGTTTGATAGCATTTGCTTCATATTATCAAAGCATGGAGTTGTTAGAATAGGGAAGTCTAATATTGTGACGGTGATCCAAAAAGCTTAACCTAGGTACTGACATGAAAACAGAGAAAACACTCACGTCATGAATGCTTTCTTCAATTTTATTTCTCACTCAATTAGTCGTTACATCCCATACATCAAGGCTACATCTGCTTTTGAGTTATTATTTATTCTCTTATTCATATATGTTCATGTCTCTGAGTGGGTAGATCCATTATGTTCATTGACTAGAATAGCGAATTAACCTGCCCCACATGTCGTGAGTTCTGCACCATGGTAACTGATTTGAACGCTGCAAAAGTGTGCGTTCATGAGAGGCTACACTGAATAAGATTTAGGATGCAGACCCTTCTCCGTTGGCACCAAGAATGCAACATGACATGGGCAAATCACGTCCATTAACGATGTTGTCAATGTTGGAAGCAAGAGCGTACATTTGTTTATAGACGTTCACTCACATTGCTGATAGAGTTTTCTTCCATGCATCTTGGCAAGTCCCATGCTTTAATAGGAAGCAACTTCCCCTATCAGCAACTGGTCAATAGATAGAAAGCCAAGAGCTAATGCTCATTCAGACCTGAGGGAGCCGGATCCTCTAATGTTCTTGGGGTACTTTAGTTGGTGCATTAACAATTGAGAACAAGATCCCATGCCACATTTATTCTGTGGAATAACAAGTTCGACCAAGCTGATAATATATGCAAAGCTTCTGAGGTTGTAGCAGACCATGAAATATGCTAGGTCTGTTTTGGTCCATGTAGTCACAGGTACCCACTCTGATGTGTTTCTTCCGTCTTATGAAAGGATTGAAAAGAATAGTTATCAGAGTCATGGAACACAAGACATTTGGCTCATGGGTTCCGAGTAGATCTACTGTTCATGATCTAAGTCAGGTACCTGCAAACCAGCTGATAAAGTGGAAGAGATATGGGGACTATTAACTATTCATACTATGTTCAACCGCCGCATGAGTCCATCATACAAGTACATCGTAGCAAAACGAAATGCAACCCTCCTTGTTGAATCTTCGTTGCCACAGAATCCATGCATAAGATGCTTCAAGCTCATCTGTGGCAAAAGCGTCGTATTTGTCCACAGCAGATGTAGTCACAGTAGAAGCTCATTCCAAACCAGCCCATTTGACATATGTATGGCACTATTATTAACGTTGGTTTCATAACATATTGTAAACACTCAATTATGTCCAAGGTTCCATTTTTAAAATTAATTAGTGAACAAACCGTAATTTAAATAAATATTAAAGTTAATAAAAAATAAATATTAATAAACAAAAAGCACAAAAGAAACAGAAAATAGAAAATAGACAAATAGATAGAAAGAAAAATAAATAAATAAAATAAAAAATAAATAAATAATAAAAGCAGAAAAATAAAAATTAAAAAGTTAAATAAAAGAAAAGTAAATATAATAAAATCTGAAAAATAGATAAAGAAATTGAAAAATAAATTAAAGGAAAAATAATAAGTGATAAAATGAAAAAACAAACAAAAAGTTGAAAAAATAATAATGAAACAAATTACTAAAAACTTAAAAATGGAAAAATTACAAACAAGGAATAAATATCAAAATAATAAATAATAAATAAGAAAATAGAAAATTAAATAAATGACAACAAAATCTAATAATAATAAAAATAACAAAAACAATAAAATAGAATAAAATAATAATAATAAAAAAAGAAAAAAACAGAATTAAAAAACAAAAAATAAATTTAAAATAATAAAATAAAAAAAACAAACGAAAAAAGTCATAAAAATAGTAAATAAGTAAAAAACTGAAAAAACAAAATAATAATAGAAAAATAACATAATAACAGAAAAGAAACGGAAAGATCTTGGAAGAAAAGTAAAGCTGAATTTAAAAGAGGGCTTTCTCTATTTTGGGGGGACTTTTTTCTCTAGATCATCTCCATTGCTTGAAGGGATTCAGGGGAACCTCGCTAAGCTTCATTCATAGCTCCCGTTCGGAATTCTTTTAGTGGCTCTAAGAACTAACCTCATTCAAGGCCAATAGAATCCATCTTGGCTTCCTCATTCTTCGGCTAGATCCTGTGCATATGTGGGCTCAGGATTTTCTTCAAAATATTTTTATACTCTACTCATCTTTAAACACCTCTGATGGTGAAGCTTTCAAACCAGAACTACATAAGCCTTGAGTTTCCAATTGCACCAAGGAATACGTAGGAGCAGGATTAAGTCCTGTTAGGATAACCTCCATAAACCTATTTATTGTCACTCAAATTAAAGGGATCAAACAATTTTCAAAAATCACCCGCCCAGTTAAAGGGTACCGTTCTTCAGGAACAGGCAAGTGAGGTGCCTAACACCTTCCCCACTTGTAACCAACTCCCGAACCTAAATCTCTTCTTTGAGTTAGGGTTTTTCCAAATCTTTTTCCTTAAATTAAAATTTGGTGGTGACTCCACATAATCATAATAAAATTCTTTAAAATTTTTAGCGAATTCGTCGTCTCGTCGTAATTACGTTGCGACACATATGATCATGCATGTATACCCAGTCGCCTCCCACTTCTCTCTCTCCCTTATTCGACAACAACTCTCTCCACTGCTTGGAGGTGGCTACACGTTGCTCTTCTATATATCAACGAGCCACAGCAGCTCTTAGAGACACGCCATTTCACCCATACTCACCCATGCATACCGTATGTAACTTCTCAAGCCTCAAGGCACAGCCACCCAAGTCAACAAACCCTTACTCGAAGGGGTCTCCTCAGCCAAGGTTTGTTGGAGCAGCAAAGGTAATAGGGAAGAACTGTTGCAGCAGGTTCCCTTGCAATAGGTGGTTTAGGGTGCCCATCATGTATTACCCAAGCACAATTCCTTCCATCAGCTACTCTAGTAAAGCTAATGGGTCAGATAGCTCACTAGGTCTCAGCTGGCACAATTTTCTTGCTAGAGAAGGAAGCTCAATTTCTTCATGGCAAGAGTAGAAAAAAGCCATGCATCAACATGGGAAGGGCTGCCTCTACACACTCTGAGTATGTGCCTTGAAGTCGGTGCTTTAAGGGTTCTCTTATCCTCTCCAATTTAGATTTTAGGCATGCATGAAGGGTCAGCAGTCGTTAATAGCTTGGCCTGCGACCCATACAAATGGTTTTAGTGTTGGTTCGCATGCCCTTCAGCTTGTTTGGGACCCTTCCAAATCGCATGCAGCTTCAAGGACGTATGGAGACCATGCAATGCCTTTATAACTTAATTTGAAAGGTTAAAAGGCACAGCCACAAGCTTGGTCCAGTGGTGAAAGAGGCGGCCCATAAATCCATTGGCATGAGTTCAAATCCTCTATATGCCACCATTTTGTTACAAATTCCTCCCTCCATGTCACGTGCCCCCTCGCACGTCAACGACCAAGAATAGGTCCAGTGGAATTCATGAGCCCGCCTCCTCAAATCCATATAATGCCACCCTACAGAAAATCAAGGGTAGAAATTTTAAATCCAGTTTAATCTTAATTCTCTCTTTCTTTTTCCCCATTTTGTTTAAATCTAATTTAATCCTTTTCCTCAAAGTTTCAAACAAATTTATTTTCAATTCCATTTATCAACTTTTGAATAAAATTCATTTAGATTTAAATCCAATTTAATCCTTCCATCAAGTTGCAAATAAAATTTAAATTAGTTCAAATCAAATTACTTCTCTTCTTCAAGTGTCAAATAAAATTCGTTTTAATTCAAATCCAATTTAAGTTTTCCTCCAAGTTCATTTCTTTCATTTAAATGTCAAATCAAGTTTAATTCTTTTTTAAATTCAAACAAGTACTCTATTTTAAATCAAGTTCCTCTTTCCTCAAGTTTCAAGTCAAATTAATCCAAATCAAATCCTTACTCTTACATTTCACTTCAAATTAATTAAAATTAAATTTAAATCTTTCTCCAAATTTAAATCAACTTCGAAATCATTTTTAATCAAGTCAGATTCATTTTAATTCAATTCTTCAAAATTCAAATTAAATCATTTTTAGTCAAGTCAAGTTCATTTTAATTGTTTATAATTCAATTCTTCAAAATTCAAATTAAATCAGTTTTAGTCAAGTGAAGTTCACTTTCATTTCTCTTTTAATTATGTTCGTTTAAAAGTCAAATTCAGTTCAAAATCAAAGTCATTTTATTTTTTAATCAAGTCCAAGTATTGTCTTATCCTTATTATTTTCAAATTAAATTCATTTTGGGAATCATAAGTCTCATGCAATGAACTCTAAGTGGGAAACTGGCGGTTTCACTACTGTTCGATATTTAGAGATTCATATAGGCCCCAATGCAACCTTAGTTTCCTTGGACCTTGTGAATATGTGGACTAAAAGTTCCTCCTAAAAATAAAACCTTTCAAAAAGGTACTTTAGGAAATCATAAGTCTCACGCGATGAGCTCTAAATGGAAAACTGGCGATTTCACTACTGTTCGATATTTAGAGATTCATATAGGCCCTAGTGCAGCCCTAATTGCCACGGACCTTGTGCATACGTGGACTAAAAGTTCCTCTTAAACAATAAAATTCTTTAAAAAATCATCCCTCAAATTCTTTACCTCCGAAGGTCAAGCCTTCAAACCAGAACTATGTAAGCCTTGAGTTTTCCATTGCACCGGGGAATACGTAGGAGCAGGATCAAGTCCTGTCAGGCTAACCTCCATCAACTTATTTATCTTGTCTAATTAAGGGATCAAATGGTTTTTTTTAAATAAATCGCACACTCAATTAAAGGGTACCGTTCTTCGGAACGGGCGAGTAGGGTGCCTAACACCTTCCCTACTTGTAACCGACTCCTGAACCTAGATTCTTCCTCAGGTTAGGGTTTTTCCAAATCTTTTCCTTAAATAAAAAATTGGTGGCAGCTCCACTATCAGATCTATTTTTAAAATTATTAAACATATAAAATTTTAAATCATTAAAACAATAATTACGTTTCAAATAATTTAATATATTCAATATTATTATGATTTTATATATGTCATATGTGTATAGGTGCAGTACAAATAATCCTTTCATGTTAAAATATTTACTTAATTTTTAAATTATGTAAATGTCAAAATAAATCGTAAATACTTACAATTTTTTTACGATCTTTTCAATAGTATTTTCCTTTTCAATTCCAACTATTTTATTGATTCTTAATTATTTCTCCAAACTCCATGTATATAAACGATTTTTTAGACACATATAAAACTAATTATATTTTATTTATTTAGTTAAAATATAGGTCTTTTAGCTATTTTCAATTACACTATATTACATTAGAAAAATGAATAACTTAATTTTTAAAAGATTAAACAATATAGCCAATCTTAAACATTTTATTTTAGCATAATACTATAATTTTGTTTTGATAAACTGTAATAAAGTGATTTTTCAATAAATAAAAGTTAAGGAAAATTTTAATTTAACAACGTTAGAAAAATTAGATTTTATTGAATCTATTATATTGAAATTGGTTATAGAAAAATTAGTTGGGTTTAAGATTGCCTCCATTAAGAGACTGACCAGGCTGTGTCAAGCCTGTTTTAATTGCACCTAAACCTCAGGTTCTTGCAAACAATAAGTCTATGTTGAGTGCTATGTCTTGTTCCTTCCTAGGAAAATCAACGAGAACCTAATATGACATTAAGCCCACCCCCTCTAGCCTATACTAGACATTTTGCAAACCAATTTAGGAAGTTCCTAACAGTGGGTTAAGTTAACCCAACTAAAGGCTTAATCTTAAGACAAGCTTGCTGCTGGTTGGCATGAGAAAAGAAAGGAGGATGACAGTACACTCAGGCATCATTCCATATGAACAACAGCACCGTGGTAAGGGTGAATAAACCTGAAAAAGGAAAGGAAAAACTGCGAGTCTTTCTTAGTCTAGTTATACTAATAAACTAGAAACTGAAAAGGACCTAAGAATCATAGGTTATATACATTTGACTAAATAGGTTTTGGGGTAAGTATACCTAACAAATGAGTCAAAGGCAAAGACTGTTATATTAATACCAGGTGATCCTGCAATAAAAGGGAATATATGCTGTAATTTTATTCTAACCTTGGTCCAATCATCAATGTGGAATCTAAACTTCATAAAACCTACACAACTGTGGTAGTTAGACATAGAATTCTGGGTGTAAATATCAACTACCCCCAAGGTAGAGCTTTACGTCATTAATCTCTACAGCTCCCTCTAACACTTGGGGGCATTAATACATCTTATTTTTAAAATTAGGTTTTGAAGACTTTGAAGACTTTTTTAAAAAAACCTCAGATTTCACACAAGGAGCTCTAGATGTGAATTGGTGGCATACCCTACTATTCAACATCTAGAAATCATATGAGTCTCAGTGCAACCCTCGCTTGCCTCAGACTCCATGCATATTTGGATCCGAGAGAATGTTTGAAAATCAACGTTTCAAAATACTTCCATAAATCTTTTCTAAAATCTTGGATTTCACGCAATGAGCTCTAAATGTGAAATGGTAGCATATCCTACTGTTCAACCTCTAGAACTCATCTGAGTCTCAGTGCAATCCTTTTTTGCCTCAGACTCTGTGCATATGTGCATTCGGGATAATATTTAAAAGATCTAAATTTTGAAAGTATTTTTACCAGATACGTAGTCCCACGCAATGAATTCTAGGTACGAACTGGTAGCATACCCTGCTGTTCGATACTTAGAATTCATATGGGTCCTAGTGCAACCCTCGCTTGCCTTGGATCTGTGCACATGTGGACTAAGGATTTCTCAAAAGCATTCAAAACACTTTAAACTCATTTCTTGATGCAATGTGAACCATACTCTTTTACCTTTGAAGATCAAGTCTTCAAATTAGAACTACGTAGCCTTGAATTTCCCATTGTACCAGAGAATACGCAGTAGCAGGATCTAGTCCTGTCAGGCTATTTTCTACCAACTTATTTATTTCTATTCTATTTAAAGGGATAAATTTTTTTTTTCAAAAATATCAAAATCACACACTCATTTTAAGGTACCGTTCTTCGGAACGGGCGAGTAGGATGCCTAATACCTTCCTTACTCATAACCGACTCCCGAACCTAGATTTCTTCCTCAAGTTAGGATTTTTCCAAATATTTTCCCTTAAAATAAAATTTGGTAGTGACTCCCTAATCGAATTAATTTCTTTCTAAAATTGTCATCTCATTATAATTATGGTCTCATTGTAATTACGGTTATTACAATCATATTTTCTGATTATGCTAGTAAAATTATGCGAGTGAAAATGACAACAGTGGTTTGGGTCCTAATATATGGTTATTTTAAAATAGTGAGGAATACGACTAGCATTTTAAAAAAAAAATATTGATTATTATTATTATTATTATTATTATTATTATTATTATTATTATTATTATTATTGAATAATTCTAGGCTGCATGTTCTTTGTTTGATTTATACTTATAAATATTAATGTCATAATTTTATTTTCCTTTTTTTGGTTGGTCGGATAGCTTTTAGAATATAATAACATTTGTATCTTATGGACACATTCTAAAGGTTTCTTAATTTTTAGTTTATCTACATTTCCATTTCATAGTTTGGATTATTACTTAAGGGAAGATAATGATTAAGTTTGACAAGGATGATAAACTAAAAAATATTATTTCATCATATGTAGTTTAATCACTTTCTATGATGCTCAAATATTTCAACTTTTTATTGTAAAATATTTTTGTCAAACTTAATTTTGATTGATTATTTTGTAGATATGAAGACTTGAGAGTTGAGAACTTATCAATTCAGCTAGTATTAAAGAATTATATATGTACCTACTCTCATATTTTCACTTACTTACATGTCTCTTTGATCATCCTAATTTGATATGAAATATCATTTGAAAATTACAATGTAGTGTGACAATGAAATTATTTATCATGATTAGATAATATGTTGTATGTATGTAGTTTTTACTATATTATAGATTTATTTTCAAAACATTTTATCTTATTTTACTCCTTTGGTTATGTCCTCCCAAATTCTTTCTTTTATTAACTTTACTCCATTTTTAAAATTTGTTTACATTTTTATCGAGTTTTAGGAGAAAAATTTTCATGTTTGATAATTAATACACCTTCAGTTTGATTCTATCAATATATAATTGGAAATTTAATTGGCATTTTCTTTCTTCCTTGAGTATAGGTAGTTTGACAAAGGGACTAATACTTTCTTTGAATGATTAAGTTTGTAAATAAAATAAATTTTTGTTTTAGGAATTGACATTTATTATAAAACTATTACAATTGCATTTTATTTCAATTGTTTTCATGATGATATCTATTATTTTTTGAAATATTTCACTTTTTAATTGGTTACATGCAGATGGAGACAACATTTCCATACTAGTTTAAGGATTATGATTCAAATTTTTTATGCACCTTTCACATTTTTGCAGGTTGTCAATCAATATGTAAAGATATATATATATATATATATATATATATATATATATATATATATATATATATATATATATATATATATATATATATTGATTTTATAGTCTTCAAGTTTTGATTTAGAAGGTTTGAAGGGTAATTAAGTAATCATAAAAAGTTGAATTATTTTTTATATTTTCATTAAAGAAACATATTTTTTTGCCTATTATTATTTCTTATTGTTGGATTTACTGTAGTCTTTTACCGTAATTTTAAGATTTAAGAAGTATTATGGGAGGTAAAATAGGTACAAGAAAATAAAAATTCATGTTATGTTGATATATATGATCTATAGGAGCTTTAGATACAAAATATAAGTTAAAGTTGTATTTTGGTCATTAGAAATGTACCTTACTTCCAATTTAGCCGCTGATAAATTATGCATACATTTAGTCTTTGAAATATACATATTTATCATATTTTTTTAGTCAAAAAATATTAAATAGAGAGAAAAAGTAAATTTGATTAATTTGTTCTTTATATTTTATTAAATGATAATTATAATTCTATTTCTTTTTTTCATTGATAGTAAGTATATCACCTTATTTTCTTTTCCAATTAATATTACTTCATTTGTTTATTTTATCAAATTTTTCATAGAGCAGCATATGAAGTGGGTGATAAAATGCTTCATTCGTTTATTAAAATACTTTATTTTTTACAAATTTCTTGAAGAGTTGGAAACTGTAATAAAATTATTTTAGTTTTATTTTATTTTAGATGTATTCATGGTAACATTTATGATTATATGTAATGTTGAACTTTCTAATTGATGAAATTGAGTTGGGGACAATATTTACTTGCAAGGTTATGAATTATAAATCAAATATTTTGTTTGCTTTACACCTTTTTGCTAATTGTTAATCATTGGTTAGAGATTGAAATATCTAGGTTTACAATGTTCGAGTTTTGACTTTGAAGGCTTGAATATTATCTTACTCCACAATATGTTGAATTATATCTTTTTCTATTTTCATAAAAAGAACATGATTTTTTATCTATTTTTTTTTTCATAACATTGATGTTTAGTTAACATATGGTTGAGCATTAAGATAATATTCACACACACATACACTTCTCATTGAATAGACACATAAAACTTACATAATCACATGCATACACAAACAACGAAAAGACAGTCAACAAATTTTACAAACAACTTCAACATGCACACACAAATAGTACACAAAACAACAAACTCATGTACATTGTAAACACTCAATTATGTCCGAGGCCCATATTTTTAAAAGCAATCAAGAAACCAATACTAATTTTAATAAATAAATAAATAAATAAATATGAATAAAACAAAAAAAAACATTAAAATCTGAAATAAAAAAAACCAAAATCTGAAATAAAAATATATTAAAAATAAAATCTAAAATAAAAAATAAGAAAAAAAAAACAAAATTAAAAACAAAATGTAAAATAAAAAATAACAATAAAATCTGAAATAAAAAATTAATAAAAGACAAAATATGAAATTAAAAAAACAAAAAAACAACAAAAAAGCAAGGAAATCAAAATTTAAAAAGATAAAAACGGTTTATTTTAACAATAAAAATAGAATTGAAAGTAACTGAAAAAAGGAATAACAGAAAAGGAGGCCAAACAAAATGAAAAAATAGAAAAATTACAGAGAGGGAGAGAGGGCAAGGCCAGCTACATGTTTCTCAAAAAGATCTTCATGAGGGAGGAGTGGCAAAAAGGGGGTACGTGGAGATCAAGAGGATTCGGAGCAAGGACAGAGAGGGGAGAAGACACCCTGGGTACGGGCCTGGTTCAGCGTCGGTCTTTCAAGAGAAGAAGAGCTTCAAATTGACTACATTCAGGTAATACAAGCTAACCTAGACCAAATCTTGAAATCATCATGCAATTGTAGGAAATGTTTCTTTTTCTTTGAATTATTATGCACGAATCTAGTGCCCTAAATGTATCAAGGAAAGTCTTGATTGGCTACATAAAGTCGGGTTAGTCTTGGATCCATTCATGAACTCCTTGGTAACCTACAATGAAATATTAGAGGGAGAGCATAGCCATGGATGAGGAGGTGTCGCACTTGTTTTTCCCCAAGATTATATGGTATGGTAGTCCTGCCATGATCAAGGGGAACGTAGGCATTCTGTTTCCACAAACGAGCAGTGCTTTTATTGGATCTAAACCTAGCCAAAATTCACGATCACCTAGTTGTATATTGAGAATACGATCCCACCAAAATAGCCTTGCCTCTCCTTATGGTTGTGAGACGAGGGCATTTTGGTAGAGACAACGGTCGTGCTACTAGAGCTGTGTATCCTTGCATTGTATGGGTGGCTACAGCTCTACGAAACACGAATCTCCACTCAACGACACAAAAACGTACTAGACAAGTGGGTCATAACTCCTATCAAATGAGGCTTCCTCTCTTGATCAAGAAAGAATCATGCTGCGCATGAAACAGTGAGACGTTTCTTAAAATCCCCTGAGTATATCAACCATCCTCCAAGGTGCATGTTGGGTTTCTTGAGCAACGAATAAAGATCTCATGGCTTCATGTGCTTGTATAGTAGAACCCTACACCAATTGAGATGCCAGAACCGCTGTATATTTGGTCCAAAGTTTGCAGCTGTCCCCCTGGTTGAAGACGTCAATTCGCATGCACCCCATATTCACTCCAGTCAGACTAGAATGGGCCATTAGTGTTATTCGCCCTCAAAATAAACAATCGCATGTTCTCCTGGTTTAGGGCGGCCTTTATAGCGACGAAGGCCTGAGTGCTCATGTATGCAGTTTTCTCAATATACAACTAGGTGGCCAAGGTTCAGAGTGGCAATGGTTGTTCTATGCATAATTAGGGATGCCAGGTGTTTCATGTTCTGGCAGAGGCTATGCTTTCAAGGATAGAAGTAGTCGGGGAGATAATATCTACATCACCCTATATGCATAGGCAGCCATCCAAACCAACGAACCCTTACCCAAAAGCATTAACTCCAACGGTGCACGTTCCTCACATTGATGAACTCCCTATGTTATAAGGTTGGAAGGCACTCTCAAAGGGTATCAAAGAAGCTCCCAATCGACTCAAAGGGTCCTACTGTTTAGGGATTTGTTTGATGGGTGATGCGATATGAAAAAGAAAGGGCTAAAGCAGCTGATGATGTTACTGGTTGGGTAAGGTCACAAAAGACGTCCTAAGGGGTTTATTAAAGGTTACGAGATCATCCAAGAAGGCCATGATTGACGTCCACGCGGTAACCATAAGCATCAATACTCAAGAAAACGGATGTCTTCACGTGAGACCAAAATGCATGCACTTTGACGGGTGAAGAAAGTGCAACAGGTAGAGCCAAACAAAAAACTAAGAAAAAGCGAGAATATGCCCTCTGCGCTGAGGCCAAGGCTCCGAATTCATGTAGGTACCGCATGTAGGAGTCTAAGTTAGTAGGCATTTCATTGTTCCAAGGAGGTGGGGTACATTTCATATTCTAATAATGGCTGGGTTTTGAAGTATTTGAGCTACATGAGCATGAACATAGGACTGGGTCAGACCATTTCATTCCTCCATTCAAATGCAAATTTATCTACAGCTGGTAACAAAGCTTGTAAGCCAGCATAGTACTCTAAGTGCAAAAGTCTAAGTGAGATTATAATTGATGGCTGAGTCGGAATCTAGCCTCCAACTTCAGTCACTAACCTTCTTAAAGGTGAGCAGTCCAAAACTCTAACTTCCTTAACGTCGAGTATGCAGTGGCTGTATGAAATAAAGCCCATGCAGATTGCGCTCCCTTAAGTGGATAGGGTCATATGCAAAAATGTTGATTAAAATAATTAAAGGAGTAAAAAAGGGGGGCACCCATGAATGTTGGCAGTAACAAGAAAATCCAACCCACGTGAGTGTTACTAGTAAAAGTTAAGATGCACCTTCTAAGTAGTTTGCCCAAATAGCTCAAGTGGTTGAGGGCTCACTACCCACCACCTTTGGTCCCAGCGTTTGAACCCCCACACGCTACCTTCTTTTATTTTCCAAATGAATGAACACTAATCCCTGCTTATCATTTAAATTAATTTTGATAGATATTATGACCAAATGAAAGGGGCGTGGCTTAGTGGTGTGACTCGTTGTGCTTGATCTTACAGCTGTGGGTTCAATCCCCACATGCCACTTTTTCTAAATTCTCCAAGTAAGCATTGCCTCTGCTTTTTCTAAATCCTCCAAATTGAACGCTACGTTGCCCCCACCCCTGCCGTTTGCAATTTATTCTTTCTCCAATCTTAAATTAAGTTTATTTTCGTTTTAAATCAAAACTTAGGCCAAATTAAATCAAACCTCATCTATTTCAAAACATGTTTACTTTAACTCAAACCAGATTTTAATCCATTCCTTCTAATAAAATCGAATCCCCTTTCTTTCCAAACCAAATTTTAATTCGTTCATCAAATCTCAAATAAACTTCATTTTTGTTCAAATCCAATTTAATTCCTTTCCCTAAATTCCAAATAAAATCCCTTTCAATTCAAACCAAATCCAACCCAATTTAATTTTTTGCTCCCAGTTTTAAATCAAATCTCAAGAAATCAAGTTTGTTTCAAATCAAATTCATTTTGTCAAGTCCAATTATCTTCTTCCTTCTACTTTAATCAAGTCAATTAAATTCACAAATTCTAAAGTCTCACGCGATGAACCCTAAGCACGAACTGGTAGCTTTTTTTGTTGTTTGATGTTTAGGGATTCATATGGGTCCCAAGTGCAGCCGTAGTTGTCTTGGGCCCTGTGCATATGTGGACTAAGAATTCTCTTGTAAATAATCTCAAGAAAAGCTTCATTTTAGAATCCCTAAGTCTCAAGTGATGAACCCTAAGCACGAACTGGTAACTTTTTCTGTTTTTCAATATTTAGGGATTCGTATGGATCCCAGTGCAGCTGTAGTTGTCTTGGATCCTGTGCATATGTGGACTAAGGATTCTCCTTAAAATATTTTTCAAAACAACATGTTCATTTTCAAATACTCCTTTTCAAGTACTTTCGAAGGTCAAGCCTTCAAATCAAACCAGAACTATGTAAGCCTTGAGTTTCCCATTGCACCAGGGAATAGGTAGGAGCAGGATCAAGTCCTGTCAAGCTAACCTCCATCAAGTGTTATTTATTTCCATGCTAATTAAAGGGATCAAATAATTTTCAAACAAATCACACACTCAGTTTAAGGGGCAGTCAACGCTTCCAATAGATCTGGGAAGAAGAAGATAGGCGAGACCTGAAACATGGCTTCTGGTCAAGGCCAATACACTCCTCAAGTGGCACCTTATGGTCCAATTGGATACCAACCACCACCATATACACCGTATACACCATATCCTTACATTGCCATAACCTACCAAACACCCTACCCTCCAACTTACAACTATCCAACACAAATCCAGCCATCAACACCATATACGACCCAAACACAAGCCATGAGCCTAAATACCAACCAAAGCCAGAAAAAGAAGAAGAAGTCTATCCAATTCAACCCTATTCCGGTCTTGTACACCTAGCTGCTACCGCGCTTAATTCAAAACTTGTTGGTCGATCCTTATCCTCTGAAACCGCAAGAACCACCATATCCTAAATGGTATGATGCAAACACCATATGTGATTACCATGCAGGATTCATCGGTCATTCCAAGGAGGATTGCCTAGCGCTGAAGAGAAAGATACAAAGCCTGATCAACATGAAATGGTTGGATTTTGGGAAACTTGCTCTTAATACAAAATGCAACCCGCTGCCGAATCACGAGAGCTCATCAACTAGCTGAGAAATAGGAGCAACACAATAAGTTTCCTTGTACAAATTGAGATTGAAGATACTCATCCAAAAATTGTCATGCTTTTCAAAGTCAACCTTTTGTAAATAAATATCAATGGATAAATACAAAAATTACATTTTTCATGTTTCTTAGGCACGTGCCTCACATTACTGGCTTTACTTTTTAAAATTTACCTTTCCTTTTCATCACTCAACCTATTTCTTATTCCTACACCTAAAACAGTAAATACCTGTTGGTGGCAATGCAGTGCTGTAATAAATAATCTTGAATGTCTAATTAACCAAGCTCAAAGAAAAACCAACCGAGGAAGGAAAGTAAGCAACCGGGGCTTCTAGATAACTATTTATTGTAAAGGAATGCCTTGTAATATTGTAAACACGCAATTATGTCGAAGGCCCCATTTATAAAAAAATTAATTAATGAATAAATCATAATTTAAATAATAAATTAAAAAATTTCTGGAAACAAAAATAACAGAAAAAAATTATAAAAAAAAAAATAAAATAACGAGATAAATGAACAAAATAAAAAATCAAAATAAAAAAATAAAAAACAAAAAAATTGAAAAAAGAAAAAAAGCGGGAAAAATGTTTGAAAAACTCTATAAATAGGAGAAAGAAAATTGGGAAGGGGGTTCTTTTCTCATTTTTTAGAAATTCGGAGAAGGAGGAGCACTTGGAGTCTTAGGGAGGATTTTCAGAATTTCCAAAGGGAGGACCTAGGAAACACTTTACCTCTGCCTCCAATTCAGCCCTTGGCCTCCATGGAACCAGCTCTTCATCACCTTCAAATGAAGGTTAGATCCGACTCTTATTCCTCTTAAGTTTCTTGTTTCTTCTCGGATTTCCGAGTTCATTTTCGTCTCTATTTTTCGTTTTCATTTTTGATCGGCCAAATGATCTCTGATTTTGGTGATTTTTGTTGCATTTTCTTCTTCTTTCTCTCTAGTTTCTGGAATGATACTTTCTGTCCGATTTGGATCTGAAATGAAATTTATATCTCCTGATTACCGAAGCATGTTCATCCTGGTGCGTAAATTAACCTAGCTTGTTTGATTTGTGCATAACTTTCTCATTTCTGATTGGATTTATGTCAAACTTGTTTTGTTTGATTCCTATAATCCATATCTTTCAATTTATTGGTTTTTATTTTTCATATCTACCAAAAAATATTTTCGAAAAATTCTGAGATTTGAATTCAAATTTTGGCGCCAAAAACTCTTGTGTTCTTGTGGTTCATCTTCGTTTCGGTTTTTCATTTTCGTTTTTAATTGATCAAATGATCTGCCATTTCTGTGATTTTTTTTGTGTTCTTTTTTTATTTCTCTCTAGTTTCTGGAATGATTTCATTTGTCTAATTTGAATCTGAAATGAAATTTCTATCGCTTGATTACTGAAGCATGTTCGCAATTCGTTTCCTTAATTTCAAATCAAGCCCAATTCAAGCCCAAATTTCAAATCAAGTTTATTTTATTTTAAATCAAGTCCAATTTTATTTCATCAAATTCAAATCAAAATCATTTTTTTAAAATAAAAATCATTTTTCATTCCTTAATCTCACGCAATGGGCCTTAAAAACGAACTGGTAGCTTTTTCTATTGTTCGTTGTTTAGAGCTCCGTATGGGTCCAAGTGCAGCCGTAGTTGTCTTGGGCCCTGTGCATATGTGGATTGGGGATTGCCTTTCCATTTTTTCAATTAAATAAAAATCATTTTTCATTCCTCAATCTCACGCAACGAGCCCTAAAAACGAACTGGTAGCCTTTTCTGCTGTTCGTTGTTTAGAGAATAAAATTGTATGGTCCAATATGCGCAAGTAGTTGTCTTGGGCCCTGTGCTTATATGGATTGGGGATTGCCTTTCCCTTTTTTAAATTAAATAAAAATCATTTTTCATTCCTCCATCTCATGCAACGAGCCCTAAAAACGAACTGGTAGCTTTTTTTGCTGTTCGTTGCTCAGAGGTCCGTATGGGTCCAAGTGCAGTCGTAGTTGTCTCGGGCCCTGTGCATATGTGGATTAAGGATTTCCTTTCCTTTTTTTTTCAATCAAATTAAATAAAAATCATTTCGCATTCGTTAATCTCACGCAGCGAGCCCTAAAAACGAATTGGTGGCTTTTTCTGTTGTTCGTTGTTTAAAGGTCCGTATGGGTCCAAGTGCAGCCGTAGTTGTCTTGGGCCGTGTGCATATATGGATTGAGGATTGCCTTTCCTTTTTTTTCAATCAAATAAAAATCAATTCACATTCCTGAATCTCACGCAGCGAGCTCTAAAAATGAACAAGTAGCTTTTTCTGTTGTTCGCTATTTAGATAATTGTATGGGTCCAAGTGCAGCCGTAGTTGTCTTGGGCCTTATGCATATGTGGATTGGGGATCGCCCTTCCCTTTTGAAACAAATAAAAATGTCATTTTTTATTCCTTAATCTCACGCAATGGGCCCTAAAAACGAACTAGTAGCTTTTTCTACTGTTCGTTGTTTGGAGGTTTGTATGGGTCCAAGTGCAGCCGTAGTTATCTTGGGCCCTATGCATAGGTGGATTGGGATTGCACCCTTAAAATATTTTTAATAAAGGCAACAATGCATTCGCTTTTCAATTGAAACACCTTTTGAAGGTCAAGCCTTCAACTCAAACCAAAACTATGTAAGCCTTGAATTTCCCATTGCACCGGGGAATACGTAGGAGCAGGATCAAGTCCTGTCAGGCTAACCTCCATCAAATTATTTATTTCCATGCTAATTAAAGGGATCAAACAATTTCAAAAATCACACACTCAGTTTAAGGGTACCGTTCTTCGGAACGGGCGAGTGGGGTGCCTAACACCTTCCCCATTCGTAACCGACTCTCGAACTTCGAATCTCATCCTCAAGTCAAGGTTTTTTCCAAATCTTTTCCCTTAAATAAAAATTTGGTGGCGACTCCGCACATATCAAATAAAATCTATTTTTGAAATTTTAGCGAGTTTGTCGTCTCGTCAAAATTATGGTTGCGACAGATGGAGACTCCACTGGGGATCCTTAGAGAGTCAAGCCCATTTCAATTGAGTGTGTTTTGTTTCGATCCATTTCCTGTTTATTTGCACAATTTATTTATCTGTTTATCTATTTGTTATTTATTTGTCTATTTGTTGCACAACCTTAGGGTAGATGAACAATAAACTGCTATATATCTGTATAAGTTCCCCAATTGCAGGTATCCCAAACTTGTGTGTCCTCATACATTGCATATGCATTTATCATGAGTAGGGCCCTATACCCGGTCTGAGTGCCAGCCTAGGACTAGATGGATCTGGTGGTGTCACTTTGGGGCTTACGTCCTGTTTGACTATCACGAAAATTCTAGCTAGAGTGCATCCTATTCGTAATGCCCTATAACTAGTAGTTTTTTCTACTGTTGTAGCAAGCAATATGAACTGGAACTTGGCTCTAGTGACCTATTATACCTTAGGAATACTAACCACCTTTGGGAGGTTCATGCATTAAAAGCCCTAGATCCTTAGGACAGGTAACCCACACAAAAGGCAAAGAGGGCACAGACACCCCTTTCATGATACTCCGTTCATATACTGCTCACTCACAGGCACTTGAACTAGATCATCCAAGATGGAAGAAGAGGAAGCTGAAGATTGGGGCAAATACAGAAAATCAAGAAATAAAAATCAAGTAAAAAGAAAGAAAAATCAAAACAAATAGAAAATCAAGAAAAATCAAAATGTAGAAACTAGAATTTGAAAACTAAGAAAAATAAAATTCCTAGGAAAAATTAGAAAAATAATTTTTGAAAATACTGAAAAAATAAAAAATACAAAAGAGAAAGAAAATGAAATTTCGAAAACCTAAAAAGAAAAACGTTTTTAGAAAATTTGTTGGTAGAACTAAAAACCTTTTCAAAAAAAACCAAGGGTTTTCTGGCAAAGTAAAAAACACCAAAACTCATAAAAATCATAAAATTGCTAAAAGCAAGAAAGCAACTTTCAATTATTTTTGAAACCCTCAAGTATAAAAAATTATTTATGCATAGCATGCGCTCATTCATTCATTCATTCAAGAGGGATTTCAAAAATCATTCCATACCTTTTTCATTTTCATACTCATTTGTGCATCAACCTTTTTATCACTCATGATTTTTCACTTCCAAACTGTTTCTAAAAAAAATTAATCTTTTTTAACAGAAAATTAGAGAAAGACAACTTCCTCAACATCCTTATAGAACCAGATCACAATCGAGAATCATGGACAAACTGGAGAGATAGAATGAGGAGTTGAGAGATGAGGTCAGAACTCTAAAAGATCAAGTGGCTAGATTGATGGAGGCCATGCAACTGTATAAACAGAAAGATGCAAGGGAATCCTTACTGGCAGAACCAATCAACCCATTATACCCTCTTGGCTTCAATTTGCAAAACCCTTCACTGTTAACCATGCCTCCACTAAGAGAAGTACTTCATTATGGGTTTCCTCATGGGCATGTACCCTTATCCAGAATATGGCCAAAAAAGGAGATGAGACCTTCAAACAATACGCCCAACGATAGAGGGAGTTAGCCGCTCAAGTATAACCTCCATTATCTGAAAAAGAACTGGTCAGCTTGTTCATCGACACACTCCAAGATCTTTTCTATGACAAGATGATTGGTAGTGTGACCACTAGCTTCTCTGATGTCATCATCATTGGAGAAAGGATCGAAGGAGGCATGCGTCGTGGAAGGATCACGCACAAATCCGCAAGGACAGTTGATGCCTTTGTAGAAAAGAAGAAGACAGAGGAGACTTATAATGTGGCTTCTGGTCAAGGACAGTACATACCTCCGATGGCACCTTATGGACCCACTGGTTTTCAACCATCGCCATACACACCTTACATATCATATCCTTACACTACTTCTGCCTACCAAACACCATACCATCTAGTTTATAACTATTCAATGCAAATCCGACCACCCATACCATACACAGTCCAAACATAAGCCGTAAGCCCGAATCCTAGCCAAAACCAAAAGAAGGAAAAAGATCATGTCCAGATTGATCCCATTCCAATGACCTACACTAAGCTGCTACCTCAGCTAATCCAGAATTCCCTGATGGTCCCTTACCCACTGAAACCCCAAGAACCACCATACCCTAGATGGTACGATGCAAATGCCATATGTGACTACCACGCGGGGTACATTGGTCATTCTACAAAAAACTGCCAAGTTCTAAAGCATAAGGTGCAAAGCCTGATTGATGCGAAATGACTGGATTTTGGGAAGATTGCTCCTAATATAGGAAATAATCGAATGCCAAATCATGAAAGTACATCTACTGCTTAAAAAATGGGAGTAACACAATGAGTTGCCTTACACAAATCGAGCTATCAAGGAAAATCATCCAGGATTTGTCGTACTTTTCAAAATCAATCTTTTGTAAACAAATCTCAATGAATAATGCAAAAATTACATTTTTCATGTTTCTTAAGCATGTGCCTCACATTGTTGGCTTTACATTTTAAAATTTACCATTCCTTTTCATCATTCAAACCCGCTCCTTATTCCTACACCCAAACAATAAATACCTGTTGGTGACAATGCCAATGTTGTAATAAATAATCTTGAACGTCCGATTAGTCAAGCTCAAAGAAAAAACCAAATGAGGAAGTAGAATCCAACCAGGGATTCCAAATGGACCAGCCATTGTAATCCTAAAATCAAGGAAATGTCTTGTCAAATAAAAATATCCCGCTGGAACCAAGTTCAAGCCCAAGCAAAATTAGGGATGCAAAATAAAATTCGCTGAATTGAAAGCCAAAATGACTCCGACAAGGTCAATATTTGATTACATGAAATTCAAGAAGAAGGAAATCCCGCTGGATTAAAAATAAAAAATAATCCAGGCAAAAGTAGGGTTAAAGTTCAAAAGATTAAATCAAAAAAATCATGATCAGAATAGGTCTTGCCGGATTCCAAAAAAATAATTCAGACAAAATTAGGATCAAAACAGAGCCCGCTAGGTCGACAAACCTAAAAAATGACCTAGGCAAAAGTTAGGGCATAATCAAACAGAGGTCCGCTAGGTCGAAAACCTTCAATGGGCGGCCTAGGCAAAAGTTAGGGCACAATTAAACAGAGGCCCGCTAGGTTTAAAACCCTCAATGGGTGGCCTAGGCAAAAGTTAGGGCACAATCAAACAACAGCCCGCTAGGTCAAAAACCCTCAAATAGCAACCTAGGCAAAAGTTAGGGCACACAATCAAGAGCCCGCTAGGTTGGAAACCCGTAAGGGAAATCTAAAAAGTTAGGGCAAAACGAAAGGCCTGCTGGGTTGAAAACTCAAAAGAATAACCCAGGAAAAAGATAAGGTCAATCCTGGAATCTCAGGATAACATCACATTCTGCACCTCATATCTTCCTAAAACTGGGGCAAAATTTTTCCATTTCTCAAGTTTGATTAATTTGACAATCAAGATTATGAAAAGCAGCATTGGCATTTTTCATCAAAAAGTTCCATTTGGGCAATCGAACCCACATCTTTTGTTATCCTTCCTTTTCAAGTACACTACCTCAAATATCTTTTGCAAACCTTCTCTATTTCTTTCCTTTAACCATCCAAAATCACTTGGCACACTTCAATAGTGCACGTGCTAAAAGGAAATGTGAAAAATGTAAAAAAATAAAATAAAAAAAGTTTGATTTTGAAAAGTCATGAACATCAGATGAGTCCTTAACCGTCGCAACACGGCATGACTGTTTCCCAAAAGGTCATGTTCCCACTAGCTACAATGCCACCAAGACAAAAGGAGTATGTCTTATTCCATCATGCTGACCATTGTTGGGTCCCAAAGATCCTGGAAAAAGGGTCCAAAGTTGATCAAGAAGCTAAGAGATTGAGTCAATCCAGCTCGTCCTGATTTCTGGTTCCTTTCACACCAACTATGAGGTTGTCGAGAGAGCACATGTCAAAAATCAAAAATCAAGAAAAAAAAAAAAGTTTTTACACCATCTCATGGTTTACATTCATCCCATAGCATCCATTTCATCAAATAATTATTTCAAGCATAAAAAAAAGAGTCAATAAGATTTAAACATCGCATCCTCTCTATTCAAACATCGCATCCTTGATCATTCAAGTATCGCGATAAGCATTCATTCATTCAAGCATTTCATAACTCATTTTTCTAAACTAATTAAGACATGGGTAAAATTTCCCAAGTCAATCATAATTAAAAAGGAATCAAGTTCAAACTAGGGCAAATGCTTGCCCACACAATTCAATTTGAGGTCATCCTCAAAATCAACTTCAAACTGGGGCAAACGCTTGCCCACACAAAAATCCAATTTGAGGTCATCCTCAGATTCTGGATCAAGTCCAAACTGGGGCAAATGCTTGCCCACACAATTCAATTTGAGGTCATCCTCAAAATTAAGTTCAAACTGGGGCAAATGTTTGCCTACACAATTTAATTTGAGGTCATCCTCAAATTTTCAATCAAGTTCAAACTGGGGAAAACGTTTGCCCAAGAAAGATTTAAAGTCAAAGAACCAGATCAAAGCTGGGGCAAACATTGGTCCAGATAACTCAAGTTAGGACAATTGACAATTTGAAGTCAAAATTCAAGCTAAGGCAAACATGCTTGCCCAAAAAATTCAAGTTGAGGCAATCCTCAATTTCAAGAAGAAAAATAAAACTGGGGCAAACTCTTGCCCAGAAGATTCA
Source organism: Canavalia ensiformis (assembly GCA_026541065.1). NCBI lineage: Eukaryota > Viridiplantae > Streptophyta > Magnoliopsida > Fabales > Fabaceae > Canavalia > Canavalia ensiformis. Next base: position 325,444 of record JAMKYM010000906.1, on the reverse strand, counting down.
AGTTGAGGCAATCCTTAATTTTAAGAAGAAAAATCAAACTGGGGCAAACACTCGCTCAGAAAAATTCAAGTTGAGACAATCTTCAATCTCATCAAGATCCAAACTGGGGCAAAATCTGGTTGCCCAAGTTTCTTCAAGAGAAAATCATCAAAATACACAAGAAACCTTCAAGTTCAAGGTAGAATAAGCAATTTATCTTAATTCAAGGAAAACAAATTCAAAAATAAGTCGCCCGAGGTAGCTGACGAAGAAGTCCACATTCCACCCTCACGTGCATTTCTAGGGCACATCATGTCTTTGTTTCCCTTTTTCTGTCTTAGCAGGTCATTCCTGCTTCGCCTATTTTGATAGGCCACCCATTCAAGTTAGTATAGGTCCCTCCCATTTCAAAGTCCCCTGTCTTAACAGGTAGCTTTCATCTTCCTTAACCTGCATTAACAGATCATCCTAGCTTTGCTTGTCGCAGGCCGTCATCAAGTTAGCTTAGACCACTCTCTTACCTGCCTTTACAAGTCCCTTCTCTTCCTATTCTCTCACCTATCTTCACAGGCCATTCTTTCAAATTAGTTTAGATCACTCACTCACTTGTCCTAACAGGTCGCTTTCATCTTACCTGCCTCAACTGATTTCTTTTCAGTTCAAAGTGTATACCTGTCTCCACAGGTCCTTCCAGTCAATAACAGGATCAAGTCCCATTTCCCTTCTACTTGTCTCAACAGGTCATTCCCCCTTTATCTGTCTCAACAGGTCATTTCCCTTCGCCTGTCAGAAACAGGCTCGCATTGTTCCTGGCAATAACAGGATTTCATCAATTACATTTATCCAGGCAACCCCTGGATTTCCTTTGCATTCATCTTGTCAAGCAGGATTCGTTTGCATTTATCCTGTCAAGCAGGAGTTCGTGTTTAAATTTCTACATTCATCCTGTCAAGTAGGATTTCATTTGCATTTATCTTGTCAAGATGGATTTCATTTGCATTTATCCTGTCAAGCAGGATTTCATTTTTCCGCACTCATCCTGTCAAGCAGAATTTCATTTGCATTTATCCTGTCAAGCAGGATTTCATGTTTAAATTTCTACACTCATCCTGTCAAGCAGGATTTCATTTGCATTTATCCTATCAAGCAGGATTTCATTTTTTTGCATTCATCCTGTCAAGCAGGATTTCATTTGCATTTTCCCGGTAACAGCGGAACCTCTTTTACATTCCTCCCTGCGTGAGATTAAGGAATGCAAAATAAGATTTTTATTTAATTGTTTTCTTGATTTGTAACTATTGAAGGCGCGGGGGCTTAAGCGGACTTTCGGGAAGTTTAGGGGTCAAGTTATAAATATGGGAAGTACTGGGGCCGAAATATAAATGTGAAAAGTATAGGGGTCAAAATATAAATATGAAAAATATATGGGTCAAAATAAAATTATGAAAAGTTTAGGGGTCAAGGTATAAATATGAAAAGTACGGGAGTCAAAATCTAAATATGAAAAGTTTAGAGGTCAAAGTATAAATATGAAAAGTTTAGGGGCCAAAGTATAAATATGAAAAGTTGGGGGGCAGAATGTAAATATTAAAAGTATAGGGGTTTAAAGGCAAATATGTGAAGTCTAGGGCCTTGATCACAATTATGGAGAGTGTGGGGCATTAAATAAAAAATTTCCAAAAGGCCCTCTTCCCCACATGCTTCGTCATTCCTTGCATGTATCCCTTCGTCGACTTCCATGCGACAAAGCTCCTTTCCTGCCTCCCGTCCCAGTAGGTGTGAGTTGCTCCCCATGCACGCGTTTGGCTAGCTCCCGCGCCCAAACGATGGACTCTTGGTATAGGGGGAATCGTCTAGCTTTCTTGTTCAATGTGGCGAGGCCTTACAGGGCTTGGACTCGCTCCATACACCTTAACACGAGCGGGCTGCTCGCGCCTCGTTTGGGAGGACACAGAGCGTGATTTTCCTAGTGTCAGGGGCTGTGGTCGTTGGCTAAAGGCCCGTTCGGGCTCGTGCGAATTACTCCCGAGGGGCACTGTGGCTTGCTGCTTTCCCTTGTATTGGTGCAGCCATCGTCCACTATGAAGTGTCTTGCTTGGGTTGGAAGCTGCTTTCTGTACTTAAAGGCCTCGGGGTTCTTGGTGATGGGTGGAGACGCATCTCCGAACGGCAACGATGATCACGCTTAGGCAGGGCGCCCGGATGCCACGAGGTTCAATGTGGCTCTTGGGAGTCTGTTGCATGGTATCTATACCTCCTTTCCCCGACTCTGTCGTGAACTCAACATAGGATTCGATTTGCCTTGTCTTCCTCTCCCTGTGACCACGCGCACTTCCTCCTAGCCAACTGATTTTTAGTCTTAACCTAAAGAAACCGAGTTCGCCTGAGATGGTTTCTGCATCAAGACATCTTGTATAGCCTCGGTCGAGTAGGGCACCAATCTACTCATGGTTCAGCTGCTGGATTATGCGCCCGAGCCTCGTCCCCTACCCCACCCGGGGTGCTTAGAGCCGGGAGTTGGAACGTTAGAGGATCCTGAATTCCCGCGGCCTATTGGTGCTCATGGTTACGTCCGGGTTCTTCACTAGGAGAACAGAAATCACTTGCGCGAGACACATTCAAACTCGGGTTCCTCGAGCCTGGGGAATTGCTGATGGAGAAGGTTCTGGCCTTGCACCGATCACGGCCTCTTCACTGCCTAGTGCTGAAGCCAGTTGGGGTAGTTTTGTCTGTATGCGAGGGTCTGTTGTTCCTCGAACATCATAGCGTCTGAGTGTTTAAAGGGTGTCACCCGTGCGCGATACGTCTCCTTGGAGAGCACGGGTAGATAAGGACTCGAGGCCTGATCAGCAACTGATGGACGTCGAAGGTCAACGCGATGCAAAACTCAAAACATGAGATTCAGGTAGTCAGTTAGATGCTCCATAGGTTCAGCGTTCATGCTCAATTGGCTAAGCGTGCGGGCATGGGGCACGATCGCCTTATTTGTTCCGGATAAGTACCTCTTGCATCTCATTCAGCTTAGTGTTCATGTGCTTTGGTCGGTCGGCCTGAGTGAGGGGCGAGTCCTTTTCGATGTTGATCTTCGTTCTTCGTTGCCTCCATGCTCCCCACTCGTCAGGAGTGGCCCCCGCGGGCACCGCGCATGGCTTTGACGACGTCGCCGGGACCTTGTCCCCCTCCCGTAGGACCCCTACTTCCCTCGAGTGATATATGTGTACTTGATACGGTGCCCCCTACTGTTTACTCTCTATAGAGCCATTTTGGCGCGCCTAGAGGTAACACGAAGGTTCCTTATAATCAGCTTGCTCGAGCCGGTGAAGTTAGTGAAGGTAAGACTTGAATCTAGGAGCGTGGCTTGCTACAAGGCCGTCGTACCCCTCCGCCCATGCATACGTCGAACCACTTATAAGCCATGAATAGTGATGTGACCACGCATGGCGATGGATCGGGTGGGTAGGGGTCATCCTCTATCTCTGCAGCAATGGCTAGTCAAGTATGGTGAAATGCTTGAGGTACAACATTCGAGATCTCCTTCGCAGGATTTTCACACTAGTGAGTGGCCTCCCGATTGGTTTCTTATATTACATGTGCGTAGTGAAATGCTCTTGTTCGTGAATTAATTTATCAGTTTAATTTCATTGATTTAAGAGGAGGTTAGCGTCGGGATCGAGGGCTAGGGAGCTCCTGGAATTTCGCATCTCCATTCAGATCGGGAACCGTGAGTGTTATAAATTAGTGTGTGGCTTTTAACGCGATCTTATTATATCTAAGAAGCAAATCAGCGAACACCACATAGAACCACAATATGAACATTGGCTAGAGTCACATGTGCTCATCCAGCATAATCAATAGGTCACACAACTCCATCGCACACACATAACTCGAAAATTGTAAGCAATCACACAGATTATAGCAAATAAGAGGGAACGACTAACCTCAGCGTGCCGATGAGAAGCAAGTGCTCGATCCAAACGACGTGAGTGTTTTTTGTTTGCACGGGAGCCCTTCGCCTTTCTAGAGCCGAGAATACTGTGCGAGCTCTCTTTCCTTTCCAAAGCTTCCCCCAAAAGCCAGCCAAAAAAATCCCCCTTACCGCGTTGTTTGTGCTCTATTTATAGCCCCTTTTTCGCTTTTTTGCTTTTTTGCTTTTTTCTATTTTTTGATTTTTTTTTTCTTCCTTTTTCCAGCACCTCTATTTCATTTATATTATTTTATTATCACCTTTATTTCTTCTTGCATTTATTTATTATTATTATTTTATTATTATTTTTATTTATTTATTATTATTATTATTTTATTTATTTCTTATTATTTATGTTTTATTTATTTATCATTTATTTTATTATTTTTTTATTTTTTCATTTTTGTTTCTATTATGTAAGACTTTTTATTTGTTTTAGTTATTATCATTTCCTCTTTTCTACTTTGTCTTTTGGCTTTTTATTTAATTTTTATCTTTACTTAATTTATCCTTCCCCTTTTTTTATTTATTATTTCTATACCTGTTTTCTGTTTTTCTGTTTTTCTTATTATTTGAATTAGGGTTAGTTCACCAGTTTATTTAGCGAATTGGAGGCCCCAGACATAATTGGGTGTTTACAACCTTCAAGGAGTATGCACAGAGGTGGAGGGAACTGGCCGCTCAAGTTCAACCACCTTTGTTCAAACGGAGATGATAAACATGTTTATGGAGACTCTCCCGGCTCCTTTCTATGATAAAATGGTGGGAAGTGTTTCTGCCAATTTCTTCGACATGGTGTTGATCGGAGAAAGCATCAAGAATGGCTTATGCCGAGGGCGTATCGTCCATAATATGGTTGGTAATGTAAACACAAGAAGCCAGCCAATAATTCTTGGAAGAAGAAAGACAAAGAAACCCACCATGTTACTTATGATCCACATCGCCAAATAAACACACCACCACCACCTAGTTACCAGATGCCATATCCACCACAATATCCACTGCAATACCCTCACATGGTAGCCACATCCCAATCTAACTTCCAACCCCCCTACATACCTCCTGCATCTTTCCGGCCTGTGACCTCATTCACAACCCAACCACCACAAACTGCTCCCCAGCCATCACAAAAAACCTGGAACCAAAACACTAACCCAAACACTAACCAACCCCAAAGAAAACCAAATGAGAAAAAACATACAATTTGACCCCATACCAATGAGTTATACGGATTTGCTATCTCGACTGATAAAAAACTCATTAATAGCGCCCTCCCCTATGAAACCATTGGAGTCTCCATACCCAAAATGGTGTGACCCAGCGGCAAAATGCGATTACCATGCCAGGGTGATAGGAAATTCTACTGAGAACTACCAGGGGCTGAAATATAAAGTCCGAGTCTAATAAATGCAAAAATGGCTCAATTTCGAGAAAGATGCTCTAAAGGTAGGGAGCAATCCTTTGCCCAACCATGCTGGGCCATTCGTAAATTGTATTGAGAATGGGCTCACGATAAATATGCTTAATGAGGTATTCCCAGGATGTCCCAAGACACTGGTTATCAAATATATCGAGGAGCCTGCTGTTCCAACCCCAAGTGGGCTAAAACCCGTCACGATAAAATTCCCCAGGCCCTTCCCATACCAGAACAACAAAGAGGTACCTTGGAAGTACGATGTAGAAGTATCTAGGGGGAAGGCTGGAGAAGATAAACCTAAAGCTACCACCGACTCAGCCCTGAAAGTTGTAAATATAGCTGCTATTAGTGGTATGATAAGGAGTGGCCGCATCTATACTCCTAGGGAAGAAAGAAAGAAACAGCCTTGCGGTGAGGCGATCTTGGCTGGTCCAAAGCTGGAAATTAGTAAAAGAGATGAAGTAGGGAAATTGAAGAAGCTTGTCTCTAATGAGGATGCTTGTGAATTTTTGAAGATGATTAGACAAAGTGAATACACGGTAATCGAGCAGCTCAATCGTATGCCTGCAAGGATCTCATTATTGGTGCTCTTTATGAACTCCTAACCTCATTGGAGAGCTCTGCTGAAGATACTCAATGAGGCTCAAGTGGTGCATAATCTATCCGTAGAGAAGTTTGAGGGTATCGCGAGCAATATAACAATCAACAACTTCCTCACTTTCATTGATCATAAGATTCCCGAAGAAGGAGCTAGACATAATAAAGCCCTCCATATATCGGTAAAATGTATGGACCACATCTTAGCAAGAATGCTTATTGATAACAGTTCATCCCTAAACATAATGCCTAAAGTAACTCTGTCTAAGTTGCCGCATGGAGATTCCCAGTTAAGGGCAAGTTCAAAAGTCGTTAGGGCATTCGATGGGTCCTAGAGAGAAGTCATAGGGAAGATTGATCTGCCAGTTTAGATTTGACCGATTATCTTTAATGTGACCTTCCAAGTGATGGATATACTGCCAGCATATAGTTGTTTATTGGGCAGACCCTCGATTCATTCTGCAATAGCTTTGCCATCAACTTTGCATCAAAAGCTGAAATTCATCATAGACGATAGGCTGATTATCGTTTTGGCCAAGGAGGACTTCTTGGTCAGCAAACCCACCAACCCTCCCTACATTGAGGCTGCTGAAGAAGCTCTAGAAACACATTTCCAAGCTTTAGAAATCGCGAACATTACCACCATTAAGGAGGGGGAAGTGGTGGAACAACCTCGGCCTCCAAAAGCTTTATTGATGATGGCCAAGATAATGTTGAGAAGTGGATTCAAACCCGGGGACAAACTGGGGAAAAATGAAGACGGATTGAGCCAACCTCTGCAATTGAATAAAAACAAACACCGATATGGGCTTAGATATAAGCCTACTGAAGATGATAAGAAAGTACAGAAGAGGGTCCCTCTGCGTCACCTATCTGAGAGCTTTGGAGTGCTGGATTTGAAGCTCCAGATTTGGCGGCCATGCTGGATGGAGGAAAGATGATGCCTAGTATTGATGACTTAGTAACGGCCTACCCACCTGGGCAAGAACTAAGCAATTGGGAGACCATCAAACTACCCATGATTTTTAATTCGATCACAATGTAATTTTGTAATTTCCATACATTTTTCGAAAAAATAGAACAATCTTTTTGTACATATTCTGATCAATATAATAAAGTTGAATTCTTCTATAATTATTCTTGTCTTTATTTTCTCCCAATACATCCCCATATCTCATTACCGTTTCGTTCATTTTACCATAACGCAGATCAAAAAATAACCCACTTAATACCGATCACGCTGGTATTGTATCAAGCAATTCTGACTGCCTTAATAATCAAGCGGATGAAGAAATCGAATTTGACTGCAAGCCTTCGGAGGAATTGCTCAGGTTGATAGACAAAGAATCCAAGTCAATACAACCTCACAAAGAGTCTATCGAGCTAATAAATCTAGGGATGGAGGAAAATAAGAAAGAAGTAAATATAGGCTCGTTCGTTGTGGGAGACAACCGTTCTCGGCTAGTGTCATTACTATGTCAGTATAACGATATTTTTGCCTGGTCTTATCATGATATGCCGGGGTTGGACATATCCATCGTCGAACACAAATTGCCTTTGAAACCCGAATGCCTACCAGTTAAACAAAAATTGAGAAGAATGAAGCCAGAAATGTCCTTAAAAATCAGAGAAGTCGTGAAAAAGCAATTCGATGCTGGTTTTCTAGCTGTTACAAATTACACAGAGTGGGTTGCAAACATAGTACATGTCCCTAAGAAAGATGGAAAAGTTCAGATGTGTGTAGATTATAGGGACTTGAATCGGGCAAGCCCAAAGGACGACTTTCCGTTACCACATATAGATGTGTTGGTTGATAATACAGCTCAATTCTCCTACTTTTCATTCATGGACAGCTTTTCATGTTATAACCAAATTAAGATTTCTAAAGAAGATATGGAGAAAACTACCTTCATTACCGCATGGGGGACTTTCTGTTACAAGGTCATGCCTTTTGGGTTGAAAAATGCCGGAGCTACCTATTAGAGGGCCATGGTGACGTTCCACGAAATGATCCACAAAGAAATTGAAGTATACATGGATGACATGATTGCCAAGTCCAGAACTGAGAATGATCACTTGAATAACATGCAAAAGCTATTTGAAAGACTCCGAAAATTTAAACTGAGGTTGAACCCGGCCAAATGCACATTTGGAGTAAAATCAGGGAAACTACTAGGCTTCATCGTTAGCGGAAGGGGAATTGAAGTCGACCCTGATAAAGTTCGAGCTATATTGGGAATGCTCGCTCCACGAACGGAGAAAGAGGTTTGAGGGTTCCTAGGGAGATTGAACTACATCGCCCGGTTCATATCCCAGCTAAGGGCTACCTGTGAGCTAATTTTTAAGCTCTTACGCAAGAATTAACCCATGAATTGGGATGAGGATTGTCAAGAGGCGTTCAAAAAGATCAAGCTCTATTTGCAGAACCCTCCGATTTTAGTGTCCTCGATGTCAGGGAGACCTTTACTCATGTACCTGACGGTGACTGAGAAATCCATGGGATGCATGCTCAGCCAACAAGACGCGTCAGGAAAAAAGGAGCACCCGATTTATTACCTGAGCAAAAAGTTCACCGATTATGAAGCAAGGTACTCCCGGCTGGAACGAACCTGCTGCGCATTAACTTGGGCCGCACACCATCTAAGGCAGTATATGCTGAGGCCACACCACCGCCTGATATCTAGGATAGACCCAATCAAATATATCTTCGAGAAACCCGCCTTGTCAGGAAGGATTGTTCGATCGCACGTTTTGCTATCAGAATAAGGTATCATATATGTGACGCAAAAAGCGGTCAAAGGTAGCGCTCTCGCAGATTACTTGGCTCAACAGCCCCTGAGCGACTATCAACCCATGTAACATGAATTTCCTGATGAAGATCTGTTAGCAGTCTATAGTCTGGAGAAATAGAAGGCAAGGAAAAGGTGGACAATGATGTTCGATGGTGCCTCAAACATAACAGGCCATGGTATCGGAGTCATATTAATTTCGCCAGATGACCAGTATGTACCTATCATGGCCAGATTAACTTTTGACTCCACCAACAATGTGGCTGAGTACGAAGCCTGCATAATGGGAATCCAAGCAGCGATTGAAGCCAACATCAAATACTTGCAGGTTTATGGCAATTCAGCCCTAGTTATCCGCCAGATCAACGGAGAGTGGGAAACCAGAGATGCGAAGTTAGTTCCGTATTAGGCTCACATTAGGGAATTGTTGGGACATTTCGAGGATATCATATTTGCCCATATGCCCCAAGAGGACAATCAGCGGCCGATGCCCTAGCCACCCTATCTTCCATGTTTAAAATCAATCAAGAAGAGGACGTGCCTCTTATCCAGATTCAACATCGGGATCGATAGGCTTTTTTCCAGTCAGTCGAAGAAGAGCCGGATGGGAAACCATGGTACCATGACATACGACGTTTCTTGAAGAACAGGGAATATCCCGCCGAGGCCTCGGAAAATGATAAGAGAACTTTGCACAGGCTAGCTTCAAACTTTTTTCCTTAATGCCAAAATCCTTTACAAAAAGAATCATGATATGGTCCTGCTCAGGTGTGTGGATGCAGCAGAGGCTAGCAAAATTGTGAAAGAGGTCTACAAGGGATCCTTTGGTACCCATGCCAATGGACACGCCATGGCAAGGAAGATCCTCATAGAAGAATATTACTGGTTGACCTTGGAAATTGATTGCTACAAATATGCCAAAACTTGCCACAAGTGCTAGATATACGCTGACAACATCAATGCACCATCTGCTTCTCTGAATGTGTTATCTTCGCCATGGCCATTTGCAATGTGGGGTATGGATGTCATTGGACCGATCGAGCCCAAGGCTTCCAATGGACATCGCTTCATATTGGTAGGCATAGCCTATTTTACTAAATGGGTGGAGGCGGCTTCTTTTGTCAGCGTAACCCGGAACGTGGTGGTGAAATTCGTAGAGGGAGTTAATCTGCCAATATGGGTTGCCTAACAAAATCATCGCAGATAACGACACTAATTTAAATAACAAGATGATGAAAGAGTTATGTGATCAATTCAAAATCCATCATCATAACTCTTCCCCATGTCGACCAAAGATGAATAGGGCAGTAGAAGCAGCCAATAAAAACATCAAGAAGATCATTCAGAAGATGGTACTAACGTACCAAGACTGGCACGAAATGCTCCCCTACGCTCTTCATGCCTACTGCATATGAGATAGAGGCTGTCCTTCCCATTGAAGTAGAAATCCCTTCACTAAGGGTCTTAATGGATGCAGAACTAGAAGAAGCAGAATGGGTTCAAGCCTGAATGGACCAGTTAAATCTCATTGATGACAAGAGGCTGCAACGATGTGCCATAGGCAGCTATATCAAAAGAGAATGAAGAAAGCATTTGAAAAGGAGGTTCACCCCCGACAATTCCTGGAGGGCGACTTAGTTCTCAAGAAAGTTTTACCGATGCAAAAGTCATTACAAGGGAAATGGGCCTCGAATTATCATGGGCCGTATGTGGTTAAGAATGCTTTCTCGGGAGGTGCTTTAATTCTGGCAGATATGGATGGAAAAGATCTGCCCAATCCAACCAATTTAGATGCTGTAAAAAAGTACTATGCATAAAAAAGTAAAACAGGCAATCAGGAAGAGCCCGCTAGGTTGAAAACTCGCAAGAGGGGCCTAGGCAAAAGTTAGGGCAATCAGAAAAAGGCCGCTAGGTCGAAAACCCGCAAGGGCGACCAAGGAAAAAGTTAGGGCAATCAGGAAGAGCCTGCTAGGTCAAAAACCAGCAAAGGCGACCTAGGAAAAATTTAGGGCAATCAGCAAAAGCCCGCTAGGTCGAAAACCCACAAGGGCGGCCTAGGAAAAAGTTAGGGCAATCAGAAAACGCCTGCTAAGTCGAAAACCCTCAAGGGCGGCCTAGGAAAAAGTTAGGGCAATCGGAAAAAGCCTGCTAGGTTAAAAACTAGCAAGGGCGGCCTAGGCAAAAGTTAGGTTAATCAGAAAAAGCCCGCTAGGTCGAAAACTAGCAAAGGCGGCCTAGGAAAAAGTTAGGGCAATCAGAAAAAGCCCTCTAGGTCGAAAACCCGCAAGGTCAGCCTAGGCAAAAGTTAGGGCAATCATAAAAAGCTTGCTAGGTCGAAAACCCACAAGGGCGGCCTAAGAAAAATTTAGGGCATTCAGAAAAAGCCCGCTAGGTCGAAAGCCTGCAAAGGCGGTACGAAAAAGTAGGGCAATCAGAAAAATGCTGCTAGGTCGAAAACTTGTAAGGACGGCCTAGGGAAAAGTTAGAAAAAAAAATGAAAAGGATCTCTTAGAAGGGACACAACCCGACGTACCTAATACTGGGGAAAAAGGCTATGAAATATGGCCCAAGGACGATCGAACCATGTCAAAATTGGAACAAACTAAGAGAAAGGACGAAGAGCTAGACTATGTTAATACTGGGGCAAATCAACGAAAAAGGAAATGATTCCGAAATAGTTCAGGTAAGTTCGAACCGACACTGGGGCAAATTTTGACTTCTTGAGAAGCGGGGTTATTGAGTTAGAAGATGTTGCAGAAATACAATACTATTGTGAGCATCAACCAAAAGTCCAAGCCTCTCAAACCTGCACTATCGACACGTCCTGATTGTTAAACTCAACCCTTCTTCCCAACTTTTATTTCTACCCAAATTTTCAACTGTATCTTCATTGATCAGATATGTGTACAAAAGTTTACATGCGTTTATAAAATGGCAATTACTTATTTTGAGACTATATTAAAGTCGCACCTGGTTTGAGGATATCTCCATGATTGGCAGTTCTCTAATAATCAAGGTGATGCATCTTTTTCAGCAATAGCCGCGGTCGTCCAAACTCGTAGACACGAATCAAGAGAAGACAAAACCTCATATTCTAGCTCATTCTAAACTTAGAGAGCAGTACTATAAGGAACTGAAAAAGCCCGTGTCTGCTGATAAAAAAAAGTAAAAATTGAAGGAATGTTTTCTTTCAAAAACTATCAAACAAACAATAGCAATTTCCTCAAGTAAATCTACTCAAAAACTCTATGCTTACATTTTAGCCTATCACATCAGGCACTGCATTTTAAATTCTTGCATCTTGGCTTATTCAGGCCAATCATGTTTAAATTCCTTCCCAGCCTATTTAGGCATTGCATTTTAAATTCCTGAAACTTGGCTTATTCAGGCCCACCACGATTAAATTCCTGCCCAGCCTATTCAAGCATTGCATTTTAAATTTTTGCTTCTCGACTTATTCAGGCCCATCATGTTTAAATTCCTGCCCAGTCTATTCAGGCGTTACATTTTAAATTTTTGCATCTTCGCTTATTCAGGCCCATCATGTTTAAATTCCTGCCAGGCCTATTTAGGCATTGCATTTTAAATTCCTACATCTTGGCTTTTTCAGGCCCACCATGATTAAATTCCTACCCAGCCTATTCAGGCATTGCATTTTAAATTTTTGCATCTCGGCTTATTCAGGCCCATCATGTTTAAATTCCTGCCCAGTCTATTCAGGCGTTACATTTAAAATTTTTGCATCTTCGCTTATTCACGCCCGTCATGTTTAAATTCCTGACAAGTCTATTCAGGCGTTACATTTTAAATTTTTGCATCTTCGCTTATTCAGGCCCATCATGTTTAAATTCCTGCCAGGCCTATTGAGGCATTGCATTTTAAATTCCTACATCTTGGCTTATTCAGGCCCACCATGTTTAAATTCCTGCCCAGCCTATTCAGGCATTGCATTTAAAATTTTAGCATCTCGGCTTATTCAGGCCCATCATGTTTAAATTCCTGCCCAATCTATTCAGGCGTTACATTTTAAATTTTTGCATCTTGGCTTATTCAGGCCCATCATGTTTAAATTCCTGTCAGGCCTATTTAGGCATTGCATTTTAAATTCCTACATCTTGGCTTATTCATGCCCACCATGTTTAAATTCCTGCCCAGCCTATTCAGGCGTTGCATTTTAAATTTTAGCATCTCGGCTTATTCAGGCCCATAATGTTGAAATTCCTGCCCAGTCTATTTAGGCGTTACATTTTAAATTTTTGCATCTTCGCTTATTCAGGCCCATCATGTTTAAATTCCTGCTAAGCCTATTTCGGCATTGCATTTTAAATTCCTACATCTTGGCTTATTCAGGCCCATCATGTTTAAATTTTTGCCCATCCTATTCAATCGCTGCATTTTAAATTTCTGCATCTCAGCCTATTCAGGCCCGAACACGTTTATTTTTCTACACCCAAGCCTATTCAGGCCCTAGCATGTTTATTTTTCTGCATCCTGGCCTATTCAGGCCCCTGCACATTTACTTTTCTACACCTTGGCCTATTCTGGCCCGAGCACGTTTATTTTTCTGCACCCTAGCCTATTTAGGCCCCAGCTCGTTTAGTTTTCTGCACCCTGGCCTATTCAGGCCCCAACACGTTTATTTTTCTGCACTCTGGCCTATTCAGGCCCTAACACGTTTACTTTTCTGCTTCCTGGCCTATTCAGGCCCCATCACGTTTATGTTTCTGCACCCTGGCCTATTCTGGCCCCAACATGTTTATTTTCTGCATCCTGGCCTATTCAGCCCCCTGCACATTTACTTTTTTTCACCCTGGCCTATTCTAGCCCGAGCACGTTTATTTTTCTGCATCCTGGCCTATTTAGGCCCCTGCACGTTTACTTTTCTGCATCTTGGCCTATTCAGGCCCCAGGACGTTTACTTTTCTGCACTCTGGCCTATTCAGGCCCAGCGCATTTATTTTTCTGCACTCTGGCCTATTCAGGCCCTAACACGTTTACTTTTCTGCTTCCTGGCCTATTCAAGGCCCAACACGTTTATGTTTTTGCACCCTGGCCTATTCAAGCCCCAGCATGTTTATTTTCTGCATCCTGGCCTATTCAGGCCCCTGCACATTTACTTTTCTTCACCTGGCCTATTCAGGGCCCAGCACGTTTACTTTTATGCATCCTGGGCTATTTAGGCCCCAACACGTTTACTTTTCTGCACCCTGGCCTATTTAGGCCCCTGCACGTTTACTTTTATGCATCCTGGGCTATTTAGGCCCCAACACGTTTACTTTTCTGCAACCTGGCCTATTTAGGCCCCTGCACGTTTACTTTTCTGCATCCTGGCCTATTCAGGCCCCAACAAGTTTACTTTTCTGCACCCTAGCCTATTCAGGCCCCAGCGCGTTTACTTTTCTGCATCCTAGCCTATTTAAGCCCCCAGGACGTTAATTTTCTGCACCTTGGCCTATTCAAGCCCAAGCACGTTTATTTTTCTGCTCCCTGACCTATTCAGGCCCCACATGGTTAAACTTTTGCATCCTAGTCTGTCTTAACAAGTAGTTTCCATCTTGCTTTGGCTGTCTTAAAAGGCCATTCTCCTCCATTCTTGTCTTAACAGGTCTTTTTCAATTCACTTTTCATATCTTAAAGACCATTCTTTTCCATTCATTTATCCTAATCAGACTATTTCAAATTTCCACATTTTGGCCTACCATATCAAGCCCTGCATTTTTAAGTTCGTCAGCTAATTGCTCAATGTTTTCAAAGCTCATCCAAAATTTCCAAATTTGAACTGCCATCCTCCAATTTATCAAGGCAAGCGTTCCTAAGTTTCCAGTCAAGCTTGGAATTTTCCCGATACTCTGAAAGCATCATTCAACTCCCTCATAACTTCAAACTTTGCTAACAATATAGATTGCACCCATGCCAGTTTTTATCTTTTATCTCGGACATAATTTGTTCATATCTTTACTCATTTCTTACCATGATAGTAAAGAAACTTGTTTCTTATATTATCTGGTAAGAAAATGAGTAAAGAGGGGAAAACTGTGAACATTGAATTATGTCCGAGGAGTCAAAACCCAAAATAAATATTTTGTCTTTAGCCAAAAGGTGATTTAGTCTAAAATAGTTCAAAAAATCAAAATAAAAGTAATGGAAAAAATAAAATAAATAAATAAAAAAAAAAGAAGAAAAGAATAAGAAAAATCAGAATAATGGAAAATGGAAAAGGGAGAGAACCCACCAAAATTCAAAAACAAAAGAGGTATATATAAGGGGAGAGGGGCATTTTGAGAAAATGGAGAATTCTCTAAAAGAGGGAGCACCTAAGATTCTCTCTACTTCTTGACCTCCATTGAACCAGTTCTCCATCATCTTCCAAGGTGCTATCAAGTGGCATTCGGAGCACATCAATGGAGGTGAGATCCAACTTTTATTCCACTTAATTTTCTTGCTTCTTCTCGGATTTCCGAGTTCATCTTCATCTCTGTTTTTTGTGTTCATTTTTTATCGGTCAAATGATCTCTGATTTTGGTGATTTTTATTGTGTTCTCTTCATATTTCTCTATAATTTCTGGAATGATATTATTTGTTTAATTTAGATCTGAAATGGAATTTATATCGCCTGATTATTGAAGCATGTTCGTCTTGGTGCGCAAATGAACCTAGCTTGTTTGATTTGTGCATAACTTGCTTATTTCTGGTCTGATTTTTGTCAAACTTGTTTTGTTTGATTCCTATGATCTATATATTTTAATTTATTGGTATTAATTTTTTCAGATCCACCAAAAAATATTTTCAAAAGTTCTGAGATTTAAATTCAAATTTTGGCGCCAAAATCTCTTATGTTCTTCATGTTCATCTTCGTTTTCATTTTTTATCGGTCACATGATCTCTGATTTTGATGATTTTTGTTGTGTTATCTTCTTCTTTCTCTCTAGTTTCTGAATGATATTATTTGTCTAATTTACATCTGAAATGAAATTTCTATCGCCAGATTACTGAAGCATGTTCGTCATAGTGCGCAAATGAACGTAGTTTTTTTTATTTGTGCATAACTTGCTCATTTCTAGTTTGATTTTTGTCAAAATTGTCTTGTTTGATTCCTATGGTCCATATATTTCTATTTATTGGTATTAAGTTTTCATATCTACCAAAAAATATTATCAAAAAATTTTGAGATTTGAATTCAAATTTTGGCGCCGAAATCTCTTGTGTTCTTTAGGTTCATCATCATCTCTGTTTTTCATTTTCGTTTTTGATCAGCCAAATGATCTTAAATTTCATTGATTTTTGTTGCATTCTCTTCTTATTTCTCTGTATTTTCTAGAATGATATTATTTGTCTAATTTGGATCTGAAATAAAATTTCTATCCCTGGATTACCGAAGCATATCCGTCCTAATGCTCAAATGAACCTAGCTTGTTTGATTTGTGCATAACTTGCTCATTTCTGGTCTGTGTTTTGTCAAACTTGTTTTGTTTGATTCCTATGATCAATATCTTTTAATTTATCAGTTTTAATTTTTCAGATCTAACAAAAAATGTCTTAAAAAAAATCTAAGATTTGAATTCAAATTTTGGTGCCAAAAATCTCTTGTGTTCTTGTGTAGATCTTGTTCTTTCAACGTTGTTTAGGTATTACTTGTCATGTGTGGATCCTTCTATATGTATTTATTTATGATTTGTTTGTGTTTGTATGTCCTCCTTTGTGTCATATCTTCTACTATATCTATTATTATTATTTATTATTCTATTGTCTTTTTAAATGTAGCTGGCTAATTTAAAAGTAGATTTACAATTCTCCTACTCCATTGTATTAGTACATCTTTGGTTAGAAAAACCTTGTTAAGTTTATCACGAATGTGCTATTTTCTTAATCACATGTATTTTGTACTATTTATGTCTCAAGTTTTATGGGAAAAATCCATGCATTTATAGCAATATCAAGCAACCATTGGAAGGTTTTCAAAATTTGTTCTATACTCTTCCAAACTTTTTCAAAATAATATGGTATTTTTATTAAGTTTCATATTGCATATGATTATTCATTTTAACTATCATTCTGATTATTTTAAATACATCAATTAATGGAAATAGCTCTAAAACATATCTTTTACAACTTACCTCAGTTACTTCCTCTTTCTTAGGAGTTACTTAAAAAAGAAGTTGATCCTTTTAGTAAACTTAGGGATGAAACAATGTTCTAGACACATTATCCTTTCTTTTATATAGTTTAAGATAGGAAAAACTTATTCTTATTTATTTTTTTATTCTATATATAAATATATATATATATATATATTCTTTTATTTTTATAATTATTATATATCTAATATTTTGTTATTATCATCTTAGAGAAAAATTAAAATTATAATAAAAGAAAAAAGATTTAAATTTTTATTTATTTATTATTTTGTATCATATCTTTTACTATATACATTATTATTTATTAATTTATTATCTTTTAAAATGTATCTATATAATTTAATAGTAGATTTATAATTCTCCTACACCATTGTATTAGTACTTCTATTGTTATAGAAACCTTGGTAAGTTTATCCTAAATGCGCTATTTTCTTAATAACATGTATTTTATACTATTTACTTCTCATGTTTTAAGATAAAAATCCATTCACTTATAGCAACTTCAAGCAACCATGGGAAGGTTTTTAAAATTTGTTTTTGTACTATTTCAAACTTTTTCAGAATGTTACAGTATTTTTATAATGTTTCTGTCGTAACTGTAATTACAACGAGACGACGAACTCGATAAAAATTTATAAAGAATTTTTTTGGGATTGTGGAGTCGCCACCAAATTTTATTTTTAAAGGGAAAATATTTGGAAAAACCCTAACTTGAGGAAGAAATTCTAGGTTCGGGAGTCGGTTACAAATAGAGAAGGTGTTAGGCACCCTACTCGCCCGTTCCCAAGATCGGTACCCTTAAACTGAGTGTGTGATTTATTTGAAAACAGTTTGATCCCTTTAATTAAAATAAAAATAAATAAGTTGGTGGAAAATAGCCTGACAGGACTTGATCCTACTCCTACATATTCCCTGGTGCAATGGAAAACTCAAGGCTACGTAGTTCTGTTTCTGTTTGGCAAACAAGAGATTTTCTTGAAGCATGGATATTTGGAATGAAAGCAGAAGTTTTTTTTTCTTTCCGGAAGAACATCTGTGCAAAGCTCAAACTGTCGTAAGTCGTGTACAAACCTGCACGAATTAGAATATGGAATAGCAGAGAAGGCTGCCTGTTCGTATTAAGACTCGTTTAGAAGAAATTCCTAAAAGAAAAACAGATGTCTGAAATGAACACAAAGGTTTTTCAGAAAAACGTTTGCACATAGTTCAAACTGTCTTAAGCCGTGTATGAACTTGCACGAATTAGAATACAGAACAGCAGAGAAGGCTGCCTGTTCGTATTAAGACTCGTTTAGACGAAATTCCTAAAAGAAAAACAAATGTTTGAAATGAAAATAAAGGTTTGTCGGAAAAACGTCTATGCAGAGTTCAAACCTTCGTAAGCCACGTATGAACCTGCACGAATCAGAATACGGAACAGTAGAGAAGGCTTCCTGTTCGTATTAAGACTCGTTTAGCAATATTCCTAAAAGGAAAACGGATGTTTGAAATGAAAACAGAGGTTTGTCGGAAAAGTGTCTGCGCAGAGTTCATACTGTCATAAGCCTTGTATGAACCCGCACAAATCAGAATACGGAACAGTAGAGAAGGCTGTCTGTTCGTATTAAGACCCATTTACACGAAATTCCTAAAACTTGGGATCATTTACTGCTCAAGGAGCATTTGGATGTTGTTCATCCCTATATTCTTCATTGCATGGGCTAAAGCTTAATATTGGACTGGGTCTTTCACCCGCTTGCCTAGCTAATAACAAGGAATGTCATTAAACCTGAGCTTGCTGATGTGAAATGAGGTGCATGGCTTTAACTCGGTTTGTGAGTGATATATTTAGGAGCACGTAGCTAACCTAGCTATTTTGACAGATTTTAGGTCATGGTTACTAATTTGCTATGCATTATCCCTTTAGTGAGCCAAATATTGTTCCCTGGAGGCATGAGGATATGGTGTTTTAGGTTTCCTATGACTAAGCTTCTAAAATTAGGGTATATATATTTTATATATTATTTTTATTGTCCAGCCCAATTTTATAAGTTGGTCTTGTCACAACCTTTAAATAATACTAGACCACTGTACTTAATAAAGGTTTGACATGATTGGGGATTTAAGTCATATTCAGAAATCAAGAACCCATTGACTCAAGGGTGCTTCATCCCTTGATCTATTCCAGCTTTGATTTTATTCAAGACTATTACCTTCTTAGCCCGAAGATAATGACCTGCATACCTTATGTTACGTTTGCTACTGCAACAGCACTTATGCCATGAATCAAACTCAGACCTGAGTATGGCCAAGGACTTGTAGCTTTCAGGCTATCTTTGTTTACAGTTATAAACTAGGAACCTACTGCCCATATATCAACTTGTTAACCTTACCTTGGTCTTGGCTGATTGGTTCAAATGTCTATATCCTAGTAAGGAGTAAGGATTGAAGAGACCTTAACATTGACCTGGTTTGTCCCCTAGTACGAATCTATATTAACTGATTCTTATATTGGGTTCTATAATGATGAATGAATCTATATGGCTGGATCCTAGTAGGCGTAGTAATTGATATGGTAGATTCTAGTCTATGAGCTTATACCTAGTTTATGAATGTTGATATGTTCTCTTGTTGTTAAACTGGTAGACACTGAACCTCACTAGGCTTAGGTATTGATATAACTAGTCAAGCCAAGGCCTAGTCGAGACCATTGGTATTAGATCCCTAACCAAAAGGACATATTTAGGACTGACATCCCTTACGTATTCCAGGATTGATCATAACATTCAGAATTAGCAAGTGTGAATATTGTCATGATAGAAAACAGAATCTGTAACAGCGGCCTAGGTCCTTAGCTGCCTAATATGGTGCAGTGGAAACTGTAATTTTCTATGGTGATGATGAATCCACATCATGGGGTAGTGTTAGTTTGTGTTAAAGCCTGGTTATTGCTTGAATTGGATAAGGGCTTCAGGTTTGCAGGCTTTAAATTCCATTTATCCCTTAGATTCTCTATGATTTCCAGTAATTAGCACAATCTATCCTATGTCTTCCTCATTTGGTTTTCATATTGACAGACACTTCACCTCTGAGCTTAAGTGCTGATGTGGTTGACCCTATGGGATGAACTTATGCTTAATCATTATTTACTATCTACTTCGTGTTTTCACAGACACCATTTATATCTTTGGAACAATTTGACCAGACATTGGGTAACTGAACCTGATCAACATGTACCAACACTCCTGGTCAGCTCATTCCAGGTCATAGTCTCCTTTATAGGAAGGGGCAGTGTCTCAACTAGAATTTAATAAAGGGTCTATCTATATTGTTGTTGGTTTTCTAGTCTACTGGACAGATCCCAACCCAAGCCATGGTTATGTATTCGGTCCTCTGCCTATCAATTTATGTTACATAACAGAATTGGAAACATAACTCCATCATGATATGGTCTATTTTCATAGCAGGTCTGGCAAGAAATGAATGCTTGGGTATTTCTCCTCCAATTACTGCACAATTTAGTCCTGCCTTAGATATATGATTCATTTGAGTCATGATGTAAACCACAACTCAAGGTCAACTTAAACTTCACTGCATTACTGTTCATATAACCAAAAACAAGGTTGTTACTTGGCCTAATATGGCCTGAGAGTTGATGATATCTTTCTCTAGCCTAAGTCATTTTAAATCCCCAGATATTTTCATTAGTTCCAGATCTACTGAGTCTCTAATTTTGATTCAAGATCAGCGGTCACTGATTCTGTTTAATCTCATTATTTCTAAGGTATTGTACTTAAGCATCGGGTCATGGCTATGACTATCCTAAGACCATTGCCAATAGTCATTCTATATCTCTAGCTTATACTTCAAAGGTAGGTTTCCAATTTGTAGCTTCAAAACCCTTTTCAATTCACTAACCAGACCTCAACTCCACGACTTGGGTTACTAACTAGCTATGTGGCCTTTATTTAGGCAGGATCTGAGTAGGAGGTTACAACATATGATTTGATCTCCTACTAATGCAGGACTGGAAAACTAATCCCCATGACCTCCAGCCTTAGCCACCACAAGTCATGATTGATCCAGGTACAAATCTTGAACTTATACACTAAGCCCTGGGTATAGATTCTGGCTTGATTCCTTTAAGCACAGATGTTAATTAGAAAAGATTCAACTATAGAATTCAATCTTAGCCAAGGACTAAATGATTTGGGAACTATCTATATAGGCTATTTGAATTAATGTTATACTATCTTAGTTGGCTCTCACTTAATAGCTCTCATTGCTAGCTTGATGTTGTAACAAGACCTGGACCTGACCTTACTTTGTTGCCATAATGAGGATCAAGTGCCTATTAGGACTGGTCTTATGCCATCTGGTTGGCCTCTTTAGAGGAGATGGTTCTCCATTGAAATCCCATCCTAGCCCTGGGCTCTCTCCAATCCCTGCTCCAGGCATATTGACTACAAACAATCAGAGTATTTATCAGTTGCTCATGATTTCCTTAAGACATAGAGGTAGGAAACTCCCTGCCAACTTCCCCAAGGCCTGCCAGGACTAAACTGTTGCTATTTATGATTAGGACTATTTTTGGGGTATAGCCAGGCTTCCAGGGTTTTTATTCTGTTTATCCCAGAGTTAAAGGTGCACAGTCAGGTGGTGATCCTATTGCTATGGCCATTCTAAGCATGTGGCAAGTCTCTCCTTAACCCCTGAGCAATTTCAATCTATCAAGTTTAGGTTTTTCTCAGTTAACTTGGTCTTAATTTAGCTTACAAAAGAATACTAAAACCTGTTACATCAACTGGTATATTTCATAATCAAATGATAATGATGCAAGTTTAGCTAGGTTATGAAACTCCTCAGCTCCTTCTTCTAAGGTAATTTCCCATAACGGAACTGTTGCCAAGACCACAATAGAACCTGAAGTGAACCTTACAGACCTTAGATTACCTTCTTGGCAGGTGAGATCAAGTTTGACAGCTATTATTTCCTGCTGTGACAGCCCTAAGGGAGCAAAATTCAATGAGACACTATTTTGTGCAGTATACAGAGTCATGGATCCGCATTTTCCACTTTTGAGAATTCAAGTCATATTGGTTTGAGTCTTAGGCTCGATATCTCAGCAGCTTATCATGCAGAGGACTAGACAACGTTAGACATATCTCTCAAATCTGAGCTATAGCCAGATCTTAATGTTTCTGATCAGAGATACAGGGGATTGCTATCAAATTAGCATTACACTTTCAAGTCTCAAATTTGATCATAAAAAATTGGCTCTTAGAAACCAAGGAGGATCATGAGACTTGCCTCAGGCTTTAATTATTTCCATAGCTTACAGCCCACAACATGAGTTTATTTTCCTTATAACTACCCCAAATCAACATTATTTTTCCTATTTCCCTCTCTACAAAGTCTACATACATTATCCTAGGGGTGAATCCCATACTTACCTATTAGATGAGGGTACCAGATTTAGGCTTGATTCTCTTGAGCACAGCTGATATTCGGCTCTTGAGTTTAAATCAGGCCAAGGATTAACTGGTTTAGAGGCCACTTCGATTAATGCTTCCTTCATGGCTTTTATTGTCAACTAATTCTAACAGAATTTTGAGCAGTGGCCTCATAGACTATCTATAGGCTCCCCTTTATCATCCTAGGACCATGATATGCTAGGCCTAGGTTCAATTTCTACTACCAGGTGCTGACTTCCAAACCCTTCCCTCTTTTCAGATTTCTGTTTTAAATAAGTTTTAGGTATGGATTTCAGTTGAGATGCCCTTGACATTTCCTTAACCAAAAGAGCTTAAGGCCTTCACAAGTCTACCACTAAGCAAGCCTCCAATCTACAGTCCATATTCAGAGGAACGAAGGTCCCTACAGCTGTTACAAACTACAAATGAGTTTGTGCTGAGAAAGAGACGTCTCTAGATGCTTGCTACAGATCCTTAGGTAGCATGTCGAGACCTTGGAGCCTTCCTATCTTCATGATCACTACTGGTTCCAAAGGAAAACTCCCAACCTAAACCTTACCTAAATTGTTTTTGTCCTCATCGAGTTGGGAATCACCTAAATTCCTAGACTTTGTTTGAAATGATAATTGTGGAGGTTTGGGGATTGATTAGACATTTGACCATTGAACCTAAACAGCATCTGTTGATACTCCTAACCATTTTCTACTTAATTTTTAATTTATGTTTTCCACTCAATCCCGCACTTCCTTCCCTTGCATTAATTTCCTGTACTATTTTCTGACTACATTGTAATCTATGTCGGGTTCAAGCGAAGCTCAGCCCATCCTTTAAGACTCATTATCACTATGGCTTTACTAGTGAATAGAGGCCTATGATTTAGCAGCTCGCACATACTGGTACTAGAGGTTTGCCATGATTTGACTAAATTTCAGCATCATCTCTAATGAAGTTTGAAATTGCATATGCAAAGGATTGTATCCCAGCGATTACATACGGTCTAATCATCAGAGATCAGTTTTGTTGCTCAAGTGCAATGAATCGATTTTAGCATTCAATCACAAAAAATTCAATAAGCATATGTCGCAACCGTAATTACGACGAGACGATGAACTCGCTAAAATTTAAAAAGAAAGGATTTTATTGGATTATGTGGAGTCACCACCAAATTTTTATTTAAGGGAAAAATATTGGAAAAACCCTAACTTGAGGATGAGATTCAAAGTTCGGGTGTCGGTTACGAGTAGGGAAGGTGTCAGCAACCCTACTCGCCCGTTTCGACGAACGGTACCCTTAAACTGAGTGTGTGATTTTTGAAAATTGTTTGATCCCTTTAATTAGAGTGAAAACAAATAGGTTAGGTGGAAGATAGCCTGACAGGACTTGATCCTGCTCCTACGTATTCCCGAGTGCAATGGGAAACTCAAGGCTTACGTAGTTTTGGTTTGAAGGCTTGACCCTCGGTAGTCAAAAGGAGTTTGGAAGTCAGTTTTAAAAGCAGTTGTTATACTTTTGTACAATTTTTAATTCCCCAGATGCACAAGGTTCCAGACAACTAAGGCTGTACAGGAACCTAGACAAGTTTCTAAACACCAAATAGTGGAAAGAGCCACCATTTGGTATTTAGGACTCGTCGCGTATAACCTAGGATTTTACAAAACACAATTTATTATTTTTCAAGGTCCACATATACACAGGGTCCCAGACAACTAAGGCTGTGCAGGGACCCGTACGAGTTTCTAAGTACCGAACAGTAGAAAGAGCTAACAGTTGGTGTCCAAGACTCGTCGCGTGAGACTGGGGATTTTGTGGTCAACTTTATTATTTGAAAGGCCTTTTCCAGGTCCACACATGCACAGGATCTTAGACAGTTAAGGTTGTACGGGGACCCGTACAAATCTCTAAATATCAAATGGTAGAAAGAGCTACCAGTTGGTGTCCAGGACTCGTCACATGAGATCGGGGATTTTGTGGTCAACTTTATTATTTGAAAGGCCTTTCCCAGGTCCACATATGCACAAGGTCTCAGACAACTAAGGCTGTACAAGGAGCCGTACGAATCTCCAAATATCGAACAACAGAAGAAGCTACGAGTTTGTATTTAGAGCTCATTGTGCGAGACCTCCAAAATTATTAAATAATAATAAAATGAAAAGGAACATAAGAGCTGAATTAGGCTTGGCCCAGATTTTCTTGAAATAAGAGAATTGGGCTTTGACCCAAAAGAAAAATGAGCTTTCATTTTCAAGAGAGAGATGAAAATAGACTCGGTAAAAAACTTTATTTTTAATTAAAAGAGTTT
The DNA here is from genome assembly GCA_026541065.1 of Canavalia ensiformis. NCBI lineage: Eukaryota > Viridiplantae > Streptophyta > Magnoliopsida > Fabales > Fabaceae > Canavalia > Canavalia ensiformis. The sequence continues at coordinate 300,811 of JAMKYM010000906.1, read as the reverse complement.
GGAAATGGCCTTATCCCAACTAAAAGGAATTGGATTTTACCCAAAGAGGATTTAACTCCATTCTGACATTTTCATTCACTACTATTATTTACTTTTATTTTTATTAATATTTTATCCATTATTTAATTTTATAAGTACATATTTTTTAACAGACTAATCATGGAAACAGAGCGTATATGGGGCTGGACTAAATCACTTATTTATGCATATTGTTGTCATTTTTGCTTTCAACGTGGGCTCTAACTCCACTTTTGGCCTTAGTCATTGATTCTATGCTGAATTTTAAACTAGCCCTCAATTAAATATTCCAAAGATTGGAGTGGCCTACTTAATGGGTTTGGCTCCACGTTCATAGGCACAAGTATCATTGGCGTTGCCTTTCGCGGACCCCCCATCAGCTCCATGAGAACAATGCATCAGCCATCAGATTTTAGATATAGTTGGGACATATGAGTCAAAACCAGCCTTCTCAACCATGTGCACATTCTCCACTCTAGGGTCTGTTTTTTACTTTAACCCTGGGAATAGACAGAATCAAGAGAAAGATGCTGCTATGGAAAGTCTTCGAGAATAGCAGAAGTCAGAAAGAGAATATGCAGCTAAGATCCACGTGAATTTACGAGCAGTTAACAAAGAATTAGGATTAAGGGAACAAGAAAGGGACACGGCTCTACAGGAAATCCAAAGAACGAGAGATGTGATTGACCAGCTGAGAGACCGGGTCCACAAAATCAGGCAGGAAAAAGATCAGGCGATAAGTGAAAGTAATCGAGCTCAAGCAAAAAAAAATCGGATGATGGATGAAAGAAGCGTGTTGCAGCAGCATATAGAAGACCTGAATCAATAGATCCAAAACTTGGTAGCCGAATGGGAAAACGAAGTAAATGAAGAAAAATGGAAGGTCATTGAAATAATCAGAATGCAGCAGACGGGCATTAGTGGTCTACAAGATGAGAAGCAATGGTACAAGGACACAGCCGACCACTGGACTAGACGTTTTGGAAGGCTAGCCAGTTTGGCAAATACTGCCATTGAAGAAATCTTGTCGTTGCTCAGGAAGGCTAAAGCCTCATTGCATCCGCTGCACACCTCGGTTGAAGTCGAAGAATTCCTCTGTTTTTGTAAAGAACTGATTTTAAGGATGAACAAATATGTCGCTTTAGCATAAAAAGAAGAACCAGTTGTACCCTAAATATTCTGTTATGAATGATGAAACCGCTTTCTTATACGTGTCTAATTCTACGTTAATTTCCATTTCACACTCACCCAAAGCACACTAAATGGCTACTGATACTCATCGAGATATCTGGTCCTCAACATTTAATACAAGCTTAAATTTAATTCACGCTCAAATTTAATTCATGTTTATAACTGTTTTTTTGATAAATTAACCAGTGCTAAATTTTCAGAAACATAATAGCAGACTCACGTGTCCCTCGGCATCCTTATAGCATGCGCTCTAAAACCAAGATGATGAACGAGCTAGAATCCCAAAATGAAGAGCTGAGAAACGAAGTGACTGACTTGAAAGAGTAGGTAGCCAAATTAATGAAGATGCTGGAGAAAAACGCAGAGGGACCCTCTGGAGCGGAGACAACCAAGGCGGTCAATGCTTCAAGACCCCTCCACATAAATATGAGTCAAGAATATGGGATGCCACCTGGGTTCACACCTCCGTTCTGTCCCAACTCTCAACAAACGCCCGATATTCCTACAAACCCAGGTGAAAATCCTCACACCTACCCATCACACACAAATCCTCCCGTCCCTTACCCTACGAACGCTCCCACCTACCCATCACACACAAATCCTCCCGTCCCTTACCCTACGAACGCTCCCACCACTTATCATACAAATCCTACCGCTTATCCACCACAAACGAATCCCACCATCTCTTTCCCTCAAAATACCAACCCCAACTACACTTACATGAACACTACCATCTCCGAGAATCCCACATACTCCATTCCTGTAACCGCTTACCCACTAAACCCACAACAACCGTTGTTCCATTCTTATGGTCCTGCTGTTAATGGACCTAATACTTTACCTCACCTGGTCGGACAAACATGAAATGAATTCCGGGAAAATCCTTCTGGCCAGGAAGCCCACCTCAGTGGCAAGTGGCAACATTTGGAAGAGAAAGTCAGGGTCGTTGAAGGCAATGGCTGTGGGATGACAGATGCTTTTGATCTCTGTTTGGTCCCTAATGTAGTAATCCCTCCCAAGTTCAAGATGCTTGTGTTTGAGAAATATAAGGGGACAGGATGCCTGAGAAGCCATCTGACAATGTATTGTAGAAAAATGGCTTCTCACGCCCATGATGACAAGTTGCTGATTCATTGCTTTCAAGATAACCTCATGGGAGCAGCAGCTAGCTGGTATATGCAGTTGGAAAGGGCATACATCCGCTCTTGGAAGGACTTAGCTGATGCCTTCCTCAAACAGCATAAATACAACATTGAGATGGCCTCCGACAAGACCCAATTGCAAAACATCATTAAGAAGGAGGGGGAGACCTTTAAGGAATATGCATAGAGGTGGAGGGAACTGGCAGCTTAAGTTCAGCCACCCCTGTTCGAACAAAAGATGATAAGCATGTTTATGGAGACCCTCTCGACTCCTTTCTACGATAAAATGGTGGGAAGTGTTTCTGCCAATTTCTTCGACATGGTGATGATCAGAGAACGTATCAAGTGTGGCTTGCACCGAGGGCGTATTGTCCACAACACCAGTTGGTAATGTGAACACGAAAAAGCCAACCAATAATTCTTGGCAGAAGAAGGATGGAGAGGCCCACCATGTTGCCTATGACCCACACCGTCAAATAAACACACCACCACCATCCAATTACCAGATGCCATATCCACCACAATATTCATCATATCCCCAAATGGTGGCCACATCCCAGCCTAGCTTCCAACCACCCTACACTTCACCCACACCTTTCCGACCCACAACCCCATTCACAGTCGAACCACCACAAACTACTGTAAACACTCAATTATGTCCAAGGCCCCATTGTTAAAATTAATCAAGAAACCAATGCTAATAAAGAAAGATAAATAAATAAATAAATAAATATGAATAAAACAAAAGGTAGAAAAGCAAAGTAATAGAAAAAGAGAAAAGAAAAGAAAAAAAAATAGCAAATAGGATTAGAAGAGGAATAAAACAAATAAAACTAAAAAATGGAAAACAGAAAAAGAAAATTAAAATAAATGATTTAAATAATAATAATAATAAAAAATCTGAAATAAGAAAAAACAAAATCTAAAAAAAAATTATAAAAAATAAGAAAAAAAATCTGAAAAACAAAATTAAAAAAAATAATAATAACAATAAAATCTGAAATAAAAATAAAAAAAATTAAAATAATAATAAAATCTGAAATAAATAATAATTAAAATAAAATATAAAATAAAAAAAGAAACAAAACTGAAAGGAAAAAAATAAAAATAGAAAAAATAAATTTTAAAACAGAAAAACAGATAAGAAAACAGAAAATGGATTCAAAAGAAAGAAAACAGAATTGAAAAAAAGAGGAGGAAATACACACATAGTAGGTTGGGAGGGGGATTTGTTTAGACTCTGGGATTCTTGGTCGTTTTCTTTTGGGGCTCTGGATTTGGCTCCCAGTTTTAACAATTTCAAGAGGCTGAGCCTTAGGATTAAGGGGAGGGAAAGCTTCTGAGCTCAAGGATCTTTTTCTCTCTCTGGAGCTTTCAAGAAAAGATTGATACGATTCTAGTGAGGGAGATGAAGACGTCAACTTCTCAAAAACGCTGCTTCTAGGGAAACGAACATGCATCATGTTGCAACGGGAGAAATCTCTTTAAGCTTCACATAAGACATCGACGTGCACCCATAGAGAGACTCCATACAAGTACGTAGGAACCCTGACGAGAATAAGCTGTTTGTATTTATCTTCATAAAACTGGTCATTGATGCTTGGAAATTTGTATGTTGACATAATTAGTGTTTGCATAGGGGTCCCATTGTTAGTTAAAGATTATTGCAAGGATGATTAGTAATATACAACCTTAGTTAATGTAGAGTAAGCTTTGAAAACAAGCCCAGGGTTCTCAGTTGCATATGATTCCTGCATCTGGATCATTGTGATGTATATCTAGGTGATAGATTTTACCTTAAGAAGCCAGCAGAACCTGTTGTTAGGCTGGCAAGAGGCTTAGGTCTATAAGCAATGTTCAGTTCTCCGTTCTGTGGCATGAATGACGAAACTATCATTATATTTTATAGAAAGTTAAGCTTGATTTAGAAGACCTGGCGGAGAGCTCGTCAAAAGCTGATATCTGAGTTCGGTCTATGTTAGGTCGTGAAACTCTTAGGTCGAAGGTATTAGGCTTCAGAAATTCTAGTCAAGTCAAGCATCTATATAATCATCAGCCCGGATCCTTGGGGGCGATGAAGCCACTGATGGTCAAAACTACTTCCAAAGCTATGGTATTCTTTGGTCCAGGAAACTTAGCTTCGACCATGTGATATAAGAATATGCAAATGACCATTGATTTCGGGTAATCATAGCAATTGGAGGATTACATGCAGTTGCGTCTTGATTTTCTTGAACGTTCATAAGTGGAAGGGGGGTAACTTTATTATGCGTGGGAAACCTACGTGTATGAAAGCCTAAACATTGAGTGGAATACGTTAGAAATTTTTTTAGTTGGTGCAATTGTCTAAGTTTTGTGAGGAATACTTATTGCTCCCAATGGCAGTTTAAGCCCAGCTTCCCAAAATCCTGCAAATTGGTGGTGCGCAAATCCTACAAAAAGAGCCCCTTGAATTATTTAGAACCCGAGAGTCAGTGCAGTTCATAACTACACACTTATTTAAGGCTTCACGACCCAGAATAACCACAAAGTGAGTTGGAAGCTAAGCAAGGACGCATCCTTGACACTGTGCTGAAAATGATATTCCCAGACTCTTGCGACAATGTAGGGAGCATAGCCATTCCTTGACATACCATGGTTTGGCTAACCAGCTAACTTCTCAGTTTATGGCATCTGTAGTTAGATTGGTGACTATATTTACTACATACGAACCACCTAGTATGTGAATGAGTCATGACACCTAACTGCTACCATACTGGAAAGAGAAACCAGCTCAGACCCTGCCTTGGACTGAGTCCATGAACGTTATTAAGGACTGGTCACGAACCTCATTCAGCTCCAGTTTCGGGCCATGAAGGTAGTTATCTTAATGCAAAATTGCTATGGTTAAGTCAAGCAAGGACTCAATGAATGTGGAGCCATGAGTTACAAGTCATTCCTTCGCCTAAACCGTACGTAGAAAAGAAAGTGAACCTATTGATATAAATCCCGTGCAAACTTTTTGATTTAAGTGTGTGTGGAGGCCACCAATAATGCTTTGATTGAAATCTATGTCTTCTATGAACACTATGTAGCTTTTAAATTATGAAACATATACCATAAGGTTGAACGGTGTAGTGGCATGCTTGCAGCCTCCAAAATACGAGGTCACTTTGTTTGAGTCCTCTCTACCATATTTTTTGTTAAATATACCCTTGTCATTACACCACCAGCAAACCAAGTGGGTTATGGGAATCCAAATGAGGCCATGGTCCAGGAAGTCAAGCTAAGCTAGGTAAACAGCCCAATCAAGCAATGTGAGCCATTGAATTCAGCCTCCATAAATTGAGCCACACAGCTAGCTAAACCAAGCCTCTCTCGCTTGGGCATTTTTTTATCTAGTCAATCAAATTCTAACCCAATTTAAATACAATTTAAGTTATTTTTCTCCCAAAAATTTAATTTCTTTTCTTCAAAAATCAAATTAAATTATTTTTCTTTGGGAATTCAAATTAATTCTTTTTTTCAAGATCAAATTAAATCCTTTTTCTTCAAAATTCAAATTAATTCTTTTTCTGCAAAATTCACATTTAATTCTTACTCTCCAAATTTTTTTTTCTCTCAAGTTTCCAAGACAAATTCAATGCCTTTTTCTCAAATTCAACTCAAGTTTAATTCTCTTCCTCAAGCATCAATTTAAATGCATGTTTTGAAATTCAATTCTTTTCCTTAAGTTCAATTAAAATTCATTTTTAATTCCTTTCCTCAAATTTTCAATCAAGTTCATTCCAAATCAATTTCTCAAAATCAAATCAAGCTCAAGTCAAACTCACTTTTAGTCAAGTCAAGTTCAATTTCACAAAAATTCAAATTCATGTCAAGCCCAATTTCTCAAGTTCAAATTCGCATCTCTTTCTCAAATCCTATCAAGTTTAATTCTTTTCATTTCAAATCAAGTATATTCCAATCAAATACTTTTCAAAATCAAGTTCATTTCTTCAGTTTAAATCAATAAATGCTTTTATACTAAAGCTCATTCATCTCGTTATATTTATAATTTTCAAATTAAATTCTTTAGTTCTAGGTCTCACGCAATGAACTCGAAGCATGAACTGGTAGCTTTTTCTGCTGTTCGATGTTTAGGAATTTATATGGATCCAAGTGTAGCCGTAGTTGTCTTGGACCCTGTGCATAAGTAGACCAAGAATCCTTTTGTAAGTAAATTCAATAAAAAACTTCATCTTAGAATCCCTAAGTCTCACACGATGAACCCTAAGCACGAACTGGTAGCTTTTTCTGTTGTTCGGTGCTTAGGGATTCGTATGGATCCCAGTGCAGCCGTAGTTGTCTTGGATCCTGTGCATATGTAGACTAAGGATTCTCCTTAAAATATTTTTCAAAATGACATGTTCATTTTCTAATACTCCTTCTCAAGCACCTTTTAAGATCAAGCCTTCAAATCAAACCAGAACTACGTAAGCCTTGAATTTCCCATTGCACCGGGGAATACGTAGGAGCAGGATCAAGTCCTGTCAGGCTAACCTCTATAAAGTTATTTATTTCACATTAAGTAAGGGACATGGCATTCTCAAAAATCACACACTCAGTTTAAGGGTACCGTTCTTCGGAACGGGCGAGTGGGGTGCCTAACACCTTCCCCATTCGTAACCGACTCCCGAACCTAAATCTCTTCCTCGAGTCAAATTTTTTCCTTAAATAAAAATTTGGTGGCGACTCCACATAATCTAATCAAATTCTATTTTAAAATGTTAGCGAGTTCATCGTCTCGTCGTAGTTACGGTTGCGACAGATGGTGACTCCACTGGGGAACTTTAGAGAGTGAAGCCCGCTTCAATTGAGTGTGTTATATTGATCCCTTTCCCGTTTATTTGCATGATTCCCTTCTTGTTTATTTCCATGATTTGTTTGTTTGCTGATCTATTCGTTGTACAACCCTAGGATAGATGAATAATAAATTGCTATATATATACTTGCTATGATTTCCCCAATTGCAAGTATCCCAATTTTTTATGTGCCCTCCACACATCATACATACATTCATCTCATGAGTGGGGCCTTATACCCGGGTCTGAGTAAAGCCTAGGACTAGAGGGATCTAGTGGTGTCACTTTGGGGCTTACGTCTTGTTTGACTATCACGAAAATCCTAGCTAGAGTGCGTCCTATTTGTAATGCCCTACAACTGGTAGCTTTTTCTGCTGTTGTGGCAAGCATTACAGACTAGAACTTGGCTCTAGTGACCTCTACACCCTAGGATTACTAACCACCTTTGTGAGGTTCATGCATTAAAAGCCATAGACCCTTAGGACAGGTAACCCACAAACCAGGCAAGGAGGGCACACACCCTTTTCATGGTACATGGCTCATACGCTATTCACATGGCTCAAGTTAACAGAATCATCCAAGATGGCAGAGAAGAGGGGAGATGAAATCTGAAGTTGGGGAAAAACAAAAAGAAACCAGGAAAAAATCAAGAAAAAAGAAAGAAAAATCAAAACAAATAGAAAATCAAGAAAAATCAAGGATGTATAAACCAAAATTTGAAAAATCAAGAAAAATAAAATTCCTAGAGAAGATTAGAGAAAAATATATTTTTGAAAATACTAGAAATATAAAAAGATTCAAAGGGAGAAAACCAAATTTTGAAAACCTAAAGAATGCGTTTTAGAATAAATTTAGCAAAAAATTTTCAAACAATACCAAAACTCAAAAACAAAATTGTTAAAAATCAAGGACGAATAAGTAAAACAACACTCAATTATTTCCAAAATCCTCAAAATTTTGATCTCAAAAATTATTTGTGCATAGCATGCATTGATTCATTAAAAAAGGGGAGATTTCAAAAATCATTCCGCACCTTTTCATAATCATTAAAGCGTTAACATTTTTATCACTCATGATTTTTGCATTCAAACTATTTCTCAAAAAATTAATTTTTAACTTTAACAGAAAAATTAGAGAAAGACAGCTTCCTCGACATCCTTATAGAACTAGATCACAATCGAGAATCATGGATTAACTGGAGAGACAGAATGAGGAGTTGAGAAACGAGGTCAATACACTGAAGGAACAAATGGCCAAGCTGATGGAGGCCATCCAACTATCCAAATAGAAAGAGGCACGGGAATCCTTACCGGGAGAACCAGCTGATCCATTATATCCTCCTGGCTTCAATCCGCAAAATCCTTCATCATCCACCATGCCTCCACAAACCGAAGGAGTTCATCATGGGTTTCCTCATGGGCATGCACCCTCACAAACCCAAACGCATAACCTACCTCCAAACACTACTCCACAAGCTTACCAAACAACCGTTGGGGGAATGAATCCTATGTTCACCCAAGGGTCGCACCCTATATACATACCACCTTCTCAGCCTCATCGCATGCCAGAGGAATACCCAAGCTATCCTTTGAATGAGGATATTAAAAAGTGAAAGGTTCTAGAGGAAACAATCAAGGCAATCGAGGGAAATGCTTATAAAGCCAGAGACGCATCCGATCGACGCCTAGTCCCCGATGTGGTCATCCCTCCTAAATTCAAGGTTCCTGAATTCGAAAAGTATCAAGGAATTAGCTTCCCAAAGAACCACCTGGCCATGTACTGCAGGAGGATGTCCCCCTGCAGGCACGAAGATAAGCTGCTTATCCATTTCTTTCAAGACAGCTTAACTGGGGCAGCTGCAACTTGGTATACCCAACTAGAGCCGACACATATCCGTTCATGGAGGGATCTGGTTGAGGCCTTCCTCAAACAGTACCAATATAATGTGGAGATGGCCCCTGACAGAACTCAGCTCCAGAATATGGCCAAGAAAGGAGACGAGACTTTCAAGCAATACGCTCAAAGATGGAGGGAGTTAGCCGCTCAAGTACAACCTCCATTATCCGAGAAGGAGCTAGTCATCACGTTCATTGACACACTCCAAGACCCTTTCTATGACAAGATGATAGGCAGTGTGACTTCTAGTTTCTCCAATGTCATCATCATTGGAGAAAGGATCGAGGGTGGCCTGCGCCGTGGAAGGATCGCGTGCAAGTTCGTAGGGATAGTTGATGCCTCTGTAGAAAAGAAGAAGGCAGGAGAGACTTATAATGTGGCTTCTGGTCAAGGACAATACATACCTCAGATGGCACCTTATGGACCAGTTGGCTTCCAACCACCACCATACACACCATATACTTACATCGCCACAAAAATCCCGCTAGGTCGACAATCCTAAAAAATGACCTAGTCAAAAGCTAGGGCACAATCAAACAGAAGGCCCACTAGGTCGAAAACCCCCAAAGGGCGGCCTAGGTAAAAGTTAGGGCACAAAAACGACCTAGGCAAAAGTTAGGGTACGCACACAGAAAGCCCGCTAGGTCGGAAACCCTTGAAAACGACCTAGGCAAAAATTAGGGCACAGAATCAAAAACCCGCTGGGTCAAGCACTAAAAAATGACCTAGGAAAAAGTTAAGGCACACAATCAAGAGCCCGCTGGGTTGAAAACCCGTAAGGGTGACCTAGGCAAAAGTTAGGGCAAGACGAAAGACCTGCTGAGTTGAAAACTCAAAAGAACAACCCAGGAAAAAGTTAAGGTCAATCCAGGGATTCCAGGACAACATGACATTCTACATCTCATATCTTCCTAAAACTGGGGAAATATTTCTCCATTTCTCAAGTTTGATAAATTTGACAATCAAGATTATGAAAAGCAGCATTGGCATTTTTCATCAAAAGGTGCCATTTGGGCAATCGAACCCACATCTTTCGTCATCCTTTCCTTTCAAATACCCAACCTCAAACTTCTCCATTTCCTTCCATAAACTAGCCAAAATCACTTTGCACACCTCAACAGTGCACATGCTAAGAAAGAAATATGGAAATGTAAAATAAAAAGGTTAATTTTGAAAAGTTATGACAAAATCGGATGAATCCTAAATCATCACAACATGGCACGATTATTTAGAGTCATCCTCTTGTCAGATATAACGCCACCAACACAAAAAAAGAGTGTGTCTTGTTCAATAATGCTGACTATTGATGGGTTTCAAAGATCCTGGAAAGAAGGTTCCAATATTGACCAAGAAGCCAAGTGATAGAGTCAATCTAGCTCGTCCTGGTTCTTGATTCCTTTCACACCGACTATAAGGTTGTCGAGAAAGGACATGTAAAAAAAAAATCAAAAAAGTCGAGAGAAACAAAAAGTTTTACACCATCTCATGGTTTTCATTCATCCCACAGCATCCATTTCAGCAAATAATTATTTCAAGCATCAAAAGCAATGCCTGAATTAAAACATTGCATCCTTTTTCATTTATCCAAGCATCAAGCATCACATCCTTGTATTCAAATGGCACAACAACATCTCGTCATTGAAGCGTTGCACAACTTATCTTCCAAAACCAATTAAGATTAGGGCAAATTGCTCGAACCAATCATAATTAATAGATTTTTGAGGATCTCAAAACTGGGACAAAGGATGCCCAGTAAAATTCAAATTGGGGGCAATCCCCGATTTCTTAAAGTTATCAAGATCGAAACTGGGTTAAACGTTTGCCCAGAAAAATTCAAATTCAAGATCAAAGATCCAAAACTGGGGCAAACATTTGCCCAAAAAAAACCAAATAGGGGCAATCCCCGATTTTTGAGATCAAGTTCAAACTAGGACAAACATTTTCCCAGAAAATTCATGTTGGGGCAATCCTCATTTCCTCAACTCTAGAAAATTTCAAATTAGGGGGAGCCCTCAATTTCAAGACAAGATTCAAACCAGGGTGAACGCTCGCCCAAAGTTCCTTCAAATCAAGACATCTCTCAATTATAAAAATTTTTCTAAACTGGGGAAAAATGGTTGTTAGAGTTTCTTCAAGAAAGAGTACCTATCAAGTGCTTAAAAACCCTCAAGTTCAAGGTAGAATAAGCAATTTATTTTAATTCAAGAGAAAAACACATTTCAAAATAAATTGTCTGAGGCAGCTGATGAAGAAGTCCATGCATTCCCAGGACACATCACACTATTTTTTCCGCACTTCGTCCTAACGTGCATTCCCAGGTCACCTTTCATTCCCTTTACCTATCATAACAGGTCATTCCTGCTTTTCCTGTCCTTATAAGCCTTCTTTTCAAGTTAGTATAGGTCACCTTTCATTCCCTTTACCTGTCGCAACAGGTCATGCCTGCTTTGTCTGTCTTGACGGGCCTTCTTTTCAAGTTAACATAGGTCACCTTCCATTTTACTTCGCTTGTCTTAACAGGCTCGCACCTTTCCTGTCAACAATAGGATTCCATCTACTATCTGCTTATCTCAACAGGTCATTTTCATTTGCCTATCTAGTAGGCTTGCATCTATCTTGGCAATAACAGGATTCCATTTGCATGTTCCCAACAACAACATCATCCCATTTGCATCTTTCTTGTCAACAACAGGATCTCAAGCATATTTCATTTACATTTTCCTGTCAACGACAGGACTTCAAGCATGTTTAAATTCCATCTGCTTGTCTTAACAGTCTTGCATTTATCCTGGCAACAGCAGGATTTCATTTACATCTTCCCGACAATAGCGGGACCCCCTTTTTGCATTCCTTCCCATCAACAATGGGATTCCCATCATCAAGTTCTCTGCACCTTGGCCTATGATGTCAGGCTGCCCTCAAGTTTTCTTTTCTGCATTCTTGGCCTATAGTGTCAGGCCTCCCTCAAGTATTTTCGTTCCTGCATCTTGGCCTATGGTGTCAGGCCACCATCAAGTTCTACTTTTCCTTATCTTGGCCTATATTGTCAGGCCTCATCAAGTTTAATTTTTTGCATCTTGGCCTATGTTGTCAGGCCTCATCAAGTTTATTTTTTTCGCACCTTGGCTTATGATGTCAGGCCTCCCTCGAGTTTTCTTTTCTACATTTTGGCCTATAGTGTCAGGCCACCATCAAGTTTTCTACACCTTGGCCTATGATGTCAGGTCTCCTTCAAGTTTTCTTTTCTGCATTCTTGGCCTATAGTGTCAGGCCTCCCTTAAGTGTTTTCGTTCCTACATCTTGGCCTATGGTGTCAAGCCATCGTCAAGTCTACTTTTCTGCATTTTGGCCTATGTTGTCAGGCCTCATCAAGTTTTAATTTCTATATCATGGCCTATGTTGTCAGGCCTCATCAAGTTTACTTTTCTGCATCTTGGCCTATGATGTCAGGCCATCATCAAATTTACCTTTCTGCATCATGGCCTATGTTGCCAGGTCTCATCAAGTTTTAATTTCTGTATCATGGCTTATGTTGTCAGGCCTCATCAAGTTTACTTTTCTACATCTTGGCCTATGATGGTAGGCCCTCATCAAGTTTACTTTTCTGTATCATGGCCTATGTTGTCAGGCCCCATCAAGTTTACTTTTCTGCATCTTGGCCTATGTTGTCAGGCCTCATCAAGTTTACCTTTCCGCATCTCGGCCTATAGTGTCAGGCCTCATCAACTTTATTTTTCCACATCTCAGCCTATAGTGTCAGGCCTCCAGCACGTTCAAGTTTTCCTTTTCTGGACGTTCAAGTTTTCTTTTTCGTACGTTCAAATTTTCTCTTCTGCACTATCAAGTTTACTTTTCTACATCTGCGCCTATGATGTCAGGTCTTAGGCATAGTTAAGATTTCTGTACCTCGGCCTATGTTGTCAAGCCACCTTGTACATACCTTACATGTTAGTTCCTGCATCCTTTCCTGCCTTAAATGGGCCTTTTTCACCTCACTTTGCTTGCACTTCAGCAGTATTAGTAGCCTAATTAGGCTATACAATCAAGCCTTGCATATTTAAACCCTACTAGCTTATCACGTGAAGTCAACAATGTCATTAAGAAACGGTTATCTTCCAGGCATGGGGCTTTCTTAGTTCAAGGCTTCTCATGCTTGTCGGATTTCTTCAAAAGCCTGCCTCGGACATAGTGTGTTCACGTCTTTACTCATATCCTACCATGATAATTCAGAGAATTGCTTCCCGTATTATCTGGTAGGACAATGAGTAAAGAGGGGAAAACTGTAAACACTCAATTATGTCCAAGGCCCCATTGTTAAAATTAATCAAGAAACCAATACTAATAAAAAAAAGATAAATAAATAAATAAACAAATATGAATAAAACAAAAGGTAGAAAAGCAAAGTAATAGAAAAAGAGAAAAAGAAAAGAAAAAAAATAGCAAATAGGATTAGAAGAGCAATAAAACAAATAAAACTAAAAAATGGAAAATAGAAAAAGAAAATTAAAATAAATGAGTTAAATAATAATAATAAAAAATTCTGAAATAAAAAAAAAAAACAAAATCTGAAGAAGCAACATTAAAATAATAATAATAATAATAATAATAATAATAATAATAAAATAAAAAATAAGAAAAAAAATCTGAAAAAATAAAATTAAAATAATAATAATAATAATAAGAAAATCTGAAATAAAAATAAAAAATAAAATCTGAAAAACAAAATTAAAATAATAATAAAATCTGAAATAAATAATAATTAAAAATAAAATCTACAATAAAAAAATAAGAAACAAAACTGAAAGCAAAAAAATAAAAATAGAAAATATAAATTTTAAAACAAAAAAAAACGGATAAGAAAACAGAAAACAGATTCAAAAGAAAGAAAATAGAATTGAAAAAAAGAGGAAGAAATACAGACACAGTAGGTTGGGAGGGGGGATTTGGTTAGACTCTGGGATCCTGGGTCGTTTTCTTTTGGGACTCTTGATTTGGCTCCCGATTTCTAACATTTTCAAGAGGCTGAGCCTCGGGATTAAGGGGAGGGAGAGCTTCTGAGCTCAAGGATCCTTTTCTCTCTTTGGAGCTTTCAAGAAAAGATCAATATAATTCTAGTGAGGGAGATGAAGACGTCAACTTCTCAGAAACGCTGCTTCTAGGGAAACCAACATGCATCATGTTGGAACGGGAGAAATCTCGTTGAGCTTCACATAAGACATCGACGTGCACCCATTGAGAAACTCCATACAGGTACGTAGGAACCTACAAGCATAAGCTGTTTGTATCTATCTTCATAAAACTGGTTGTTGATGCTTGGAAATTTGTACGTCGTCATAATTAGTGTTTGCATAGGGGTCCCATTGTTAGTTAAAGATTATTGCAAGGATGATTAGTAATATACAACCTTAGTTAATGTAGAGTAAGCTTTGAAAACAAGCCCAAGGTTCTCGGCTGCATATGATTCCTGCATCTGGATAATTGTGATGCATATCTAGGTATTCACGTGGGTGAGTCAATCATGGTAACTACATAGATTTTACCTTACGAAACCAGGAGAACCTGTTGTTAGGCTTGCAAGAGGCTTAGGTCTATAAGCAACATTTCAGTCTCCGTTCTGTGACATGAATGACGAAACTATCATTATATCTTATAGAAAGTTAAGCTTGATCTAGAAGACCTGGCGGAGAGCTCGTTAAAAGCTGATATTTGAGTTCGGTCTGTGTTAGGTCGTCAAACTCTTAGGTCGAAGGTATTAGGCTTTAGAAACTTTAGTCAAGTCGAGCATCTATATAATCATCAGCCCGGATTCGTGGGGGCGATGAGGCCACTGATGTTCAAAACTACTTCCAAAGGTATGGTATTCTTTGGTCCAGGAAACTTAGCTTCGACCATGTGATATAAGAATGTGCAAATGACCACTAATTTCGGGTAATCATAGCAACTGGAGGATTACATGCAGCTGCGTCTTGATTTTCTGGAACGTTCATAAATGGAAGCGGGGGGTAACTTCAGTATGCGGGGGAAACCTACGTGCATGAAAGCCTAAACATTGAGTAGAATAGGTTAGAAATTTTGTTAGTTGGTGCAGCTGTCTAAGTTCAGTGAGGAATACTTATTTCTCCCAATGGCAGTTTAAGCCCAGCTTCCCAAATCCTGCAAATTGGTAGTGCGCAAATTCTACAAAAAAAGCCCCTTGAATTAT
This sequence comes from Canavalia ensiformis, assembly GCA_026541065.1. Classification (NCBI taxonomy): domain Eukaryota; kingdom Viridiplantae; phylum Streptophyta; class Magnoliopsida; order Fabales; family Fabaceae; genus Canavalia; species Canavalia ensiformis. Next base: position 285,539 of record JAMKYM010000906.1, on the reverse strand, counting down.
TTAGAACCCGAGACTCAGTGCAATTCATAACTACACACTTATTTAAGGCTTCACGACCCAGAATAACCACAAAGTGAGTTGGAAGCTAAGCAAGGACGTATCCTTGACACTGTGCTGAAATCGATATTCCCAGACTCTTGCAACAACGTAGGGAGCATAGCCATTCCTTGGCATACAATGGTTTGGCTAACCAGCTAACTTCTCAGTTTATGGCGTCTGTAGTTAGATTGGTGACTATATTTACTACATACACACCACCTAGTATGTGAACGAGTCATGACGGCCTAACTGCTACCATACTGGAAAGAGAAACTAGCTCAGACCTTGCCTTGGACTGAGTCCATGAACGTTATTAAGGAATAGTCACGCACCCCATTCAGCTCTAGTTTCGGGCCATGAAGGTAGTTATCTTAATGCAAAATTTCTATGGTTAAGTCAAGCAAGGACTCAATGAATGTGGAGCCACGAGTTACGAGTCATTCCTTCGCCTGAATCGCACGTAGAAAAGAAAGTGAACCTATTGATATAAATCCCATGCAAACTTTCTGATTCAAGTATGTGTGGAGGCCACTGATAATGCTTTGATTGAAATCTGTGTCTTCTATGAACACTATGTAGCTTATAAATTGTGAAACATATACCATAAGGTTGAACGGCGTAGTGGCACGCTTGCAGCCTCCAAAATACGAGGTCACTTCGTTCGAGTCCTCTCTACCACATTTTTTGTTAAATATACCCTTGCCATTGCACCACCAGCAGGCTAGGTGGGTCATTGGAATCCCAAATTAGGCCATGGTCCTGGAAGTCTAGCTAAGTCGTGTAAACAACCCAATCAAGCCATGCGAGCCATTGAATTCAGCCTCCTTAAATTGAGCCACACAGCCAGCTAAACTAAGCCTCCCCCACTTCGGCAATTTTTTATCTAGTCAATCAAATTCTAACCCAATTTAAATACAATTTAAGTTATTTTTCTCCTAAAAATTTAATTCCTTTTCTTCAAAAATCAAATTAAATTATTTTTCTTTGGGAATTCAAGTTAATTCTTTTTTTTTCAAGATTAAATTAAATCCTTTTTCTTCAAAATTCAAATTAATTCTTTTGTTGCAAAATTCACATTTAATTCTTACTCTCCAAATTTTTTTTCTCTCAAGTTTCCAAGACAAATTCAATACCTTTTTCTCAAATTCAACTCAAGTTTAATTCTCTTCCTCAAACATCAATTTAATGCATGTTTTAAAATTCAATTCTTTTCCTTAAGTGCAATTAAAATTCATTTTTAATTCCTTTCCTCAAATTTTCAATCAAGTTCATTCCAAATCAATTTCTCAAAATCAAATCAAGCTCAAGTCAAACTCACTTTTAGTCAAGTCAAGTTCAATTTCACAAAAATTCAAATTCAAGTCAAGCCCAATTTCTCTAGTTCAAATTCGCTTCTCTCTCTCAAATCCGGATCAAGTTTAATTCTTTTCATTTCAAATCAAGTCTATTCCAATCAAATACTTTTCAAAATCAAGTTCATTTCTTCAGTTTAAATCAATAAATCCTTTTCTACTTTAGCTCATTCATCTCGTTATCTTTATAATTTTCAAATTAAATTCTTTGGTTCTAGGTCTCACGCATTGAACCCTAAGCACGAACTGGTAGCTTTTTCTGCTATTCGATGTTTAGGAATTCATATGGGTCCAAGTGCAGTCGTAGTTGTCTTAGACCCAGTGCATAAGTGGACGAAGAATCCTTTTGTAAGTAAATTCAGTAAAAAAAAACTTCATCTTAGAATCCTCAAGTCTCACGCGATGAACCCTAAGCACGAATGGTAGCTTTTTCTTGTTGTTCGGTGCATAGGGATTCGTATGGATCCCAGTGCAGCCGTAGTTGTCTTGGATCCTGTGCATATGTGCACTAAGGATTCTCCTTAAAATATTTTTCAAATCGACATGTTCATTTTCTAATACTCCTTCTCAAGCACCTTCGAAGGTCAAGCCTTCAAATCAAACCAGAACTACGTAAGCCTTGAATTTCCCATTGCACCAGGGAATACGTAGGAGCAGGATCAAGTCCTGTCAGGCTAACCTCTATAAAGTTATTTATTTCACATTAAGTAAGGGACCAAGCATTTTCAAAAATCACACACTCAATATAAGGGTACCGTTCTTCGGAACGGGCGAGTGGGGTGCCTAACACCTTGCCCACTCGTAACCGACTCCCGAACCTAAATCTCTTCCTCGAGTCAGGGTTTTTCCAATTTTTTTCCTTAAATAAAAATTTGGTGGCGACTCCACATAATCTAATCAAATTCTATTTTAAAATGTTAGCAAGTTCGTCGTCTCGTCGTAGTTATGGTTGCGACAACTACTCCTCAACCATCACAACAAATTTGGAACCAAAACACTAACCCAAAGCCCAACCAACCCCAAAAAAGGCCAAACAACGAACGAAAAAACATACAGTTCAACCCAATTCTTATGAGCTATACAGACTTGCTATCCCGCCTGATCCAAAACTCATTGATTGTGCCATGCCCTATGAAACCATTGGAACCTCTATATCCAAAATGGTATGATCCAGTTGCTAAATGTGACTACCATGCTAGGGCAGTAGGGCATTCTACTGAGAATTGTTAGTGGTTGAAGTATAAGGTCCAAAGCCTAATAAATGCCAAATGGCTCAATTTCGAGAAAGATGCTCCAAGGGTAGGGAGAAATCCTTTTCCTAATCATGATGGGCCATCCATAAATTGTGTTGAAGTTGAGCCTGAAGTAGATATGTTGAACGAGGCCTTACCTGAATGTCCTAGGCCACTGGTCATCATGTACGTGGAGGGACCCGTCATTCCAACCCTGAGCGGGTTGAAACCAATCACGATAAAGGTCCCCGGGCCATTCCCATACCAAAGCAATAAAGAGGTACCTTGGAGTTATGATGTAGAGGTATCCGGAGGCAAAACAGAAGAGGAGGAAAAGCCTGAAACCACGCATGGTCCTGCTCCAGACATGGTGAATATAGCAGAGATCAGAGGTATGACTAAGAGTAGTCGCATCTACACTCCTACTAAGAAAAGGAGGGGAAAGCCACCTTACAGTGAGGCGATATTGGTCGGTCTAGAACCAGAGGCCACTAAAGAAGAAGAAAGGAGAGAATTCAAGCAACCCGTCTCTGAGGAAGATGCTTGTGAGTTCCTAAAGATGATCACGCAAAGCGAGTATATAGTGATTGAACAGCTTAACCATATACCTGCTTGTAAACACTCAATTATGTCTGAGGCCCCGTTTTTAAATTGATTAGCAAATAAACAATAATTTAAATAATGAATAAATATTAAGATTAATAAACAAAAAAACAGAGAAAACAAATAAGCAGAAATGACAAAAAATACAATAATAAATAAAAATAATAAATAGAATAAAAACTAATAAAAACTAACAAAAAAAAGGGAGAGAAAACTAAAATTAAAAAAAAATAAAATAAACAAATAAATGGAAAAAAGGAAAAAAAAGAGGAAAACATAATAATAAACCAAAAATAATATAAAATTAAAAAAAACAAAAACATTAAAATAAATAAATAAATAAATAACTGAAAAACAGAAAAAAATAGAAAATAGAAAAACAGAAAATAGAAAAGAAAAACAAAATAGAAAATGAAAAAAAATAGAATTTTCAAAATAAAGGAGGAAAATATAAAACAAATAAAAGGAGGGATGTGAAAAAAGGGGCGTGCATGCAGGAGGAAGGGGGGACTTTGACAAAGGAAGGTGATTCAACCTCTCGAATTTTCTTTAAAAGGATACGAAATAGATCCGTTGAATTGAAAATGAAAACAAATCCAAGTAAGACAAAATGAAAGAAAAAGGAAAAACCCGCTGGATTAAAATAAAAAATAATCTAGGAAAAAGTAGGGTCAAAAGATAAATCAACCAAGTCATGATCAGAAAAGGTCTTGTTGGATTAAGATTCCAAAAATAATTCAGGAAAAATAGGACAAAACCAAAGTCTGCTAGGTCAGAAATTCTCAAAGGCGGCCTAGGCAAAAGTTAGGGCACACAAGCAAAGGCTAGCTAGGTCAACAATTCTCAAAGGTGGCCTAGGCAGAAGTTAGGGCACACAAGCAAAGGCCCGCTAGGTCGAAAACCCTCAAAGGGTGGTCTAGGAAAAAGTTAGGGCACACAAGCAAAAAGCCTGCTAGGTCGAAAACCTTAAAGGCGGCCTAGGCAAAAGTTAAGGCATGCAAACAAAAAGCTTGCTAGGCCGAAAACCCTTAAAGGGCGGCCTAGGCAAAAGTTAGGCGAACAAAAGATCTGCTTGGGTTGAAAACTTAAAAGAACAACCCAGGAAAAAGTTAAGGTCAACCAACCAAGAGTCCCAGTACAATTTGACATTTCTGCACCTCATGTCTTCTAAACTGGGGCAAAATTTCTGCCGTTTCTCAAGTTTGGTTAATTTGACAATCAAGATTATGAAAAGCAGCATTGGCATTTTTCATCAAAAGGTGCCATTTGGGCAATCAAACCAACATTGTTTGTCCTTTCCTTTCAAATACACTACCTTAAACATCACTTACAGAATTCTTCATTTCCCCCATTAACCATTCAAAATCATATTACACACCTCAATGGTACACACACCAAAAAAAATGTGAAAAACGTAAAAATAAAAAAGATTAATTTTGAAAAGTCATGGCGATCGGATGAATCCTCAACCATTGCAACCTGCATGATAGTTTCCCAAAGATCCATCGTCCTATCAGCCATAATGCCACCAAAAAGAAAAGGAATGTGCCTTATTCAACGATGCTAACCACTGTTGGGTCTCAAAGATATCAAAAAAGGAAAATCTCAAAGCTGACCAAGAAGAAGCCTTGACACAAAGTCAGTCCAGCTCGTCCTAAATCTTGATTCCCCTTATACCAACTATAAGGTTGTCGAGAAAGGACATGTCGAAGAAAAAAAAATTAAAAATCAAGAGAAATAAAAACTTTTTTAAACCATCTCACGACATGCATTCATCCCATAACATCCATTTCATCAAGTAATCATTTCAAGCATAAAAAAGAAATAAATAAGTTAAAACATCTCATCCTCTTGCATTTATTCAAGCATCACATAAACATCTAGTCATTCAAACATCGCATCCCTTTGCACTCATTCAAGCATCACATAAGCATCTCATTCAAACATTGCATCAAGACCAGGGAAAATTTCCCAAACCATTCATAATTAGAAAGATTTCTAAAAATTTTAAAACTCGGGCAAACACTTGCCTAGGAAAATTCAAATTGAGGCAATCCTTAATTCCAAATCAAGATTCAAACTGGGGCAAACATTTGCCGAGAAAAATTCAAATTGAGCCAATCCTCAATTTCATCAAGATCTAAAATAAGGCACATGCTTTCCCAGAAAAATTCGAATTGAGGCATTCCTCGATTGCCAAAAATCTTCTAAACTGGGGCAAAATGTTTTCCCAAGTTTCTTCAAGAGAAAATAATTATCAAGTGCTCAAAAAACCTTTGAGTTCAAGGTAGAATCAGCAATTTATCTTAATTAAAGATAAATAAATTTCAAAATAAGTTATCCAAGGCATCTGACGAAGAAGTCCATATTCCATCCTCACGTGCATTCCCAGGGCACATCATTTTCCACACCTGTCCTAATAGGTCATACTCTCCTACCTGTCCTAACAAGCCATCACTTTTATGTCTCCCTACCTATCTTCACAGGTCATTTTATTCACATGGCATCTCTTTTATACTTGTTTGCCTGCCTTAAAAGGCCATTCTTTTCCAAACCTGTCTAACAGGTCATTTTGTGCTTTTTGTCAATCATGACAGACCATCCTTCTTTGCCTATCTTAACATGCTTGCTTCTTTCCTATCAACAACTGGAATTTTCTGCATTACCTGTCTTAACGGGTCATTTTCATTTCACTTCGCCTATCTTAACAGGCTATTTCTACATCGCTTGTCTTAACAAGTTCTATTCATTTTCCCTTTGCCTGTCTTAACAGGCTTGCATCTTTCCTTTAAACAACATGACTTTTCTGCATTTTACCTATCTCAAACAGGTCATTTTCATTTCTCTTTGCCTGTCTTAACAAGCTCACATCTTTCCTATCAACAATAGGACCTTATCTACATTTTACCTGTCTCAATAGGTCATTTTCACTTCCATTTTCCTGTCTTAATGGGTTTTCTGAATTCTACTTTGACTATCTTAACAGGCCTGCATCTTTGCCTGCCTTAACAGGTTTGCATTCTTCTGGCAACAGCAGGACTTCATTTACATTTTCCTGTCAACAACAGGACATCATTTGCATTTATCCTGACAACAGCAGGATTTCATCATTTACATTCTTCCTGTCAATAACAGGACCTCATCTTATTTGCATTCATCCTATCAACAACAAGATCTCATTTGAATTCTCCTGGCAACAGCAGGACTTCATTTGCATTTATCCTGGCAATAGTAGGATTTCATCATTTGCATTCATCTTGGCAACAACATGATTTCATCACTTACATTTATCCTAACAACAGTAGGATTTTATCATTTGCATTCATCCTGGCAAGAACAGGATTTCATTTGCCTTCTCCTGTCAACAATAGGACCTCATTTGCATTCTCCTGGCAATAATAGGACTTCATTTGCATTTATCCTAGCTACAACAGGATTTCATCATTTGCATTCATCCTGGCAACAGCAGGATTTCATCATTTGCATTCATCCTGGTAACAACAAGATTTCATCATTTACATTTATCTTGGAAATAGTAGGATTTCATTTGCATTTATCCTAGAAACAGCAGGATTTTATCATCTGCGTTCATCCTAGCAAAAGCAAGATTTCACTTGCATTATTCCGGCAACAACGGGACCTCATTTGCATTTTTCTTGTCAGCAATAGGACATCAAGCGTGTTTAAATTCTGTCCACCTGTCTTAATAGGTTTGCATTTTTCCTGGCAACAGCAAGACATCATTTGCATTTTTCCTGTCAACAACAGGACATCAAGCATGTTTAAATTCTGTCCACCTGTCTTAATAGGCTTGCATTTTTCCTGTCAACAACAAGACATCATTTGCATTTATCCCGGCAATAGCAGGATCTCATTTGCATTCTCCTGGAAACAGCATGACCCCATTTGCATTCTTCCTGGTGACAGCAAGACCTCATTTTTGCATTCCTTCCTGTCAACAACAGGATCCCAACATGTTTACTTTTCTACATCTGGGCCTATGATGTCAAGCCTTCAACATGTTTAATTTTCTGCATCATGGCCTATGATGTCAGGCCTCCAGCATGTTTATATTTCTGCACCTTGGCCTATGTTGCCAGGCCTCCTTGCATGTTCATTTTCCCGTACTTAGGCCTATGCTGTCAGGCCTTACATTTACTTCTCGCACCCCCATATGTTTTAATAGGTCTTCTTCATTTCACTTCACTTGTCGTGAATAGGCCATCATTTTCTGCTTTGCCTATGCTAACAGGCCTTCTTCATTTCACCCTGCCTGTCCTAACAGGCCATTCCATTCTTTGCCCACGTCCGTCTTAATAGGCCTTGCCTACATGGGCCTTTCTAGCAGCCTAATCAGGCTCTACATTTTAACTTTTGCATCCCGGCCTACCATGGTAGGCCTTGTATATTTAACCTTCATCGGCTCATCACATGAAGCCTGCAAAGTTCACTCAGAAACCGACATATTCCAGGCATTCATGAAATCCCTTTGAAGCTCAAGGAGTTTCATGCTTTTCGAACATCTTCAAAGCTTGCCTTGGACATAATGTGTTCACGTCTTTACTCATTTCCTACCATCATAATCTAGAAAATTATTTCTCATATTATCTGGTAGGAAAATAAGTAAAGAGGGGCAGACTATAAACATTCAAATATGTACGAGGCCCCGTTTTTAATTGATTAGAAAATAAACAATAGTTTAAATAATGAATAAATATTAAGATTAATAAACAGAAAACAAAGAAAACAAATAAACAGAAATGATGAAAAATACAATAATCAATAAAAATAATAAATAGAATAAAAACTAATAAAAACTAACAAAAAAAGAAAGAGAAAAATAAAATGGACAAATAAATGAAAAAAAAGGAATAAAAAAGAAGAAAAAATAATAATAAACCAAAAATAATATGAAATTGAAAAAAACCAAAACAGTAAAATAAAATAAATAAATGAAAAAAACTGAAAAAGTAATAAATAGATAATAAAAATAGAAAAAAATATAATAAAAATAAATTAAAATAAAAATAAAAATATATATAATAACTGAAAAAAATAGAAAATAAAAAAATAGAAAAACAAAAAACAAATAAGAACAGAAAATAAAAAATAAAAACAGAAAACAGAAAATAGAAAATGAAAAAGAAAACAGAATTTTGAAAATAAAGGAGGAAAATATAAAACAAAGAAAAGGAGGGACGTGAAAAAAGGGGCATGCATGCAGGAGGAAGGGGGGACTTTGAGAAAGCAAGGTGATTCAACCTCTCGAATTTTCTGGTGACGGTGGGATCTCTCTCAATAGCTCTCAAAGTCAAGGGCCTTCCTAAGAAGGCTGGGGTGTTCATTTGAAGCGGTACAACCCTAGGAAACACTAAGACTCAGGACAAGGGGAGAAGCTTGGGGCTACAAGATGACTTGAAATCCAAGAGAGAATTTGGATTCTTTGAAGAAAAGGAGCACCTACCTACATTTTTCCTGTCAAGGAAAAGGGAGAGGAGAAGAAAGATTGGCTTCATACAGGTTAGTGACGCTTCCTTCTATCTATTCTTAATCTTGGCTTACATGCGAATTGATTTTTATGAAAATGCTATCTTTCATGAAACTAGCTTGAGTCTTATTCATGGCTGATTCAGAATTGATAGTCATCCATATTTTTCCTGCATCCATATTCAGAATTGGTGATGTCACTATTACAAGATTCTTTTTTTAAAAGTGTTAAATTCAAGCCATATTGAAGTTCCCATCAGACAGACAGTAAGCTCGCCACAAAGCTCCAAAGATGAAAAAATTTCTATTTTGGTGCATCAGTTGGTTATTACATCGCACCCGTGCTCGTGGAGTTGAGAGTTCTATTTTCTCCTCTGCAACTGGAATTCTTCCCTAGAATCCCTCATCTTCTGACTCTCGAAGAAGACACCTCATCAATCATGGTGTTTTGGGGTCCAAGGCAGTTTTTCTTACGTCATTAAACTTGGTTCTGCCTCTGCCTTAATTGGAGAAAGCTTGCAGTAATCTACCTGCAAATTTCTGATAACTTATTCACTTCATAAGGTGGTATATAATTAGCTTAAGATAACCAGAAAGACGTGCGAATCTCCTGGTAGAAGATATATGGTGTGAAAAGGGTTCTCTTGGCCTGGCTCATTTTCCTCCTCTGCCTCCCCTGACTCCTCCACTTCATACGTAAGTACAATAAGGGATTCTGCGCTAGTGGTGAGGTTAAGGTGCAGCTAGGAAACTGATATCCAAATTCACCATTCATTGGATGTCAAAAAGGGGTTGACATGATGACCATTGTCGTAACTGTAACTACAATGAGACGACGAACTTGCTAAAATTTTAAAAGATTTTAATTGATTATATGGAGACACCACCAAATTTATATTTAAGGGAAAAGATTTGGAAAACCCCTAATTTGAGGATAAGATTCTAAGTTCGGGAGTCATTTACAAGTAGGGAAGGTGTTATACTCGCCCGTTCCGAAGAACGGTACCCTTAAACTGAGTGTATGATTTATTTGAAAACTGTTTGATCCTTTTAATTAGAAGTAAATAAGTTGATGGAAGGATAGCCTGACAGGACTTGATCCTGCTTCTACGTATTCCCAGGTGCAATGTGAAACTCAAGGCTTACGTAGTTCTGGTTTGAAGGCTTGACCTTCAGAGGTGTTTAAAGAAAATAGAGTATTTTTGAATTTTTTCTAGAGATAACCCTTAGTCCACATATGCACCGGGCCCAAGACAACTAAGGTTGTACTAGGACCCATATGGACCTCCAAATATTGAACAACTAAAAAAGCTACTGTAAACACTAAATTATGTCGGAGGCCCCCAATCGTTAAAATTAACCAAAAATTAAGTTAATTAAAAATTTGAAAAGATATAAAACAGAAAGCAGAAAATACAAAAAACAGAAAGCAGAAAAAAAAAAGAGCAAAAGAAAAAAAAAAGAGAAAGGAATACCACACCAAATAAAATAAGAATTCCAAAAAAGAAAAAAAAAAAGGGAAAATTTCTCCTATGTGGGAAAGAAGTCCCACATTGGACAAGGAGGAATTCTCTAATCCCCCCTCCTTCTATATAAGGAGAGGTCCTTCACCAAAATGAGGGGGAAAGAGGAACACTTGGAGTCTTAAGGAGGATATTCAGAATTTTAAAAGGGAGGACCTAGGAGACTCTCTACCTCTGCCTCCAACTTAACCCTTGGCCTCCATGGAACAAGTTCTTCATCACCTTTCAATGGAGGTTAGATCCGACTTTTATTCCTCTTAAGTTTCTTGTTTCTTCTTGATTGCCCGAGTTCATTTTCGTCTCTGTTTCTCATTTCCATTTTTGATCGCCCAAATGATCTCCCATTTTGGTGATTTTTGTTGCGTTTTCTTCATCTCTCTTTCTAGTTTCTGGAATGATATTATTGGTCTAATTTGGAACTGAAATAAAATGTCTATCGCTTGATTACTGAAGTAAGTTTGCAATTCTTTTCCTTAATCTCAAATCAAGTCAAGCTTATTTCAAATCAAGTCCAATTCAAGCCCAAAATTCAAATCAAGTCCAATTTTTTTCAAATTCAAATCAAGGCTAATTCAAAAAATAGAATCAAGTTTAATTCCTTCTTCTATCAAATCATAGATCAAGTTCAATTCCTTTCCTTAAAAATTTGCAAATCGAGTTCATTTCCAATCAAGTCCAGTCTGTTCTAAATCAAACCCAATATTCTTCTCAATTATTTTCAAATTAAACTCTTTGGTTCTAGGTCTCATGCAATGGACCCTAAGCACGAACTGGTAGCTTTTTCTGCTGTTCGATGTTTAGGAATTCATATGGGTCCCAAGTGCAGCCGTAGTTGTCTTGGACCCTGTGCAGATGTGGACTAAGAATCCCTTTCAAATAACCTCAAGAAAAATTCTTTGGTTCTAGGTCTCATGCAATGGATCCTAAGCACGAACTGGTAGCTTTTTGTGCTGTTCGATGTTTAGGAACTCATATGGGGCCCAAGTGTAGCCGTAGTTGTCTTGGACCCTGTGCATATGTGGACTAAGAATCCCTTTCAAATAACCTCAAGAAAAATTCTTTGGTTCTAGGTCTCACGCAATGGACCTTAAGCACGAACTGGTAGCTTTTTCTACTATTCAATGTTTAGGAATTCATATGGGTCCAAAGTGCAGCCGTAGTAGTCTTGGACCTTGTGCATTTGTGGACTAAGAATCCCTTTTAAATAACCTCAAGAAAAAATTCATTTTGGAATCTCTACTCTCACGCAATGAACCCTAAGCACAAACTAGTAGTTTTTTCTACTGTTCGATGCTTAGTGATTCATATGGATCCCAGTGCAGCCGTAATTGTCTTGGATCCTGTGCATATGTGGACTAGGGATTCTCTTTAAAATATTAAAAAAAAAACATGTTCATCTTTAAATTCAAGCACCTTCGAAGGTCAAGCCTTCAAATCAAACCAGAACTACGTAAGCCTTGAGTTTCCCATTGCACCGGGGAATACGTAGGAGCAGGATCAAGTCCTGTCAGGCTAACCTCCATCATGTTATTTATTTTCAAATTAACTAAGGGATCAAACATTTTTCAATAATCACACACTCAGTTTAAGGATACCATTCTTTGGAATGGACGAGCGGGGTGCCTAACACCTTTCCTACTCGTAACCGACTCCCGAACCTAAATCTCATCCTCGAGTTAGGGTTTTTCCAAATCTTTTTCCCTTAAATAAAAATTTGGTGGCGACTCCACACATATCAAATAAATTCATTTTAAAATTTTAGCGAGTCCGTCGTCTCATCGGAATCGACGGTTGTGATAGATGGCGACTCCGCTGGGGACTTTGGAGAGTCAAGCCCACTTCAAATTGAGTGTGTATTGTATTCATCTCTTCCCTGTTTATTTTCACAATTTCTTTCTTGTTTATTGGCACGGTTTGTTTGTTTGTTTATCTATTCGTTGTTTGTTTGTTTATTCATTGTACAACCCTAGGATAGACGAACAAATAAATTGCTATATATCTGTACGATTTCCCCAATTGCAGGTACCCCAAAATCGTGTGCCCTCATACATTACGCATATGCACTTGTCATGAGTGGGGCCCTATACCCGGGTCTGTGTGCAACGTAGGAATAGAGGGATCTAATGGTGTCACTTTGGGGCTTACGTCTTGTTTGACTATCACGAAAATCCCAGCTAGAGTGCGTCCTATTTGTAATGCCCTACAACTGGTAGCTTTTTCTGCTGTTGTGGCAAACATTGCAGATTGGAACTTGGCTCTAGTGACCTCTACACCCCAGGATTACTAACCACCTTTGAATGGTTCATTCATTAAAAGCCATAGACCCTTAGGACAAGTAACCCGTACAAGAAGCAAGGAGGGCACACACACCCCTTTATGGTACATGGCTCATATGCTAGTCACGTGTTTGAGTAAACCGAATCATCCAAGATGGAATAGGAGGAACCTGAAGTTGGGGAAATACAGAAAATCAAGCAAAAGTAAAAAAAGAAAAATCAAGCAAAAGGAAAAAAAATTAAAAACAAAAGTCAAATAAAAAATAGAAAATCAAGGAAAAGGAAAATGAAATTCCTAGGGAAAATTAGAAAAATAATTTCTGAAAAATACTAAAAATATAAAAAGTTTCAAAAAAAGAGAAAATGAAGTTCAAAGGAAAATCTAAAGAACATCTTTGAGCAAAACTAAAAAGGTTTTCAAACAAAACCAAAGGTTTTCTAGCAAAACAAGGAACAGAAAAACTCATAAAAATCATAAAATGGCTAAAAAACAAAAAACAGCTTTTAATCATTTTCAAAACCCCAAAACATCTACATTTATTTGTGCATAGCAGTCATTCATTCATGCATAATTTTATCATTGAAAAGAGATTTCAAGAAAAATCATTCCATACCTTTTTCATTTCATGATCATTTAACATCAACATCTTTTTCATTCATGATTTTGCATCCAAATTGTTTCTCAAAAAAATTAATTTTAACTTTAACAGAAAAATTGGAGAAAGACAACTTCCTCGACATCCTTATAGAACTAGATCGTAATCAGGAATCATGGATGAGCTGGAGAGACAAAACTAGGAATTAAGAAACGAAGTCAAGACACTGAAGGAACAGGTGGCCAAGCTAATGGAGGCCATCCAACTGTCAAAACAGAAGGACCTTCCAGGAGAACCAATTGACCCAACATATCCTCCTGGCTTCAATCCACAAAACCCTTCACCATTAACCATGCCTCTACAAACCGAAGGAGTTCAGTACGGGTTTCCTCATGGGCATGCACCCTCATTTGGCCAAACACAAGCCCAAACACAAACCTAAACACATAACCCACCTTCAAACACCACAGGCATCCCCTATGTTGTTCCAAACGCCACTCCACAAGCCTACCAAGCAGCCGTTAGGGATACGCACTCTATGTTCACCCAAGGGCCACACCCTATGTACATACCATCTTCTCATCCTCACCACATGCCAGAGGGATACCCAAACATTCCTTCCAAGGAGGGTACGAAAAAGTGGAAAATCCTAGAGGACAGAATCAGGGCAATCGAGGGGAGCGCTTATGAAGCCAGAGACGCATTTGACCCATGCTTGGTTCCAGACATGGTCATCCCACCCAAATTCAAGGTTCATGAATTCAAGAAGTATCAAGGAACTAACTGCCCAAAGAGTCACTTGACCATATACGACCCAAACACAAGCCACGAGCCAAAATCTTAATCAAGGCCAGAAAAGGGAGAAGAAGCCTGTCCAATTCGACCCAATTCCAATCTCCAACACCGAGTTGCCACCGCGCTTAATTCAAAACTCGTTGGTTACACCTTATCCTCTGAAACCGCAAGAACCACCATATCCTAAATGGTATGACGCAAAAACCAGATGCGATTACCATGGAGGATTCATTGGTCATTCCATGGAGGATTGCCTAGCGCTGAAACAAAAAGTACAAAGCCTGATCGACGCAAAATGGCTGGATTTTGGGAGGCTTGCTCCTAACACAAAACAATCTGTTGCCGAATCACGAGAGCCCGTCAACCAGCTGAAAGAGACGGGAGTAGCACAACGAGTTGCGTCGTGCAAGACTGAGGATATTCATCCAAAAATTGTCGTACTTTTCAAAGTCAATCTTTTTGTAAATAAATATCAAGGAATAAATACAAAATTACATTTTTCATGTTTCTTAAGCATGTGGCTCACATTGTTGGTTTTACTCTTAAAACTTCTGTTTCTTCACTCTACCCATCACTTTATCCTTCCTAAACAAATAAATACCTATTGGTGGCAATGCCAGTGCTGCAATAAATAATTTTGAATGTTTGATTAATCAAGTTCAAAGAAAAGCCCAATGAGGGAGCAGAATTAGAAAAGTCTAACCAGGAATTCCAAATCACCATGCATTCAATATCTTGTCTAACAAAAAGCAATAAATATCCTGCTGGAACAAAGTTCAAATCCAAGCAAAATTAGGGATGCAAGAAAAGATCCGCGGAATTGGGAGCCCAAAATGATCCCGGCAAGACCAACATGAAATTCAAGAAAAAGAAGAAAAACTCGTTGGATTAAAAAGAAAAAATAGTCCAGGCAAAATCAGGGTCCAAATCCAAAATTCAAGAAGAAAAGAAACCCGCTGGATTAAAAGTCAAGGAATGATCCAGGCAAAAGCAGAGTTCAAGTTCAAAAGATTAAATCAACAAAGGCATGATCAGAAAAAGTCTTGCTGGACTCCAAAAACAATTCAGGAAAAAATGGGATCAGGACAAAAGCCCGCTAGGTCGAAAACCCTCAAAGGGCGGCCTAGGCAAAAGTTAGGCCTTGATCAATCAAAAGCCCGCTAGGTCGACAATCCTCAAAGACGACCTAGGCAAAAGTTAGGGCACGATCAAACAAAAGCCCGCTAGGTCGACAACCCTAAGAAAAAGACCTAGGAAAAAGTTAGGGCACAATCGAACGGAAGCCCGCTAGGTCGACAATCCTCAAAAACGACCAAGGAAAAAGTTAGGGCACAATCAAAAGCCCGCTAGGTCGAAAACTCTCAAAAGGGTGGCCTAGGCAAAAGTTAGGGCACAATCGAACAAAGGCCCGCTAGGTCGACAATCCTCAAAACACGACCTAAGCAAAAATTAGGGTAGACGCACGAAAAGCCCGCTAGGTCGAAAACCCGTAAGGGCGACCTAGGCAAAAGCTAGGGCAAAATGAAGGGCCTGCTGGGTTGAAAACTCAGAGGAACAACCTAGGCAAAATTTAAGGTCAAACCAGGAATCCTAGGATAATCTAACATTCCATGCCTTCCTAAAACTGGGGCAAAATTTTTTCCATTTCTCAAGTTCGGCTAATTTGACAATCAAGATTATGAAAAGCAGCATTGGCATTTTTCATCAAAAGGTGGCATTTGGGCAATCGAACCCACATCATTCTTTTTCTGCCAAGCACGCCAAACCTCTCATACAAAACTCTCTATATCCTTCCATCAAGCCAAGTCGGATGAATCCTCAACCGTTGCAACATGGCACGATTGTTTCCCAAATGATCATCCCCCTTTCATACATAACGTCACCCAGTCAAAAAGGAGTGTGTCTTATTCAATAATGCTGACCATTGTTGGGTCTCAAAGATCCTGAAAAAGAAGGTTCCGACTTTGGTCAAGAAGCTAAGAGATAGAGTCGATCCAGCTCGGCCTGATTCTTGATTCCTTTCACACCAACTATAAGGTTGTCGAGAAAGGACATGTCACAAAAAAAATCAAAACTCAAGAGAGATAAAAAGTTTTTTAACCACCTCATGGTTTGCATTCATCCCATGACATCCATTTCATCAAATAATTATTTCAAGCATCAAAAAGCAGTCAATAAGATTGAAACATCGCATCCTCTCTATTCAAGCATCACAAACATCACACCCTTTTCATTCATTCAAGCATCACAATAAGTATCTTGTCATTCAAGCATAATTAAAAAGATCAAGCTCAAACTGGGGCAAACGCTTGCCCACAAAATTCAATTTAAGGTCATCCTCAAATTCTGAATCAAGTTCAAACTGGGGCAAATAATGACCCACAAAAATCCAATTTGAGGTCATCCTCAAATTCTGAATCAAGTTCAAACTGGGGAAAACGTTTGCCCAAGAAAGATTTAAATTCAAGAACAGAATCAAAACTGGGGCAAACATTTGCCCAGAAAATTCAAGTTGAGGCAATCCTCAATTCCTCAACTCCAATCAAGTTCAAACTGGAGCGAACGATTGCCCAGAAAAATTTCAGTGGAGGCAATCCTCGATTCCGTCAAGATTCAAACTAAGGAAAATTGCCCAAAGTCACTTGAAATCAAGACATCCCTCAATTGTCAAGAATTTTCTAAACTGGGGAAAAATGTCTGCCCAAGTTTCTTCAAGAGAATAATTATCAAGTGCTTAAAAATCTTCAAGTTCAAGGTAGAATAAGCTATTTATTTTAAGTCAAGAAAAACAAATTTCAAAATAGGTTTCCTGAGGTAGTTGACGAAGAAGTCCACATTCCACCCTTACATGCATACCCAAGGCACATCACATCATTTTCCACACCTATCCTAAACCAGTCACTGCTTTGCCTATGTTGTCAGGCCTCATCAAGTTTACTTATCGGCACATTGGCCTATGTTGTTAGGCCTCCTCAAGTTTACTTTTCTGCACCTTGACCTATGTTGTCAGGCCTCATCAAGTTTATTTTTCTGTACCTTGGCCTATGTTGTCAGGCCTCATCAAGTTTACTTTTCTACACCTTGGCCTATGTTGTCAGGCCTCCTCAAGTTTACTTTTCTGCACCTTGGCCTATGTTGTCAGGCCTCATCAAGTTTACTTTTCTGCACCTTGGCCTATGTTGTCAGGCCTCATCAAGTTTACTTTTCTGCACCTTGGCCTATGTTTTCAGGCCTCCTCAAGTTTACTTTTCAGCACTCCGGCCTATGTTGTCAGGCCTTGCATTTTAAATTTCCACATTCCGGCCTATGATGTCAGGCCTTGCATGTTTAAATTCCAGCACCCCGGCCTATGATGTCAGGCCTTGCATGTTTAAATTCCAGCATTCCAGCCTATGTTGTCAGGCCTTGCATTTTAAATTTTTGCTTTCCAGCCTATGATGTTAGGCCTTGCATGTTTAAATTCCAGCACTCCGGCCTATGCTGTCAGGGCTTGCATTTTAAATTCCAGCACTCCGACCTATGATGTTAGGCCTTTCATGTTTAAATTCCAGCACCTCGGCCTTTGATGTCAGGCCTCAAGGATAGTTAGATTTCTTTACCCCGGCCTATGTTGTTAGGCCACCTTGTACATATCTTACATTTCAGTCCAGCACACCTGCATGTCTTAACAGGTCCTTTTCCCGCTCCACTTTGCCTATCATAACATGCCATTCTTTCCTATTGTGCCTGTTGTAACAGGTTTCCTTCATATCACCTTGCCTCTCCAAACAGGGCATCCCATTCTTTGCCCATGTCCGTCCTCACGGACCTTTCCCACATCACTTTTCCTGCACATCAGCAGTGTTCATAGCCTAATTAGGCTATGCAGTCAAGCCTTGTATATTTAAAAACCCTGCGGTTCAGCACATAAAGCCGACAGAGTCACTTAGAAACCATTACCTCCCAGGCATCCATCTTCAAGCTCAAGTCTTTTCACGCTTTTCAGGCACCCTCAAAGCCTGCCTCGGACATAATGGTTCATGTCTTTACTCATTCCCTACCACGATAATTCAGAGAATCATTTCTCATATTATCTGGTAGGAAAATGAGTAAAGAGGGGCAAACTGTAAACACTCAATTATGTTTGAGGCTCCCAATCGTTAAAATTAACTAAAAAATAAGTTAATTAAAAATTTGAAAAGATATAAAATAGAAAGCAGAAAGAACAGAAAGTTGAAAATACAAAAAACGAAAAGCAGAAAAAACAAAGAGCAAAAGAAAAAAAAAGAAAAAGGAATTCCAAACCAAATAAAATACGAATTCCTAAAAAGGAAAAAAAAAAGCGAAAAATTATCCTATGTGGGAAAGAAGTCCCACATTGGACAAGGAGGACTTCTCTAATCCCCCTCCTTCTATATAAGGAGAGGTCCTTCACCAAAATGAGGGAGGAAGAGGAACACTTGGAGTCTTAGGGAGGATATTCAGAATTTTCGAAGGGAGGACCTAGGAGACTCTCTACCTCTGCCTCTAATTCAGCCCTTGGCCTCCATGGAACAAGTTCTTCATCACCTTCCAATGGAGGTTAGATCCGACTTTTATTCCTCTTAGGTTTCTTGTTTCTTCTCGGATTTCCGAGTTCATTTTCGTCTCTATTTTTCATTTTCATTTTTGATCGGCCAAATGATATCCGATTTTGGTGATTTTTGTTGCGTTTTCTTCGCCTTTCTTTCTAGTTTCTGGAATGATATTATTTTTCTAATTTGGATCTGAAATCAAATTTCTATCGCTTGATTACTGAAGCATGTTCGCATATTTTTCCTTAATTTCAAATCAGGTCAAGTTTATTTCAAATCAAGTCCAATTCAAGTCCAAAATGCAAATCAAGTTTATTTTATTTTAAATCAAGTCCAATTTTTTTCAAATTCAAATCAAGACTAATTCAAAAAATAGAATCAAGTTTAATTCTTTCTTCTATCAAATCAAAGATCAAGTTCAATTCTTTTCCTCAAAAATTTGCAAATCGAGTTCATTTCCAATCAAGTCTAGTCTGTTCTAAATCAAACCCAATATTCTTCTCAATTATTTTCAAATTAAATTCTTTGGTTCTAGGTCTCATGCAATAGACCCTAAGCATGAACTGGTAGCTTTTTCTACTGTTCGATGTTTAGGAATTCATATGGGTCCCAAGTGCAGCCCTAGTTGTCTTGCACCCTGTGCGTATGTGAACTAAGAATCCCTTTCAAATAAACTCAAGAAAAATTCTTTGGTTCTAGGGCTCACGCAATGGACCCTAAGCACGAACTGGTAGCTTTTTCTGTTGTTTGATGTTTAGGAATTCATATGGGTCCCAAGTGCAGCCCTAGTTGTCTTGGACCCTGTGCATATGTGAACTAAGAATCCCTTTCAAATAAACTCAAGAAAAAAATTCTTTGGTTCTAGGCTCATTTAATAGACCTAAGCACGAACTGGTAGCTTTTTCTGTTGTTCGATGTTTAGGAATTCATATGGGTCCCAAGTGCAGCCATAGTTGTCTTAGACCCTGTGCATATGTGGACTAAGAATCCCTTTCAAATAACCTCAAGAAAAATTCTTTGGTTCTAGGTCTCATGCAATGGACCCTAAGCACGAACTGGTAGCTTTTTCTACTGTTCAATGTATAAGAATTCATATGGGTCCCAAGTACAGCTGTAGTTGTCTTGGACCCTGTGCATATGTGGACTAAGAATCCCTTTTAAATAACCTCAAGAAAAAATTCATTTTGGAATCTCTAGTCTCACGCAATGAACCCTAGGCATGACTGGTAGCTTTTTCTGTTGTTCGATTTGATTTCAGAAAAGTTGGGCTTGACCCAATGTAAAAATAAACTTGATTCTAAATTTTAACGAAAATAATTATGCCCAACCCAAAATAAAAGATTTGATTTCAAATAATAATATAAAAAGGGAAATTAGGCTTAAAAAGGATTGGGCTTCGTCAAATTAGAACTTGGTTCCAAAAAATAAATAGAAAGTGGTATTAGATTTACCTAACAAAAACAGTGAATTTGGCTTAAATAATTAATATTTTTATTTGAGAAATTTGGTAGGATTTTAAGATAACTCCTAAAAAGGCAGCCCATGGGTGAAACTCACAGCTGACTTAGGTTCACCTAATCGTTTTTGGGCAGCTCTATCTTATTATAATGTCGTGAGACCCATTGGCTTTATTATCACGTGTTAGCATGTCTTTGTATTCTGGGGGCCTGCATGCACATGTGCTCAAATGCTAACTTGTAATCAGGAATGTATGGTTTTGTTTTCTTTTTCTTGAAGATCAAGTTGGTGAAAAAGTGAACCTGCTCTAAAACTGGTAGTACTAGGGGGCCTAGTGTGGTACTGTTGGCCTTTAATGCATGCCCTCTAACCTCTATCACATCTTTGCTTACTGAAAGTCCTTTTCTTCCTTCACTATCTTCCCTTTGATGTATGTTTTTGTAGCTTCTGTTGTCCATTCCTTTATGAGTTCGAGCTAGCTTCTTAAGTTCATACTTGGCGCACCATCGATCTAGGTGAAAATTTGAGAGCATGATGGCTGAAGCCCCTATTCTAAAAAAGAAATTGGGAAGCAACACATCGGTGTCATTGTCGCCATACCATGAATAGCTCACAACTTCTGTGCTAACTACAAGTGCATAAGTTCTTGGATAGGCAACTAGAAGGTCTTTAGCAAGATCAATGGTTGTGATTCCAGCAGCACAACCCATCCCACCAAGGTTAAAGCTATGAATATCATGCCTAAGCTTAAGATGGTTTACTATCATTGATGAGAGTGATGGAGTGGTGTTCAGCATTCCACAATTTACTATTAGGATTCTTATATCCTTTGGTTTTACTTTTGTGGCAGCAAGAAGGTCCTTAATTGCTCCAAACATCATCATAGATACCTCTTGTCGACCATCTTTCAGTGAGCTTCTGTAGCCAGGGTGAAAACCCTTTTGGCAAGTAGGTCTCATCACCTGTGCCAGATTTCTTAAGAACTCGTTCTTTAAACTCAATGGTAGCATCATTGAAATTGCCAAACTTTTAACCAACCAATGAACTCAGCCTTAGAGATCTAATCGTTTTCGGGCAGCTCTTTGTCTTATTATACTGTCGTGGAACCCATTGGCTTTATTATCACGTATCGGCGTGGCTTCAGAAACGTCGTGGCCCACAATTGAAGGCACGGCCCCACTTGGATCTAATGGTTCCAACAAAGCAGAACCTACTTGGTCTTTTGCCCTCATTTTTTGCTCGGCCCCGCATTGTCCAATCATGGACTCATATGGAAATCCCACCTGGATGATTCTATTGTCCAATACGTACAACAATATTGAAAGCCGCTTTCACGAGCCAGAGCCTGCATGGCTCTCAATATGGCTTCATACACTTCACTCACGAGGGCTAAGGTGGAGGTCTCAAACGTAGTGGGAGGAATCAGGGTCTTTTCCTCTGGATTGTGATTCAAGAGTGAAAAAAGGTAAGCTACCAGAATGAACCTTCGAGAGCCTTGACCATCTTCTTCAACAAATAGCTTGGTTATGAGCCCGTCAGCACACGTCAACTTCACCTCGAGCCTTAAATCTGTGGCAACTGCTTCCTGCAGCACCCAATTCCACGGGACTTTATCAGTGAAGTCGGCTTCTAAATACAACACAAGAACTATTGTACATTCGATGACTACCCTAAGGAAGAAATCGACCCTGTTATGGCGGCCTCCACACAATCTCGCCTATGATAGTTAATGTTAAAGTAAGCAAAGACAACAGCAGGGAAAAGATGTGTCAATAGATGGCTTCAGTGACTTGTGAATTGGGATGTTGATAGCTTGAGGGACCATTTCCACACTTGGTATGAGTCGGTGGACAAGATTTGAGAGTAGTATGAACACTGCCCTCACGTGATCATCTAGAGCTTCAAAAGGGTAAGAAACGGGTGCTTTAAGCCTGACATACTGCTCGCGGAACTTTAGTAGTGGCACGTCATACTAGCTTCAGCTCTTTTCCTCTTTCTTATATCCGTTGTCAGGCACTAGCCAGATGGCCACTATGAACATGCTAATACAAACAGTTACTTAGTCGCATATACAGCCAAACTGAGTGGATAAGAGTCATACCATATCCTCTATTCCTTATAGCTTCTATAATAAGATTGGCATAGGTTAGGTGGTACCCAGAAGGGAATTGCCACAGGTATATGTCCATGAGATCACCAAACTTTATGAAAGCCAAAGCCCAAAAGCTTGTGAGAAGAAAATACTACCCGACTCCACTTTCTCCCTGTTCGCAAACGGAGGTGTCGCGATCCACTGGTACAGTATTACTTAACACAACAACTGGAATCTACTCTGTGGGACCCTTGTTTCGCCCTCAGAATGATTATCAGCGTCTTTCGAGAAAACATATTCTACCACCTTCGACACCCAATATGTGCGGATGGTGCGTAGGGGGTATGTACAGAAAGTTGGTACAACAACTTGAAGAATGCAATGAAGATGTATCTCGCTGACCATGGAGCAGCATCTTTATTGGAAGGCTACCAACCAAAGGTCTTACTCTTGTGACATATATAAATCGGCATGACCCGACTAATGGTCCAATTTCAGAGCTATTCAAAATGCCAATAATGGATGTAAAGATAGTGAAATTTCTAGAACTACAATTCTATATTCAAATTGGAAGTAGTGATTTACGTGTTACAAATTGATGCGAGATTGATAACCAAAATACATACCGGATTCATTCATACTCTAGGACAGACCTCTCAACAAACATAAATCAACATCTCACGAAAATCGACAGGGATTACACTCAAGCATTCGGCACAATCAACTTTGTCAGCTATAAGTTGTACTGATAACTATATTATACGAATTTACAAGTGTGTGTACAACTTAAGACACATTTTTCAATCTAGGTATAATATGAACAGAATTGTTGCAGATTTTTGAATTAAAAGTGGTGAAAGATGATGCAACTAACCTGAGTGAAGTCGAAGTGAAGCTCACACTCGATTCAATGGGCCGGATGGCTTCTTCTAGCTTATAGGTGAGCTTTTCATAAATGGAGTTTTCCAATCTTCCTAGGACCACGAGCGCCGAGAGAAGCTTATCAGCACCTCCCTTCTCTGAAAGTAAATTCCCCTCCCAAAACTGTAGGAGCCTTGTGGTACGGTTCTTTCTTTCTTTCCCGAAAACCTACCCCCAAGGACCCTTCCTTTTTCTATTTACATCTCCTTTTTTGCACCTTTTAGCATTGATTAGCTATACCCCTCTCATCCGTCCCTCATTCCTTGGCCCCCACCAAAAAGATTCTCTTCCTTTAACTTTATTTTACATTTGTTATTTATTTTTGTTTTTCCTTTTGGTTATTATTTTTATTATATATTTTGTACATTTTTGTTTCATTTTCTATCTATTTTTTCCATTTTATTTTCTTTTTGATTTTTTTGTTTTTTTGTATTTTTTGTTTTTCTTTTTTTTCAACTCTTTTTTTTATTTTTCCTTTTTCTTTTTCTTTATTTTCCTTTTTTGTTCTTTTTTTTGTTTTTTTTTTCTTATTATTATTATTATTATTATTATTATTATTATTATTATTATTATTATTATTATTATTATTTTCGTTCCATTTATTTTCCGTTGGTTTATTTATTTATTTACTGTTTTGTTACTTCTCTTTTATTTTATTTAATTTTTGCTTTTATCTTTTTATTTTCAATTTTCTATTTTTGGACATTTCTTTTTTTCTTTATCTTTATCTTTTTTCCCTTTTCATAAACTATTGTTTATTTACAGCTAATTTAAATGGGGTTTCGGACATAATTGGGTGTTCACAGCTTGCCCCTTTTTGCTCATTTTTCTACCAGATAATACAAGAAATAAATTGCTGGATTATCATGGTAGGGAATGAGTAAAGACATGGACAAATTATGTCCGAGATGAAAAACAGGTATGAGTGCGAGCCTTATTGGCAAACATTGATGACGTCAGGGGGACATCGAAAATGAATAATGTTTTTCATAGTACCCAACAAAACCTCTAGATTGAAAGGAAGCTTAGGAAAGATGGTGATTTCCGGATGCACTTTTGCAAAACTTCGTGTGATGAACTGACAGATTTAAAGTGTACGAAGCCTACCATGGTAAACTAACAATGCGAAAAATTTAAACATGCAAAGCCTAATAGCATAGGCCGGGATGTGGGAAATTAAAATGCAAGGCCTGACAGCATAGGCCGAAGTGCAGAAAGTTTAAATATTCAAGGCCTAACAGCATAGGCCGATATGAAGGAAAATAAAACATGCAAGGCCTAACAGTATAGGCCAGAGTGCGGAAAATTTAACATGCAAGGCCTGACAGCATAGGCCAACATGCGGGAAAGTAAAATGCAACGTCTGACGGTATAGGCCGAAGTGCACAAAATTAAAATGCAAAGCCTGACAGTATAGGCCGGAAGTGAAGAAAATTAAACATGCAAGGCTTGACAGTATAGGCCGAAGTGCGGAAAAGTAAATATAGAAGGCTTGACAGCATAGGCCTAAGTGCGAGAAATTAAAATGCAAAGCCTAACAGTATAGGCCAGAAGTGCAGAAAATTAAACATGCAAGGCCTAACAGTATAAGCTGAAGTGCGAAAAAGTAAATATGCAAGGCCTGACAGCATAGGCCTGAGTGCGACAAATTAAAATGCAAGGCCTGACAGTATAGGCCGGAAATGCAAAAACTTAAAGATGCAAGGCTTAACAGTATAGGCCAAAGAAATTAAAATGCAAAGCGTGATAGTATAGGCCGAAGGTGCAGAAAATTAAACATGCAAGGTCTAACAGTATAGGTCGAAGTGCGAGAAATTAAAATGCAAAGCCTGACAATATAGGCCGGAAGTGCAGAAATTAAACATGTGAGACCTGACAGTATAGGCCAAAGTGTGGAAAAGTAAATATGCAAGGCCTGACAACATAGGCCTGAGTGCGAGAAATTAAAATACAAGGCTTAACAGTATAGGCTAGGAGTGTAAACAATCAAATAGGAAAACCTGATGAAAAGCTTGGAGGGAAATTCGAAGGTGTGTAGTTTTTTTTTTTTCCTTTTCCTTTCGCGATCATCGACTTCTCGGCTCCCTTATAGCACTTACCGCAACCTTTAGAGTGAGCTGGATTGAGGGTTTATTTCTTTCCCCTTCTATTTACAGAGTTGTCCTTTCTGCTTACTAGTTTGTGTGGAGATAGGACCGTCTTGATTAGTATGGAGCTTTCAATTGCAATGTTTCTGAACTAATCATGACTTCAAAAAAGTTTTAATAAAAGAGTAATTGCCATTCGAAATTTATATAATCTCATTTTGCACATATATTTGGAAAAAGAAGAATACGGTTGTACACGATATAGAATCACAATGGTAAAAACAAAAAAGGTACAGGACATTTGTTGGTGGATGGCATGATCCTGGTTAGTCAAACGCCTTTGAAACGATTAGTGCTAGTATTGTACTTTGGCGATGTCTTCTGTCTCGTCAACCCAGCTTTTGAAAAGACCAAATTTTGCCCCAGTTTCCCCGAAGTGCCCTTGTCTGGTCTTAAACCTTTTCACAAGCCTGATTCCGTTCTCCATTCTTTCGGAACTCTGAATACTTGCTTGTTTTTCCCCAGTATCGTGCCCTGGGCTATGATTAGGTAACCAATTTTCCCCAGTATACACAGAGGTCGACTGTCATTCCTTTTTCACTCCATTCTTGGCTATGTTCTTTGTGAGGGTACAACTCTTTTCTCGTTTACCTTATCGAAGCTGCCTTGATGGGTTCCTAATTTGGCAGACCTTTCGACCGACTTGCCCTAACTTTTGCCTAAGTCACCCTTATGGGTTTCCAACCTAGCGGGCCTTTTTATTTGAATTTCCCTACTTTTGCCTAGGCCGCCCTTGCGGGTTTTTGACCTAGCAGGCCTTTTGTATTTGAATTGCCCTAACTTTTTCCTAGGACACCCTTGTGGGTTTTCAACCTAGCGGGCCTTTTGTTCAAGCATAGTACTTATTAACGGCATCTGGGTTGACAGGATTAGGCAAGTTTTTTCCATCCATGTCTACCAAGATTAAAGCACCTCCGGAGAAAGCCTTCTTAACTACATAAGGTCCTTGATAATTTGGAGCCCATTTTCCGTGTAGCGCTTTCTGCATCGACAGTAATCTTTTAATTACCAGGTCACCTTCTTGAAACTCTCAAGGATGTACTTTCTTCTCAAACGCCCTCTTCATTATCCTTTGGTATAATTGGTTGTGACACACTGCAACCAGCCTTTTTTCGTCAATTAAGTTCAGCTGGTCCATCCGGCTTGAACCTGTTCCGGGCTCCTCCATTTGGCGTCCATCAATACTCTTAGTGAAGGGATTTCTACCTCGACTGGGAGTACAGCGTCCATTCCATACACGAGGCAAAAAGGAGTTGCCCCAGTAGAAGTGCAAACAGAGGTCTGGTAAGCATGTAATGCATAAGGGAGCATTTCATGCCATTCTCTGTATGAGAGTACCATCTTTTGGATGATTTTCTTGATATTCTTATTGGCCGCTTTGACTACCCCGTTCATCTTTGGTCGATACGGAGAGGAATTATGGTGTTGGATCTTGAATTGGTCGCACAATTCTTTCATCATTTTATTATTTAGGTTAGTGTTGTTGTCTATGATAAGCCTATTGGGCAATCCATACCAGCAAATTAATTCTCTCTTCATGAACTTGACCACCGCATTACAAGTTACATTGGTGTACGAAGCAGCTTTGACCCATTTGATAAAATAGTTAATGGCTACCAATATGAAACGGTGTCCACTGGACGCTTTAGGCTCAGTAGGTTTGATGACATCCACTCCCCACACAGAGAATGGCCAAGGTGACGACAATACATTCAATGATGTTGATGGCGCGTTAATATTATCTGCGTACACTTGACATTTATGACATCTTTTGACGTATTTGTAGCAATCGGCTTCCATGGTCAATCAATAATACTTGGCTCTAAGAATCTTCCTTGCCATTGCGTGCCGGTTGGCATGAGCGCCAAAGGACCTTTCATGGACTTCTTTCAGAATCTTGTTTGCTTCCACCGCATCTACACACTTGAGCAGAACCAGGTCGTGATTCCTTTTATATAGGATTTCCCCATTGAGGATGAAATTCATAGATAATCTTTGCAAAGTCCGCTTATCGTTCTCGGACACGTTGGTAGGGTATTCTTTATTTCTCAGAAACTGTCGGATATCGTGGTACCACGATCTCCCATCAGGCTCTACTGCCACCAATTGACAGAATGTCGCTTGAGGGCGATGTTGTACACGGATGAGAGGCATGTCCTCTTCTCGTCCGATTTCGAACATAGATGACAATGTGGCTAGGGCATCGGCTAACTGATTGTCTTCTCGAGGTATATGAGAAAAGGTAACCTCTTCAAAGTGCTCTAATAATTTCTTGAGATGGGCCTGATAGGGAATTAATTTCGCATCTCTGGTTTCCCACTATCCTTTGACCTGATGGATGACCAAGGCTGAATCACCATATACTTCCAAGAGCTTGACGCTAGCTTTAATCGCAACTAGGATCCCTAAGATGTAGGCTTGATACTCTGTCACGTTATTAGTGCAATCGAAGGCCAGCCTAGTAGCAATGGGTATATACTGCTTTTCTGGGGAAATGAGTATGGACCCTATGCCATGGTCCATCATATTGAGGCGCCCGTCGAACAACATCATCCATTTCTCATCCTTTGTTTTCCCTTTTTCATTGAATATTTCCATCAGACCCTCATCAGGAAATTCTGGTTGCATGATTTGGTAATCGTCCAGGAGCTGCTAGGCTAAATAATCGGCGAGCATGCAACCTTTAACGGCCTTTTGCGTCACGTATAAAATGTCTTATTTTGACAGAAGAACTTGCCATCTTGCAATCCTCCCTAGCAACGCGGGTTTCTCGAAAATGTACTTAATTGGATCCATCTTAGATATCAACCAAGTAGTGTGACTCAGCATGTACTGCCCCAAGCGGTGTGCCGCCCATGCCAGAGCGCAACATGTTCGCTTTACGAGGGAATACTTGGCTTCATAATTTGTAAAATTTTTGCTCAAGTAATATATTACCTGTTCCTTCTTTCTGGATTCGTCATGTTGACCAAGCACACAACCCATCGACTGGTCTGTCACTGTCAGATACACCAGCAAGGGTCTTCGGGGGACCGAGGATACTAGAATTGGCAGAATTTGCAAGTATATCTTGATCTTTTCGAAAGCTTCCTGGCAATCCTCATCTCAAGTAGTTGATTGATTCTTATGCAAGAACTTGAAGATCGACTCACACGTATTTGTTAACTGGAAAATGAATCGGGAGATATAGTTCAGCCTTCCAAAGAACCCTCAGATCTCTTTCTCTATTTTCGGGGCTGGCATGTCCAGAATGGCCTGGACATTATCAGGATCAATTTCGATTCCTCGTTCGCTAACAATGAAGCCCAATAACTACCCTAACCTTACACCGAAAGTGCATTTAGCCGGATTCAACCGCAGCTTGAACTTTCAGAGTCTTTCGAACAACTTTTGCAGATCCGTGAGCCTTTAGTCCGAGATTTGTCAATCATATCGTCCATGTAGACTTCTATCTCCTTATGGATCATGTCATGGAATAATGTCATCATGGCCCTTTGATAAGTTGCCCCAGCATTTTTCAATCGGAAGGGCAAGACCTTATAGCAAAAAGTTCCCCAGGCTGTAATGAAAGTAGTCTTTTCTCTATCTTCTTCTTCCATTTTGATCTGATTGTAGCTCGAGAAGTTGTCCATGAATGAAAAGTAGGAGAATTGGGCGGTGTTGTCGACCAGCACATCGATGTGAGGGAGTGGAAAGTCATCTTTCAGGCTGGCTCGATTGAGGTCCCAGTAGTCTACGCATATCCAAACTTTTCCATCCTTTTTGGGGACCAGTACTATCTTTTCAACCCATTCCGGGTAATTCGCCACTGCTAAGAACCCAGCGTCAAACTGGTTCTTCACTTCTTCCCTGATCTTTTTAGGGACATTTCAGGCTTCATTCTTCTCAATTTATGCTTAATTAGAGAACACCTGATTTTCATGGGCAACTTGTGCTCTACAATAGAGGTATCTAAGCCTAGCATGTTCTGATAAGACCAGGTGAAGATGTCACAATAGTCTTGTAATAGCGAAACCAATCGAATGTGATTGTTCCCCATGATGAGCGTGCCTATCTTTACTTCCTTTTTCTCCTCCTCGGTCCCCAAATTTACCAGCTCGACAGACTCCTGATGAGGTTCAATTATTTTGGACTCCCTTTCCACCAATCTGAGCATTTCTTCTGTCAATTCACACTCAAATTTTATCCCCTCATCAGCCTGATTGATAAGATCATTAAAATCACCTAATACAATACTAGCACTGTCATCCTTAGGCGGGTTTTTGTCGGGTCTGCATATTAGGAAATGTGGAAAGAGAATAAGGTAATTTGTAAATGATATCAGGGAAGAAAGGGGAATGAGTTGTGAATAATCCAATTGTATTTATCATTTCTTTAAAAAAATGTACAAAATGCTATATTTGAAGAAGTTTATCATGACAATCACAAATTTACATTGGAACTGAATTAAAAGTCACAGGTAATTCAATAGTCTCCTAGTTGTTTGTCACAACCGTTGATTCCACCAGACAACGAACTCGCTCAAATTTTAAAATAGAATTTTATTTGATTAATATGGAGTCACCACCAAATTTTTATTTAAGGAAAACTATTTGGAAAAACCCTGACTCGAGGAAGAGATTTAGGTTCGGGAGTCGGTTACGAGTGGGGAAGGTGTTAGGCACCCCACTACTGTTCGAAGAACAAGACTTTTAAACTGAAAAGTGTGATTATTTGAAAATTTGCTTGATCCCTTTAATTAGTGTGAAAATAAATACTTGATGGGGGTTAGCCTGACAGGACTTGATCCTGCTCCTACGTATTCCCCGGTGCAATGAGAAACTCAAGGCTTACGTAGTTCTTGTTATGTTTTGAAGGCTTGATCTTCAAAAGTGTTTAAACGAGTATTCGAAAGGTGCTCGAAGGCTTGACCTTCGGAGTTACTTAGAGAGTAATATTTGAAAACGGCTTGATTATTTTGAAAGAGAAGGGCAATCCCCATCCACATATGCACAGGGCCCAAGACAACTACGGCTGCACTTGGACTCATACGAATCTCTAAACAATGAACAGCAGAAAAAGCTACCAGTTCATGCTTAGAACTCGTCGCATGAGATTAAGAATCGCAAAACAAGATTTTTATTATAAAAAGCGATGAAAGAATAAAACGAGCTAGGTTTTTATTTTATAAAAGGGAAGGGCAACCCTAATCCACATATGCACAAGGCCCAAGACAACTACGGCTACACTTGGACCTATACGAATCTCTAAACAACGAACAGCAGAAAAATCTACCAGTTCGTGCGTAGAGCTCATCGCGTGAGATTAAGGGTCACAAAACAAGATTTTTATTTTTTTGAAAATGATGAATAATAACAAGTAAGATATAATCAAATAGAAAAGGGATGGGTGCGCTTAGTATTAATGGAAATGAAATTTGTAATCAGAAGAACTTTTTAAAAGGCGGTTGGGGGAATTTTAGAGGTATGAATTTGGTATTTATTAGAAATTTTGGGGTAAACTAACAATTAAGGAGTTTTATTTTTATGGATTTATTTTAGGGATATTGGGATGTTCAGGAAATTTTTAGGAACTTTTATTAATTTCTGGAATTTTTATCAATTTCTGGAATTTTTTATTAATTTTTATTAATTTCTGGAATTTTTATTAATTTCTGGAATTTTTATGAATTTTTATTAATTTCTGGAATTTTTATTAATTTTTATTAATTTCTGGAATTTTTATTAATTTTTATCAATTTCTGGAATTTTTATTAATTTTATTAATTTCTGGAATTTTTATTAATTTCTTGAATTTTTATTAATTTTTATTAATTTCTGGAATTTTTATGAATTTTATTAATTTCTGGAATTTTTATTAATTTTTATCAATTTCTGGAATTTTTTATTAATTCTTATTAATTTCTGGTTTTTTATTAATTTTTATTAATTTCTGAAATTTTTATGAATTTTTATTAATTTCTGGAATTTTTATTAATTTCTGTAATTTTTATTAATTTTTATTATTTTCTGGAATTTTTATTAATTTTTTTTAATTTCTGGAATTTTTATTAATTTTTATTAATTTCTGAAATTTTTATGAATTTTTATCAATTTTTGGAATTTTTATGAATTTTATTAATTTCTGGAATTTTTATGGACAGAATAGGCATTTAGTGATTTGTTGAGGGGTAGTTTGGGAAATTCCTAGTGGATTTTGTCCTTTCCTTCAGCCAATTTGAGTCTCGTCTATGTGAATCGAAGACTGAATTTATACATTCTTGGGGGTCTTCATTAGGGGTGAGCGGGAAACCCGCCTCCGCCTAAACCCGCCGGAAACCGCCGCATCCTTAACGTCGTCGGACGGGTTGAAGAAGAGAATGGGTTGTTTCGGGTAAGGAGGAGCGGTTAAACTTGGTTAAATCGGTCGGAGATGGGTTTCATAAACATTATCGCCGGAAATTAAAGAAAAGCAAAAATGCACGGAAACCATGGTTTTTATTTAAATCTATGGTTTCTTTGTCGGAATCCATGGTTTCTTTGCCATATATTATGATTTTATCGTTTAAAGTTTATAAAATCTTCTTATCCTTTTAATATTTGAGTTTGCATTCTCGTTTTTATCCTTGTTACAGCTGTTTCAAGCTTTTTCGCCGGATTCCATGGCCGCCGGTCGTCGGAATCTGGAAAATTTTAAACCCGTCGTTAACCACCCGATTAAACCAACCACTATACTGCCCGAACCCGACCAACCCGACTCTGTAAACGGACGAAAACGGGGAGAGTTTTGTGAACGGCGGTTTCCGGCGGGTGAAGGTTTCCCAGCCCGAAACCGCCCAAACCCGCCCGATGCCCACCCCTAGTCTTCATTCATTACTTTGACTTCCACTTTGGTGGGCCCCACTTCAATTTAAGACTCCCCTTTTAGCTTGTACTTCTGTAGGTACCTCGGACGTTGCATGGGACTTCCTCCTCCATGCATGGGACCTTTTGTGTTACGAGGCTCCACCACCTTGCATTCGCCAGCACTTAAGATCAAAAGAGAGCCAGGGGATAGCATTCTCACTGGAATGTTCAGAGGCCATAGTCACTTTAAGCAAGGCCTTTTGCATGGGGTTTTACTTATCATCGAGACCTTCTCCTGAACATGGGTGGATAGACGTGGATGCCTTTCCCTCAGGTGTATCCGGACGTGTGTTTTGTGGATCTCCATTGGTTCGACGAGGTATACGTGTATGATGTACGCTTCTCCCTGGGCATTTAGGATCTCTTCATGGTTCGAGACATCTCTCGGGAGCTCTCCTATTACCGCCCCATATACGCCTGATCTTTAGATGTCTTCAAAAGAGATGCTATGGGTCGTCATTCGGGACTAGAGTGGTGAGTCGTGAGCTTAGATGTCACATGCACTTCGTGTAAGTATGATCGTGCAATGGCCCATGCTTGAGTGAGAAAAATTTATAGGAGTTGCAATCTAAAGAACCAAGCGAATATGCGGAGAGCTCAAAGCTAGACCTTCCCCTCATAATTGAGACGTTGCATCCGAAAGGGGGAGGCTAAGTACACGACTCATAAACAACTGGACCTTGTGACTACCCTGTACTAACCACTCACGCGTGTTCGAGGAGGTTCTGCCCCTAGGTCACCATGCAAAACATGCATTCCTCGAAGGACGTTCTTATGGTAGCATTTATTACAAAACCGAGGCAGATCAATGCACAGGTGACATTCTCGGCTCAATAGACGCTATTCGAGTTTTATGAGGGGAATCAGAGGTTCTTGAAACCGTGCTTTCTAATATCACGCTGCTAGATATGTCTACCTAGTTGGATTCATGCAAGGAAGGCCTAACCTATCTATTCCTGACGTCAAATTTGTCTAGCTATTAGATCAAGAATTAGTAAGGTCTGAATATGAAATTACGACGGAATCGTATCTAACTTAGATCCGGCGCGATTGTCAGCAAAGTATTCGAGTACAAGTTATCACTAATCACATTCAAACAAGCACAATAACGAAATTAATGCAAAGTTCTTGCTCTTGAAAGACGGCGTTATTTACCTCTGTGCGATCAACGTCTTGCTCGCACCAAGATTCGCTATAGAATCCGTTCGAATAAACCTTGATTCTCCGCCTCCGTTCACACGTGAATAGAATCTGGTGTTCTCTGCAAATAGCTCCGGGAAGAGGCTCGCTCCTGTAGATCCAGAGTTTCACGAAGATTTCTCACAATTTTCTCCTCTTTCCACCTTTTCTCCTCTTTTCCCAAAATGTCGCCAACCCCTTCGATCGCTTTGTGCTCCCTTTTTATAGCCTTCATTCTGCCTCTGTTTTCCTTTTCACCTTTTTTCTTATTTTCCCTGATTTAATTTTATTTAATTTTTCATATTTTCCTTTTTTTCTTTAATTTTCCCTCATTTAATTTTATTTCTTTTTTTCCATAATTTCCTTTCTTTTTTAATTTTCCCTAATTTAATTTTTTTCAAATTTTTAATTTTTTTAATGTTTTTAATTTTTTAATAAATTTTCTTCCAGATGTTTGATTTTTGAATTTTCTTTAATTTTCTTTTTCTGATTTTTTTTCATATTTATTTGTTTGATTTCTTTATTTTTTAATTTTTTATTATTATTTTTCTTTTTTTCCAATTTTTTATTTTATCTGGTTTTCGATTTTTTGATTTTTTTTATTTTTGATTTTTGTTTTCAGATTTTGATTCTTTAATTTTTCGTTCTTTTCCTTGATTTTTTATTCTTCTCTTTCCCAAAATTCAATTTCACTTTAGATTTTTCTTTTTATTATTGTTATTTATTTTTATTTTTTATATATATATATTTTATTTCTTTTAATTTTTAAATTTAAATGTTTTTCAGATTTTTCAATTTTAATTTTCCTGATTTTTTTTGTTTTCAGAATTATTTTATATATTTATTTTTATTTATTATTATTTATTTATTGTTTTTTTTATTTTTAATTCTTTATTTTTTAAGATTTTAATTTTTATTTTTTTTCAGATTTTAACCTCTTATTATTTTTCATATTTTAACTTTTTATTTCAATTAATAATTTAATTAATTTTTTTTCTTTTGTCTTTTTGTTTTTATTTTTCTTTTTTTCTTTTAAAAAAATCAGATTTTATTTGGATTTTACCATTTTCTTTTATTATTACTATTTTTTTTATCATTTTTTCTTTTATTTTTCTTTTGAAAATTTTATTTTCTAGATTTCCTACTTAATCTCCTTTAATTTTAATTTTCTTTTTCTTTTATATTTTTTCTTTTCCTTTCTGATCCTTGTTTTAGATTTTTGAAATCTTTAAATTTTTCAAATATTTTTCATTTTTTTAGCTTTTCTGCCAATTGCTTAATTATGGTTCATTTTGAATTTCTTGGGGTACTTAACTAAGGTTTATCCACCAGTTGTCTAAAAATGGGCTTCGGACATAATAGGATTTTACAGTTTGCCCTTCTTTACTCATTTTTTTATTAGATAATATGAGAAGTAAGTACTCTCCATATTATCGTGGTAAGAAATGGGTAAAGATGTAAACGAATTATGTCCGAGGCAGATGCAGGATAATCTCAGAATCACCGTACTCTCGAGATTACAGAGCTTTCGACCTCACGTGTGGAAAAACTTAATAATCGAACGAAGACGAGTCATATGAAGCTTGACCTCATAATCAAGAAATTAAACTAGGTGGTGGCCTGACAACATAGGCCTGAAAGCAGTAAACTAAACTAGATGGCGGCCTGACAACATAGGCTTGAAAGCAGTAAACTAAACTAGATGGCGGCCTGACAACATAGGCCTGAAAGCAGTAAACTAAACTAGGTGGTGGCCTAACAACATTGGCCTGAAAGGGAAAGGGAGCATGCTTTGGCCTGACAACATAGGCCAGTGAGCAGAAAACTAAGCTATGTGATGGCCTGACAACATAGGCCTGAAAGCAGTAAACTAAACTAGATGGTGGCCTGACAACATAGGCCTGAAAGGGAAAGGGAACATGCTATGGCCTGACAACATAGGCCAGTGAGCAGGAAACTAAACTATGTGCTGGCCTGACAACATAGGCCTGAAAGCAGTAAACTACTAGATGGTGGCCTGACAACACAGGCCTAAAAGGGAAAGGAAGCATGCTATGGTCTGACAACATAGGCCAGTGAGCATAAACTAAACCATGTGGTGGCCTGACAACATAGGCCTGAAAGCAGTAAACTAAACTAGATGGTGGCCTGACAACATAGGCCTGAAAAGGAAAGGAAGCATGCTATGGCCTGACAACATAGGCCAGTGAGCAGTAAACTAAACTATGTGGTGGTCTGACAACATAGGCCTGAAAGCAGTAAACTAAACTAGATGGTGGCCTGAAAACACAGGCCTGAAAGGGAAAGGGAGCATGCTATGGCCTGACAACATAGGCCAGTGAGTAGTAAACTAAACTATGTGGTGGCCTGACAACATAGGCCTGAAAGCAGTAAACTAAACTAGATGGTGGCCTGACAACATAGGCTTGAAAGGGAAAGGAAGTATGCTATGGCCTGACAACACAGGTCAGTGAGCAGTAAACTAAACTATGTGGTGGCCTGACAACATAGGCCTGAAAGGGAAAGGGAGCATGCTATGGCCTGACAACATAGGTCAGTGAGCAATAAACTAAACTATGTGGTGGCCTGACAACATAGGCCTAAAAGCAGTAAACTAAACTAGATGGTGGCCTGACAACATAGGCCTGAAAGGGAAAGGAAGCATGCTATGGCCTGACAACATAGGCCAGTGAGTAGTAAACTAAACTATGTGGTGGCCTGACAACATAGGCCTAAAAGCAGTAAACTAAACTAGATGGCGGCCTGACAACATAGGCCTGAAAGCAAGAAATGCAATGATGCAATGGCCTGACAACATAGGCCAGAAAGCAAGAAACTAAAGAGATGGCCTACTAGTAGGCTAGGGCAGAGAAAAACTTCACGATTCTGTTTGCGGACTCTGACTCCCTGGCGTCTTTCTAGCATTGATCATACCCTTTAGAGTGAGCTAGACTTCATGAATTGCTTACTGTCCTTTCTTGTTTTTACAGCATATCAATTGTGCGTGCCATTTTTGATAAGATTTTTGATAAAAAAGAACTTGCAATCAGGAAAGCTTTGACATAACTCTAAATTTAGAGCAGTGTTAGTAATCAGTAGTTGTCATTCAAAATTTGAGTAATTACATTCTGCATATATATTTGACAGAATAAAATTACAGTTGCATATGATAGGGAATTAACAAGATAGTCAAAAGGTCCAAGGGTATTTTGTGACTTGGTGTCTGGTGGCTTGATTTTGACTGGTTAGATGTCTTTGAGACGGTTAGTGCTAGTATTGTACTTTGGCAACCTCTTCATGCACTGCCAACCCAGCTTCTGAAAAGCCAAAATTTTGCCCTAGACCGGTCTTGAATCCTCTTGCTAGAACCGTGGATATCTGCCAATTTTTTCCCCAGTGTAAGGCACAGATCATGATTTAGCTATGGATTTTCCCCAGTATAGATGGAGACTACCTATCGTCCCCTTTTTTATCTTCTTAATTGGAAGGAACAGTTCCTCCTTTTCTTAATATGTCGATGCCGTTTTTGCCTTGATTTTGTTTAAACCGCCCTTACGGGTTTTCGGTTTATGAGGTTTTTTCGCTTGAATTGCCCTAATTTTTTCCTAGGTCGCTTTTGAGGATGGTTGACCTAGCGGGCTTTTCTTTCTTGTATTGCCCTAACTTTTGCCTAGGTCCTTTTGAGGATGGTTGACCTAGCGGGATTTTCTTTCTTGTATTGCCCTAACTTTTTCCTAGGTCTTTTTGGTGATGGTTGACCTAGCGGGATTTTCCCTCTTGTCTTGCCCTAACTTTTGCCTAGGCCGCCCTTGCAGGTTTTCAACCTAGCGGGCTTTTCTTTTAAGCGTAGTATTTTAACAGCATCTGAATTGATGGGGTTAGGCAAATCTTTCCCGTCCATGTCGGCTAGGATCAAGGCACCTCCGGAGAAAGGCCTTTTTACTACATAGGGTCCGTGGTAGTTTGGGGACCATTTCCCTTGCAACGTTTTCTGCATGGGCAACAATCTTTTGATCACCAAATCTCCTTCTTGGAACTCCCGAGGATAGACCTTTTTATCAAAAGCCTTTTTCATTCTTCTTTGGTATAGTTGCCCGTGACATATCGCCGCCAACCTTTTCTCTTCGATTAAGTTTAACTGATCCATCCGAGCTTGGACCCATTCAGCCTCTTTCAAATCAACATCCATCAGAACTCTCAACGAAGGGATTTCCACTTCAATTGGGAGTACGGCTTCTATCCATACACCAGTGAGAATGGCGTTCCCCAGTAGATGTGCGGACAGAGGTCCGATATGCATGTAATGCATAAGGGAGCATTTCATGCCATTCTCTGTATGAGAGAACCATTTTCTGAATTATTTTCTTGATGTTCTTGTTGGCCGCTTCGACCGCTCCATTCATCTTTGGTCGGTAAGGGGATGAGTTGTGATGTTGGATCTTGAATCGGCTGCATAATTCTGACATCATCTTGTTGTTGAGGTTTGAGCCGTTGTCCGTGATGAGCTTGCTGGGCAATCCATATCGGCAAATTAGCTCTCTTTTCACGAATCTGACCACCACATTGCGAGTCACACTAGCATATGAGGCGGCTTCGACCCATTTGGTGAAATAGTCGATGACGACTAATATGAAGCGGTGTCCATTGGATGCTTTAGGCTCTATCGGGCCGATGACATCCATCCCCCACATAGCGAATGGCCATGGTGAGGATAGCACGTTCAATGATGTTGACGGCACGTGGATATTGTCTGCATATACCTGGCACTTATGACAAGTCTTGACCTATTTGTAGCAGTTAGCTTCCATGGTCAACCAATAATACCCTGCTCTTAGAATTTTTTTCGCCATGGCATGCCCATTGGCATGAGCACCAAAGGACCCTTCATGAACTTCTTTTAGAATCTTGTTGGCTTCTGCAGCGTCTACACATTTGAGCAGAACCATGTCATGATTCCTTTTATACAGAATTTCTCCATTGAGGAGGAAACCTGCGGCCAGTCTCCGTAGGGTTCTTTTGTCATTTTCAGATGCGTCGGCAGGATACTCTTTGTTCTTCAGAAATTGCCGGATGTCATGGTACCAAGGTTTTCCATCCGGTTCCACCTCTACTGTATGACAAAATGCCAGTCTGGAGCGATGTTGGATGCGTATGAGAGGCATATCTTCTTCTCGCCCGATTTCGAACATAGATGATAATGTGGCTAGGGCATCAGCCAATTGATTATCTTCCCGAGGTATATGCGAGAAGGTGACCTCTTCAAAATGTTCCAGTAGATCCTGGAGACGGGCTTGGTAAGGCACTAGCTTTGTGTCTTTGGTCTCCCACTCTCCTCTGACCTGGTGGATGACCAAGGCCGAATCACCAAAGACCTCTAGGCGCTTCACTTTAGCTTTGATTGCGGCTTGAATCCCTAAGATACAAGCTTCGTACTCCACCATATTATTAGTGCAATCGAAGGCTAGTCGGGCGGTGATAGGTATATACTGTTTTTCCGGGGAAATCAGTATAACGCCTATACCATGGCCCACCATATTAGACGCACCATCGAACAACATCGTCCATTTTTCTCCCTCGGCCCTCTCTTCTTCATCAAAGATTGCCATCAAGTCCTCATCAGGAAATTCCGGCTGCATAGCCTGGTAGTCGTCTATGGGCTGTTGAGCCAAATATTCTGCGAGCGCACTGCCTTTGACAGATTTCTGCGTCACATACAGGATATCATATTCCGAAAGCACCATTTGCCACTTGGCAATTCGTCCTGACAACGAAGGCTTCTCGAATATGTACTTGATCGGATCCATCCTGGATATTAGCCACATGGTGTAACTCAACATATACTGCCTTAGGCGGTGTGCCGCCCATGCCAAAGTACAGAAAGTTCGCTCCAAGAGTGAATATCTAGCTTCGCCTGCTCCCTTCTCCCAGATTCATCGTGTTGACCGAGCGCGCAATCCATTGACCAGTCCGTTACTGTCAGATATAAGATCAAAGGCCTCCCAGCGACTGGCAGTACCAGGACCGGCGGGTTTTGTAAGTAGGATTTGATCTTTTCGAAAGCCTCTTAGCAATCCTCATCCCAACTCATGGGTTGATTCTTGCGCAATAG
The DNA here is from genome assembly GCA_026541065.1 of Canavalia ensiformis. Taxonomy (NCBI): domain Eukaryota; kingdom Viridiplantae; phylum Streptophyta; class Magnoliopsida; order Fabales; family Fabaceae; genus Canavalia; species Canavalia ensiformis. The sequence goes on along the minus strand of JAMKYM010000906.1, from coordinate 246,293 downwards.
CTTAAATATTGGCTCGCATGTAGCTGTCAACTGAAAGATAAATCGGGAGATATAATTGAGTCTTCCTAAGAAGCCTCGGATCTCTTTTTTAGTTCTCGGAGCTGGCATATCTATAATTGCTCAGGCTTTGTCAGGGTCAACCTCGATTCCCCTCTCGCTAACAATAAACCCCAACAACTTTCCTGATTTAACCCCGAAAGTGCATTTAGCTGGGTTCAACCGCAGCTTAAACTTTCAAAGCCTCTTAAACAGCTTCTGCAGATCCATGAGATGGTCATCTTCTGTCCGGGATTTGGCGATCATATCATCCACGTAGACTTCTATCTCCTTGTGAATCATGTCATGGAACAGTGTCACCATAGCCCTCTGATAGGTTGCCCCAACATTTTTTAATCCGAAGGGCATGACTTTGTAATAGAAGGTTCCCCAGGCCATGATGAAGGTGGTTTTTTCTCTATCTTCCTCAGCCATCTTGATCTGGTTATAGCCTGAGAAACCGTCCATGAATGAAAAATAGGTGAATTGTGCAGTGTTATCGACCAGCACATCTATGTGAGGAAGTGGGAAATCATCCTGTGGGTTGGCTCGATTAAGATCTCTGTAGTCTACGCACATCCGGACCTTTCCATCTTTCTTGGGGACCAGCACTATATTAGCGACCCACTCGGGGTAGTTTGCAACAACCAAGAAGCCGGCGCCAAACTGTTTTCTTACTTCTTCCCGGATTTTCAGAGACATTTCCGGTTTCATCCTCCTTAGCTTCTGTTTGACTGGTGCACATCCGGCTTTCATAGGCAGTTTGTGCTCCATTATAGAAGTATCTAGGCCTGGCATATCTTGATAAGACCAAGTGAAGATATCACTATAGTTCTGTAAGAGTGAGATCAACCGCTCGCGATTGTCTCCAGCGATAAGCGTGCCTATCTTGACTTCTCTTTTGTTTTCCTCGGTCCCCAAATTCATCAAATCCACGGGTTCCTGATGAGGTTCAATTATTTTAGATTCTCGTTCCACCAATCTCAACATTTCGTCGGTGGGTTTGTATTCAAATTCTGACTCTTCGTCGGCCGAGTCGTCAATGCAGTCGAAATCGCCTAATACAATACTAGCACTGTCGTCGCAAGGCGGTTTCAGGTCAGATCTGCGTATTGGGATAAGACGAAGAAATAAGATAGGTATATTCAGCAAATGGAAGTAAATTGGGAAAAAGAAGGAAGTATTTTGGGCAATGCAACTGTATTTATTATTTGTCAAAAATATGTACAAAATGTTTATGTGTAAAATTTTGTCATGACAATTGCAAAATTACATTTGAACTGAACCAAAAGTCAGAGGTAGATCAAAAATTTCTCAATTGGTCAGTTCTCGTCTGGGGGGACAAGGCGTCACCAGATCTTCAATACTCATCGTCCCCTCTCCATCTATAGTCGCGATCATGCCTAGGTCTTCAAAGCGGGCACTTCGGAAACTTTGTGATATGTGGCACAGAGGGACCTTATTATAGCGGGGTCTTATTGCCTTATCCTCTTCAGTTGGTTGATATCCCAACCCATATTGTTGCCTATTTTTATTCATCGGCAACGGTCGAGACAAACCGCCATTATTTTGCCCCAGTCTACCGCCTGGCTCGAACCCATTCTTCAACATCACTCAAGCCATCATCATTAGAGCTTTAGGGGGCAGCCCACCGTCAATCACTTCGCCTTCCTTAATTGTAGTGACATTGGCAACCTCTAAAGCTTGGAAATGAGTTTCCAAGGCCTCTTCGGCAGCCTTAATATAAGGAGGATTGGTGGGTTTCCTGACCAAATAATCTTCTTCCGCCGAGACGATAATTAGTCTATCGTCCATGATGAACTTCAACTTCTGATGTAAAGTTGAAGGGACCGCTTTGGCGGAGTGAATCCAGGGCCTACCCAGCAGACAACTGTAGGCTGGCTGAATATCCATTATTTGGAAAGTTATGTCGAAGATGACCGGGCCGATTTGGACTGGCAGATCTATTTTGCCGATAACTTCTCGCCTTGACCCATCAAACGCTCTTACTACCGTAGAGCTAGGCTTCATATGGATCCCCTCGTGCGGTAGTTTGGACAGAGTCAATTGAGGCATCACATTCAGAGAGGAGCCGTTGTCTATCAAGACTCTGGCTAGGATGTGATTCATACATTTGACGGATTTCATGATAGGCAAAGGTTATGAAGTTGTTGGCAGTTATGTTACTGGTGATTCCCTCGAATTTATCCACCGAGATATTGTGGACTACATGGGCTTCATTTAGGATCTTCAGTAACACCTTCCGATGAGGCTCCGAGTTCATCATTAGAGCCAGCAATGATATTTTGGCAGGTATACGGTTTAACTGCTCAATGACCGTATACTTGCTTTGTTTTATTAGTTTCAAGAACTCGCAAGCTTCGTCGTCTGAAACGGCCTTCTTTATCTCTTTCTCCACTTCTTTACTACCACTTTCGGGATCAGGCCTAACCTAATCTTCCTTGTCTAGGGTGGCCGATTGTCTCCTTATGTCTTCAGCAGGGGTGTAGATGCGACCACTTCTGGTCATTCCCCCTATACCGGTTATGTTGGTCACATCGGGTGAGGAACTTTCTGTCCTATCTTTTTCAGTTTTCCCTCCCAGTACCTCAACATTGTATTTCCACGGCGCCTCCTTATTGCTGTTGTACTGGAAAGGTCCTGGCACCTTTATAGTAACTGGTCTTACCCCATCAGGTGTAGGTAGGGCTAATGGTTCGGTATAGCGGATGACCAGTGGTTTAGGAGGTCCGGGAAAGGATTCGCCGACCATGCATGCCTCCTCTTCTACCTCAATATAGTTTACGGAGGGCCCTGCTCCTCCATGGTTTGGCAGTGGGTTATTCCCCACGCTAGGTGCATCCTTTTCAAAATTTAATCATTTGGCATTAATCAGCTTCTGGACCCTATGTTTCAAGGCCAGACAGTTTTCCGTGGAATGCCCCACTGTCCCAGTGTGGTAGTCGCACTTCGCCTCAGGATTGTACCACTTCGGATATGGGGGTTCCAAAGGCTTCATGGGGATCAGTGCAATTAAGGAGTTTTGAATTAAACGGGGCAAAAGCTCCGAGTAACTCATCGGGATCGGGTCAAATTGCACTATTTTTCTTTGGTTATTGTTGGTTTTTTGCTGAGGCATGTTGAGGTTGGTGTTTTGGTTCCATGGCTTTGGTGGTTGTTGTTGAGGGAATGTTTAGGAAGGTGGAGTTGTGAAGGTAGTGTTTGGCTGAAATGGAGTAGGTGGTGGGTTGTAGGTTGGTTGGTATGTAGGTTGGGCAGAGGCTACCATGTGTGGATGTGTAGGAAATTGCAGTTGATATGGCATTTGGTAGTTAGGTGGCATGGTGGGTGGTCGGTCCACGGGTTGTGTGGTGGTTGGGCGGTTATGGTCGGCTGAGACATAATGCGTCTCAGCTTCCTTTTTCTTCCATGAATTGCTCGTTGGCTTCTTCGTACTTACATTGCCGACGGCGTTGTGTACAATCCTTCCTCGGCGTAAGCCGCTCTCTATGCGTTCTCCGATTAGTACCATGTCGAAGAAGTTGGCGGACACACTGTCCACCATTTTGTCGTAGAAGGGAGCAGAGAGAGTCTCCATAAAAGTACTGATCATCTCCCTATCTAGCAAAGGGGCTTGAACTTGAGCAGCCAGCTCCCTCCATCGCTGCGGTACTCCTTGAAGGACTCATTCTCCTTCTTGATCATATTCTGCAATTGAGTCCTGTCAGGAGCCATTTCAATGTTATATTTGTATTGCTTTAGGAAGGCATCTGCCAAGTCCTTTCATGTACGAATGTATGACCTCTCAAGCTGAGTATACCAGCTAGCAGCTGCCCCAGTTAAACTGTCCTAAAAACAATGAATAAGCAGCTTATCGTTGTGTAAGTGGGAGGCCATTTTTCTGCAATACATTGTCAGGTGACTTTTCGGGCATTCGACTCCCCTATATTTCTCGAATTTTGGCATTTTGAATTTAGGAGGTATTATGACATCTGGTACGAGGCATAGTTCGGAAGCCTCCACTACTCCATATCCATTTCCTTCGATGGCTCTAACCCTCTCCTCTAGGTGTTGCCATCTTCTGCCGAACTAGGCTTCTTGGTCAGCTGGCTTTGGCCAAGGTTCGTTCAAAGGTTGGCCAATATGGTGAGGTAAGGTGTGTTGGCCCTCGAGTCTTGTAACATGACCGTAAGGGTGCGGTTGATGAGGGTTGGCTGGATGTATGGTGACCGGGACAGAATATGTGGGGTCCGTAGTAACGGTCGTATTCATGTGAGTGTAGTTGGGATTGGTATTATATGGCTATGTAGTTGGATTGATGTGAGGAGAGAAAGATGGGCTTATATGCGGTGAGAAGGCAGAGGACGTATTTGTGTTGTAGGGGTAAGGCGGAGGGTTTGTGTGTGTTGGATATGAGTGAGGTGGATGCCTGGTGGTGTTGCTAGGAGGAGGGTAGGTCGGTGGGTTTACATGGTGAGGATGAGCAGTAGGATTTGTGTGTGGAAGCCCAGCCGGAAGGTTTGGATGATAATGGTGAGCGGAGGGGTTTATGTGGAGTGGCAGTGCATTGGGATTTTCACCAGCTGTGATCCCTTGAGAACCTGGCCCATACGGGAGTTCGTAGCCAGGCGGTAGCCCGTATGGCCATTCTTGCTCGGTGACAGCTTGGAGGGGCATTGAAGCGGCAACAGCCCCTGTTGTCTCAGTTGTCGTCAGTCCCTCTGTGCCTTTCTCAAGTAGCTTCATGAGCTTAGCTACTTGATCTTTTAGCTCAACCACCTCGTTTCTGAGCTCCTCATTCTGCATCTCTAGCTCACTAATGATTTTGGCTTTTAATCTAGTGCTGTACGAGTGCCGAGGGAGTCGTGAGTCCGCAATTTTGTTATCTGAGTCAAACATCATATTAATTAATTGTTAATTGAAAATAAATTTTGACGTGAAATAAAATATTGAGGGGCCAGTTTCTCGTTGATCATCTATCGGTCGCGTGTGCTTTGATCGTCTTGAGCATGAAATGGAAATTAATGCGAAATCATAGACGGAGAGAAATCAACTTTATTCAAGCAAACTGAATTTATTTTACATTTTCCCCTTCCTGCCTGGCTAACACAATATACTTGTTCATCCTTAGTATCAGATTTTTACAAAATTGAATAAAATCTTCAACTTCTGGAGGAGTGTGTAGCGGATATAATGAGGTTTCGGCCTTCTTGAGGAGCGGCGGTACTTCTTCAATCGCCATATTTGCTAGACTGGCTAGTCTCCCAAAACATCTAGCCCAGTTGGTCACCGTGTCTTTGTACCACTTACTCTCATTTTGGATGTCCTTAATGCCCCTTTGTTGCATTCGAATTACCTCGATGACATTCCATTTTTCCTCATTTACCTTATTCTGCCAGGCCACTAATAAGCCTTCGATCTGCCTTTTCGTGTCTTCCATTCGTTGTAGCAGATCGTTCCTCTCTTCTATCACATAATTTGCCTCCATTTGAACCTTTTTATTTGCGGCTAAGATCTGGTTCTTCTCTTCTCGGATGGTGTGGATCTTGGCCTTCATTTGCTCTAAGGCACCCCTCAGTTGGCGGTTCTCTTGGAGTGCGACATCTCTTTCTTGCGCTCTCAGTCCAAGCTCTTTATTGGCCGCTTGCAAGTTCATGTGTACTCGGGAAGCACGCTCTCGTTCACCTTTTTGCTGATCCCTGATGGATGCTATGAGAGCTTTGTTTACTTCATCTTCTCTCCTCCATGCAGCGCTCTCTTGCCGTGCTTTCAATAATTCCTCTTCCAATCGGGCATTTTTCTTGGTCATGGCTTCTAGCTTTTCCTTCAAATTTTTAACGACCTCATCTTCAAACACCATTGGCGATGGTTGATTTTCAGATGGGGCGGTCAGAGGTTTGAACGGCAGCTTGATCTGTTGCACCCTATTTCTGACCCACTGTCTGTAATCTTCTTTGGCTCCACAGCTTTGGATCCCTAGTTCTTTCCCTTTTCGAGTAACACTTTCCCATGCTTCTCGTACTTTGTGGAGGGGCTCGGCGAAATCTCCCTCGTATTTCAAGAGGAAAGGTGTCACCAATTCGTCTGATGGAGGTGCCTTAATGGGATAAGCCAGCTGCCTCTGCCCCAATATTGGGTTGTAGTTGATGCAACCCCTTGTTCCCATGAGGGGTACATTTGGGAACCCCTTACAGTGGTATATGACCTCCGTTCTCTGTTGCCAAGTGGGTTGCCATCGGACTGTTCTTCTTTTTAAGCCGGCGAAATGAGCTGCCCATTCTTCGTTATTCATCGGCTTTATTTGATAGCACAATAGGTCGGATATAGGGCATTGTACTTTCATGCTCCTTTTGAAGGCGTGAGCAGTTATCCATATATACAGCATTGGCAGACAACAAAGCAGCTTCTTCTCTCTCCCCTCATGACAGAGATTCAGCGTGTAGTAGACGTCTGCCAACAAGGCGGTAACAGGGTTTTCAGCTTTATTCTTTCGGGCCAAGAATATATCCACGGCGTTCAGATCAACAAAGTCCTCTATGCCTGGAAAGAGGACCAGCCCATAGACGGAAAGAGCTAGCACGTCCATGTAAATGTCCCATTGGTTGTTGTCGGCCAAATGTTGCATATAGGTTTCCAAGAACCCTCGAGTGAACCCCTTAGCTTGATTCTTCCCTTGGTAGTCAGCCAACAGATCGCCTGCCTGTAGACCAAGAGCCTGAGCAGCAGTTCGAAATGAAGTATGATGTTCCAAATGGTTATAAGGCCGGGTTCCCTCCAATGTCTAGTCTAAAATCTGCTCGAATTCTTCCAAAGTAGGTGCCAGTTGGAAGTCAGGAAAAGTAAAACATCTGAGAGGGGGGTCGTAGTATTGTACCATTGCTGTGAGGGCCCCTTCTTGCACTTTGACTTTCAGTAGTTTCAGTATGTTTCCGTACTTTTTGGTGAACGCCATTAACTGAATACTTGTCAATTTGTTTCCGAAATCCTCCAGGCTAGCAAAATCTGTCAGCTTGACCCCAACCCTCTTGCTCTTTCTTAACTGTCCGAATTCCGCATTAATTTCCATTTCACCTCTTCTTTAGATGTCACTGAGAACCTGATCCCTCAATAAAAGAAAATGAAAAGAAACAAAAATAAACATGTTAGATTTTGAAGAGTGGAACTGATGCATGGTAGACCATAACAAAATGCCAAACATAACTTAATTTGTGCAAAATCTATCAATGTCCCTCCCTTTCTCTTTTTTCACTCTTTGTCTTTCCTTTTTGACTTTTTTTTTAGTTCTTCTTCACTTGATTTTCTTTTCTTTTTTCTCTCTTTCTCTCTTTCTTTATTTTCTTTTTCTCTCTCTTTAATTTTTCTTCCCTTTTTTCTTTCTCTCTTTTCATTTTTGTTCATCTCTTGTTTGAACTTTTTCCTCTTTTTCTCCTTTTTCTTTTTTCTCTCTCTTTAATTTTTCTACTCCCCTATTCTTTAGTCATCCCATCATAAGTGAAAAAGATTGGACCTGAATTTGCAGAACGTGCCCTCCTATGTTGGTAGTCTTTTCCCCCTCTATGGCAGCTATCAGATCTGGAGCCTCAAATCCTACACTCCTGAAACTTAGGAGATGTGACACAGAGGGACCTTTTCATTTTGGGGTCTTCTCTTCTCCTCTTCTTCGGTGGGCTTATATCCCAGCCCAAATCAACGCCTATTCTTGCTCAACTGCAGTGGTTGGGACAAACCTCCACTATTTTGCCCTAGTTTATCACCAGGCCTGAACCCATTCCTTAGCATTACCCGAGCCATCATCATTAATGCTCCAGGGGGTCGATTTTGGTCCACCACTTCTCCCTCTCTGATGGTAGTTACGTTAGCAACCTCCAAAGCTTGGAAATACGTCTCCAAAGCCTCTTCGGTGGCCTCGATGTATGGGGGATTAATGGGTTTACTGACCAGGAGATCTTCCTCTGCTGAGACGATGATTAGCCTGTCGTTTGTAATAAATTTTAGCTTCTGGTGTAGAGTTGAAGGTACCACCTTAGCGGAGTGAATCCAGGGCCTCCCCAACAAACAGTGTTGGGCTGGTTGGATGTCCATTATTTGGAAAGTTACATTGAAGACAACTAGACCAATTTGGACCGGCAGATCAACCTCACCAACAACCTCTTTTCTTGATCCTTCAAAAGCTCTCACCACCATGGAACTCGACCTTATGTGGATCCCTTCATGTGGCAATTTGGACATGTGAGTTGAGGCATCAAATTCAGTGATGAACCATTATCTATCAGCACCCTGAGTAGAATATGGTCCATGCACTTTACCGATATGTGCAACGCCATATTGTGCCCGGTCCCTTCCTCCGGAATCTGATGTTCAGTGAAAGTAAGGAAGTTATTGGCGGCGATGTTGTTGGCGATTCCCTCGAACTTTTCCACTGATATGTTATGTACCACGTGGGCCTCGTTCAATATTTTCCGCAGAACCTTCCGGTATGGCTTAGAGTATATCATCAGAGCTAGCAACAAGATCTGAACGAGTATACGGTTTAATTGCTTCATTACCGTAGACTCACTCTGCGTGATGAGTTTTAAGAATTCACAGGCCTCTTCATTAGAAACGACCCTTTTCATCTCTTTCTCTTCTTCTTTTCTGCTGCTTCAGGCTCTAGCTTGGCCTAAACCTCTTTATCCCTGACGGTTGGCTGTCCCCTAACATCCTCAGCAGGGGTGTAGACGCGACCACTCTGGGTCATTCCTCCTACTCTGGCTATGTTTGTCACGTCCGGAGCAAAATTGTAGGTATTTTCCGACTCCTTTTCTTCTGATTTACCCCCAAGTACTTCTACGCCATACTTCCACAACACTTCTTTGTTACTTGATATTGGAATGGCCCCGGAACCTTTATCGTGACAGATCTCATCCCACTTAGAGTTGGTAGGGTCGGGGTTTCAGTGTATCGAATTACTAAAGGCCTAGGTTGCCCTGGGGAAGCTTCATTCAACATATTCACTTCTTCCTCAGCCTTGATGTAATTCACAAAAGGTCCTGGGCCTCCGTGATATGACAGTGGGTTGCTCGTCACGTTTGGAGTGTCCTTGAAATTCAACCACTTGGCATTGATCAAACTTTGGACTTTATGTTTTAGGGCCTGGTAGTTTTCCATGGAATGCCCCAAAACTATGGCGTGATACTCACATTTGGCCTCTGGGTTGTACCACTTAGGGTATGGGGGCTCTAACGGCTTCATGGGACATAAGGCTATTAAGGAGTTCTGAATTAAACGGGGTAATAACTCCTAGTAACTCATTAGGATAGGATTGAAGTGAACAACCTTTCTCTTATTTGATCTTTTTCGAGTTTGATTAAGGTTTGTGTTTTGGTTCCAAGGCCTTGGTGGTTGTTGGGGGAATGTTAGTGTTGGTGGGGAGGTAAAGGGAGTATTCGGCTGGAATGATGTTGGAGGGTTGTAAGTTGGTTGATATGTGGGTTGAGATGTAGCCACCATGTGTGGGTATGTTGGGAATTGTGGGTGGTACGGTAGTTGGTAATTTGGTGGTGAGGTTACGGGACGGTTTGGGTCGACAGAGACATAATGCGATTCAACTTCTTTCTTTTTCCAAGAGTTATTTGTCGGCCTTTTTGTGTTCACACTGCTGACAGTGTGATGTACAATCTTTCCTCAGCGCAGGCCACTCTTTATTCGTTCTCCGACTAACACCATGTCGGAGAAATTGGCGGATACACTACCCACCATTTTTTCGTAGAAGGGAGTTGGGAGCGTCTTGATAAAGGTGCTGATCATCTCCCTTTCTAGCAACGGTGGCTGGACCTGAGCAGCCAGTTCCCTCCACTATTGAGCATATTCTTTGAAAGACTCATCCTCCCTCTTGGTCATGTTCTGCAGTTGGGTCCTGTTGGAGGCCATCTCAATATTGTATTTATACTGCTTTAGGAAGACGTCTGCCAGATCCTTATGGATGTATGACCTCTCTAGCTAAGTGTACCAGCTGGCTGCTGCTCCAATTAAGTTGTCGTGGAAGCAATGAATGAGCAGCTTATCATTATGAGCATGAGAAGCCATCTTCCGGTAATACATGGTTAAGTGACTTCTCGGGCAGGCCAGTTCCTTATACTTCTCAAATTCTAGCATTTTGAACATAGGATGAATGACAACGTTAGGCACAAGGCAAAGATCTGAGGCCTTCACTGTTCCGTATCTGCTCCCGTCAATGGCCCTGACCCTTTCCTCCAAATGTTCCCACCTCCCACTAAGGTGAGCTTCTTGGTTGGTTGGCCTTGGCCATGGTTCGTTCATGGGTTAGCTGGTTTGGTAGGGTAAGGCGTATGGTCCCTCAGGCCTAGCAGTATGACCGTAGGGGTGTGGTTGGTGTGGGTTCGTTGGGTGGATTGTGATGGGAACGAAATATGTAGGATCTTCGATGGTGGTGGTATTCATGCGGGTGTAGTTTGGGTTGCCGTTATGTAGGTGGGTGGTGGAAGGATTGAAATGAAGAGGGAGAGATAGGTTTATGTGCGGTGGGAAGGCTGTTGAAATATTTGTGTGGTGAGGGTAGGTCGATGGGTTTGCATGAGGGAAGTAGGTAAGAGGATTAAGATGGTGAGGGTGAGTGGCAGGGTTGGTTTGTGGAGGATGAGTAGATGAGTTTGTATAAGGAGGATAGGTAGGGGGATCTGGGTGGTGTTGATGAATAGTGGGATTTATGTGTAGCGGATATGCAGTCAGATTCTCACTGATGGGAACACCTTGAGAGTTTGGCCCATAGGGGGTTTATAGCTAGGTGGTAGCCCACATGGCCACTCCTGTTCAGAAATGATTTGAATGGGCATCGACACATTGGCGACCCCCGATGCTTATGTCCCCATAGGTCCCTCTGTGTTCTTCTCCAGCAATTTCATGAGTTTGGCAACTTGATCTTTCAACTCCGCCATTCCATCACCTCTGGTAGTTTTTTCTACTGTTTAGTGTTCAGAGATCCATATGGGCCCTGGTGCAACCGTAGTTGTCCATTCCTTTATGAGTTCGGGCTAGCTGCTTGAGTTCATACTCGGTGCGCTATCTTTCTAGGTGAAAATTTGAGAGCATGATGGCTGAAGCCCCCATTCTAAAGAAGCAATTGGGAAGCAACATGTCGGTGTCACTGTTGCCATACCATGAATAGCTCACAGCTTCTGTGCTACCTACAAGTGCATAAGTTCTTGGATAAACATCTAAAAGGTCTTTAGCAAGATCAATGGCTGTGATTCCAGCAGCACAACCCATCCCACCAAGGTTAAAGCTATGAATATCATGCCTAAGCTTAAGATGGTTTACTATCATTGATGAGAGTGATGGAGTGGTGTTTAGCATTCCACAATTTACTATTAGGATTCTTTTATCCTTTGGTTTTACTTTTGTGGCAGCGAGAAGCTCCTTAATTGCACCAAACATCATCATTGATACCTCTTGTCGACCATATTTCAGTGAGCTTCTGTAGCTAGGTGAAAACTCTTCTTGGCAAGTAGGTCTCATCACCTGTGCCAGATTTCTTAAGAACTCGTTCTTTAAACTCAATGGCAGCATCATTGAAATTGCTAGACTTTTAACCAACTCAATGAACTTAGCCTTAGAGGTGTAATCATTTTCGGGCAGCTCTTTGTCTTATTATACTGTCGTGGGATCCATTGGCTTTATTATCACGTATTGGCGTGGCTTCTGAAACGTCGTGGCCCACAATTGAAGGTGCGGCCCCAATTGGATCTAATGGTTCCTACAAACCAGAACCTACTTGGTCTTTTGCCCTCTTTTTTTGCTCGGCCCCGCATTGTCCTATCATGGAGCCGTATGGAAATCCCACTTGCATGATTCTATTGTCCAGTACGTACAGCAATATTGGAAGCCACTTTCACGAGCCGGAGCCTGCATGGCTCTCAGCATGGCTTCATACACTTCACTTACGAGGGCTAATGTGGATGTCTCGAAAGTAGTGGGAAGAATCGAGGTCTTTTCCTCTAGTTATGAGAGCCTTGACCATCTTCTTCAACAAATAGTCTGGTTATGAGCCCTTCAGCAGGCGTCAACTTCACCTTGAACCTTAAATCTGTGGCAGCTGCTTTCCACATCACCCAATTCTGCAGGACTCTCTATCAGTGAACTCACCTTTTAAGTATAGCATAAGAACTATTGTACTTGTGATGACTACCCCAAGGAAGAAATTGACCCTGTGTTGACGGCCTCCACACAATCCCGCCTATGATAGTTATTGTTAAAGTAAGCAAAGACAACAACAGGGAAAAGATGCATCAATAGAATGGCTTCAGTGACTTATGAACTTGGGATGTTGATAGCTTGAGGGTCCATTTCCACACTTGGTATGAGTCGGTGGACGATGTCGCAACCGTAATTCCGACGAAATGACGAACTCGCTAAAAATTTTAAAAGATTTTATTCTATTGTGTGGAGCCGCCACCAAATTTTTATTTAAGGGAAAAGATTTGGAGAAACCCTAACTTGAGGAAGAATCTAGGTTCGGGAGTCGGTTACAAGTAGGGAAGGTGTTAGGCACCCTACTCGCCCGTTCCAAAGAACGGTACCTTTAAACTGAGTGTGTGATTTATTGGAAAATTGTTTGATCCCTTTAATTAGAGTGAAAATAAATAGATTGATGGAAGATAGCCTGACAGGACTTGATCCAACTCCTACGTATTCCCTGGTGCAATGGGAAACTCAAAGCTTACGTAATTCTGGTTTGAAGGCTTGACCTTCAGAGGTGCTTGAAAATAGAGTATTTTCAATGTATTTTAAAGAAAAATCCTTAGTCCACATATGCAGAGGATCCGAGGCAAACGAGGGTTGCACTAGGATCCTTATGAATATCTAAACATCAAACAGCAGTGAAACGGCCAGTTCTATTCTAGAGCTCATCGCGTGAGACTTTGAATTCATGAATTTAATTTGAAAATTAATAAGGATAAGAAAAAATTGAGCTTGATTTAAAATAAACTGAACTTGATTTAAAACGAACTTGATTTGAAATGAACTTGACTTTGAAACGAACTTGATTTAAAACGAACTTAATTTAAAATGAACTTGATTTGAAATGAACTTGACTTTGAAAGGAACTTGATTTGAAATTTGAAGCAAAGAAATAAGCTTGATTTAAAATTTTGACGCAAAGAATTAAACTTGACTCAAAATAAAAGAATTCAACTTGATTTAAAATTTGAAGAAAAGAATTAAACATGATTTTATATGAAGAAAAGAATTAGACTTGATTTTTGAAGAAAAGAATTAAACTTGATTTTATTTGAAGAAAAGAATTAAACTTGATTTTTTTAAGGAAAAAGAATTAAAATTGATTTTGACTTGAGAAGAGTGACTGAACTTGATTTGGAAGTTTGAGGAAAGGAAATGAAATTGATTTTGACTTGAGAAGAGGACCTGAACTTGATTTGGAGAATTGAGGAAAAGAACTGAAATTGATTTTGACTTGAGAAGAGGAATTGAACTTGACTTGAAAGTTTGAGGAAAAGAAATGAAATTGATTTTGACTTGAGAAGAGGAATTGAACTTGAGATGAAGAATTGAGGAAATAAATTGAAATTGATTTTGACTTGAGAATAGGAAGTGAACTTGACTTGAAAGTTTGAGGAAAAGAAATGAAATTGATTTTGATTTGAGAAGAGGAATTGAACTTGACTTGAAAATGAAGATTTGAATTTGAAGAAATTGGGTTGGAATTGATTTTGAAGAGGAACAATTTGGTTTTATTTTGAAGAAAAATAATTTGATTTGAATTTTGAAGAAAAAAGAATTTACTTTGAATTTGAGGAAGAAGAATTTTGATTTGAATTTTGAAGAAATTGATTTGAATTTTGAGGAAAAAGAATTTAATTTGAATTTATAGAATTTGAATTTAATTTGAAGAAAAAGAATTTAATTTGAATGTGAAGAATTTGAACTTGATTTGAGTTAGAATAAATTTGATTTGCAATGAGCTTGAAATGAACTTGGAGAAAAAAAGAATTAAACTTAATTTAAAATTGCTTGCCTTGATTTGGGCTTGAATGGGTAAATCTGGTTTTAAAGCTTATGTCTGAATTGGATTCTATTTCAAAAAAATATGTGGGTCTGCAATGGCAACTGTTCTGGGCATGCAACGTGGCCTAATTACAAGGAGGAAACAATGTGGCCCAGTAATCAGGTTGGCCTGGGGAATCGAACCGTGAACCCGGGGATTGGTGTGTGGGGGACTAACCACTTGAGCTATACCATTTTATAGCTTATATTCAGCGAACCATATATGTATAGAGGGTGGCTTGCTTCCTTTATTTCAGGCATGACTCACTGATGGGCCCCACACTCACCTTAATTCACTTTTGCATGCTTTCGTTGGCTACATATCTGGGTACTACAGCTCCCCAACTCGCTGTTCAGCTCTAGTATTCACCTTACTATGATTTGCATTCACTGTCGACTAATTTCAACACAGCTCCAGGTTCGCCTACATATCCTCGTTTGTTCTATATCATGTTAACTTTTAAAGATAGGGTTCTCCTCCTTTCATGAGGCATTTCGATCCCTGGACGTGCATGAAATGTGGCCTGCATGCATCGCCTAAACATCTCCCAGCCATAGCCATCTACAACTATAATCATCGAGCACATGGAAGACAAACCAAAATCTGCATGAACCTGCATGGCCTTTGCAAGGAACGTGGCTAGAACCTGCTAGGCCCTTACATGTGCTTCTCAACGTGGGCCAGAAATGGCATAGCAGTTTGCTTGGCTTTCTTCCATTAGGCTAATCTCATCTCCTGAAGTGATCTTGATCCGCTCAATATCAACAACTTGTATATGGCTTTGAGGAGTCCCCTGTCTCACAAATTGCAAAACCATATTTTAGCATATGTATACCCTGTATAATCCTTCACCAAACTGTTGCACCATATCCTGGATATGCATCACAGACATCCAAGATGTTCTCATACAATGAACGCAAGCCCAAGGCTAAAAATATCTCGTACTGATCCAGCTGCTATTGATTTAGAGAGACTAACAACATGGCTATCTCCATCATTTTGGGAAATTATATTTGTCTATCTGCTCTAAGGAACAAACTCGACCATGGGGCAATTTGCATGAAATCCATAGAATCTGTTTTCCTCAGCATAACATCTAGAAGCCCCATCCAATATAATACACTTCCAATCCCCCCCTTTTTTTATGCCATGGAGAACCTCAATTTTCAGCTCTGACTCTGTTCCTTAATTAAGATGTTCTTTTAGCAAGTCTCATAACCTGTCACACCTTCACCAAAAGGAAGAAGCCCAATTGATTTTAGCAAGGATCCCTGTAATTCTGTGAACCTCTCTTGACATTATGAAGAGAAACCCACCGATGTAAGCCAAATCTGGAGATGCTTAATTATTAACCATTTCTAAGATCAAGGGAGTTCGTGTATATTCCAGAGCTCCCGCACTACTGAGTGGAGTTTGCAACTACATTCTAAGCATTCTCAGCTCAGCTTATTGCTATAACTTGAGTGATAGGAAATGCATTAACAGCAAGCCCAGTTGATGTTGAAACAATGTTCAAACTGACCACATTATCTGCCGTCATCGTTGCAGTATTATACACAAACGTCTTTGCCTCCTCTCGAAAATTATACTAGAGAAGCAGCAGGTGGAGGACCAGCCCTCTAGCTATTCAGAATTACTGGTGTGTATTTATGCAACCCATGGACCGAACTCTTTGACCTGCCCTTGTGATGCCCATAAATCCTTACCTCAAGACTTTTCCTTGATAAACTTCCAAATCTGTTCCTTACATCGCAATCAAAACTGTGGAAAGACACTGGCTACAACATACTAGCGGCACTAGAATTTCATATGATCAACACCACCTTTTGGATGAATTTTGATTAATCCACTCTAGTTATAACATGTCACAACTTTCAGTGAACTCTGAAGTAAGGCTTCTCAAGAGAATGAAAATTCATGAGGTGCAATAGATTCAATGGCTTGAGGTAGAAGGACCATGCATGCATGCATTTCTCTTATTTCACGTGAAAACCTTAAAGTGGAAGGGAACCTCAATCATCTAGAACAGTGGAAATATAGGTACGGATACAGAACCCAGTGGTAAGCCTGTATTGGTTATTCACAGTAAAGCCACCCATTTCATGTAAGGGTAATGCTTCATCCGAACACTCATCAATAGGTCCAAATCGTTTATAGATTCCGCTCCAAGGTGTTCAACAAGAACCGTGTGAATCTCGGAGGGTGAGAAAGAATTTTCATAGCGCTACCCTCATATTCAAATTAAAGATTACAATCTCTTGCAGCCTCTAAATTCTAACAAGTTCATTCCAATAATCACCATTTCTTCGAATAGAATCGAACTCTCACTGTGAGAAAATAGCGAGGACCAAGACTGATAGACCAAAACCATACCTCGATTATCTATTACATAAACGATTACACAGTACAAATTTCGTTGCAGAGTTCATGCTCGTTTAGCAGTTACAAGGTTCTTACTCAAGCCTAAGCACGAATCAATCAATGCAATGTTCAGTTCAGAATAAGGAAGTAACATTCTTTTGTTATAACATCGAGTGGAGTGTTTGTGTTGATCATTGTTCTTCAATCCCATTTCTTCTTTTTGTTTGTGATTGGTGGCACGGTAACCGTGGGTAGTCTCCTTAATGGAACAAAGCTCCTCTTCTCCTCAAGAATCATCCTTTTTTTTATCCTTGCTTAATAAATCCAGCACTGTCCCCTCAACAACTCACCGTAAACACTCAGTATGTAGAGGCCCCCAATTACAAAATTGAAACCAATACTAATTTAAATAATAAATAAATAAACAAAAAACAAAAAAATAAAAAACAATAGAAAGCAGAAAAAGAAATTAAAAAGATAAATGAAAATATATATAGAAAAATAAAAAGATAAGTAAAAGATAAACGAAATAAATAAAAAAAATAAAAAAACAGGAAAAAAAAAAGAAAAAAAAAAAACATATAATAACAAACAAATAGTTAAGAGATTACAAAGAAAAAAGAAAAATAATAATAATAATGAATTAAAAAAATTAAATAAAAGCATAATTAAATAACAGAATAAACAGGAAAACTAACTGGGAAAAACAGAAAAAACTAAAGAGAAAAAAAAACAAAAGTAAAAAAGGGAATTAACAAAAAAAAGACAAAAAAGGAATCAAAAGGGGGGGCTGGCACGATTTTTCTCCTGGGTTCTTCTCTCCTCACCCACAAGAAAAGGAAGACTCACCCACGCTTCCGCAGGGAAGACCGGTTCCAATAGAGGACCAGAGATCTCAAGGTTTTCGTCCAAGATGGTTCTTGAGCAAGATAGAGGGTGGGGGACCTTTCCTTGGAGTAGTGCACTCTAAATCAAAAAAGAAAAGGAGAAGAGTGAAAGGGGAAGGAAGGAGAGCTTTCTGTTTAGACTCGAGAGATGGAACGCCTTAGGAGAAGGGGAGCTTCTCAAGCGAGAGGAACTCCACCATTTAGGCATTCCGGCGCATCCTCTTGCAACTTTATACAGGTTAGTCCAATGGTTGTTCTTGAGTCAAACATTTTACATTAACTTGCTTGAAGAAACTATCTTAAAACTCAATCTGTAATGCACACCTAAATCAAGAGAGAATGATTTCTGACCGATCTTTGATTAATTTTCAAGAAAAGATATGGATCATCAATGGATATTTATATTTGTAATAGTTTTTTCCCCAAGTTGCATGAAAGATCCGGTTCCCCTAAGAATACATGCATTCCTATGACCCATTCGATGTGGGGTCAGTATGAATGAGAAAAACCTCCCTGAGCCATGAACACAAACGTGCTTTCTATTCATTGGAGTGGTATTAGAAATCCCATGCCATCTTTGAAGGGATCCTGAATTCAGACCATATGTTAAAGCTGCTTAAAAATAGAGAAAATAAGGGAGGGTAGTGCCTCGATCAGGGTGTCGGTGGTGGCATATTAAGAAGAAATGGTTACGCTTCAGGAAGTGTATACATGAGTGGGAGACAGGGGACTCCATTAGGCTGAACCATTCACCATTTTGACCAAGATCCCATGGTTGTTTTCACGAAGATGACGATGAAATGGTACTCAAAATCGTACTGGAAGGGACATTTATTATTTAGCTGCTATGGTTATGGGCTCCAAAGAATCCACGTGTTTCTTGCTTTTATAAAATAGGTCTTCCTGGTTCATTGGCAGTTTATATGATTTCCTACATAAACAAAGAGGGATCGCGAGGCTGCCAATTCTCTAAAGGAATGAAAACCAAAAGATCAACGTCGCCAATCATGGAAAGAGCGCGACCTGGAACGATGAAACCGAAACTAGACAAAGGAGCAAGAGGATTAATAGCTACTCTGTTTTGATGTGCTAATAGCTTGAGTTCACAAGCGTTAAATTAGGAAGCATGTATCTTGACAATGTATAAAAGCCCCGGATCAAGGAGGGGTGCTGCAAAAAAGAGAGAGTGAAGCTCCAGCCGGATATAGGGGCACCTTTGTTGGATTTATGGAATTTTGAATTCAGAACCTATTGCGACTCACCTATATGCTCTTGGTGTCCCTCTGCTCTTACTATTTGTTGATATCCTATCTACTATAGGTTGTTGATCCCCTGTTTGCTTGGAAATGAATGGCATATTTATCACATCTGTATCAAGGGAAACGTTTGTAACAGCCTTATTGGTTGGCAACGATGAAAGTGGATGATTCTCCGCTTGTCCCACTTGGTGGTGCACTAAAAGTCCTCCCATCATCAAGATGCTTATGGACCCTTCTTATTGGCAGGGAACAAGCTTCGCCTTATGAAAGTTAGGCGGTTGGCAAATGTTTGTACCAGTTAAGAAAGGAGACAAAATACATTCATCATGCAAATCACAGAACTCCCATATCCTCTCAATTAGTTGTTTGTTGTGGACGTGAATGTTGATGGGTAGAGACAAGTAGTGCATGCATGCAACAACTATGTGTCATGAACTGTTGCCCATGCAAACCACTAGCCAAATCAATAACGTCTAACACTCTGAAGTTGGGCGTGACCCGTAACCAAAGGGCCGTGTGATCGGCGGTATCCGTGAATAGTGTGGAGGCATGAAGAAAGTGAATCACAAAGAAGAAGCCCATTCAGGTCTCATTTTGACGCTTCCAAAAATCCGACTCTCATCAGCCATGATTGGAAGCACAAGGACAAGATGGTTCCTTACATTTGCATGTATAAAGAGAAAGGATCTTGCATGGCTTTAATGCTGGTGGGCACGTATGTAATAAGATAGATGATGACCGCCTTTGATATAAACCCACGTGCTTCCTGCATTGCTTAAATGAGCTTGGACGAGCGCCTAATCTTAAATGGCAACATAGCCAAGTGGTTGGCTCGCCATACGCTTACAGTCGTGCCCTGGGTTGGATCCTTGTATCTTGCCACTTTGTCCTAATATCCTCACATTATGGTGTGACACCCTTGGGCCCATTTGGAGGTGGCACTACTTTGAGTTCCAGCCCATGCAAGTCATATAAGTTTTGCCTTAAATTCGAGTGCCATAATCTCGAATAGGTATCGAGCCTAGTGGTTGGCGCACTCTCCAGCACGCTCCATGATCCGCGTTCGAACCCCATGCATGGCATTTTTTATTTCTACTCCATCATTACAATTTAAACCATGCATTATCTGCTATTACAGTTAGGTCCTTGTGTCCCTCATTATTACAATTAATCCCCTGAACTTCTTAATATTACAACTAAGCCCCTGAACCTCTTAATATTACAATTAAGCCTTTGAACTTTTCAAAATTCCAATTAAGCCCCTGAAGTTCCCAAAATTCCACTTAAACCCCGGAATTCCTCAAAATGCTAATCAGGCCCCTATACCTCTCCGTTATTCAAATTAGGTCCCAATATTCCCATTCACTCCAAACCATGCCTAGTTCTTTTTATCATTGGTCACCTTCAAAATTGTGTTTCTATGAAGAATTTAGTTTCACGAAATAGAGCTCTAGCAGACCTGAGAATCACAAGGTAGCTTTCTTTTCGCTATTCAGATAGGGCCCAAGTGTAGTCGTAGTTGTCTTGGACCCTATGCATATGTGGATTAAGAATTCCCTTTCTAAACAAATGAAAATGGTTTTGCAATTCTTAGTCTAACGCAATGAGCTCTAAGCACACCTAACCGTAGCTTTTTCTCTTCGCTCGACGTTTAAGGGATTCGGATCAAGTGGCCTAGCGCGGTTAAATTGTTTGGACCTTGGTATACGTGGATTAAATGCCTTTCTAAACAAATAAAAAATCGTTTTGCAATTCTTAGGCTCACGCAACGAGCTCTAAGGAGGAACTGGTAGCTTTTTCTATTGTTCGAGTCATCGGGATTTCCAGTGTGGATCCCGATACGGCCATCAGTTGCTCTCTGGATCCCAGCTACGTGGACTAAGGTTGATGCACTTTAAAATATTTTCAAATACTATATCCATTTTCAAAATACTCTCTGTACATATCTTTGAGATTGTCAAGCCTTCACAAAACCAAAGCCACTTGTGGTTCTCCGGTTCAATTGACAGGAATGACATTAGAAGCAAGATCAAGTCTGCTCAGCTAACCTCTATCAAGCTATTTATTTTCACATTAGTTAGGATTAAACATTTCCAAAATCACATACTGGTTCCAGAGTCCGCTTCTCAGAACTTGGCAGTAGAGTGCTCTCTTGCAACACTCTTCCCCATTTAGATGCTGACTCCCTAGCCAAGATCTATCTCCAGTTGAGGCTTTTCAAGCTTTTTCCTCAATAAAAGGTTTGGTGGCTGCCACTTAACCCAAAATAATTCAAGTTTTAAAATTTTAGCTTTAATTTGTCGTCTAGTGAAAAATCAAATGTGCAACTGAGACCAAATCTTTCCAAAACTCCTTTACCCTTTTACTTAATCTCCATGAAGAAAGGCTCCTTTCTAGCTAGCCACAAAGTGTCCCCCTTTTTCTCTTTTTTATTCTGTTTTTCTTTTTCGTTTTTCTCTCTTTTCCTTTTTTCTATTTAATTTTCTTTTAGTTATCCCTTTTCTCTTTTTTAGTTTTTTTCACTTATTGATTTTCTGTTTTTATTACTTTTTTATTTTTATTTATTATTATTATTTTTTTAATATTTTACTTTTCTATTTTTATTATAATTTTTCTAGTCTCTAAATTATTCTTTTCAATTTTTTTTATTTTATTTTCTTTCTAATTTTTCGGATTTTATTTTCAGTTTTTTTTTATATCTTTTCATTTTATTATTATTATTTTTTTTGTAGTTCAATTTTATTTTTCAATTTTCCTATCACTTTGTTTTGTCTTTATTTATTTTTCTTCATATTATTTTCTTTTTTCTCTTTTTTTATTCTATTATTTTTTTTTTCTCTTTGCTTATTTTGTTTATTTATACTTTGGGTTTATTTATTAATCTTAGTATTTACTTATTATTTAAATTATGGTTTATTTACTAATTAAATTTAAAAATGGGGTCTCAAACATAATTGAGTGTTTACAGATGAGAGTTGAGAGTAGTATAAACAACGCCTGCGTGATCATCTAAGCGAGGTAAGCAGGTGTAGCTCAACCAGATGTCTTGCTCGCGGAACTTCAATAGTGACGTCTTACCTAGCT
The DNA here is from genome assembly GCA_026541065.1 of Canavalia ensiformis. Classification (NCBI taxonomy): domain Eukaryota; kingdom Viridiplantae; phylum Streptophyta; class Magnoliopsida; order Fabales; family Fabaceae; genus Canavalia; species Canavalia ensiformis. Next base: position 224,604 of record JAMKYM010000906.1, on the reverse strand, counting down.
TGACTCTTTTCCTCTTCTTATATTCTAGTTGTCAGGGCATGGCTAATGGCTATGACATAATCAATACAACAGTTGCATAGGCCTGTAGCTGAGTGAGTGGATAAGAGCCACGCCACATCCTCACGTTCTTAGCTTTCATAATAAGATTTGCATATGATTAGTGTTTTTGAAGGGAATTAAGGTATACTGTCCATGAGATCACCAAACTTGTGGAAAGCAAAACCAAAGCTTTGTGAGAAGAAAATGCTACCTATCCCCTCTTTCTTCCTATTCCCATGTGAAACGGAGTGTAGACGACCTTATTACTTAACACAACAGCTGGAATCTACTCTGCGGGACCCTTATTTTTCCCTCAGAATGATGATCGGCCTCTTTCGAGAAAATTGATTCTGCCACCTTCAACACCCAATATGTGCGGATGGTGCGCAGGGGTATGTACAGAAAGTTGGTACAGCAACTTGAACAATGCAATGAAGATGTATCTCGCTGACCATGGAGCACCATCTTTATTGGAAGGCTACCGACCAAAGGTCTTACTCTTGTGACGTATATCAATCGACATGACCCGACTAATGGTCCAATTTCAGAGGTGTTCAAAATGCCCACAATGGATCTAAGCGGATAGTGAAATTTCTAGAACTATGTTCTATATTCAAATCGGAAGTAGTGATTTACGTGTTACAAATTGATGCGAGATTGATAACCAAAATACCTATTGGATTCATTTAGGCTCTAGGACAGACCTCTCAACAAACATAAATCAACATCTCCTCATGAAAATCAACAAGGATTACACTCAAGCATTCGGCACAATCAACTTTGTTAGCTATGAGTTGTACTGATAACTATATTATACATCTTTACTAGCGTGTGTACAACTTAAGACACGTTTTCCGATCTAGGTATAATATGAACAGAATATTGCAGCATTTCTGAATCAAAAGTGGTGAAAGATGATGCAACTAACTTGAGTGAAGTCGAAGTGAAGCTCACACTCGATTCAATGGGCCAGATGGCTTCTTCCATCTTATAGGTGAGCTTTTCGCAAATGGAGTTTTCCAATCTTCCCAGGACCACGAGCCCCGAGAGAAGCTGATCAACACCTCCCTTCTCTGAAAGAAAATTTCCTTCCCAAAACTGTAGGAGCCTTGCGTTGCAGTTCTTTCTTTCTTTGTTTCCTGAAAACCTACCCCCAAGGACCCTTCCTATTTCTATTCATATCTCCTTTTTTGTAACTTTTAGCATTGATTAATTGTACCCCTCTCATCCGTCCCTCATTTCATGGCCCTCACCAAAAAGATTTCTTCCTTTAACGGCCCCTCATTTGTTATTTATTTTTGTTTTCCCTTTCGGTTATTATTATTATTTTTATTATATATTCTGTACATTTTTTACTCATTTTCTATCTATTTTTTCCATTTTATTTCAAATCAAGTTCCAATATAAATTCTTTTCCTTAAATTTCAAATCAAGTATTTCATTTTTAAATCAAGTTCTTTTTCCTCAAATTCGAATCGAGTTCAACTCCTCGCATTCAAATCAAGTTCAATTCCTCAAAACTCAAAATCAAGTTTAATTTTTTTCTTCAAATTTTAAATCAATCAATTTCATTTCAAATCAAGTTCTTTTTTTTTGTCAAGCCCAATTCTTTTTCTACCTAAGCCCACTCCTCTTTTTATCTTTATTATTTTCAAATTAAATTCATTAATTCTAGGTCTCACGTAATGAACCCTAAGCACGAACTGGTAGCTTTTTCTGCTATTCGATGTTTAGGGATTCATATGGGTCCCAGTGCAGTCGTAGTTGTGTTGGACCCTATGCACATGTGGACTAAGAATTCACCTTTTTAAATCAAAAAAATCATTAATTCTAGGTCTCACGTAATGAACCCTACCCACGAACTAGTAGCTTTTTCTGCTGTTCGATGTTTAGGGATTCATGTAGGTCCCAGTGCAGCCGTAGTTTTCTTGGACCCTGTGCATATGTGGACTAAGAATTCTCTTTTTTTTTTAAAAAAAATATTCTTGAAAACATTTTTTTAATTCTAAGTCTCACGCAATGAGCTCTTGATACGACCTGGTAGCTTTTTCTGTTGTTCGGTATTTAAAGATTCATATGGGTCCCAGTGCAGCTGTAGTTGTCTTTGGCCCTGTGCATATGTGGAGTAAGGATTTCCTCTAGAAACAAAAAATTCAAACTACTCTATTTTCTTTAAACACCTTCAAAGGTCAAGCCTTTTACCAGAACTATGTGAGCCTTGAGTTTCCCATTGCACCAAGGAATATGTAGGAGTAGGATCAAGTCCTGTCAGGCTATCTTCCACCAATCTATTTATTTTCACTCTAATTAAAGGGAACAAACAATTTTTAAATAAATCACACACTCAGTCTAAGGGTACCGTTCTTCGGAACGGGCGAGGAGGATGCTTAACACATTCCCTTCCCGTAACCGACTCCCGAACCTAAATCTCTTCCTCAAGTTAGGGGTTTTCCAAATCTTTTCCCTTAAATAAAATTTGGTGACGGCTCCACATAATCATTTCAAAATTCTTTTTAAATTTTTAGTGAGTCTGTCATCTCGTTGTAATTACGGTTACGACACCGTCAAAATCTCATTGTTGGCACTCATGATGAATTTTGAGCCTCATCGGAAAGTATTGCTGAAGATACTCAATAAGGCTCACATGGTGCACAATCTATCGGTGGAAAATTTTGAGGGCATCCCAAGTAATATAACGGCCAACAACTTCCTCACCTTTGCTTATCATGGGATACCTGAAGAAGGAGTCGGAAAAAGTAAAGCTCTCCATATATCAGTGAAACGCATGGACCACATCTTGACAAGAGTGCTGATCGATAATGGCTCCTCCCTGAATGTAATGCCAAGGGTAATTCTGTCTAAGCTGTCATATCGAGATTCCCAGTTGAGGGCGAGTTCAATGGTCGTCAGGGCATTCGACGGGTCCAGAAGGTCCATAGGGAGAGTTCATTTGGGTCAGTTAGACAATAATCTCTAATGGTGCCCCTTCAGGAGAGTGTCAGACATCTTTACCGCGTCTCATTGTTCTTAGTGGGCCCACAGGATTCACTCTGCAAATCCTGTGCCATCAACTCTGAATCAAAAGCTAAAATTCATCACAGACGATAGGCCGATTATCGCCTCGATCGAGGAGGACTTCTTGGTCAGCAAACCCACCAACCCTCCTTACATTGAGGCTGCTGAAGAAGCTTTGGAAACACATTTCTAAGCTTTAGAAATCGCTAATGTTACAACCATTAAGAAGGGGGGAAGTGGTGGACCAACCACGACCTCCAAAAGCTTTATTGATGATGGCCAGGATAATGTTGAGAAATGGATTCAGGCCCGAGGACAAACTGGGGCAAAATGAAGATGGATTGACCCAACCTCATAGTTGAGCAAAAACAAAACACCAATATGGGCTTGGATATAAGCCTACCAAAGATGATAAGAAAGGGCATAAGAGGGTCCCTCTGCGTCACCTATTAGAGATCTTCCAAAGTGCTGGATTCGAAGCTCTAGATCTCATGGCCATGCTGGATGAATAGAAAATGCCCAGCATTGATGATTTGGTAATGGCCTGCCCGTCGGGGCAAGAATTGAGCAATTGGGAGACCATCAAACTACCAATGACTTTTAATTCAATCTCAATGTAATTTTGTAATTGCCATATATTTTTGAAAAAATATAACAATATTTTGTACATATTCTGATCAATATAATACAGGTGAATTTTTCATAATTACTCTCTTGTTTCTTTTCTCCCAATACTTCCCCATATCTTATTACCTTTTCGCTTATTTATCATAACGCATATCCAAAAATAACCTGCCTAATACCGATCACGCTAGTATTGTACCAAGAAATTTTGACTGCCTCAGTAATCAAGCGGATGAAGAAATCGAATTTGACTATGAACCTTTGGAGGAATTGCTTAGGTTGATAGAAAGTGAATCCAAGTTGATACAACCTCATAAAGAGTCTATTGAACTAATAAATTTGGGACAAAGGAAAATAAGAATGAAATAAAAGTAGGCGCGTTTGTTGTGGGGAGGGCTCTGAAAACTAATGTCATTTATTCAAGATCTTGCAATATTTTCTCGGTCTTATCGGGATATGCAGGTTGGACACATCTATGCGTCAAGCATAAAAAGCGCCTTTAAAACCTGAATCCACCGGTTAAACAAAGTGGGGAAAGATTGAAGCGAGAAATGTCGCCAAGATCAGAGAAGAGGTGAAAAAGCAATTCGATGCTAGTTTCTAGTTGTGGCAAATTATCCAGAGTGGGTTGCAAATATAGTACTTGTCCCCAAGAAAGATGGAAAGGTCTGGATGTGCATGGATTATAGGGACTTGAACCAGGCAAGCCCAAATGATGACTTTCCGCTACCCCATATAGATGTGCTGGTTGATAATACAACTCAATTCTCCTACTTTTCGTTCATGGACGATTTTTCAAGTTATAACCAAATTAATATGTTCGAAGAAGATATGGAGAAAACTACCTTCATTATTGCATGAGGAACTTTTTATTACAAAGTCATGCCTTTTGGGTTGAAAAATGCCGGAGCTACTTATCAAAGAGCCATGGTGACGTTGTTCCATGACATGATCCATAAAGAAATCAAAGTTTATGTGGATGACATGATCGCCAAGTCTAGAACTGAGGATGATCATCTCAAGGACTTGCAGAAGCTATTCGAAAGACTCCGAAAATTCAAACTGAGGTTGAATCCGGCCAAATGCACCTTTGGAGTAAAGTCAGGGAAACTACAAGGCTTCATTGTTAGCGAAAGAGGAATCGAAGTCAACCCTGATAAAGTCCGAGCTATATTGGAAATGCTCACTCCACGAACCGAGAAAGAGGTCCAAGGATTCTTGGGGAGATTGAACTATATTGCCCGGTTCATATCTCAATTGACAACTACATGCGAGCTGATTTTTAAGCTCTTGTGCAAAAATCAACCTGTGAATTGGGATGAGGATTGCCAAGAAGCTTTTGAAAGAATTAAGCTCTATTTGAAAAACCCTCCGATGCGGAATTAGAAGAAGCAGAATGGGTTCAAGCTCATATGGATCAACTAAATTTCATTGATGAGAAGAGGCTGACAGCGATGTGCCATGTGAAGCTATATTAAAAGCGAATGAAAAAAGCATTTGAAAAGAAGGTGCACCCTTAGTAATTTCGAGAGGGCGATTTAGTACTCAAGAAAGTGCTGACAATGCAAAAAACATTACAAGGGAAATGGGCCCCAAATTACCATGGGCCATACGTGGTTAAGAAGGCTTTCTCGGGAGGTGCCTTAATTCTAGCAGACATGGATGGAAAAGACCTGCCCAATCCAACCAATTCGGACTCTATGGAAAAGTACTATGCTTAATATGTGAAAAGGCAATCAAGGAGCCCACTAGGTCGAAAAATCAGCAAAGGCAGCCTAGGAAAAAGTTAGGGCATCCAGAAAAGCCTGCTAGATCGAAAACCCACAAGAGCGGCCTAGGAAAAAGTTAGGGCATTCAGAAAAAAATCTCTCTAAGTCGAAAAACCCGCAAGGATGGTCTAGGCAAAAGTTAGGGCATTTAGAGAAAAAAGCCCGCTAGATTGAAAACTCTCAAGGAAGGCCTAGGCAAAAGTTAGGGCATCCAGAAAAAGCCCGCTAGGTTGAAAACTGCAAAGGACAACGTAGGAAAAAGTTAGGGTAAAAAAAAAAGAGAAAGGGTCTCCCAGAAGGAACACGACTTGACGTACTCAATGTTGGGGAAAAAGGTCAAGGAATTTGGGCCAAGGACGATCGGACCGTGTCAATACTAGGGCAAATTAATAGAAAGGGCGACGAATTTGATCCAAGAATGATCGGACCATGTTAATATTGAGGCAAATGGGAAAAAAGGGAAATGATTCTGAAAAAGCTCAGACAAGTTCGGGCTGACACTGGGGCAAATTTTGGTTTCTTGAGAAGCTGAGTTATTGAGATAGAAGATGTTGCAAAAATACAATACTAGTGTGAGCATCTGCCAAAAATTCCAGGCCTCTCAAATCTGTACCATCAGATGCACCCTGATATATTAAACCCAACTCTTCTTCTCAGCTTTTATTTCTACCCAAATTTTCAATTGTTCTTCATTGATCAAATATGTGTACAAAATTTGATATACATTTATAAAATGGAAATTACTTATTTTAAGACTATATTAAAGTTACACCTGGTTTGAGAATTTCTCCATAATTGACAGTTCTTTAATAATCAAGGTGATACATTTTCTACAGCGTAGTCGCATGTTAGTTAAACCTGCAGACATGAAGCAAGAGAAGACAAAATCTCAGGTTCTAGCATGTTCTAAACTTAGAAAGCCGTGGTATAAGGAACCAAGGAAGTCCCGGTCTACTGATAAAAAGAAAAGGTTATTCATACCCTGTATGTTTAAATTCTTGTCCAGCCTATTTAGGCATTGCATTTTAAATTCCTGCATCACTAACTATTTAGGCCCTGCACATTCATATTTTTGTCAGAGCCTATATTAAAAAGCATTTGAAATTCTATACATCCCTATTTATTTAGATGTGTTAGATTTTTTCAACTTGTTCGAGTATTGCATTTTTAAATTCTTGCATATTGGTTTATTCAAGCCCTGTATGTTTAAATTTTTTCCAAGCCTATTCAGGCACTGCATTTCAAATTCCTACATCCCGGCTTATTCAAGCCCTGCATGTTTAAATTGTTGTCCAGCCTATTCAGGCGTTGCATTTTAAATTCCTGCATCTTGGCTTATTCAAGCCCTGCATGTTTAAATTCCTGTCCATCTTATTTAGGCGTTGCATTTTAAATTCCTGCATCTTAACCCCATTATTTTTGTTTCATTACTGTCTAGCCTATTCGGGCATGACATTTAAATTCTGCCATCATTAATATTAAATTGCATGTTTAAAATTTCTATCCAGCTTATTCGGAGCAATTGCGTTTTAAATTCTTAAGTATCGGCTTATTAGGGCCATCATGTTTAAGTTTAAACCTGTTTTAAAATTTTTAAATTCCTATGTCTTGGCAATGAATACGTCTTGTTTAATTCCCATGATATTTAGGCATTGCATTTTAAATTCATCCATCTTTGCTTATTCAGGCCCACCATGTTTAAATTCCTGCCCCAGCACGTTTATTTTTTTACATTTGGCCTATTCAAGCCCCTAGTATGTTTATTTTTCTGCACCCTGGCCTATTCAGGCCTTCAACACGTTTATTCTTTTGCATTCTAGCCTATTGAACTGACACATTTATTTTCTACACTAGCCTATTGGGCCCCCGGCCACGTTTGTTTTACGCACCCTGGCCCTATGCGGGGCCCCAGGCACATTTAAATTCCTACATCCTCGACTACCTTAACGAGATCCATTTGTTTCTCATTCGTAATTAGGCTCTACATTTCCAATTTCGTATCCACAGGTTACCATGAAACTCAACATATTTAAGCCTCGTCATTCCCACTGGAGAGCTTACCCCGATCCATTCAGAAATGATCACCTTCTACGCATTCACAAGCTTCCTTCGAGCTCAAAACCTTTTCAGGGGCTATTGAACATCATATCTCCCTTATATCTTCGATACTTGGCAATAAAGCTCGCACTCCCACCGGCGTTTCATCTCGGTCTCGGACATAATTTGTTCACGTCTTTACTCATTTCCTACCGTAATAATCTAGAAAATTGTTTCGCATATTATCTAGTAAGAAAATGAGTAAAGAGGGAAAAACTGTGAACACCTAATTATGTCCGAGGATAAATTAATCAAATTTAGCAAATAAAAGCAAAAATTTAATCAACAATAAACAACTAAAATAAAAAGATAATAATAATTATAAAAAGAAGAAAGAAGAAGATAACTAAAAATAGAATAAACAGAAAAATAACTAAAAAAAAGAAAGAAAATAAAAAAAAGAAAAAAGAAATTTTCAATCAAAAATGATTACAAAGTACATAGATTAGTTACAAGTCAATAATTATAAATAAAAAAAAAAAATAATAATAATAAAAATAAAATAAAAAAAGAAAGAAAAAGTATAAGAAAATTCGTAAAAAAAAAAAGAAAGAAGAAAACATTTTAAAAATTGAATTTAATCCCGGTTACTAAGGTGAAGAGAGAACCATGGTTTGAAAGAGGTAACCATGGTTAAGAGCAAGGTATAAAAAGAAAATTAAAAGAAAAGGAGGGGGTCTTTTGGGCACGAAGGAGAGTTTTGGAAAAAGAGAGGGAGTTCTCGGGCATACTCAGGGTTCTTGGAGATTTTGGAGAGTTTGGAATCTCCTATGATTTCGGGTGAAATTCTCATCCTCGACGATGGATTTTCGGTTTTTTTCAGCTTATCTGTGTTCGTCCTAGCATTCCTGAAGTTCCTGGATTTACAACATCGTCTTTCTTCAAGTTCGCTGCAATTTCTGCTGGATTTGATTCCTTTCTTTGGAAATTCTTCGCTCATAGTTGATATATTCCTTGTTCTCTCTCTCAATTCGTTTTGTTTGGATCTCTTGGCGGAGCCATAAAGTTTCCTACATTTTTTCTCTACACTTCCAGGTTATGCTCCTAATTCTCACTATATTCTCAGTTACAGTTACACAATTATGTTTCCAGAATCTACACAATATTGTTTGGATTTACCCCCAAGGACGATTTAGGCTATGGAGAATTGGACCTATGGAATGAAACGTTAGATGATTGTAATTTTTGGCTTCATTTTCGATCCAGGATTATCAGTTAAAGTGTATGTTTGATTCTAAAGTAGAAATATTGAAAATTACTTGCTACATTTACTCACCGTGATTCTTTGTTACTTAAAAGGTTCAGCCCTAAAATGCATCATAAGCTACTTATCTCTGTAAATCTTAGAGTTTGTTTGCTTGCAAAACTGCTGCGCTTTATTGTACTGTAAATAGACTTCTTACATCCATTTCTTCATTAGACTTTGTGGCATCAGTATTTAGGTCTGCCAGATTTAATTGTCTAGGTGCAAAATCTAAGTGGAAAAGCGTAAATACAGGTCAGTTCTTTCATCCCAATACTTAGGCTAGGTCTTATATCCTCATAAGTGCTGTCTTCCTTGGGGAGTGAGGCATTTTTGTTTGTATAATGTAGAAGGAGAGATCCATTATGCTTGGAAAGAATAGGTAGGATGAAGAGCTTGAGACCATAATGATCGGGGGATAGCTCCCCTGACTCTTTGCAATTATGGGACAGGTATTGTGACAAATGATCTTTGAAACCCCTCTGATTAAGGAAACACGTTTCTAAAACGTGTCAGTGCAATAGACCAGTTGTCGATTAGCTACAACAACAGATCCCTATTATACAGGTTCACCTCAACCAGGGCTTGAGAGAGGATGTAAGAGCTAAGCTTACAACAAGCCCTGTCTATTCCATGCTTGCTGTGTCCAATAGGCTTATAGCTTAGATTTTGAGAGGTGTAAGGCTAGAAGAAGCCAAAACTACTGCCTAGCTTTTGTAACAGCAGTTAAGACAACCATGGGTCGATTGGTTATGCAATTTTGACCAAACCGGAACTAGAGTAGTTTGCAAAATCTTAAATCTGATAGCACAATTGAGTTAGGGAAAGGTCTAGAGATGAAGCTAGTAGTGTCAGTTCGAAATAAAGGCTTGGAGTTTAAGGCAGCCTTGTAGCAGCTAACAGTGATAGCACAAATTTGGGGTTTTGAGTGAGTAAAAACTCTGATTACGCAAATGCAGGGGTATCAGTAAGGAATTCGAATGGCAGTTGGAAAAGGTCTCAGATCAGCTTTGTCGACAGTCAAATTTTAGGCACTGCAGCCTAAAGGTCATTTAGCAGTGAACAAAAGACTAAAAGGATCACCTGTTTCATCAAAATCAGTAATGTAGGCTTCGAAGCATTCATAGGTAATATAGAAATGGTCTCAAGTCTGTACGTGATCCTGAGCAGTAGTCACCTAATTGGTGAAGCTTCAGCAGCAAATAGGATAGACTGATCCCAAGAATAAGGCCTGCATTGTGCCTACTGGTGACCAGAAAGGAATAAACATAAATTTGAGGACAGTTAGGGCCATGACTCCAATTAGTTAGCTCTGTCAGGGAAAGCATAACTCACACCAGACCAGGTTCACCTATAAGAATCCAAAAGAAGTTAGTAGGCTGATCTTACCACTATAGGAGGGGTGAAGAATTAAGAGCTGGCCTTGCACAGAGTCTGTTAAAAAGAGGTGGGGCTATACTTGAACTATGCTCATGAATTGCCACAGTTTGATCACCGCCAATTAGTATAAACCAGAGATAAGACATTGGCCTGATCCAGAGGTGGTTGCAGGTCCTAGCTGTTGTGAAACTGTAGGAGTTAAGTTGGCCTTGCCTAGATGAAAATCAGATTGCCAAAACCCAATTCATTCCCTGCCTTGGGCAAACTGGAAACCTTTGACTACATTGACCGTGCTGAGTGCTGCTTTATGTTTTAGCTGGGTAGGAGTTTGAAGGCCTGTTACAACAGTAAAATTGGTGCCTAGCATACCCTGGTCATGTACCAGACTGACCTGGAAAATCCAGTCAACAAAGCTCAAACAAAGTCCCTAAGGATAGGCACTACCTTCATTAGAGGCCATTACAGCACCTGGTTCTCTTCAAGTCTCAGGTTCTGTTACCCTTAGCACCATAGGAGACAAGTTAGCCTGAACTTGACAAAGCACTGAGAAAAAAACAGATAGCAGTTATTCCTAAAAGCCACCAAAATGCATACTCCTAGGCTATGAAATCAACTAGGCAGAATCAAGTGGGATTTGGGATAAGAAATCAGTTGGTGCAGAGAGCTTTTAGAGTCAATGCTCAGATACCTATTCATATAGAAGAATTATACCCAGAACCTGTTCATGGTTTGCACTAAGCATAATAAGCAGCTGCAATAAGATTAGGGATAGGAATTCTGTTTCTGATGCATTTGAACAACAGGTCTAAGTTTTGAACAAAAAGTCAGTCAACGTCCCTGTGGCTAGGCAGCAAACAGGCTTGCAGAAATCTCTTCTAATTTAAATGCTTGAATTGATAGCAGGTAGGTGAATTCACAGGGTTTAGATCGTAGTTTAGGCTGTGTGATTTTCTGCCTATGCCTGGCTTAGCAGGTCTCTACCTAAACCCCCAGCAACTTGTTCTCACTAAGTTGAAGCGCAAAAGGAGAGCTTTCATAGAATAGACTTGGCTGCTTCAAGTTAATCAAATTACTTGGGTGGTAATTATCAATCTAGGGATATATCAGGATGTTGGTATGGTCTTTTCATAATAGAGTCAAGTCAAATCTGCTATCCATCCTTAACCAAGTGAAAGCCAAGGCAACCTGTAGAGGTAGTTCTAGGTTCTGACTTCTGGGAAATTTCAGGATTCAGGTTGGCCTTACTCAGGGAAAACGACTACAGATTTTAATACCTGTAATTCCAAAACAAAAGCTGATCAAACAGGTTCGGTAGTAACAAGATTAGTTGCTCACCTCTAGTTTTAGGCTGCACCCAACGTAAGGCTTTGACATGGCAGGAGCTATCATAGAAAGGCTCTCTGAACTTAGTAGGCATAACTGCAGCAGGCATGGTCCCATGTTGAGATCCCATACTAGGCTTTGGCCTATTGTGTCACCCTGACACCTATGCATAGTCTTGATTGATAGAAAATGGCCTTTCACTGATTCAAGAGAGAAGCCTTTCTATTTCAAACCTAGCCCAAAAATTAGCAATAAACACTGACAGCCCGAATTATTCTAACCATATCGAAACCATAATCTTAGCTTTTGCAGGAAATGTGAGTGAGGTTGAGGACAAAGTAATGTCAGTTATGAATCACATAGGATAAACGTAAAACCAACTGACTTAGGAATGGAACTGCTGGGTTAAAGGACCAATCAGGTTGTAATAGGCCATTTCGAACAGATAATTCAATTCCATTTTTGCAGCTATGAGCACAATCTCCTGTTATCGACTAGGCAAGATCTAGGACGTAGCTATAGGTTCTGTTCCCTGTCATGACTTAGTTATTATGTATTCATATTTCAATGTTTGAATGTTTTGTGGCTATAAAGTGGTAATGCTTGCTTACCATACTCTAGTTAGACTCAATCTGGAATTATGTAGAGATGTAGGTCATAACTAATGTTCTTGGTTGAGAATCAAACACCAATTTCGTCAGTTGGAAGCTTGACTAGTTATAATCAGCATAAGTCTAAGCATCAGGCAGGGACGATAGTATCATCATTTAGCAACAAGAGAACAGATTAACGTTTAGAAACTAGGTGTGAGTTCATGCACTAGAACTTGCCATATCAATAATCAGGCCTATAAGGATCCAGCCATATAGATTCATCATTATAAAATCCAATATAGGAGCCATTTAAAATTAGCTTCATATCAGGGAATGAACCAGATCATAAGGTCACATGCAGCAAGCCATCTTCATCCTCGGCTAGTGCAGAAGTTAGACTAGTCATAAGCTAGCCATGGTATCAAGTTTCATTTACTTCAAAAGCCTTGGCTAGGTTAGCATGTAAAATCAGTAGGGTATGAGTTAGTGTCTCATTAATCCTTACTCTTTACTTGGACATAGCTATTTGAACCAACCAGCATAGACCAGAGTAAGGCTAACAGGTCAGGCATGGGCTGTATGTCCCTGGTTTATAATTTCTAGAAAAGGACAACCTGAAAGTTGCGAGTCCATGGCCATGCTTAGGTCTGGATTTGGGATGTAGTACCAGAATTACTACAGTTCATTGGCCTATTAGTTGCATCAAGTTATTATAAATTAAAAACATATAAACAACACCTACCGTAAAATCCTAGGCAAGCCCATAAATGAAAATCAGTGCTAGGTTAATCATGTGAATAGGATTTCTGGTTTGAATAAATGTAAAACGAAATAATAGCTCTCAAAACAAGTGTTGTCATAACAGAATCTGTTTCCTGCTGATCTCATTCGCTTGATAGGATCCAAAAACGAGGTCCTACTCACTGATCCATGTGAACACAGTTCCTCTAGCAAGTCTACACAACACCCACCCTTGCATTGGTTTTTTCGTTAACCTAAACCTAAATCAGGCCACATTCAGACTTATGTTGGATTACATCCTCACCAAACCTGCCCCTGGTAATAGGTGACCAGAGATCATAAATCCTACATCCAAACTCATTCATCTCATGATTATCCTTGGAGTTCTTAGTTGGTGAACCTCCTCAAAAGTTGGATTTGAAATGGTGAATAACCTTTTTACTCTAGTAGGTACAAGGTCTACAGTTTGAATCAATCTACATAAAATCTTCACAGCTGGTATGGTTAGCTTTTCGGTTGAAGACTTCAACCTCACAGCTTATGGATCATTGACCGGCCAGCCAGTTGAACTCTGCCATGACACTGCAGTAGAGAAATTGTCAATGGACAATCCTGTTGAAGGACTCACAACTGATGTCTGCATATGAAAATGCGAGAGCAAACCTGCGTACTCAGGTGAAGATGCCAATGGAAATGTAGTATTCTTAAATTTCTCTCCCACTTGTGCTTAGAAACTTCATTAAAGGGAGAAATGCAACTAGGGGAAGGTAAGCTGGCGCACCAAATACTCCAAAATTTGGAATCTTACAATTTAACCACTCAACAAGAAGCCCGATCAAGAAACCAAGAGTAATTCAAAACCAAGTAGGTGTTAAAACCTTATTCTGAGATCAGTTTACAAGATCCTAGAAGTCCACCCTCATAAAGGTTAGTAAGGTTTATTCACCTATATTCTGTTAAATGCCATTTTCCAAAATCAGGTTTTGATAATTTCAAGGATTTCAAACTCCTGTTTCACCAATGCTGAAAACTTCTAAGTGCTAACTCAGACACTGCTAATCTCCATATTTAGAGATTCATACAGCTCCAAGTAAAATTTCCTCGCTTGTCTTAGACTCTATGCATATGTGGATTCGAGAGAATATTTAAAAATCAAAGATTCCAAAACACTTCCGAAATCTCTTTAAAACTCATTGTTCTTTATGCAATGAACTCTATGCTATAAACTAAGCAAGATATCTGCTGTTCGACATTTTGAGAGATTCATATAAGTCCAAGGCAGTCCTCATTTTCTAGACTTTCACCTGAGGCATGTGATCCCAGATATATTTGAAAATCAAAGATTCCAAAACACTTCTGAAATCTCTATAAAACCTCGGTTCTCATGCAAGAACTTTAAGTGCAAAGTGGCAGCATACCCTACCTACTGTTCCAACATTTAGGTATTCATCGATACTGAGTCTAAGTGCAGCCTCCTGCTACCAGCGAGATTTGCTAAGAGTGGGATCCCGAGAGAATAATCAGTATCACAAGCATTCCAAACCCTTTCTGCAGTTTCTTTATAACCCCTGCTTTCGTATTTATCCCCTGGGTGGAACCGCGGTACGTACCCAACCGTCTCCATGATTAGAGAGGCCACATAGAGACTGCTAGTGCAAACCCTCGCTGTCTTAGACTCAGAATATGTGATCCAGAGAATATTTGAATATCAAAGATTCCAAAACCTTTCCAAAATTTCTTTAAAATTTCAGTTTTTCATGCAATGAACTTTAATTGCGAACTGGTAGCATACCCTACTTTTCGACACTTACAGTGTCATGTGAGTCTAAGTGAAACCCTCAGTTGCCTTCGACTCTGTGCATGTGGATCGAAGATCTCCCTCTTTTTAATCCCTCTTCAAAATAACTTTTTTTCAAAATAATTTTCAAATATACTGATAATCCAGATCTCACTGCAATGGTCTCTAAGTGCAAAACCTGCAGATGATACCCATCGCTTCAACTCATTTAAAGAGTCATATGAGTCTAGAGAGCAACCTCGCTTAGTTTCTACTCGCGTAGGTGGGTCCATAAACACGTGCCAACACCAAATTCCAAAATATGTTTTAAATAATTCTAAGTCTCACGTGATGAGTTGTAGATATGAACCAGCAAGACTGCCCTACCGTTCGCAGGCTTAGAATCATACGATCCAGCGGGTCCCTCCCAGTAGTTCCGCCTGCCTTGGATCCTGTGCACATGTAGACCTAAGTTAGCCTTCTTCAAAATTATTCAAAACACCTATGTTTTTGATATTACCTTAATAGGTCAAACCCTCAACCAACTCACTTAGGCCTTGAGTTTTTCGTTGCACCCTCAATGTAATACGTAGGAGCAGGATCAAATCCTGTCAGGTTATTTTCTATCAATCTATTTATTTTTGTTCTAAACTAAAGGGATCAAACAATTTTCAAAAAATTTCAAAATCATACTTCAGCTTTAAGGGCAACGTCATTGTTTATTGGAAAGACGAAAAGTAGGTGCCTAACACCTCTCCCCTCAAGCTCATACATTCGACTCCCACAACCTAGAATCTCCTTCCCTCAAAAGTTAGGATTTTCTTCAAATGTTTTTCCCTAAAATAAAATTTGGTATAGCCCACTTATAAATTAATTTTTTCTTGCTTAAAATTTTTTTAAAGTTCATCATCTCGCTTGTAATAGAATATTACTTGTATATATATATATATATATATATATATATATATATATATATAAAAGTATATATATATATATATATATATATTTTGCTTTTATATATTTATTATCTAATATTTTTTGTTATTATCATCTAAGAATGGAAGAACTTATTCTTATTTATTTGTTTATTAAATATTTAAAGTTTTTTATTTATTTTATATGTATAAAATATTTTTTTATTTATATAATTATTATATATCTAATATTTTTATTATTATTATCTAAGAGAAAAATGAAATTTATAACAAATGAAAAAAGATTTAATTTTTTATTTATTTATTATTTTATATCATATCTTTTATATATATCTATTTTATTTATTATTTTATTATCTTTTAAAATATATCTAACTAATTTAAATGTAGACATACAGTTCTCCTACCCTATTATATTATTACTTTTTTTGTTAGAGAAACCTCGGTAAATTTATCAGAAAGCTGCTATTTTTTTAATCAGAGTGTTTTTGTACTTTTACTTTCAAAGCTTTCTTATGGTTAAAAAAATACTTGCTTTTATATAGCAAACCTCAATAAAGGATTTTTTGACTTATGAATTTATAATAACTTAAAACTCTATATTTAAAAATTTGTTTTGTACTATTTCATATTTTTGCATAATATTACCTAATTTCTATTATTTTACATATCTGAGTTTTATTTCTTCATTTCAATTATCATTCTTATAATTTAAAATGTTATCAATTAACAAAAAAAAAATTCTAAAACATATCTTTAAACTAAACCACAGCTTGCCTCCTTCCTCATTACATTTTTATGAACTATTTTAAAAATGATTTTCGCTTTTAAAATTAAGACCTAAAACAAGTTCTGTGATACATCAACCATTTTGTTCCCATAGGTTAAGAAAGTAAAAACTATTTTTATTTATTTATTTATTTTAATTTTAAAAAAATATTTATTATATATGTATATATTCTTTTATTTATATAATTATTATATCTTAAAACTTTATTATTTTCATCTAAAAATTAAAATTATTATAATAAAATGAAAAAAATTAAATTTTTATTTATTTATTTTGTTTATAATACATCTTACTATATCTTATTATTGTATTTTTATTATTTTTATTACCTTTTAAAATGTATCATCTAATTTAAATGTAGATTTGCTAAATTCTCTCACCTCATTGTATTAATAGTATTTCATCTAATTTAGAGAAACCTTTGAAGTATTTTATCTCACAAATGTGTTATTTCCTTTCCTCATCTGTTATATTTAAATCCTAGTTTTTATAGAAAATCCATGAAATTATAAACAACTTCAAGCAAACCAAGTTGTTTAAAATTAAGTCGCTTATGCAAACTTCAAGCAACCATTATAAGTTGTTTAAAATATTCCATATTTTTTTAAAATATTAGATTATTTTTATTATTTTATATATCTCAATTGATTGATCATTTTAACCATATTTTTTTTATTTTAAATACAATAATTAAATAAAAAAGTTCTACAACATATCTTTTAAAATTTATTATCCTCGCCACTTTCTCCTTTAGAACCACTTTAAAAGGAAAGATCCTTTTAATAAACTCCAAGAATGAAATATGTCAGATGCTCTTATTCTTTTCCTATACTTAGGATTAAAAAGTAAAAATTATTATTATTTATTTTTTTATTTTAATTTTTAAAATACATTTACTGTAAATATATAAATTCTTTTATTTATATAATTATTACTTATCTAATATTTTTATTATTTTCATCTAAAAGAAATATTTGAATTATAATAAATGAAAAATGGTTTAAATTTTTATTTATTTATTATTTTATATCATATCTTCTACTATGCCTATTATTGTTTATTACTTTATTGTCTTTTAAAATGTATCTACCTAATTTAAATGTAGATGTACAATTCTCTACCCATTGTATTAGTACTTTTCTTGTTAAAGAAAGCTTGTAATATTTTTCACAAATGTGCTATTTTCTTAATCACATGTGTTTTATACTATTTAATTCTTAATTTTTATAGCAAAACTCAATGCAATTATAGCAACTTCAAGAAACCATTGTAAGTTGTTTAAAATTTGGTTTGTGCTTTTTCCTTCTTTTTCGTAATATTATCTTATTTTTCTTATTTTACTTACCTAAATTTACTGTTTATTTTAACTATCATTTCTTTTATTTTAAATACATCAATTAAATTAAAGAGTTCCAGAAAATAACCTTTACAACTTACCTCAATTTTTCCCTCCTCCTTAAGAACTAATTAAAAATGAAGTCGTTGCTTATAGCAGACTTATCAATGAATCAAGGTTTTAGATACACTATCTTTTCCTTATCTACAAGTAAAGAAAGTAAAAAATTATTCTTATTTATTTATTTTTAATTTTTACAAAATACTTATTATATATTTTATATATATATATATATATATATATATTCTTTTATTTATATAAATTTATATATCTAATATTTTTTTGTTATTATCATCTAAGAGAACAAATAAAATTATAATAAATAAAAAAGATTTAAATTTTTATTTATTTATCATTTTATTGCCTTTTAAAATCTATCTACCTATTTTAAATATAGATTTACAATTCTCCTACCTCGTTGTTCTAGTACTTTTCTTGTTAGAGAAACCTTGCTATATTTATCAACAATATGTTATTTTTTTAATTACATGTGTTTTGTACTATTTATGTCTCAATTTTTATGGCCAAACTTAATGCAATTATAACATCTTCAAGCAACCATTGTATGTTGTTTAAAATTTGGTTTTTACTATCTTCTTTTTTCCTAATATTACATTATTTTTCTTATTTTACTTACCTCAATCTACTATTCATTTTAACTATCATTCTTTTTTATTGAAATACATCAATCAAATTAAAGATATCCAAAAAATACCTCAGTTCTAGTTAAAAATGAAGTTCCTCCTTATAGCACACTTAAGGATGAATCAACGTTCTAAATACACATTCCTTTCCTCATCTATAAGTTAAGAAAGTAAAAAATTATTTTTATTTATTTTTTATCTTTTAATTTTTAAAAAAATACTTATTATAGATATATTCTTTTATTTATATAAATTTTAAATATCTAATATATTTTTTATTATTATTTAAGGGAAAATTACAATTGTAATAAATGAAAAAAGATTTAAATTTTTATTTATTTATTATTTTATTATCATTTAAAATAAACCAACCTTTTTAAATGTAGATTTACAATTCTCTTACACCATTGTATTACTATTTTTCTTTTTTGAGAAATCTTGCTATGTTTATCACAAATGTGCTATTTTCTTAATCATATATGTTTGTTACTATTTACTTCTCAATTTTTATGGCAAAACCCAATGCAAGTATGGCAACTTTAAGTAACCATTGTAAGTTGTTTATTTTTTAGTTTGTTCTATCTCCTTTTCCATAATATTACATTATTTTTTTTATTTTATTTACTTAAATTTACTGTTCATTTTAATTATTATTTTTTTTATTTTAAGTACATCAATTAAATTAAAGAGTTCTAGAAAATAACTTTTACAACTTACCTCAATTTTTCCCTCCTCCTTACGAACTAGTTAAAAATGAAGTCATTGCTTATAGCAAACTTAACGATGAATCAAGGTTCTAAATACACTATCTTTTTCTTATCTACAGGTCAAGAAAGTAAAAAATATTTTTATTTATTTATTTTTAAATTTTACAAAATACTTATTATATATATATATATATATTTTATTTATAGAAATCTTATTTATCTAATATTTTTGTTATTATCATCTAAGAAAATAAAGAAAATTATAATAAATGAAAAAAGATTTAAATTTTTATTTATTTATCATTTTATTATCTTTTAAAATTTATCTACCTAATTTAAATGTAGATTTACAATTCTCCTACCTCGTTGTTTAGTACTTTTCTTGTTAGAGAAACTTTGCTATGTTTATTACAAATATATTTATTTTCTTAATCACACGTGTTTTGTTATATTTACGTCTCAATTTTTATAGCCAAACTCAATGCAATTATAACAACGTTGCATGTTGTTTAAAATTTGATTTGTATTATGTCCTTCTTTTTTTTAATTACATTATTTTTTTTATTTTACTTATTTCAATTCACTATTCATTTTAACTATCATTCCTTTAATTTTAAATACATCAATTAACTGATAGAGTTTACGAAAATATCTTTTACAACTTATCTCAGGTATCCCTCGTTCTTATAAATTAGTTAAAAAATAGCAAACTAAAGGATGAATCAAGGTTCTTGGTATACTATCGTTTTCTCATCTACAAGTTAAGAAAGTAAAAAATTATTTTTACTTACTTTTTTATTTTAATTTTAAAAAATACTTATTATATATATATATTCTTTTATTTATATAATTTTTATATATCTAATATTTTTGTTATTATCATCTAAGAGAAAAATTAAAATTATAATAAATGAAAAAATATTTATATTTTTATTTATTTATTATTGTCTTTTAAAATGTATCTACCAAATTTAAATGTAGATTTACAATTCTCCTACCTCGCTGTATTACTACTTTTCTTATTAGAAAAACCTTACTATATTTATCACAAATGTGTTGTTTTCTTAATCACATGTGTTTTCTACTATTTACTTCTCAATTCTTATGATAAAACTCAATGTAATTATTGAAACTTTAAGCAACTATTTTAAGTTGTTTTAAATTGGGTCTATATTATCTTCTTTTTCGTAATATTACATTATTTTTTTTATACTTTACTTATCTCAATTTACTGTTCATTTTAACTATCATTCCTTTTAGTTTATGTAGACACATAATTATGTTTGAGGTCAAATTTTAAAATTTTAACGAAAAAATAATTTATTCCAAAATCAAAACAAATAATAATAATAATAAATAATAACAAAAAAATAATAATAATAATAAAAGAGAATATTTTAAAAAAAAAATTAAAATTTTTTTTTCTTAGAAATTATTTTGGTTGTTAAAAATTAATTAGTTAAGAAAATTTTTTTGTTTAAACTTATAAATAGAAGAATAAGAGGAAGAAAGAGGGGATTTTCTAAAAAAGATTTCTAAAACAAACGCGGGTTCTCGCTCTTTCATTCCAAAATTTCCCCTCTCTGAAAAGCTATCGTCATTGTTCTCGAAAACTAGCTCCATCAGTCACCATTTGTTTGATCGTAGGAATTTCAATCAAGGAATACTCATAGCAAAGTTCTTCATAAATCTCCAGGTACGTATATTTAAATTATTATCCGTTTACCAATTTAGGAATTTCAGTAATTAGTAAATGTACTTTTACAAATTTTAGCTGAATTCTGATTATGATAGAAAATGAAAAAAAAAAATTAATTACGTGTCGAGATAAATTCAAATCTCGAGCAATAAAAAAGATTAGAAATCTTGAACGTTTGAATGCCTTACTCGTTCCGCTGATTCCATGACCACTAGAAATCTTAGCGAAAATCACCATTAGAATACTGAAAATCACCACGGAGCTATCGGAAACCCCCTATCCACTATCGTATGCTATCGTCCCTGCCTCCAGCCGAACACAAGTATTAAAGTAGCGTAACGGCACTTAAGTTGAAGCATGTCCTAGCCATCCCAAGCACAGCAATTGGCTAGAGGCCTCCTGATCATCATCTCGACCTTGGTAGTAATTACTGGTTCTCTGTTTCGAATGATGAATAGGCATCAATTGGCAGCGATTACCACGATGTACATAGCATACCAGCTCTTGGCCGAGAATAGCACGACCTCTGATTGTAACAACGGTGCCTTTCACAGCCACCATGTTTCTGTTTTCAATAGCCATTGCTGCCGTGATTTCAACACTTGCCTCTCACGTCATGCGCGGCCTTCTAGTGTAAGAAACAATTGCAGGGCATGGGTGAAGCTTCATTTACTCCCTGATCTCAGTGTCGAGACCCGCAAGCCATTAGCAACAACGGCCTAACCTGTGCCTTTAATCACATGTGACTACCCCACCTGCTTAAGTTAGTCTAAAGCTAATAGCTTTCAATTATCCATATGAATGCTAATTAATGAGCAATAACTACAAATAGAGGGTTCGGCATAGTGGCTAGCATATCCTCGGGAGCTCAACGGCTTGGGTTTGAACTTTGCTAAGCATATTTTCTCTTTAAATATATTATTAATTGTTAAGTATACTTTAAGTTTATAGTTGAAAATTTTGATCTTAAGTAATGGATTTAGCCTAAAGTAATGGATTTAGCCTAGTGGTTAGCACGATCTAGTTGCCTCGAAAAATTGGGTTTTAATCCTAAGTTCATTTTTTTTCCGAATATATTATTAATTGTTAAGTGCGGTGGAAATGTTCCAGATTTAGTCCAATTTAAACCTTTTTCTTAAAAAAATGGTTTAAACTTCTATCCTATCTATTACATTATTTAATTATACTTAAAAAAGGGAACCCAATTTTATTTTTTTATTTGTACTTCTCTTCAATTCAAATTATAACTATGTCTAATTTAGGTCAAATCCATTTTTCCATTAACTTGGACCAAACTAACCTATTTCCTTCAAACCAACTCAATCTTTTATGAACATTAGTTTTTTTTTTTTTTAACAAAAAATAATAACAAACAAAAATATTATAATCAAGAATTCAAATTCAAAAGATATGTTTAAAAATTATAAATCTCACACAAGGAACTCTCAATACGCACTGGTGGCATACCTTACTATTCAATATTTGAAAATTCTACGGATCTTGGTACAACCTTCGTCTGTCTTGGATCCTGTGCACATGTGGATTAAGATTTTTCTTCAAAATATTCGAAAGTATTAAATACTGTCTCATTCTTCTATTAAACTCAAAAACATAAATTTTCAAAATATGTCAAACGTTTTAATAATCTTAGATCTCACGCAATAAGATCTAAATATAAAGTGGTAGCATACCCTATTGTTAAATATTTAAAAATTATATGGGTTTTAGTGCAGCCCTCGTTTGACTCAGACTCTACGTATGTGGATCCAGGAAAACCGCCCAAAAAATCAAATTCTCAAAACATTCCTAATTTTAAAATAATCCTAAATTTCACGCAATGAGCTCTAGATATGAACTGGTAAGCATATCTATTGTTCAACATCTAGAAATCATATGAGTCTCGATGCAACCCCCGTTTGCTTCAAATACTATGCATAAATAAATCCAAGAAATCATTTAAAATTTACTTTCCTATCAATCTCAAGAATAAAATTCAAAAATATATTTTCAAACACTTAGTCCACGCGATGAGCTCTAGATACAAACTAGTAGCATATCCTACTGTTCGATAGTTAGAAATCATATGGGTCCCGGTGCAACTCTTGTTTATCTCGGACCCTGTGCATATGCGGGCTAAGAATTTTTCAATAATATTCAAAACACTTTCAACCTAGTTCAATTCGATAAAAACCTACTTTTTCCAATTAGCTGAGTCTTCAACCAGAACTACGTAGCCTTAAATTTCCCATTGCACCAGGAAATACGTAGGAGCAGGATCAAGTCCTGTCAGGCTATTTTCCACAAACCTATTTATTTCTATTTTATTTTATTTAAATGGATCAAACAATTTTCAAAAAACATCAAAATCGCACACTCAATTTAAGGGTACCGTTCTTCGGAACGGGTGAGTAAATGCCTAATACCTTCCCTATTTGTAACCTATTCTCGAACCTGGATTTCATCCTCAAGTTAGGATTTTTCTAAATATTTCCGTTTAAAAATCAAATTTGGTGGTGGCTCCACAATAAAATGAAATTTCTTTCTAAAATTTTTCAAAGAATTGTCATTTTTATTATAATTATAGTTACGACAATTTAAATACACCAATTAACATGAAGAGTTTCTGAAAATATCTTTTACAACAAACATACATCAGTAGTCCCCTCCTTCTTATGAACTAGTTAAAAACGAAATCCCTTCTTATAGCAAAATTAAGGATGAATCAAGATTCTCAGTACACTTTCCATTCCATTTCTATAAGTTAACAAACTAAAAATTACTTTTATATATATTTTTATTTTAATTTTAAAAAATATTTATTAT
Source organism: Canavalia ensiformis (assembly GCA_026541065.1). Taxonomy (NCBI): domain Eukaryota; kingdom Viridiplantae; phylum Streptophyta; class Magnoliopsida; order Fabales; family Fabaceae; genus Canavalia; species Canavalia ensiformis. The sequence goes on along the minus strand of JAMKYM010000906.1, from coordinate 201,009 downwards.
ATATATATATTCTTTTATTATATAATTTTTGTATAATTTATATTTTTGTTATTATCATCTAAGAAAAAATTAAAATTATAATAAATAAAAAATAATTTAAATTTTTATTTATTTATTATTTTATATCAAATCTTCTACTATATCTATTATTATTTACTATTTTCTTGCCTTTTCAAATGTATCTACCTAATCTAAATGTAGATTTAAAATTCTTCTATTACATTATTTTAGTACTTTCTTGTTAAAGAAATCTTCGTATATTTATCACAAACGTGCTGTTTTCTTAATCGTTTACTTCTCAAATTTTAACGCAAAATTCAATGCAATTATAACAATTTCAAACAATCATTGTAACGTGTTTAAAATTTGGTTTGTACTATCTTCTTCTTTTTCGTAATATTATATTATTTTTTTTATTTTACTTATCTTAATTTATTATTCATTTTAACTATCATTCTTTTTATTTTAAATACATCAAATAACTTAAAGAATTCAAGAAAATATCTTTGACAACTTACCTTAGTTGTCCCCTCCTCCTTTTAAACTAATTAAAAACGAAGTCGCTCTTTATAGCAAACTTAAGGAATGAATCAAGGTTCTCGATACATTATTCTTTTCATCTTTCTTTTTTTTCATCTACAGGTTAAAAAGTAAAATATTATTTTTATTTATTTTTTATTTTAATTTTTAAAAATACTTATTATATATATATACTCTTTTATTTATGTAATTTTTATATATCAAATATTTTTGTTATTATCATCTAAGAGAAAAATTAAAATTATAATAAATGAAAAAAGATTTAAATGTTTATTTATTTATTATTTTAGTGCCTCTTAAAATGTATCTACCTAATTTAAATGTAGATTTAGAATTCTTCTATTGCATTATTTTAGTATTTTTTTTGTTAGAGAAACTGTATGCTTATTTGTTGTTTTGTTAATCACATGTATTTTGTACTATTTACTTCTCAATTTGTATTGCAAAACTTAATGCAATTATAATAACTTCAAACAACCATTGTAATTTGTTTAATATTTGGTTTGTACTATCTTTTTCTTTTTCGTAATATTACATTATTTTTTTTATTATACTTATCTCAGTTTACTGTTCATTTTAATTATCATTCCTTTTATTTTAAATACATCAATTAACTTAAGAGTTCAAGAAAATATCTTTGACAACTTACCTTAGTTGTCCCCTCCTCCTTATGAACTAGTTAAAAATAAAGTTGCTTTTTATAGCAAATTTAAGGGATGAACTAAGGTTCTCGATACACTATCATTTTCTCATCTACAAGTTAAGAAAGTAAAAAATTATTCTTATTTATTTTTTAAAATATATATATATATGTAATTATTATTTTTTTGTAATTTTTATATTTTTAATATTTTTGTTATTATCATCTAAGAGAAAAATTAAAATTATAATAAGTGTAAAAAAATTTAAATGTTTATTTATTTATTATTTTAGTGCCTTTTAAAATGTATCTACCTAATTTAAATGTAGATTTAAAATTCTTTTACTGCATTATTTTAGTACTTTTCTTGTTAGAGAAACTTTCGTATATTTATCATAAATGTGCTGTTTTCATAATGTGTTTTGTACTATTTACTTCTCGATTTTTACGGCAAAACTCCATGTAATTATAGTAACTTTAAGCAACCATTGCAAGTTGTTTAAACTTCGGTTTGTAGTATCTTGTTCTTTGGCATAATATTGCCTTATTTTTTTTATTTTACTCACCTCAATTTACTGTTCATTTTAACTATCATTGCTTTAATTTTAAATACATCAATTAACTTAACAAGTTTCTAAAAATATCTTTTATAACTTACCCGAGGTTTTCCTCCTTCTTGTGAACTAATTAAAAAATGAAGTTCCTCCTTCTAGCAAATTTAAGGATGAATCAAGTTTCTATATACTCTATCCTTTTCTTTTCTATAGGTTAGGAAAGTAAAAAATTATTCTTATTTATTTTTTATTTTAATTTTAAAAATATTTATTATATATATTATTATATTTATATAATTTTTATATATCTAACTTTTTTCGTATTATCATTTAAGAGAAAAATTAAAATGATAATAAACGAAATATTATTTAAGTTTTTATTTATTTATTATTTTATATTATATTTTCTACCATATCTATTATTATTTATTATTTTATTGTCTTCTTAAAGGTAGATTTACAATTTTCCTACCCCACTGTATTAGTATTCTTTTTTTTTTTTTTTAGGAAAACCTGGTTATGTTTATGACAAATGTGCTATTTTCTTAATCACATATTTTTTCAACTATTTACTTCTCAAATTTTATAGAAAAAATTTATGCATTTATAGCAATTTCAAACAACCATTGTAAGGTTTTTAAAATTTATTTGGTACTATTTCGTACTCTTTCATTATATTATGCTATTTTTATTATTTTACATATCTCAATTGACTATTCATTTTAAATATCAATTTTCGTTATTTTAAATACATCAATTAACACAAAGAGTTTTATAACATATCTTTTACAACTTTCTTCAATTGCTCCCTTCCTCGTATAAACTACTTAAAAACGAAGTTGCTCCTACCAGCAAACTTAAGGATGAAACAAGGTTCTAAATTTATTATCCTTTTTTATTATATAGGTTAAGAAAATAAAAAAAATATTCTAATTTTTTAAACAATATTTATTATATATATTTATATTATTTATATAATTATTATATATCTAAATTTTTTAATTATTTTTGTCTAAGAGCAAGATTAAAATTATAAATAACAAAAAAAATATTTAAATTTTTATTAATTTAATATTTTATATCATATCTTCTATTATATCTATTAATATTTATTATTTTTATTTCCTTTTAAAATGTAACTACCTATTTTAAAGGTAAAAAAAAATGTAACTTTCTTGTGAGAGAAACCTTGGTAAATATATCACAAATGTGTTATTTTTTTAATCACATGTGTTTTGTACAATTTACTTCTCAATTTTCATGACAAAAATTCATGTATTTATACCAACTCAAGCAACCATTGTAAGGATTTTAAAATTTTTTTTATACTATTTCATACGTTTTCATAATAATACCTTATTTTTATTATTTTACATACATCAATTGACTATTCAATTTAACCATTATTCTTATTATTTTAAATACATCAATTAAAAGAAAAGGTTTTAAAACATATTTTTTACAACGTACCTCAATTGTTCACTCCCTCATATGAACTAGTATAAAACGAAGTCGCTCCTTCTTACAAATTTAAGAATGAAACAAGGTTGTAGATATACCATCCTTTTCTATTTTCTGTAGATTGAAAAAGTAAAAAGTTATTCTTATTTATTTGTTTCTTTTAATTTTTCAAAATATTTATTATATATTTATATTCTTTTATTTTTATAATTATTATATATCTAATATTTTTATTATTATCATCTAAGAATAATATTCAAATTATAATAAATGAAAAAAGATTTTAATTTTTGTTTATTTATTATTTTATATCATATATTCTACTATACCTATTATTATTTATTATTTTATTATCTTTTAAAATATATCTACCTAATTTAAATGTAGATTTATAATTCTTTGATTCCATTTTATTTCCACTTTTCTTGTTCGAGAAACTTGGTATGTTTATCACAAATGAGCTATTTTTTTCATCACATGGATTTTCTACTATTTACTTCTTAATTTTTATGGAAAAACTCCATACAATTATAGAAACCTCAAACAACCATTGTATGTTATTTAAAAATTTGTTTGTACTATCTTTTACTTTTTCATAATATTACATTTTTTTAATTTTATTTACCTCAATTGGTTGATTTTACCTACCATTCCTTTATTTTAAATACATTAACTAATTTAAAGGGTTCCAAAAAATATCTTTTACGACATACCTTAGTGCCCCTCCTTCTTATGAACTAATTAAAAATGAAGTCGCCCTTTAACAAATTTAAGAATGAATTAAGGTTCTGAATACACCATCCTTTCCTTTTCTACAGGTTAAGAAAGCAAATAATTATTTTATTTAAATTTTAAAAAATATTTATTATATAAATAATTATTTTATTTATATAATTATTATATATGTAATACTTTTTTATTATCATCTAAGAGAAAAATTAAAATTACAATAAATGAAAAAAGAAATTTAAACTTTTATTTATTTATTATTTTATCTTATATCTTCTACTATATCTATTATTATTTATTATTTTATTATCTTTTAAAATGTATCTACCTAATTTAAAGTAGATTTATAATTCTCCTACCTCAATGTATTAGTACTTTCTTGCTCGAAAATCCCTGGTAGGTTTATCGGAAATGTTTTATTTTTTTTTTTCACCACATGTGTTTTGTACAATTTACTTTTTAATTTTTATGGCAAAAATCAATACATTTATGGCAACTTCAAGCAACCATTGTATCTTGTTTAAAATATATTTTGTACTATTTTATACTTTTTTATAATACTACGTTATTTTTATTATTTTACATATTTCATTTAACTGTTTATTTTAGCTATCATTTTTTATTATTTTAAATACATCAATTAATGTAAAAAGTGCTAGAACATATATTTTACAACTTACCTTGGTTACTCCCTCCCTCTTAAAAATTACTTAAAAATAAAGTTCCTCCTTCTAGCAAACTTAAGGATGAAACAAAGTTTTAAATACACTATCCTTCCATTTTCTATAGGTTAAGAAAGTAAAAAGTTATTTTTATTTATTTTTTTATTTTAACTTTTAAAAAATATTTTATATATATTGTTGCAACCGTCATTTTGACGAGCCGACGAACTTGCTAAAAATTTTTTAAAAAAAATTTAATTTGATTAAGTGGAGTCGCCACCAAATTTTTATTTAAGGAAAAATATTTAGAAAAAACCTTAACTTAATGAAGAATGTAAGTTCGGGAGTCGGTTACGGGTAGGGAAGGTGTTAGGCACCCTACTCGCCTGTTCCTAAGAACGGTACCCTTAAACTGAGTGTGCGATTTTGATGTTTTTGAAAAATGTTTGATCCCTTCAATTTATAATAAAAATAAATAGGTTAGGTGGAAAGTAGCCTGACAGGACTTGATCCTGCTCCTACTATTCCCTAGTGCAATGGGAAACTCAAGGCTTATGTAGTTCTGGTTTGAAGGCTGGACCTTCAGAGATGCTTGAAAAAGGAATAGAGTATTTTTAAAATATTCTAAAGAAAATCCTTAGTCTACATATGCACAGGATCCAAGAAAAACAAGGGCCGCACTGGGATTCATATGAACTTCTAAACATTGAACAACAGTGAAACCGCCAGTTCTTGTCTACAGCTCATTGCATGAGACTTGCAGATTCTAGGAGGAGGCTTCTCTTGAAATTATTGAAAAAGGATTCTTAGTCCATATATGCACAGGGTCCAAGACAACTACGGCTACACTGGGACCCATAGGAATCCCTAAACATCATCCAAGACCTAGAATTAATGAATTTAATTTGAAAATAATAAAGATAAAAACAGGAATGGACTTAGGTAGAAAAAGAATTGGGCGTGATACAAAAATGAACTTGATTTAAAACGAACTTGAATTGAAATGAACTTGATTTAAAATGAACTTGATTTTCAATGAACTTTGAAGAAAAGAATTAAACTTGATTTGAACCAAAATGAATTTGGTTTGAAACTTGAGGAAAAGAATTAAATTAGATTTCAACCGAAATGAATTTGATTTGAAACTTAAGGAAAAGAATTAAATTTGATTTGAACCAAAATGAATTTGATTTGAAACTTGAGGAAAAGAATTAAATTTAATTTGAACCAAAATGAATTTGATTTGAAACTTGAAGAAAAAGAATTAAGTTTAATTTTAATAAAAATGAATTTGATTTGAAACTTGAGGAAAAAGAATTAAATTTAATTTGAATGAACTTGATTTTGATAAAAGATTAAATTAAAACTAGACAAATTAATTGTACAAGGATTGATTGGAAATTTTCATTCAATTTTATAAGGCCAATTTGAAAGTTGCAAATGGTGTGGCCCAATTTGAGAAATGGTGGCTGCCCCTAAAATGCCTTTTTGAGAAAAAGGCACCCAGCAGGGATCAAACCCAGGCCTTGGGATATGTGGACAACGTTCCTAACCGCTCAGCTATGCCCAAGTGTTGGTTATAATCTCGCATCACTGTGATTATATGGGGGATATGTGGACAGCGTTCCTAACTGCTCAGCTATACCCAAGTGTTGGTTATAATCTCGCATCACTGTGATTATATGGGGAGCCCAAGCTTAATTACCCTTTACAAAAAAAAGTTGCAGGGGGCTTTCAACCCCAATGTCATAGGAATTATGGGCAATGTCTCTTACTGCTGGACTATGTTGTTGGTCAAGTTTTTAACATCCTGGATTAATTTTAAACACATTTAGCCATTAAATATATATATTGAAAGGAAAATGCACTGAGCTGGATTCGAACCCAAGGCGTGGCATTATGCGGACAACCAGGGAATCGGTTGAGTTGAGCTGTTGTTAGCTTAGGCTTGATAGCCTTATGAATTAACTTAACTAGTACTGCTAAGGAAAACAACGGGAGAGTTAAGATGTCTAAGCAAGTGACCAGTAACTCATTACCAATAAAGCCATATATTTTGGACGTCAATATATACTCTCCATGAAGGATCATGACCGGAATGAAAGCTGGCCCGTAAGTTTGAACAAATTGGAAAATCAATAGTAACAGCATCCAATAGTTGTCTTGCCTTTGGTGCATCAAGAACCATATTTTTTGCACTTTAAACAAAGTTGCAGATCATGAAAGGCAGAATTCCAATCTGCTGGTTTGCCAACAGTACTCCACGCAGTGCTTTTCATGGTAGTCCTATCTTTTGAACACAGTCCACTTGATTGGCAGCTCCTACAAAATGAATGATTTTCCCAAAGAAAGTAAGGACACTAATAATATTCACAACTTCACTCCTTCTTTACTAACTGAGTCAGAAAGTACGCTACTTCTAGAGTTGAACGCAAATTAATTAATTTCAAAAGATGAACATCTCATCTTGGAACATTAGCCTCTGCAACAGGACTTCCACGAATTTTAATTCAATGGCGCTCATAAAGGACAAGAAAATGAACCTCAATTATCTCAATTAATTCATGGTTGAGTGCGTCTTCTGCATTGTGCTTCAGTGGCTCTAGGTGGGAACTCTCATTCTCTTCACGATAATGCTTGTTGTTCTATCAGTATATTCTAACAATAGTTTGAGGAAGCAGATCAATCGCAGACGAGCAAGTTCAACACCCAGAAGTCTTCAATATTTCAAAAGCCTTAGGTTGCGGATTCTAGAGAATTTAATCACACAAGACCCTCCCAACAACCACTAATGTGTTGATTAGCACTTCTGGTTCATGCTAATACACTCTGACATGTATCAATAGTTTATCATAACAGATTGAATCAAACCTGATATACTCATATCTACAGCTGAAATCGAATTTAGCCACATCACGCATTAGCTCTAACTCAATTAAGAATTTCAACAATCGATACCTTTTTATTTCAAAAATGAGTTTCTCCTTGATGAAGTAAGATTATTCTCATGCATCAAGAAGTGGCTAGGACCTAAACGGATAGAGAAAATCTTTGATTCAGAAGTGAATAGAAGAAAGGTTGGAGAAAGCTAACCTGCATGAAGCTACTGCCACGTGGAATATACTTGCTAGGATCAGTGATATTGTTCTTCATTCCATGGCAAGGAGAAGAGCCTCGAGCTCAAGAATGAGAGTTGCTGGTGAAGCCAAAACCAAACTCCAATCATGTGGGTTACCGGATATGTGGCTTGCTCTGCTTCAGTATTGCTTTTGGGATCCACCTCCCCTCACTCTTGAACATTCCTTGAAATATGGGTGGTATTAGTCTTGGTCTCCAACGAAAATGCAACACTAAAAGAAAGAAAGAAAGAAAGCTCCCAGACCAACCCTGCACTCCCCTTTTTTCCAGCAATTCAGTCTGCCCACCCAACACACGATTGCCTTTCTCTCTCCCCATGAAGTCCCACCCCTGATTGCATGCCCGCCTCTTTTTTTTTATTGTTTTTTTAATTCTGTTTTTTCTGTTTTAATTTTTCTATTTTTTGGTTTTTTCTATTTTTTTCTGTTTTAATTCTATTTTTTACTGTTTTAATTTATGTTTTTTTATGTTTTTTTTATTATTTTATTTACTATTTATTTATTTTTTCATTTTTCGTTTATTACTTTAATTTCTGTTTTTTATTAGTTATTTATTTTTCTATTTTTCAATTTATCAATTTTATTTTGAAGTTTAGTTAGTTAGCTTTTTCTTTGTTTTCATTATTATTATATTTTTTTTTACTTTTTCTGTTATTATTATTATTTTTGCTATTTTTTATCTTTTTATTATTTTGTTATTTTTTCCAATTTTTATTTATTTTTTATTTTACTTTTATTTTTATTATATATTTTTTTTATTCCTTTTAGTTTTTCTACTTTTTCTTTTTTTTTTCCATTTTTCTCTCTTTTTTTGTATTTTGTTTAGTTCTAATTTTTTTCATCCATTATTTCTTACAAATTTCTCTTTTTTTTTGCATTTTTCTTTTTTCTTACTTATTTTTTCCTTTCAAAAAAACTTATTTATTTATTTTTATTTTAAATATTTTTGTTTCTATTTTATTTAAATTATTGTTTATTGACTAATTAATTTTAAAAACGGGGCCTCAAACATAATTGAGCGTTTACAATTTTTCCCTCTTTACTCATTTTCCTACCAGATAATAAGAGAAATAGTGTTCTAGATTATCATGTTAGGAAATGAGTAAAGATGTGAACACATTATGTCCGAGACGAGTTTTGAAGATGTATGAAAAGCATGAAACGCCTTGAGCTTGAAAGGAATTTCACGAATTCCTGGAAGATGTCGGTTTCTGAGTGACATTTGCAAACCTTATGTGATGAACCGACGGAATTTAAATATTCAAGGCCTAACCTGGTAGGCCGAGATGCAGAAGTTGAAATGCATAGCCTAATTATTGCTAACAGAATAGCCTGTATAGGCAAAGTAAAATGAATAATGGCCTATTAAGACAGACTTGGAAAAGAATTGAATGGCCTGTTAAGACAGGCCAGGTGAAACGATGATGGCCTGTGAAAACAAGCAAAGCAAAAAAGAAAGGCCTGTTATGACAGGCATTAGGACACGTGGGAGTACAAAAATTAAAATGCAAGGCCTAATAGTGTAGGCTTGACTACAGAAAATTAAAATGCAAGGCTTGATAGCATAGGTCAAGGTGTGGACAACATGCAAGGCCGAACATCATAGGCCAGAATTCAGGAAAATTGAAATGCAAGGCTTGACATCATAGGCCAGAATGACGGAAATCAAATGTGCAAATGGGATCTCAATGTCGACAGGGAAGAATGCAGACCTGTTAAGACAGGTAAAAATGCAGGAATTGAAACCTGTTGGGGCATGACATTATAGACCAATGTGCCAGAAAATTAAACGTGTTGTAGGCCTGACAACATAGGCCAAGATGCAAGAAATTAAATGTGCTGGAGGCCTGACAACATAGGACAATATGCAGAAAATCAAACATGCTAGAGGCTTGACAACATAAGCCAAGATACAGAAATTAAATGTGCTGGAGGCCTGACATCATAGGCTAAGATGCAGAAAATTAAACGTGCTGGAGACTTGACATCAGAGGCAAAGATGCAAAAAATTAAACGTGCTGGAGGCTTGACATCATCGACTAAGATGCAGGAAATTAAACGTGCTGGAGGCCTGACAACATAGGTCAAGATGTAGAAAATTAAGTTCTGGAGGCTTGACATCATAGGAAAAGATGCGGAAAATTAAATGTGCTGGAGGCCTGACATCATAGGCCGAGATGCAGAAAATTAAACGTGCAGGAGGCCTGACACTATAAGCCAAGATGCAGAAATTAAACATGCTGGAGGCCTCACAACATAGGCCAAGATGAAGAAAATTAAATGTGCTGGAGGCCTAACATCATAGGCCAAGATGCAGAAAATTAAACATGCTGGAAGCCTGACATTATAGGCCAAGATGCAGAAATTAAACGTGCTGGAGGCTTGACATCATAGGCCAAGATGCAGAAAATTAAACCTGCTGGAGGCCTGACACTATAGGCCAAGATGCAAAAATTAAACGTGTTGGAGGCCTGACATTATAGGCCAAGATGCGGAAAATTAAGCGTGCTGAAGGCCTGACAACATAGGCCAAGATACAGAAAATTAAACGTGTTGGAGGCCTAACACTATAGGCCAAGATGCAAAAATTAAACGTGTTGGAGGCCTGACATCATAGGCCAAGATGTAGAAAATTAAGCGTGCTGGAGGCCTGACAACATAGGCCAAGATACAGAAAATTAAACGTGCTGGAGGCCTGACATCATAGGCGAAGCTGTAGAAAATTTAACGTACTGGAGGTTGGACATCATAGGCCAAGATGCAAAAAATTAAACGTGCTGGAGGCCTGACACTATAGGCCAAAACATAGAAATTAAACATGTTGGAGGCCTGGCATCATAGGCCAAGAGACAAAATTAAACGTGTTGGAGGCCTTACACTATAGGCCAAGATGAAAAAATTAATTGTGCTGGAGGCCTGACAACATAGGCCAAGATGCAGAAAATTAAACGTGCTAAAAACCTGTTAAGACAGGAATGGGAAAGAATGAAGAAGACCTGTTAAGATAGGTGACTTCAAAATGGCTTGTTAAGACAGGCAGATCGACATGAGAGTGACCTACAGTAACTCGAAAAGATGGCCTGTTAAGATAGGCAAAGAAGAAATGACCTGTTAAGACAAGTAAAGGGAAACGAAAATGACCTGTTAAGACAAGTGAAATGCACATAAGGTCCTGTTGTTGCCAGGATAAATGCAAGCCTGTTAAGACAGGCGGACGAACTCTAAACATGCTTGATGTCCCGCTCTTACCGGGAAACATGTAAATAAGGTCCCGCTGTTGCCGGGAAAAATGAAAGAAAATAAACGTGCTTGATGTCCCGTTGTTGTCGGGAATATGGATGAAATTAAACATGCTTGATGTCTTGTTGTTGTCGGGAAGAATGCGAATGAGGTTCCGTTGTTGCCAGGAAAGATGCAAATGGGGTCCCACTATTGCCGGGAAAATTCAAGAAATTAAACGTGCTTGATGTCCTGCTGTTGCCAGGAAGATGCAAGTAATTAAATATGCTTGATGTCCCACTATTGCCAGGAAGAATGCAAATGAGGTCCCGCTGTTGCTGGGAAAAATTCAAGAAAATAAACGTGCTTCATGTCTCGTTGTTGCGGGGAAGATACAAATAATTAAATATGCTTGATGTCCCGTTGTTGCCGGGAAGAATGTAAATGAGGTCCTGCTGTTGCTGGGAAAGATACAAGCCTGTTAAGACAGGAAAAGATGAATGAAAATGATCTGTTAAGACAGGTAAAATGAAAATAAGGTCCTGTTACTGACAGGAAAAATGCAAGCCTGTTAAGACAGGCAAGGTAAAATGAAGAGAACCTGTTAAGACAGGCGAAGTAGAAGTGGCCTTTTAAGATAGGCATGGTAAAATGAAAAGGACTTGTTAAGACAGGTGATGTAAAGATGAAATGAAGAGAGACGTGCTAGGACATGTAATGCAGAAGTGGCCTATTAAGACAAGCATTGTAAAATGAAAAGGACCTGTTAAGATGGGTGATGTAAAAATGAAGTGAGAGAGACTTGTTAGGACAGGTAATGCAGAAGTGCCCTGTTAAGACAAGCATACAGAAATGAAAAGAAAATGACTAACCATAATTACAACGACACAACGAACTCGTAAAAATTTTAAAACTCATTTATTATGATAGTGGAGCAACCACCAAATTTTATTTTAAGGGAAAACATTTGGAAAAACCCTAACTTGAGGAGGAGATTCTAAGTTCGGGAGTCAGTTACGAGTAGGGAAGGTGTTAGGCACCCTACTCGTCCGTTCCGAAGAATGGTACCCATAAACTGAGTGTGTGATTTATTTGAAAACTATTTGATCCCTTTAATTAGAATATAAAATAAATAAGTTGATGGAAAGATAGCCTGACAGGACTTGATCCTGCTCCTACGTATTTCCTGGTGCAATGGAAAACTCAAGGCTTACGTAGTTCTGGTTTAAGAGACTTGATCTCTTAGACGATGAAAGAATGATTTTAGGTAATGATTGAGTTTTGGAAGAAGTTAAGTGTAAATAGCGATTTTCTAAAATTACGTTCCTGCAAAATCTAAATCGTCGTAACCCGTGCACGAATCTGCACGAATTGAAACACAGAACAGTAGAGAAGGCTGCCTATTCATATTAAAATCTGTTTGCACAAATTTTAGAAAATTAAAACAGATGTTTTTACAAAGTTAGTAAACAGTGATTTTCTAAAATTGTGTGCTTGCGAAATCCAAATCATCATAAGCTGCATATCAATCCGCACGAATTAAAATACGGAACAGTAGAGAAGACTGCCTGTTCGTATTAAAAATCCGTTTGCAGAAATTTTAGAAAATTAAAACAGACATTTTGGAAAAAGATGTTTTTACAGAGTTAGTAAACGGTGATTTTCTAAAATTGTGTGCTTGCGGAATCCAAATCGCCGTAAGCCGCATATGAATCTGCATGAATTAAAACACGTAACAACAGAGAAGGATGCCTGTTTGTGTTAAAATCCGTTTGCAAATATTTTAGAAAATTAAAACAGATTTTTAGAAACAAATGTTTTTACAGATTTATTAAATAGTGATTTTCTAAAATTGTGTGCTTGCGAAATCCAAACGGTCGTAAGCCGCATATGAATCCGCACGAATTAAGACACGGAACAGTAGAGAAGGTTGCATGTTCGTATTAAAATCCGTTTGCACAAATTTTTGAAAGTTAAAACATATATTTTGGACACAAACAGTTTTACAAGGTCAGTAAACAGTGGTTTTTCTAAAATTATGTTCTTGCAAAATCCAAACCGTCGTAAGCCGCGTATGAATCCGCACGAATTAAGACACGGAATAGCAGAGAAGGCTGCCTGTTCGTATTAAAATCTGTTTGCACAAATTTTATAAATTTAAAACAGATATTTTTGAGATAGACATTTTAGCGGAGTTAGTAAACAGTGATTTGGAAGACAATTGGACTTGATTTAATAGTTGGAGAGGGAAATTGGGCTTGACCCAAATTAACAAGAAAATGAAAGAAAGTAATTGAGTTTAAGTGAAAAGAAAGGCTTGGGCTTGACCCACATAAATATTCAATTTGATTTCAAGAAAAAATAATAATTGGGCTTGTCCCAAAATAAAAAAATGATTTAAAATTTAACGAAAAAGAAATGGGCTTGACCCAAATGAAGGAAAATTTGATGTGAAATAAAAAAAGCATTGGGCTTGACCTATCTTTAAAAATTGGATTTGACTTCATTAAAAAAGTTTTGGGCTTGACCCAAAAATTGGATTTTTATTCCAAAAATAAATAAATAAAGAGAAAAATTAGATTTGATTTAAAATGAAAAATGAACGTAGCTTTGATTTGAATTTGGGTTTGATTTAAAATAAAAGTAATGGTTGGGCTTCACCCAAATTAAAAATTGATATTTAATTTAATTTTTGAAATAAAAAGATTGGGCTTGAGCCAAAAATAAATAAATTTGGACTTAATTTAAATTATTAATGTCTCTTATTTAAAAGTTTTAGCTGAATTTTCGAGGACAGCCACTAGCATGACCCAATCTAACTTAACAGGCATCTGAATCCAACGTTCACAAGCGGCCACTTGAGGCCCAATTTGGATTTTCCAGTATGATTCTTAGGAAAAATCAGCATGGCAACAATTGAATTAAGAAGTACCCCTTTTTAACTAGCCTCAACATAGCCTGGTGTCCACAAATTAGCATACAGCAATGAGATTTGATCCCCACTTGAATTAAGCCATAAATTGGCATGCGTGAGCATGTTAAAAGAAAAGCATAGTGTGGGGATCGAACCTGGGTGGGGAGATTGTGAGCGGCGAACCAAACCGCTACACTGGGCTTCAAGTTCAGTTTTTATTTGGTGAAACATTTACATAGCAGAATGAAGGCAGTGGGTACCTCTCCTTTTTTCTCTAGGCAAAATCCATTAGTGGTCCCCACCCTATTTACTTTTGTTCAATCACTTTTGCAAGGAATTTCACTCTCTTACCTGGACGAAGGTGGCATTCATCTTTTGATTATGCATGAATAGATGTTGTATCATGTTTCTTATTAAATGGATCTTGAGGAAGAGAATAACTTTCTTTTTAATTGGGCAAGACAAATGAAATATGCCAGCTCACGAATTTGGGCTCCAGGGCTATACGTGTATATAAAGGACATCATGATCTAAAGTTGCATGAAACTGCATGAGAATTGATGGTGGACGCGAAGCGAATAACAACCCAAATTGATCAATGCCTAATCAGTTCTACTATGAGACTAGGACTTGAGTTAAGCATGCTGGATATTATGTTTTGAGATTTAGAATCAAGTCCAGACATTCCTATCACAGTTTCACAGGAGGATTTCAGGGCCTCTCACTCTAACTTTAAGCTAGTTTATGACTTGATGGGATACCGGGTGCTGTGGCTGACATTTCCAGTACATGTCTTGACCAGGCGTTTAAGATAGGTGTGGATACGATGTAAGCTTGGCTAACAGTATGGCATGAAGTTATGGTTGTTACTATGCCCCTCCTAAGGTGGTATTCATGTCACTAAACTAGAAACCAATATGACCATTGCCTTTATTTCTTTTGCCAACGTTCTACCATCAAGGAGCCATTTTAGAAGATGATCTTCAAGCCATAGGAATAAGAACTTGGCTAACCTAGAGTTTTGCAAGGAACGAAGCTCGTGGACCTTTGTTTGATATGCAGAGGTTGATTTTAATAAGTACATATTTCAGTTTTGAGCCTCAACTATTAAACCTAATCTTGGCCAAGGACCGAATGACGTGGGGATGAAGGAGGCTTAGCAAAAGGCTACGTGGGGCAGAGATGACTTCCCGCCACTAAAAGACTTGATCTCATTGCCTTGCTCGTGTTCAGCCTTGGTGACTTCAGCAAACAAGGTTGGCTTCCAAGATATGGAGTAGGGGGCAATAGCTAGACGTAGGACATGCTGAACAGGGCCATGTGAATGAAAGAAAGATATATGGCCACAGGAACTCAGTGCTTAAGGCCTAAGGCAGGGAGAGCAGGGTATTAACTTTGAAGACAATAACCAAATAAAACATTTTGGGAGGAGCCTTGCCAAGACTGTTATGTAGCTTCTTATATCCATGAATTGTATAATCTAGAGCACTTGGAGAAGTCACAGATACTGCTCGGCTCACAGCGGGATGAGAGTCATCTATCTTCACACCAACATGGGCTTAGACAAATGCTTGGGGACGAATTTGCTAACAGAACTTACTGATTCTATTGCTTCTCTCCACTGCCTTGCAAGACAAAACAGGGGGCTAATATTCTAGAAAGGCAGAGAGTCTAGCAGTCTCAATTTCAATCTAAAAAGAAAAATTGAGAACTACAACGATCATTCAAGATTCTACTTTTATATTTTTCACCACCATTCTTACTCAATCGTAATTTGAACATTGTGAAATTCAATCGAACCAAAACAGAGAAATCTTTAGGAAGCACAAAAAGTGAATTCAACTCAAATGCAGTTGCAAGCATAGATGCAATGGATATATCCTTGTTAGGCATGAATAGAGGGTCTGCCTTTTCATTCGAATTTTCACACCATGACTTAACCTTGTGCATGCAGGTTTTATAAAGAAATTTAATCTCAAGATCCAAAATTAACGTTATAATCACAGTTATCTATAGATTTCATTTACTTGTGGTGTATTCATGCGGATGCACATGCAGTGGCTGTGGGTAGCAAGTTTCAGACTCTACAGTGGGAATTCAATGTTAACCAGCCACGAATTTTGGTGCCCGCTGCTATGATAGCTTCTAATGGAAGGCTTATCAAGAAGCTATGCGGATGTAGAACATGGAACCGCTTCTATGTATATCTTTCTTAATATTTGATCTTCTCTAGTCTCCAAGATCAGATATGATCATCCATAGACCTATGCACACACTTACCACCATCAAAGTTGGAAGACATGATAGGATGTGAAATGTTCAAGGATTCATGCTCACGTGAACGCTACAACTCGTACTTTCTGTCATGCATGACATGCAAAATTTAAGTCAGCTAGATCCTGGGAGCGTCTTCCTTATAATTGTCATTATGCAGAGCTTGTGGCAAGAAGGTCGTATTCTATTCCTATACTAGCATGACGAGGTCTGGGAGAAGTAATATTTTGAAGAATACGAATCCCTGCTATTTTCACTTAGTTCAGTTACGCAACAATGACATACGGAAGGAACACAAGCTCCATAAATGATGTAATTTCACGCTCTGTAATTCTCATTTCACATTTTGGCTATATGATCAAGGATCTAGCAGATCCCATGTTTGAGTTCACACTGAATCAAGGGCCAAGAGTATGGTGACCGAATTAAACATGCAGCAAGCTCATCACTGATTGACTAGGCATTTCAGCGACTATCATACATGACCAGACTACACAAAACTTTAGCTTCAGATGACATTAGAAGCAGAGGAAGCTAACTTGTTTGTAGTAGGCTTTGGAGGTAGTATGTTTGTATGAAGCTTGAGCCAAGGATCAATAGAGATTGTCACTGCTTCTGGTAAGACAACTTCACGCTCACAAAGGGAAACCAGTTATTGGGCCACATCATTCTCCATTATATATCCTAGTTCCCCTTAGCTGCTAGTGGTTCTATGTTATCAGCTGTTGCCCCACTCGCCAACACATCTCTTTCTTTAGCAAATATTACCATAAAGAATGCTTTAACAACTATTGAAAACTCATCATCTGATACTCAAGGGAAGGGATCAAAGAAGGTGGATCTATTTCTAGCAATCAGGCCATGTTTGCTGCTCTTTTCCAGATTTCTACCTTAATTCTTAATGGAAAATGTCTTGACCGGTTGAGAGTGGTTTTGGTCTAGCAAAATAGATGCCAAAAGGGCTATATCTGTATAAGCAATAGTTTCAGTCCTATTACAAGTGAATGTACTTTGAACATAGCCGTTAAGGGTCACTGTTATATCAGTCCTTAGCTTATTTTCTCAAGTTAAAAACTCAACCTAAGGTCTGAATGCACGTGGAATTTTTCCAATTTAATTACATATGCACTGTTGTAACTTAAAGGCTTCCAGCATAGATGGAGGATGCAGGTTAAGATGAATTGCTGATAATATTAAGACAAGCAAGCCAATGCTAAGGCTTGCACTCATAACCTGCCCAGCAGTCACAGATCATGATTTGCAAAGTCATTCTGCAGATGATGGATTGCTTATGCATATCAGGGAATGTTGAGAAGGCCATTGAGAGAAGTTATGGAACGTTTCCTCCTACAGCAAAACCGAATGAGCTTTATAATCTGTCACTCTCAGATATACTCAATCGCTTAATAACTTCAAACAAATGTATATTCTGGGTCTGTTGTGTTTACTTAGTTATTCACAGGAAATTGCCTGACGTTGTAGTTCAGAAGTTTGAACGTAAAAAAGATCTCTTTGATATTGAATGGCCCTTTGTCAATTTATCCGAAGATGACAAGTGTAAACACCTAATTATTACGAGACCCACTTTAAGGCAATAAGTAGATAAATCTAAGTTAAAGACCCCAAGAAATTCAAAATGAATCATAATTAAACAATAAACAGAAAAGTTAAAAATAGAATAATTAAAAAATAGTAAAAAGTAAATACAAAATAAAAATTCTAAAAAATAAAAAATATAAAATATAAAAAAAATAATAATAATAAAAAGAAAAAACTGAAAAGAAATTAAAAATAAAAGAAAATTAAAAAAAAATAATTAAAATCTGAAAAAAGGGGGAATAAAAGGCAAAAATCTAAAATCTAAAAAAATAAAATCTGAAATTGAAGAAGAAAGATCTAGAAAATAGAAAAGAAAATTAAAAGCTGAAGAAAAAATAATAATAATAAGAATATAACAATAAATATAGAATAAAAATAAAACAGAAACAAAATAAATAAAAACTGAAAATTGAAAACAAAATGTAGAAAATAAAAATAGGAAATCTGGAAAATAAATCAAGAATATAGAGAAAAGGAAATAAAAATATTAAAAACAGAAAATAATAATACTAAAAATAAAAAAACGAAAAAATCATAAAACTAACATAGAATATGAAAAAGAATTAATAGTTAGAACAAAATTAACGTAAATTTGGAAAAGGTAAAAATAGAATTTGAAATTAAAAATCAGAAATAAAAAAGAAAGACAAGAAGAAATCAAAAATAAAAGAATTAATCAAATTTTTTAAGACAGAAAAAGAAATAAACTAAAACAAAAGATAATAAAATATATAAAAACGGAAAAATAGAATTACAAAATGAGAATAACAGAATTACAAGAAAAAATGAAGAACAAAAAAACTAATTTTAAAAGGAAAGAAATTTTGGAAAAAGGGGTTGGTACGAGAGCTTCACAATTTTCCTCTAAAAATTTTCTCCACCATCAGGGGGTGGCTCGATTTTATGTTCCCAGAGTTCCTCTGGAGATTATCTTCGTTGCTGGAGAAAAGGAAGAGAAAAACCTCCAAGAACTCATTACACCTGCAGTTTTTCAACCACTTCCACGTTCATCTAGCTTCTGCATATAGCCTTTATATGAATATATATACATCGCAAGAATTGGAATGAATCTTGAAATCCTTTGCTCTGTGTATGGTATTCGGTTCGTGCATTATTAATCAAATAACATGATTAAGGTAGCCTAGGTTCAGTTTTGCTTTCCTAAAATCTGATTCAAATATATGAAATTCAATGGTTGAAATGCCCTAAAGAGCTTTGGCTTCTCTACATAAAAATCTAGGAAGAAACTGACTTTCCTAAGACTTAGTAGAGGATTAACGATCAAACACAACACAGAAGCGATTCCCGCATCAACAGGCCAAGATCTTACCTTTTTGCCCCGTATATGAGTAAATTAAAACCTCTCTCTCAAGCCAAGTAAGTCTAGGAAATCCCAAACAATTCCATGTAATTTTGAGCCACCTGTAATCTTTTGGTTGTACACGTATTAGAGGGCTACAGAAGTGAGCAAACAGATTTTAGTTCTAGGAGCATTGGCCTAATATGAAGTGATGATGTGTGGATTGGCCGACTTTGCTATGCTAATGCTTGAGTGAATCTCTGTGAAAGATTTGATATTCCACATTGTAGCCTATTGATGGCAACTTGCATAAGAGAAAAGAAAGGTTCTGCATCATATGTCTGTGATGACTACTGAGCTAAGGAAGGGAGCTTCGAATCTGGTACCATCTGTGCAAAATTCTGATGAATGGAAATTGAAACATAAGCTCGCAGCACTAAACAGGTTCACTGATAAGAGAATCTCTCATCCTGGCCTTGAATATCTTGTCTTAACCGATTGTGACCTTGCATAGGTTGTTGACATCACTAGCAACTTCAAGCCATAATTCATATATACTGTAAGGTCGTCAACCAAAAGGTTCCAAAAAGAAGGACAACTGCATCTAAAAAAGCCAACCTGATATGAACGCCTTTGACCCTGTTCTCATGTCATTAGAGTAATCGTTTGTGCATCAGCAAACCCCGCTCTGTTTGGGGAGGACGAGGCTAGTGAAACCATCAAAAGCATGCTTTGGTGTGAAAGGAAGACCGAGTTACCCCTTGACCCTCAAGATGGTTACACGATGTAGGCGTGCAAATTGGGCAGCCAAAATATAATATTCCCGGGGATATAACCTGTTAGATCAAGTACAATAGAGAAGATATCTGCATGACTTACGGCAGCAGAATTTACATTCCCTAAGGCATATTAATCTGTTCCCACATCACGGGTCTTATATGGCAAATGCAAGCTTCAAACCACCACAGCTCTCTCTGGTATTCTTAAGGTGCAGAGCGTGTTCTGCTATGAGGAATTCAGCGTTTGATATGGCAATGTGTCCGCCAAAGCCTGTTTTAAATCCAATCCAGGGAATTAGAAACCTAACCATAAGGTTGGTGTAGTGGTTCATTCGCCGCCCACCAACACCATGTTCCCTGTTCGAATCCTCACTGAAGCGCGTCCTTTAAATGTTTTCACTTTTCCAACACTGAACCTTTGTCCAGCAACCTTGGTCCAGGGCATTTCTAATAGTAAATGAGGGGGCGCTAAAATGGTTAGGAATGCAGTCCCACTACACAGGATCCCAAGTTTGATCCTCATGGGCAGCATGGATTTTAATTTGCCCCCCTCACCTTCTCAAAATGACCAATCTACCCCTCCAAGACTCTAAAATGCCCAAACTGCCCCATGTTTCCAAAATTCCAAAATTACCCCAGATTTCAAAATCCCATTTTTTCCCCTACCAGTATAATTACCATTCTGCCCCTTAGCTTTTCCCTTAATGCCAAAATTATCCCCAGCTCTAAAAAATTCATAAAAATTCCATAATTTCTAAAAAATTCATAAAAATTCTGTAATTCCTAGAAAATTTATAAAAATTCTATAATTACTAAAAAATTAATAATTAAAAATAATAAATAAACCCATAATTGCTAAATAAATCCCAAAGTCTCTAATAATTACCAAAACACCCCAAAATTTCCATAATTACAAAATTACACCAAAATTCCTTTTTACTCCAATTACCTCAAAACTTCAAAATGAACTCTTCTATTAACTTCAAGTTTTCTGTTACTCAAGGATTAATATCATTTGTAAATCATTTCTTTTCAAAAACTTTAAAAATATTTTTCTAAACAGTTTTGGATCTTTGGTCTCACACAATGGACTCTAAATGGGGGACTGGCGGTTCACATGCTGTCCAACATTTAGTAGTCTGTATAGGCCCCCGTGCTGCCGTAGCCGCCTCGGGTCTTGTGCATGAGTGGACTGAAGGTTCCTCCAAAAATAAAAAAGTCCTTTCAAAAAACAAAATCTTCAAATATTCATTTTCAAACACCTTCGAAGGTCAAGCCTTCGAAACAAACCAGAACAACGTAAGCCTTGAGTTTTCCATTGCACCGGGGAATACGTAGGAGCAGGATCAAGTCCTGTCAGGCTAACCTCCATCAAGTATTTATTTTCACTCTAATTAAAGGGATCAAACAATTTTCAAATTATCACACTCTCAGTTTAAGGGTACCGTTCTTCGGAACAGGCGAGTGGGGTGCCTAACACCTTCCCCACTCGTAACCGACTCCCGAACCTAAATCTCATCCTCAAGTTAGGGTTTTTCCAAGTATTTTCCATTAAATAAAAATTTGGTGGCGACTCCACATCATCCAAAAATTCTTTTTTTTTTTAAAACTTTAGCGAGTTCATCGTCTCGTCGAAATTACGGTTGCGACAACAAGGAGATGGCTATTAAACTTGTGGAAACTGCCGTTGGGTCTATTGATTCTTTTGTCTATAGTAAATCAGCTAAAGTGGAGTTAATCTCAGGACTACTCAAATTTTTGCTCTCAATCATCTTAGAGGCATGGTTGCCCTTGATAGCAGGGAATGATGGCGGAATTTTGTTGGATCCTTCTTGTATAGAACTGGTCCTAGCATCAACCTGAATAAAGTAACAAGATATTGATGTTGATAGTTCCATGCATCTTAGGCAAACCGATCCACAGGTTATAAGAAATTAATCCAGGTCTTGAAAGATCATGTGAGTATTTCTGATATACGTCAGGTGCTGGGTGGTTTGCATACCTGAGCTACCAGATTGAGTTCCAAGGATCTGTTTGACTGTTTGAATGTTTATTTTGCTGTGCAAATAGTCTCTGTGGTTGCTACAAATCACTAATATTGCACTATGCCCCAAGTGTCTGGTTACGTTGCATGTTTGTGGCATTTGCCTATGGCCCCATAAGCTGCCATGGAGGGACAGTGCGGATTGTGCTAACTGCTAGTGGTTACTGACATATCAATCTCTGGCCTAGAAAGGGCTCCTTCTCAGTTTGAAAATTCAACTCAAGAATATTCAAAAAAATACCAATTTCTACTTATTGTTGCTGTGCTGAAAGAAAGGACTCGGGATGAGATTAAGCAGGCATGCTTGGAGGTGCTGAGGCCCTTGGATTATAGTCTCTTGGCAGAAATGGTAAATTAGTCACAGGTATTCACAGCACCAGCTACTGGTAGGATCACGAGCAATCTGAAAAGAGGATCCTCTATGATAAATGCTTCACTGGGGTCATAACCTGGAACTATCAATAATTTCCATATGACTTCCATATGAACGTCTTTCAAGAAATGCAGTTTTGGAATGTCTTTCATGAACTGAAATTATAACAGCAACTCTTGTAATCTCTATTACTATCTTGTATGGATCACATCAAAATCTACAAAGGTGCTGAGGTCTAAACTTTTATTTACATGAATGAGATCACATTAAACTCTAGCTCATGCTTACAGCCTACAAAAGTTTATGGAATCCATCACTGTAACATGGCTTGTACACATATGGTCTTAATTAGAGCCAATCATAATGGGGACACTGGGACTCTTATTATTTGGCAGGACTCCCTTGGTATTTTTGGCAGGTGTCTCTATATTCCTAGCAATATGTTCGTCACCCCTTTTCACTTTTGGAGAACAATTTCATCCATAAGTGGGACCCTTGGCTAGGAATTGAAGTTGTCAAGTGAATCAGATTTTAATAATGTACCCCCTGCAATTTGATTATAAGCACCGGCAGAAAGAGAATAAGCAAGTTTTATGTCATTATTACCAATGATATGACTACAAATGGGGATCTATGGATCAGGTTTTACTTCCCCTTTATCTAAACTCTTGAGCATAAATTCTCACAACAGTGAAGCTAATATTTTGGGGCTTGACATCTTTGGTGGCCCTGTGTTTGATTCAAGTCAGAAAGCAATTGGCAGATTCTGAGGTTGCAACAGTAAACATGCCAGTTTGTGCATATTATTCATACTACCTGGTGTACTTAGTTCTCAAGATAAGAGTGTATCTTCCTTCCCCAGGATATCAGCACTTAGTATCAACATAACTCTAAATCAGCGTCCACTTGTTTGTTCAGCTGTTAATCTTCCCTTCATGATGCTCACATACGCTAAGAGCAGGTTTCTATATAGAGCTTGGTACTACCAGTGACACGTAGTTGTTGAGTGATACGGCCTTACTCTTAGGTGCTACTAAATATGAGAACCTGCCTTTGCATGGCATGACCATATACCATGAAGTTAGGAACCTATCAGCTGAACTGAATAAATCAGAGAAGGCTCCATGCCCCCATCAGGTCTTGAGATGCCAAACTCTTTGACAAAATCAGAGAAGGCTCCATCTGCCCACTGTAGTTGTTGCATCTACTGCAAAGCCTACAACCAACTTCTATATTCTCTTAGCAGGTTAAGGTCTTTAAAGGATGATCAGAAGGTACCAAAATCTAACCACAGCACCAGGATGCTGCACAATTCCCTGTGGTGGCTAATAAGTCATTGCTACAAGTGGTGGTGGCAACTCTGTCAACAGTCATTATGTTTCCTGGAAAGCTAAGAGGTCTTTGGGCCAGTTCACCTAATTTAAAAAATAAGTGAAAATAAAAAAAGGAAGAAAAAGAATTTTAGTTAGGAATTTGGAAGTTAGTTAGAAATTAGTAGGTTAGTTAAAGGTAGTTAAATAAAAAAATAAAAAAAATAAAGGAAAAATAAAAAACTATAATAAAAAAATAGAAAAAAATAAAAAAAAGAAAAAATAATAAATGAAAAAAAAAAGAAAAGAAAAATAAAATAGAAAGGTGGAAATTTTGAAAAAGGAGAATCAATATAAAATGGAAAAGTTCCTAAAAAAGGGGAGCCCTCTCTTGATTTTTTGGAAAACCTCTCAACCAAGCATTCTCCTCTGGCCCTCTGGGCAGGTTTTTCTTTTTGAAATTTTTCCCTAAAAAGCTTCTCAGGTTCCCTCTGACTTCTCCCAGAGCCCCCTATACTTCCTGTTGAGTTTCTCTGCATCATCATGGTAAGGAAAGTGTGGCAAATGAGGAAATGAATTGTAGAATTACACCATATTGTAACATTCTTCTGCAAGAACTCCGAAAAAATAGATTTTCCCTAAAAAGAAGAGAGGTTTCTGATCTCGATTTTTTGGATCGAGACTCTATTTTGGAATCGCGAGAAGAAAGCAGCAAGTAGCATAGTACAAGTGCACAGTGGATCTAAGGATGAATTGCAAAGGTTGAGCAAAGATACATCATCTTGAAGCATTAAAAAGCTATCGATCTTCTACTCGCCTTGAGGAATCGTGAATGGAGGCTTGAAGAAATTTTAGCTATTCTTCGCAAAAGCTCCAGGTTCTCTTCATCGAAGGAAGAAATCTGCACAATCTCTCTTGCGAAACTTCCAGGTGAACTCAAGGACAACTTAATTTGTGCATTTTTGTTTAGAGCATATTTGAACCACAGACAAGCATGTGCATGTTCGGTAGTATAATTCCATGCCTTCTATATTTCTGTTTGTAAGAAAAAGATGGTTGCTCAGGTAAAATAGAGGATGGAACCATAACCAACTAATATTCATTCAATAGTGTCACTTTATGTAGTTTCTAAAAAAGGTAATAAATAAATAAAAGTAGTAAAAAAAGAGGAATCCTATGAGATTACGCTGAGAAGGTTTGAGTACTTTGAATGATTCTCCCCTGTCATGGTTCCTTGCATGATCTCTTTTTGATCATATAGCCACTCCATGCATCTTTTCATGCACCTTACTTCATTGATCGATTTTTATGAACCCGTCGGAGATCTTTACTCTTGAGTTCCATTAGTAAATGCATGGGCCGTATTAGCATACTTTGTAGTAGTGCAGTCGTTCACATCTTGAGAGTGAGAGATGAAACCAGAGCCAAGTTAAGCATTGATATCGACTTAGCAGCTTAGATATGTGGCGGAGCAATGCTGTTTTTGGTTATGACCATCACAAAGATACTGGGAGCATGCGAGAAAGTGGGCCAAGCAGTTGGAAGCTGATGGTGCACCGTGGAGATCTGCAATGTATCACTTTATTGAATGTCAAGCTTTTTTTAACATGTTCAAGCTGTTGAGCAAGCAAGCAAAGGATATTCTATCTGATGCATTGAAAGGCCTTGGTGATAATAAGAAACACATGAGAGAATGTGCGCTGAATACTTTAAACCTTTGGCTAGATGCTATTCACCTTGATAAAATGGTTCCGTATATTGCAATTACTTTGATGAATTCTAAACTTGGTGCGGATGGGCGTAGCGATCTTTTGATTGATTATCTAGGAAACTTTTTGGTCTAACTACTTCTGCTGAAGCAGCACCACAGCTTCACTTAACAAGTATTGATGAATTGGGCTGCATCCTCCACGTAAGATTTTACGCATAAAAGGAGCATCAGGCAACCAAATTCTGGATACACGGGTTATCGGCTATTTCTGTAAGGATGGTAGTGGACTCTGAATTTTATATATTCATGCTCTCGAATTTCAGGGTGTGCAGACAATGATAAGACAGTTCCATCCCTCAATAGTATGCATGAACTCCTATGTGAAGATCCTTAAGAATATACCGAGACACGTGACCATATTGAATCGGATGCCTTGCATGAGCTGAACAAACTGTGTAAGTGCTGGTTAGGGTGTTATGATAACGCCTTGCATTAGCATTCCGTAGCTGGATACTTTGGGCAAAGACCGTTGCACACATTCGGGTTCAAGCACGCAAGCTCTTCGCACCATGAAGGCTGATGCACAATTTAGGCCACTGGAATGCCACGAAGGACCCCCTGACCTTGGCATGCACGTGTATGGTTTAGAGCATACTATCCTCTCCAGCCTTTATTTGAGTTATTGAACACTATGTCTAAGTTGGAGATCAAGTGTGGTGACGAAGCTTGCTGTGTGCCATGGTCGAGTCACGTACCTAGTACTAGTTCTAATATCAGATTTCCAGAATCATGTCTTGGTCAATAAGGAGATTCTTAAAGTCTGATTGGTCGAGGACTCTATAAATTTGAAGATCAGTTTTATTGTCTTTCAGTAGAAACATGGTATAGCATTATGAGGAGCTTTGTCAATCGCCATCTTGGTATATTTTGTGTACCATGACTATGAAAAGCAAGCAAAGAAACCCCTGCTGATGAGGTCCTTGGAACCTATGATGTAAGTTTCAATATGTTCAATGAGTGCCCATATAAAATTCTTTAGCAATCCATTGTCAGGCCCCTTGGTTATTTTGGCTCTACTACCAGAAACACGATGGAAGGACTGTATAAGAATATAGAGTTAGACATGAGTTAGTGATTTTCGGATGGCACCTCATGGGTGGTTAATAAAAAGAAAAGTATTATCACGAGCATAGTAATTGCAATGTTGAAAGCTTGGGTCCACTAAACTATGTTTTGAATTTAATCAGGGCCCATAGGAACTCAAGTGGAAGTTCGGCCTAGTGGTTGGCTTATGGTCCATGACATCTAGGTCCCCAGTTCGATCTCGTGTGCATCAATCTCTTTTAATTCCCTCACGTCCCTTCTATATTAGGTGCATAGTGGGCCGCTCTCTATTTGCACCATGCCAGATGATGAATTGGGAATTAGGGCCGATCTAAAGTCAACTAAGTCAAGTTGACTGGCCCTATAAAGATAGGCAATTTTAAATTGGACCAAATTCTTGAATAAGTTTATAATTTTTTTTTTATATATGGGTTAAGTCTACTTTTTAATTTTTTTTAAAAAATATAATAATTCTTTTTATTTATTTATTTTTTTTCTATTTTTCTTCTCTTCTCTTTTTTTTTTTTTATGTAGGTTAAGCCCATTTTTCATTTTTTTCTTTCAAAAATCTAATTCTTTTTCCTTATGTGGGTCAAACCCAGTTTCTTTTTGGAAGTCAAGTCCACTTTCTCAATTTGGGTCAAGCCCAATTTCCCTGTTTTAAGAAATCAAAATCATTTTTATTTAATTTGGGTCGAGCCCAATACTCTTTTCTTTCTGCTATTTTAAAATTAAGTCTGTTTTCTCACACGATCCTAGGTCTCACGCAATGAGTTTCGAAGTTGAAAGTGAAACATACCCTATCTTTCAATGTTCGGAGAGTCATATGAGTAGCAGTGTAGCCTTCATTTGCCTCCGACTCTGTACACGTGGGTCAAAGATCTTCCTTTTTCAATCAAATCTCCAAAACTTAACTTTTCCAAAATGCTTTTTTAAAGCTTTAAATAATCATGGATCTCACGCAATGAACTTCGAAGTTGAAAGTGCAACATACCCTGTCTTTCAATGTTTGGGGAATCATATGAGTCGCAGTGCAACCCTCGTTTGCCTTCGGCTCTGTGCATATGTGGGTCCAGGAACGTCTGTAAAAAGCAAAGTTCGAAATGTCTTTAAATAAATCTAAGTCTCACGCGACGTGTTCTAGATACGAACTGGTAACATACCCTACTGTTCAGAGTTTAGAAATCATATAGATCCCAGTGCAGCCCTCGTTTGTCCTAGATCTTGTGCATATGTGGACTAAGAATTTTCTTTAAAATATTAAAAATACTCGGCTTTTTCAAAACCCCTTCAAAGGTCAAGCCTTTAAACCAGAACTATGTGGCCTTGAGTTTCCCCTTGAACGAGGGAATACGTAGGAGCAAGATCAGGTCCTGTCAGGATATTTTCCACTAACCTATTTATTTTTATTCTAAACTAAAGGGATTGAACAATTTTCAAAAATATCAAAATCACACACTCAGTTTAAGGGTACCGTTCTTTGGAACGGGCGAGTAGGGTGCCTAACACCTTCCCTACTTGTAACCAACTCCCAAACCTAGAATTTCTTCCTCAAGTTAGGGTTTTTCCAAATGTTTTCCCTTAAAATAAAGTTTGGTGGTAGCTCCACAAATCCATCAAAATTATTTTAATTTTTAGTGAGTCTATCATCTCGTTGTAATTACAGTTACAACAAATACATTAAAAAACCACCCTCATACAACATAAATACTTAGTCTAGAAAAAAAAAACACAACGACCATGAATATATGACGAAAACTATGTTTATTTCTTGTGCACATGTGTTTGTGTGTTCCAATGTGTATGTTGTTTCAGTATGTGAGTATGTTGGTTGTGTATTTTGTTGTGTGGTTTGTTTTTGTTTTTCATGATTGCAATGCATATGTTGTACATTTATGTGCTTTTTAGTTGTGTGCGTTATACTTTTGTATTCTTTTCATTTTTATGCATTTCGTTATATGTTCTTATTTTTGGGTTTGTATTTTACTTTTGTATGTCTACTGTTAGTGTGGATGCATCTTGATTTTTGTCTGTTTTTATCTAGAATGTGTGGGTTGGTTATTTTTTTCTACGAATGTGTATGTTGTTTAGGAAGGTGTATGTTATCTTTGTTTTGTTATTTGTGTTTGTGTGTAACTTTTGTGTATTCATTTTATGTTATTTTTGTTTGTATATGTTTATGCATCTTTTGTTTTTCAAGTATATGTTTGTTGTATGTGTGCATTTATATGTTACATTTATATGTTACGTGTATATGATGTGTGTCTATGATTTTTAAGTTTGTGTATTTGACCGTAGTGTGTAGGTTTCTTACATCTTAGTATGTTTCAATTTATGTGTTTATCTATGGTAATTTTTAGTTTGTAATAATGTAAGTTATATATTTAACATTAAATAAAAATAATATAATTTTAATTTTTAAAAAAGTAGTTAAAATATTATTTTATATAAATTGATTTTTTACCGAATTTTAATTGTTCATTAATTTATTATTTTTTATCAATTTTTTGTTGAAATAAATTTTTAATTTAAATTATTTAGGAAGGTAATCAATTTCAATCTAACCGGTCCAATCCAATTTATTTAAAATTGTTAAAATAAAATTTTCCTTAACTTTTGTTTGCTGAGTACATGTTTACCAAAGAAATCTATAGTATTATGCTAAAATAAAACATTTAAGATTGGTTATATTGTTTGATCTTTTAACAATTAACCAATTCATTTTTTTAAATAAAAATTTATATGATCTAATTGAAAACATCTAAAAGACATATATTTCAATTAAATAAATAACATGTAATTAGTTTTATATGTATTTAAAAAAGTCGTTTATAGATATAGAGTTTTGGAAAAATAATTAAGAATCAATAAAATGGTTGGAATTGAAAACGAAAATACTTAATCAAAAGATTGAGGAAAAATATAAGTATTTATGAATTATTTTGACATTTACATAATTTAAAAATTAGGTAAACATTTTAATATAAAAGGATTATTTGTAGTGCATCTATAGACCTATGATATATATAAAACCATAATAATATTAAATATATTAAATTATTTAAAACATAAGTATTGTTATAATAATTTAAAATTTTATATGTTTAATAATTTTAAAAATACATATAAAATTAATAAGTATGTAAAATATAAAAATGATGCTAATTCATAAATTTTGTATAGTTTCAAGATATTTTTGTTGTAAAATATTTTGCTTGTATGTTTTGTTTAGCTTTATATATAATTTTTTGAATTTAATATATTTTTGATCTTTATAAAATTTTTAAATTTTAAATTTAGTCCATTTTTAAAATTTTTAGTTTTGATTTTTTCATATTTTAAAATATTTTAATCTGTAAAATAATTCAGGTTTAACACGTATCATATACTAATATTTGGCAATGACATATAGTTAATAATAAGGAACTAAATTAATTTATTTTAAAAAAATGAGAAACTAAAATCAAATATTTAAAAAATAAAAACTAAAATTAAAATTTTAAAATTTTAGAAAGATTAAAAATCTATTTAATTCTAAATTTTTTATTTTGTTTATTATATTTTCAATTGATCGATAAATTTTTTAAAAAGGTATTTACTTAAATTTTACAATGCATCAAATAATTTTTTTTAAAAGAATAATAAGACAGTTATATTTTAAATAAAAGTAAGAATAAATATATTAGATTTAAAGAAGTAAATAAAATCAAGATATGTTTAATCGCTTACAAGATTTTGAGAGGAATCATCCATAAAATCTCCAAGAATAAATAATTAGATATACAAATATAAGCTTATTTTTTATTTCCACTACTTATAATAAGATAGGAGTATAAAATTAAGACAATTTATTTCATTCCATCAAAAATTTGAATGTGATATATATTATCTCTACATCATCAATATATTTTTTATTTTATAGGTTGAATGAACTATAATAATAAGTATTATGAAAAAAATTACATTAAATATATGCAATGCTGCATAATTTTAGAAATTTATTCCAAGTTAAAATTTAGTAAATAATCACACATATTTAAAGTTTTTATGTAAAATCTCTTCGTATAGCATAATTAAACCTTTAGAAATTTATTTACGAATCATAATAATTACATCAATAATATTCTCATCCAATTATTTAATAATAAGTTTCATTTCAATACAAATATCAAAATAAGTATTTGAATTTCTTATACGCAGAACAAGTGCACCAATTTTTAGCAATAAACTATTAAAAAAAATAAAAATAAAATATGAAAAAAATAGATACTTTTGGATGTAAAAGTATATATAAAGACAATACAATAAATGTTAAAAGAATAAGGATAAAAGAATAACTTTATATACAAGTCACAATGCCTATACGACATCTTCTTGACTAGGGTACAAATTGGAATTTGAATTGATCGTTCATTGTATTTTTTTCTATATTTTAATTTATAAAATTTTGGTTTTTAGTTTCATTTTTTAATAATTGTGGTCTAGAAAATTTAGTAAATTTGACTTGAACAATTTTATTTTATGTAAAAATTTTATAACTCTTATTTTTACTCAACCTCCAGAGATTAAATTATTTTATGCTAAAAAAATTACCAATCAAAATATTACTTTGTTTTAAATAAAAGGAAAAACTAGTTTTTCCTCTTCAACCTATAAGATCATATCTTATCACGAATTTCAAATTTTAAAATTTTAAAATTATTTCATATTTAGTTTTGATAAAAATTATAATTTAAAGGCTTTACTTTAAAAATTATATAAGGAAAGATCAAATTTTGATAAAAATAATAATTTAAAGATTTCATTTAAAAATCGTAGGAGATCAAATTTAAAAGCTAAAAATATCAATATTGCTAACAAAAAATAAGTAGTATATATAAATCAAATTAGAAAAATTAAATATATGATTAAACCTTCTTATTATTCCATCCAACAATAGTTTTTATATATCTACTTTTTTAAATTTTTATTTATTTATTCTTTTATATCATATCTTCTACTATATCTTATTATTTATTATTTTATTATTTTTTAAAATGTATCTACCTAATTTATATTTAAATTTACAATTCACCTATCTCACTGTATTAGTACTTTTCTTGTTTGAAAAACCTTGGTAAGTTTATAACAAATGTGCTATTTTTTTCATCAAATGTGTTTTGTACTATTTATTTCTTAATTTTTATGAAAAAAATTCATGCAACCGTGGGAAGTTGTTAAATTTTTTTTTTTTAATATTTTATATTTTTTTCATAATATCACATTATTTTTATTATTTTACATACTTTAACTGACTGTTCATTTTAACAATCATTCTTGTTATTTGAAAAGTTTTTTCGTATTATTTGGATAAGTAAAAAAGAGAGTAAAAAAAATTATTAGAAGTATAAATTTTTCTTTAGATAAATTTTAAAAAATAAAATTTTTAAATAATTTAAAATAAATAAAAAATAAAAGAAACTTCTATTTCTGCAAGTTTTGTTCTATCCTTCTTTTGTGTAAGACAAATATACGTAAGTAGAAGAAAAGAAAGAAAATCTATCCAACTTCATAAAAATAATTTTCTTTTCTAATTTCTACCAATTCAGATACTTCATATATAATGCGACATGTAATGGATTTTAGGGAAAATTAAAAAAAAAAAAAACTTGAGGAACAGGCCTAATTGATAAGATCAATAGTATTAGACTTGATGATTCCACCAACTTCCTTTACAAGCATTACAACTATCAAGGTCTCACGTTCTGTATCCAGTATTCATGCAATTGTGTTCCTCTTCCTTGAAACTTCAAACACACTCTAACAAATACCTATAGAAAAAATCCAAAATGCATGAATGTAAAAGCACATCGCTACCTTTTGAAACACATGTAAGAGAATAAGAAAAACACTATCTTAATAATCATATATAGGGAAAGGATAAAGAAAATAAGAAAAACACAACTCCACACAAAAATAAGAAAAAGCGTAAATGGACACATATTACAATGTTACCCACACCCATTTTTAAAACTAAAAATTGAACTAAAAAAAAAGTTTGTGTCAACATTTATTACCACCATTATTTATCTACCATAAAACAACTTATATGCTTTATTAGCAGAAAAAAGATTACTATCTTTTCCATTAAACATCCATAAAGAAAGATGTTCCTAGAATATTTCCAAGGCTAAAACCTTGGCTAGAGATTAAAAAAAATCGTTTCCCTGAAATATTCATTGATTAAAAAAAGTACAATTATTTACCAAATGCATCAATATGCAACATTCTTTATTGAAATGGTAAAATTGCTTTGATGCATATTTAAGCTTGAACGTTTCATATCAATCCATCCAGAGTGTTAAATCACAGTAAAAATATAGTCATGCAAATAGTCAGTAACCTCTTTATTTCTTGAAAAATGGAGAAAAATGAAGATCTTCATTTTCCCTTTCAAAAAATAGCCATGTGTAACAACAAAAGTTAACCGCTAAGATTTGAACTCCATGTTTAAAAGATACCACTATCTTAGTTCATTTTCTATCACTAACGATGAAGTTTTCCAATATCACTAGAAACAAAGCTTTATGGTGCCTTCATCATGGGGCTTACCTTGATAGCCATCAACAACACCACTGCTTGAGAAAATTCGATGTTTTGAAACCTTAGCAAAACCGATGTTATGAAACCTTGAGCAACAACTTTAGCAACCCCTTGTCTAGATTAAGGTACATAAACCAAATTTAATATCTTTAACAACTACGTCCTTGTTACCATTCTAACCAATTTGCACCAAGATTATTTAATCCTTCAATAGACACACCAAAAGTAATAATGATAAAGAAAAATGATAATGAATAGAGAATTAAACAACACAACCATTTAACACAGGGAACTAAATAAATGACAAAAATGGTTGAAACTATCTATCTTGTGAAATCTTGAGTGAAGCCGATGTTTTGAAACCTTTAGCAATAACTTTAATTAGTCCTTGGTCTAGATTAAGGTACATGCACCAAATTTAACAATTTTACAACTCATGCTCTAAGATTGTTTAATCTTTATGAAATATGAAAATGGTGATCAATAGATAAATGAAAATAGAACTAGAAACAACTTTTAGTATTACTTTCTCCATAGTTTCTTCGTCTCGAGACAATGTTTTCATTTATTAAAGCTAAATAAAAAAGGCTCAATATCAAAGAGCAAGAGGGAAAATGTTAAGGTTTTTGGGAGGTTTGGTTATTTTTTCCGTCTCAATGGAAATCAACTAACATGAGTTTTGATTAGCACATAAATATATATGGGATAACTTATGATTGTTGGAGAAAAATTGCATACCTAACAAAATTAAACATATCTATTTGAGACAGGAAATAAAACAAAAGAGTAGAGACTAACCATCGAGTGAAATCTTGAGTGAAGCCAAATTTCTCGAGCAACAACTTTAACAATCAAGATGGAGGAAAATGCGCAAAATATAGAAAGTGAACAAAGGACCATAAAATACAAGAATGATGGTGAACAGAGAAATGAAAATACGATTACTACCAGCTTTTACTTTCTCCACACTCCATATTTTCTTCATCCAGGGATAGTGTCACCTTTGATCAAATGAAAATACAAATAAATTGGTGTTAAAGAGTAAGAGGGAGAATTTTCAATTTTTTTGAAGGTTTTTTTTTTTTTTGAGAATGTTAAGCTTCCTCAAAAATTTGTTTTCTTCTCATCACTAATGAAAGTCAAAATAAATTATATTTTTTTAAGTTAGTATTCTTATTACTAATTTTAAAATTAATATTTTTTTAAAAATAATGAAAGTCCAAAATAGACCTTAGAAAATATTGTTAAAATACTTTATACTTAATATATATATATATATATATATATATATATATATATATATGCTCAAACCTAAGAATTAGGATTAAATGAAAAAATAAAAAAAAAATACAAGAAGGAAATGATATCCTTAACAAACACACACGTAAGATACTCTAAACCTAATTATAAGTAGAATCATTACAACAAAATAAAACTTATCAAATATTCTTTCCATAAGCATTTGTGATGCTTAACATTCAACACATTTCTTTTTCTTCTTTTTATTTCTTTTTCTAGTTTAATTTTTTTTTATAATGTTGGTGTTGTTTTGAATTTAAATACCATATGTTCTTGTGGTTATATTTGAGCTCTTTAAAATAAAATATTTATTAATTTTTATTTTATATAAAAATTTAAAAATTAACGATTTGTAACCTACATCGGTTGTTGAAATTATAGGAAGTATTGGATTTTAACTTTTATTGTTAAGGGAGTATATCTTGAAAGTGAATTTCTATAGCAACAAGGTGAATTTCTATAGCAACAAGGTGAAAATCTAATGGGATAAAGAGTTTAATTCGAACATTTAATTGGATACTTAACAATTTGAAAAACAAACCTAATGGGATAAAGAGTTTAATTCGAACATTTAATTGAACACTTAACGATTTGAAAAACCTGTTATATTTTTTACTAAATATTTCTGAAGTTATTATTGTGATATAAATATGAAATGACAAAAGATCAAAAATAAAATTCCATGTAGTTTAATTTAACATTACTTTAACCTAAGTAACTCCCTCTCTTATTTATTTAATTAAAATCATTAATGGATTGGTGCTTGATTTTGTCCACTTCATAAGAAAGATACAGTATAGAGCAAATAAGGGAACATTCTGAAATATCTTTTATTGAATTTAACTCAATTATATGTTCTATATGTAAGGAAGGTATTTATATCGAGAGGCTTGAGTTCTTCTTTCTTACAATGAACAATGTATTTTTTAATTTTTGTTATATTTAATCAAGTATTAACTGAAATAACTAGCCGATCAAAACCTCAGTCTTGTGTTTTGAACATTGTGATGCAGTGATAGTACTTAAACTTCTATTATTAAAAGTTTGGATCTGATTGTTTTGAGGAATTGAAAATCTAGATAGCTCAAATCCTAAATCATTGTTGTTCTCTAATGTTACCCCTTTGGTGATAAAAAAAAGTGATTGGTTATGAGTAAGATAATAATTAGTATTACGTGTTAATAATTTCTTAAAAGGTGAGAACAATGTAGAGACAAAAATTATGAACTAGATCCTTGTTTCCTAATTTGAAAACTAGATTGAATCGGTCAATTAGATATGTTGGATCAGAAATTATTCATCTTTTTGATATCATTTAAATTATAAAATGTTAATAAATTGACAGAACCAATAAAATGGTATGTATAAAATAATGCTTTCATTATTTTTTTCAACAAAAGAAAAGAAATTTGAAATTATATTATATTTTATTTAATATTATATGTATTATTTATGTTAAGAACCTTGAAATGACATAATTTTTATTTATTATTTATATAAAATTATAATGTTATAATATTATAATTGTATATTCTTTACCAATTATATATTATAAATATTTAATAAACATCATTTAATATATATTTGACTACGGCTAAAGTTTTAAATTTTGAAATAATACTTTAATTTATTTAATAATTGATTCAATTTTAAAAATTTTGACTTATAAATAATTGTACTCTAAAAATTCTTTAGATAAGATTCTTTTAAAAGTAAAGATAAATTAAATTTTAATGAAAGATCCACGTAAATTTTCAATCATAATGAACATTTTATAACTTTTTAGATTTAGAAAAGGGATAAAACTTTATGCAATCTTTTATTTTACATTTTGATTAAATTATATTTTATCTTATCTAATTTTAGACCGTTTCAATCTTTTTTTATTACTTTAGGACCATCTCAATAAATTCTGATATATTTTTATTAAATTTTTTGTTATATTTTTTGTTTTTTTTGTATATATTTATAGGAAGAATAATATTTCCCTATTTTCAAGTATTAAAATGTTTTACAAAAACGTTTTCCATTATCATGTGGTGACATAGGATTGTGTTATGCGTTTATTTTTTTTATTATTATTTTATTTCCTTATTATAATTTATAAAAAATGTTTATGCAATCTTTTATAAAATTGTATATTTAATATTTTAATTTTAATTTTATTGTTATTAGAAAATAAAAATTATAAGATAAATATAAAGAATTTCATAATTAAAATCTTGTTACTTTACATTTTCATTAAATTGTATTTTACCTCATCTAATTTTAGATTGTTTCAATCTTTTTTTAATATTTTTGGACCATCTGAATTTGTTGATTTTCTTTTGTTAAAATTAATGTTAATTAACTTTTTCATGTTACTTAACTTTCTTCTATTTAAGGCTAAAACAGAATTATTATGATCTATTATAAAAATAAATTTCGCTTGGACTGACAATTTAGTTCTTTCGTTTAAAATAAATGCCAAAAAATTATGCAATTTCTTATAAGATAAAAAAGATAAATGTTGCAAAGGAATCGATTCAGTTATATATTCGAAGAAGAAACTAATTATATATTCGAAGAAGAAACTAATTTTGAAAGAAAGGAAGCCTACATTTAAGATGCCTCAATTTTGTGCTTAAGAAATTTTCATTTCCTTTATCATCATTCAATTCAACGCTTTTAGTTTTACCTAAAAATATATCAATCTATTCATTCAGGTGACCTCGAAGTTCCTACATTCACTGCAACCGTCCAAGCTCACTAGAAGCGCATCAATGACATTATCCTCTTTCACGCTTTTGGAATTTCCTTCCAATTCAATGTCAGCATATATTTTCCTTTCATTTTCTATTTTTCTCCATGGATAATGTTCAAATTTGCAATTACAGAAAAGATCTTTAGTTTGTCCTATTTTGAAGGAGCCCTTGAAGTGAGGTGTTTCTTATCATTTTTTCTAACTTTACAGCACAAAAAAAAATATTGAGTGTCGATTCTCATACCCCAATCAATTAATCTCTATCTGTTTTCAGGTAGGTACTACAAGGAATCAAAATCCTCATCAGTGATTCTATTGGTGATTTTCCTATAATTTCTAAGTCTTTCCTTTTTATTTTTCTTTATTCTTTCCACCTTTTTATTACATTCTAGAGTTAGAAGGTTACACTGCATCACTTTGTTAGTATTCTATTCTTCTTATTTACTCATTGTTATTATCATTTCAATTGAAGTCCAAAATCAAAGGCTAATGGACAAAATAGATTTATTTAAGATGATAAATTCTATTTAAGATGGTAAGGTTTGTACATGTTAAACATCTAGAGTGAATGTAGTTGATTGTGATGCAAGGATAATTATTTCTTTTATCTGCATAAATGGAAGGTAATTATTCAATAAACTATATGTCAAAGGATTCTAGTAAAAAGAGACAATGCAAAGGAGCTATTACACACATAGATAAACTACAAAAGACAAGAAGCTATTACTATATCCAAAAACTTAATCTGAATGCTTCACAAGATCATAGTAGCTAGCCTAGGCTTTTAGCCACTTGCACTTAGTTCCTCCTAACACTTATCAACAAGCTTTAATAGATAAACAAGTATCTTGACAAACATTATTTGATGAAACAATCATTAGGCCAAGTCAATTACCAATTTAAGGAAGATTTTGTTGCTTCATCATTTATAATCTTTTAAAGCTTCATCGTTTATAATCTTTTTAGTACTTTATAGTTACATATTTTGTAAAGTTGTGTACTGTTGAGCCATTTTCTCCACATAGATTACCAACTTCGCTATTTCTTAGTTAATTTAGATTAAATTTATTTCAAGACTGGTTTTACATTTTAAATAAGATTTATACTGAGACATTTATTTTTCTATTTTTCTCTTCCTCTTACCATTTGTTTATATATACAAATAATAATACCAATTTATCAAGAAAATCAAGGAAGAAGAGCCTAAGATAAACTGAGATGTTTGGACTTCAATTTCCCATGGTTGCTATTACCATTTCTATATGTGTCCATGTACCTCTTTCTCCATATAAT
Organism: Canavalia ensiformis; assembly: GCA_026541065.1. NCBI lineage: Eukaryota > Viridiplantae > Streptophyta > Magnoliopsida > Fabales > Fabaceae > Canavalia > Canavalia ensiformis. The sequence goes on along the minus strand of JAMKYM010000906.1, from coordinate 162,742 downwards.
GATCAATAATTTTTGAGCTATTGTTGGTAGAATTTAGTGAGTAAAAGGTTAACCTCTTTACACTTAGGGGAAGAAACATATTTTTTTTCTTTAATGAATTTTTTGTAAACTAATAAACCTCTCGATTTTCCCTTACTATTTCATTAGTTGAATCATTTATATCTCTTAAAGTTCTATATTCTCCTTAACTTCATGATTCAATATTCATTATCACTTATGTGAAATCTGGTGGTGATACATAAATTAGTAAATAATAGACATGGGGATTTACTTAAAACATATCTCTATCGCTCTAGTCGAGTTAACATGCTCAAGTGATTTTGAAAGTAGGGAAAGAGTGGTATGTGACATTTAGGTAGACTTTTTTCTTTTTAAATAATTAAATACTTTTTATAATATACAATATTAAAATTATTTTTAAAAATTTTATAGTAAAATTTTATTTTTTAATTAAATTAATTTTATTATTTAAAACTATTTTTATAGAATGTATTTCATTTATTTTACATGATAACTTATTTTAATAGTATTATAATTTATATTTTCTAAAAATTAATATGAATATATATATATATATCATATAATTAAAAAATATTTTAGTATTTTGTTTAAAAATTGTGAATTATTATTTAAAATTTTTCTAAAAAAATGATGTAAAAATTTAGATGGTAAAGACAATATTAATTATGTCATGGAAAAAGATATATTTTTTTTGAGAAAAGAAAAAATTATAAACAATTATGAGACTAGTTGAATTGTTGAATTTGAGTCTTAGATAAAATAGTTTACTTTTATGATATTTTTAATATTATATGATTCTGTCTCATGAGTTAGAGTAAAAAATTAAATTTGTTTAAGATTTGACATAATTTGTTTAATATCTAAATATGTTCTCACCTGCATAGGTGGGTTCATTTCTGTTTATACTTACTTTAATACTGCATAATTTATAGATAACTTGACTAGTAGTATTGATGAGCCAATGGAAAATAGGATATAATTTTTCATTCGACATATCTAGTATGACCAAATTTTGCATGTTTATTATCATTTTTCATTCTTACTTTCATATGTTCATGTTATGTATGTCATGAACTATTGATCTTATTCAATAAACTGCAACTGGTGTTAAAAAGAGGAGAAAACATTGGGGCTAAGGACAAAGATTGTGTGATTGCTTTACATGATATTTGTATCGGAGCTAGTTTGATTTTGAAATCATGTTCTGCTAATTGAACTTTTTCTTTAAATGGTTACAATAAAATTTATCAAGATAGTTCAACTACTACTTAATAGAGTTAATAATGCAGAACAAGTAAAAAAAATTGTTAGAATTAGTTATTTTGGGGATGATACTATAGTATTTATTTATCTTTCGAATAATTTGACTTCCTACCATTGATGTTATGTTAATTTTTTTAGAGATAATTTCAAATAATTATTTCTCTCATTCTTAATGTTTATTTCACTAGACTTGGAATCTATATATAAAGTCTTAGTTTTGAAATTATTTTGATGTATGAATGAAAGTCCTTTCTAAATGTTTATATGAGCTTTATGTTATGTTTGCATTTATGACTATTCAAAATATGGAGCATCTATAATTATTAACTTAATTTTAAATTAAAAATAATTAATTTAAATAAATTTAATATTTGTTTGATAAATTAATAAAAGTATAAAAAGTAAAAATTATTAAATTTATACAATTAAAATTTTAATATTAAAAATTAAAAAATTAATTAAACTAAGTTATATATATATATATTATGTGAAAAATGAATTAATCTAAATCATCATGACTAAACATTGAATAAAATTTAATGATAAGAATTATTTAGAAAAAATATAAAAGTTATTGTTCAAAAATTTATTTAATTTTGTAGAACAAACAAAAATTTTATTAAAAAAGATGAAAGAATTAATATTCATATTATATAAGAAAGAAATAAATAAGAATATTATTTTAAAAAATTATGTAGTATATCTATAAACTAAATTTAAAATATAGATGAACTAATTTATAAAGATAAAAATCATTAAATAGAAACTAATTTGAATTATTTTAAATAAGTGAAGGTCTGTGGCAACAAATTTGGTAGAAATAGATTAAAATGACATTGTTTTATAACTCATATTGTATCCTATATAACCTACCTGGGTTGATGTATATTTTATCTATCAATGTATGTGTCAGGAGTATGTTATCTTTTTTTTTTTTGTTATTTTTGTATGTAATGTTTATGTATTTTTTTTTGTTATTTTTGTTCGTGTATGTATATGTGTTTATGCATCTTTTGTTTTTTCATGTCTATATGTGCATTTATATATCATGTGTGTATGAAGTATCTGTGTCTATGTTTTTTTAATGTGTAGGTTTGTTTTGTGCTCGTGTTTGTTGTCTATGTGTTTGTTTATTTTGTGTGTTGGTGTATCTAAATTATGAGTGTGTTTATTCATGTGTGTTTATCTATGTTGTGCACAGAACTATCATACAAATAACCATTATATGTAATGTATGAATGTATTACCTTATTATTCTCTTCACATAATTCTATGATGATAGACTCAATATTAGGTTAACTTTTACTGTATCCATACCATAATAATCTTTACTAATTTAAAGTTGGTCTATCTCGTTCACCCATCATGTTTTGGTGTGATGGGTTACAGAATAGGTTAGACCTAGGATCCTGTTCAACAAGTATGGTATATTAGGTTATGATGTTCTCATCACCGATCCACTTGTTGCAGAACAATACCGGCTAGGCTTACAACAGATTGGTGTTAAAATATCCCCACACAAGTTTTTGATATCCTCAACTGGTGCTATAGAGCTTTCCAAACAATTTCTAGTCAAGGATTCCTATGTCCATGAAAGCTTTATGTGGCTTCCACCACCCCTACAACCTATTGGGTATACATGAAAACTAAAAAATCATGTACGTACATATGAGTTCAAACCATTATTATTTTATCAAATAATAGGGTATTGAGATCCAATTTCTACATACAACATGCCCTTAGCAACATTCAAATTATCATCATTGTAAATACTCAATTATGCCCGAGGCCCCGTTCTTAATATTAATTAGTAAATAAGTTAAATAATAGAAACAAAAATAAATGAAAAAAAGAAAATGAAAAAAATAGAAAGCAGAAAAATAGATAAACAGAAAACAAACAAATAAATAGATAACAGAATAAATAATAAAAGTAGAAGAAAAAAACAAAAATAAATAAAAAATAAAAAAAAAGGAAGAGAGAAAACAGAAAAAGAAGGAAAAAGAAAAGAAAATCAAAATAAAAAATAACAAAAAAAAAGAACTAATAAACAAAAAAAAAAGAAAATAAAAAAACAAAAAAAGAAATAAAAACTAATGAAGACAACAAAACAAAAATATAATCAAAAGTAAACAAAACATAATAAATATAAAAAAGAGTAGAAGAATGATAAATAAAATAAAAATAACAGAAATAACTAATTACAAAACAGAACATAAAAAAAACAACTGAAAAACAGAAAAATAAAAAAAATTTACAATGGAAAAAACAGAATGCAAAATGAAAAAAAAAAAAAGAAAAGCTAACAAAAAGGGAATAGCTGAAAAGGAAAAAAAAGGAAAAAAGAGGATTCTGAAGGCAGAACAGAGGAGGTGGCCAAATTGGGAAGGGAGGAGAAAACTTCTTTGGTTCTTCTCTCAAAAAGGTTCTCTCTCTGCCGTTCTTGCTTCTAGATCTTTCCTAAGCTCATAAAACTTTCATGCAGTCAGAGAGCCAATTATACAGAAAATCTGTCCCTATCTGAGTCCTAGAGGATCCATCTCACGGAGGGGAAAAAACTAGCTGGTAGACCCAAGATCACAGATCTAAACATGCAAGAATCCATGAGCTTCTGGCGAATGGAGAGGAAAATTCTTGCACCAACATTACTCAGAGTTTGATAGCATCAACTTCATCAAGGAGTGCTTTAGTAAGAACTTGTGGATCAGAGACGTCGACATCCAGGTAAATCCATTAACTCTTCTTTGTAGACTAATAGTTGAATTTACATAATAGAATAGTATGATCTTTGAGCTAAGAGTAATGGTGAATTCTAGCTAAGTCTCATTTCGTTTGCAAATAGCACTAAGTTCTGTTAAATAAATTCAAGAATCTACTAGCACGATGAGATAAGATAGAAAAACCACGCATCAAAATCTGTTTTAATAGCAACACATGCTGAACTCTTGAGGCAATGCGAAGTGCCTAATCCAATGTGATCGCCTTGTCATTTTGTCAAGATTTTTGTAAAAAATTTGACATCCAGTGATTGTAAAAGCAGTGATTTAGACGATAGTGATATCATCAACTTGGCTGTGAATTCTAATAATGCTGTGGTTGCATCGTTAATGCTTCTCTGCCTTCACTTAGTTCTTCCAGTTAAGATTAATACTTGATTTGGTTATACCTGGAAATGTGTGAAGTAGTTTGGCACCATAAGTTTTTAGATAGGTTCAGGTTTAATGGTTGATCGTGTTGGTCCGAAGGACGTTAGGCTTCACCAGCATATGAACCCCAACACATCTGCTGCATATAATGCTTTGTATCTCTCACACTGGCGGCAGTTCGCTTGAAAAAACCGATTGAGAATGAAAACTGTTTTTACGTGGAATGAATGCATGCATGCATAACAATGGGCGGCGGTTTTGCTCCTGGAACCATACAAATGGTAGATCATCAAAGGCCTGAGTAACGATCCAGAATGAAAGCTAGCAGCAGTGGTTTTATACATACATTTTGGTTACTTTGGAGGCTGCCATAGCCGAAGGCAGCAGCAGCTATGATAACTGCAAACAAGCTGCTGATTCTCCTCCAATGAATTGATTGAGTGAGCTTCAGAACCAGGGGTTGTCTATTGGCCAAACTTAGCAATTCTATATGTATCCCTCACCGTCGGAAGGTTGATTGTAACTGTTGTATTCCTTTTTTTCAAACTCTTGCAAGTCTTGATGGAATCAAGAAATTAGCACCATAATTCAGGCCTCTTAGTCGTGTTGCGTGGAATCTTTCTCTCATTGCCGATCATGTCAAATTTTAAAAACCTTGGATCCATATTACTTCTAGAGTAATTAGCTTCTGAACAATAACAGTGATGCAATAGCTGCAAAGAAGGTGCTCTGAAAGAAGTTTGCACAAAAAGATGAGGAGTATGACTCAACACTGGGTGTTGTTCGTTAGGTCCCTCCAAAGCTTATTCTTCCAGATAATTTCCTTCCTGATAAATAAGAAAAGTCTGATTTCTTGATGGTGAGAGTGGAAAAGACCATGCATCAATGCGAGAGGGCCTGTCTCTGCATGGCCTGTATACATACTAGGAAGTTGGTACCCAAGGCACATGCATGCACACCCCTAGTATAAACGCATGCCAATGTTTTTGACTTGGAATTAAATTAGAAAAGTGACATCGTGGAAGCTGAATTCGGGGATCACGAGTGGTTGAGACACTTCTCCTTATAATGCCTATCAAAGGAATAAGGTAGCCTTGGGCCTCACGTGAACCGAAATGCATGCATGCACTGTTAATTTAAGTTTGCATTTACTCGAATAGTGGGCCAGACTTGCAAGTTAAAATTTCACTATTCAATGTTGCCAAATTTACTTAGGGCTGATGCACAATTGTCCCTCGGTTCCTCTTTTGCATTTAGTCAGAGTCCTAGCTCATATTACACTCAGAATTCAAGGTCACCGTACACACGTGGTAGTTCATATGAGCCTTAAAGTTACTCCAGTCCTGGGTCAGCAAAAGTTACCTCTGATATATTCAATCTGAGCAACAAAATGGGTCCCATGGATGGAATACATGTGTGGAATTAGGAACCTCAACTGAATTTGAGGTTGCTCAAGCTTGGCGCCTCTCATTGAAACCAGTGGATACCTGTTTGGCTTGGAAACCAAATACAATACTTGAATGCCAAAGAGGTGCTTCATACGCAATGGAAACTCTAGAGTTGCTTCTGGGTTTCGAACATCTACCCTAAATTGCTCATCAGGCTGCAAGATAATGATCATGAATAAGGTGCTGAGCATGTTGAAGATCTTATGAGGGTGGTACATAATTTGACATGGTTGCTATCATTGAATGCCCAAATGTTGAACTAGTAAAATCTGGCCTTCGAGCTTTGGATGGTTGTCCATGCCTGAGCATTCTTCCTAATGAACGTGATAGTCAGTATCAGATTCTTCGGTGGTAACAAGTTAAAAGTTAGAATACAACTCCAGACCCTGCATGGCTAGATAAAAAATGGCAACTGATGGAGGCGTCTCCTCACCACCTTGCCTAGTTGAATGAAATCTGATTATTTTAAATACCACAAGAATCCTATTTCGATTCATACAAGTCAAATCAAGGGCCAATATTTGTAACTTGGAAAGCTTAATCAAAGTTGGTTAAGTTGGCATAAGAGACATGCATGCGACCGTGCAAGGTAAGTCTTCTTAAACTCATTTTTGTCGCCACATTGAGTCGCTCCAAGATGTGGATCAGGATGTCAACTGCCTTTAAGCGGACCACGATCATGTCACTATGGGCCACGATCAATGGGCATGTTATACAATGTCTCGAGGAATATTGAAAACAGACTCGTTGCTCATCTACCTTCAGAGGAGTCTTATTGATAGGCCACACTTGCTTCCTATCAAGCAGCAAACCACGTCAACCCATGCCAAAGTCTAGATGCTGGCAGATCCCAAGTGGGCCCCACTGTGTACTTGGACCCTTCCAAAGTTGCAATTGAGCTTTGCCAATAGATTGAGTTCAAATCTTATCACCTTATTAGCAATTGGGCCATTCCGCACCTCATATATTCTAGAGGGCTCTTCTTCTCTTTAATTCGGCTAGCCCAACTTGCCTCACGAGTTAAAATTGGCCAATCCTAATAAATGAAAAGTAAAAAATAACTTTTTCATTGAATCTAAATCAAGTATTTCATTTAAATCAAGTATTTCATTTAAATCAAGTTTTAATTCTTTTCCTCAAATTTATAATCAAGTATTTCATTTAAATCAAGTTTAATTCTTATTTTCCAAACTCAAAATCAAGTTCATTTAAATCAAATTTAATTCTTTTTCTCCAAATTCAAAATCAAGTATTATTTAAATCAAATTTAATTCTTTTTCTCCAAATTCAAAGTCAATTTCAAATCAAATTAAGTTTAATTCTTTTCAAATTTAAAATCAAGTTCAATTCCTCAAATTCAAAATCAAGTTCAATTCCTCAAATTTTAAATCAAGTTTATTTTAAATCAAGTCTAAATCCAAATCAAATTAATTTTATTTTAAATCAAGTTCTTTAGTTCAAATCAAGTTTAATTCTTTTCCTCAGATCTTGAAATCAAAATCCGCTCTTTTGGGGTCAAGCCCAATTCTTCTTCTACCTAAGCCCAATCCCTTGTTTCAAATTAAATTCATTAATTCTAGGTCTCATGCAATGAACCCTAAGCACAAACTGGTAGCCTTTTCTATTGTTTGATGTTTAGGGATTCATATGGGTCCTGGTGCAGTCGTAGTTGTCTTGGATCCTGTGCATATGTGGACTAACAATCTGTCGAAACCGTAATTCCGACGAGATGACAAACTCGCTAAAATTTTAAAATAGAATTTATTTGGATTATGTGGAGTCGCCACCAAATTTTGATTTAAGGGAAAAAGATTTGGAAAAACCCTAACTCGAGGATGAGATTTAGGTTTGTCGAGTCGGTTACGAGCGGGGAAGGTGTTAGGCACCCCACTCGCCTGTTCCAAAGAACAGTACCCTTAAATCGAGTGTGTGATTATTTGAAAATAGTTTGATCCCTTAATTAATGTGAAAATAAATAGGTTGATGGAGGTTAGCCTGACAGGACTTGATCCTGCTCCTACGTATTCCCCGATGCAATGGGAAACTCAAGGCTTACGTAGTTCTGGTTTGAAGGCTTGACCTTCGATTTGCTTGGAAAGGAATAGAGGATTTTGAAAATATTTTAGAGAAAAAATCCTTAGTCCACATATGCACAGGATCCGAGGCGAACGAGAGCCGTATTGGGATCCATATGAATCTCGAAACATTAAACACCAGTGAAACTGCCAGTTTCCCATTTAGAGCTCATCGCGTGAGACTAGAGGTTCCCAAAAATATTCTGAAAGGCTTTATTATTTAGGAGGAACTTTTAGTCCACATATGCACAAGGTCGGAGGCAACTAAGGTTGCACTAGGGCCTATATGAATCCCTAAATATCGAACAGCAGTGAAACTGCCAGTTTCCCATTTAGAGCTCATCGCGTGAGACTTTATGATTCCCAAAATACTTTACTCTGGAAAAATAATCAAAGGTTTGATTTGAAAAATAAGTTTGATTTGTAGTGAGTTTGACTCAAACTTGAAGAAAAGAATGAAACTTGATTTAAATAGAACTTGATTTTGAATTTGGGAAATTGAGCTTGGCTTGATTAAAATAAGCTTGACTCGGACTTGAAGAATTGGACCTAACTAAAAAATAGTTTGACTTGAACTTGAAGAATCAAATTAAACTTGAATTTGGTTTGAAAAAAAGAAATTTGATTTAAATTAAAATGAATTTGATATCGGAAATGAACTTGATTTGTATTTGGGGGGTTGAATTAAAATGAGTTAAAATGAACTTGATCTTTGAAAATTGAATTTGTTTTGAAAAAAAGAAATTTGATTTAGTTAAAGAACGAAATTGATCTAACATGAATTTAATTTAATTGCAAAGGAAATGAGGTTCCCTGGGTTGGCGGATTAAAGACTTGACAAGTCCCAATTGACCATATGAAGTGCGGAGCGGCCCCATTGCTAGTAAAAGTGGTATGTCTTAGATTTTAATTTGGTGAGACCATAATTGTAGCTTATGGGCTGGATTTTGGCGCGTCCATTCATGCACTCATGTACGGGGAGGTAGACTGATGAGTTGGATCCATCTCCACCAAGTGTATGCAAATGGATATGAGAAACTTTAAAATTTGTCACAGGCAAGACTAGAACCCAGTGGCTTGGAAGAAGGAAAGCAATGCTTAACCAACAGACCAAGCTATTTGATTGAACTGCTATTCCTCTTGGTCATATTTAAGCACAATGGTCAGCATATCCATACGGGTGTATGGGTTCTGCATGTCGTTCAATTACTTGGGCCGGTTTTGGGGCAACAAAATGGCCCACTTAAGAATTCCATTTTGCTGGATTAGCGATTAACGAGCGGCGCGGCCCAATGGCCTTGAGCTGGGTTCAACTACATGAAGATGATGCTTGAGGAAACCCTTTTTAAAAGAAATGCTACTTGGGGGGATCAAACCCGAGTGTCGAAGGTCATGGTGGCGAGCTCGTCCACTGGGCTAGGACTCCAATTAATGTTCAATGGTCATGCCAATTGATTTGAATAGTACCCAAAGAGTAGAAAGATTCTATGCAGGCGAATCACATGCGTCTGCTTTTTCACTTCTCCTCTCCGAATTTAAAGCACTTTTGCTTGAATTTACATGGCTGCCTGGCCTTCATTGTATGATAGGAGCTTATGAATGTGTCAGCTGTCTTTGTCCGAATACGCTGCAGGTATATGGGCATATGTGACATATAGAGGATTCTCAAATCCAAAACTCAAACACAAGTCTTGGACGTCTTGGAAGCCTACTAACCATTAGACCAAGCCCCTAGTTAGGTTATTAGCAGTCTTGCCATTATTTTAAAGTACCCTTGATTCCATTTATATTTTGACCATGCTACGTGTGGTCGCATGCATGCGGGATGCTTGGCAAGTCTTTTTTCTCCATGAAGGATTAAATGGGACATCATTCTCACTGCCTTATGACTTCAAAACACAACCAATACACTACCCTTATGTGAGATATCGAGCTTCTTTGACACTATTTGAGGATGCCTTCTATGCAAAGTATAGCTCGAGCATTTCCCACCAACGACCTGTGTTTCTGTGCCTTTTGTAATTATCACCGTCTTCAACCATCTCCTCCTATCTAAAGTTTGAAGGGTCGAAGGAAAACGATAGGAATGACCAACTTCATTTTAACTGGAGTAATCTGTCCGGCATCATGGGAAGGTGTCCCCCTTTTAGAACTATCCTTGGCAAACTCAGAACACAAAATGCGCGAAGCAGGCCCAATGAGGACTTTCAACTATGGAACAGGAGGTATCAATCTAAGCCATGCCCCTAGCAGATGGCATATGCAATTGCTGGCCCACTGAAAGTGAAGTCCATGCCTATACCAGCACATTCACTTGATTCACAAAACGTTTGATCCTCCAGTGAAAAGTTCTTGCCTCAGTCGGCCTTTTTTATTGCATGAAGCTTCAACTTTCTCAAGGCTTCATACGAGACTTGGGTTATAGAAATATTCCACATGATCTTTAAGATAGACGATCGTCAGTGAGATCATATAGATAAATTGAATAAAATGTCTTAATCCATAGTATGAGGAGTGTCTTGGCCCATATCCATGTTTCACGTATCCTCTACTTCCAAGATCGTCAATCCAATTTTTTTTAGCTGTCACCACAAGAATCAGTGGGCATATACCTCTGGGTCATGGATGAAGAAAAAAAATCTTTAGGCTTGGGTGCATGGTAATATTGGCTAGTCTCGGGCTACTTTAGTGACCCCAAATAGCAACCCTATGATCCACATTTACTAATTACTTGGGAAAGACAAGACAATCTGTTATACTGTCGATAGGGTGATCATGCTAGTATGCTCAAACCTGAATCAGTAAGAGTATCCTTTCCTCTAGCTGCGAGGAGCCACTTGCAGATCCCATTCTCCCTCCGGAGCAGTTAGAGTGGTGGCTTTTACCGTCTCCTCTTCTCTAGACCCTTGATGAGCCTAGCAATTCGAATCATCTTGGCTGTAGGTGAGTTTTGTATCATGCCAACGAGGTCTCTAACTACCGGTGACTACATCTCAATGTTTGAGAAGTCGCCTAGGTTATATATGAAGATAAAGGCCAAAAATGAATACATTTTCCATGAGAACCAAAGCTATTTTTGCTCTTTCAATAAGTTGTCATCCAGTAATCCACAAAAGGATTGTAATGAAATGATAGACACGTTGGTTTCACCATGTAGACCTTGAGGAAAAAGGATTGTACTGCTCTTGCTGCACCAAAACGTTCTTTGGCAATTGAAGGGGTTACTATAGCTGTAACCTTACTAACCAACTCCAGCCGAGTCCCTTGCACCAGGCACAGCATCTAAAACACATGTATTCTCGCTACCCCATGCATTTTGTCACACCCTTCTCCAAGGGTCCCTATTATTAATAGCCCATGCAAATGTCCATAAACAGAACCGGTAGAACTGGATGTAATCTGTCCATAACCATCTTCATTTGGCAAATCTTTACGCGCTTTCCAATGGAACACTATATGTATTCCTCTGTCCTCCAAATGAAATGAACCTATCCGAACGTGTGTTCATGGCTGCATGCATGCATGCATGGAGATGGGCCTTTTTCCACAGTATCTCATTTTGCCCTGTTCCCATAGTTAACTCAGAGCCATGGAGAAGTGCATCGGTATTGGAAATTGGCACGGTCGGCCAGGAGATGGCCCATGCCACACAAGCTTGAGGCCTCAATAATTTCTAGCCTCTGTTTGTGGCTCATGAAGTCGCTAATGGAGAATGGTTATAGGCATTCAAATTCTATGGCAGAGCCTCAATAATGCATAACTGTTACTACACTTTAATCATGATATACTAATAATAAAGTCAAGCGAGAAATCAATACACATCAACTGATTTTATGCACGACAGTTTCTTCCAAAAAAAGGAGACACCAAAGTTCTCTTAATAAGTTTCATGGCACGAGTCATTTCCTGCACATCTACCCTAGTAATCATGGTGTTTCAATGGGAGATTTATGGATGTAGGATCTCAAATTAAAGCAACTGGTATTCTCCAATTTATTTTGCAAGAATGACGCATCTCGCATTTGAATCAGAGGCAGAGATTTACAAGTTGAAGCACACAAAATCGGCATCAATCCTTACCTGTTGGGGTTCTAAACCAATACAAAAGAGGTTGAAAGTTTAAGTTCTTACTTGGGATTTTGAAGAAGAAAGGTTGTGGCTTGTCACCTTGGAAAGCAAGAGGAGGATCTTGATTCAAAATCAGAGAGCTTCGACTTGTGCTCCCCTTATTCTTGCTCGTCCTCCTTGACCACTCATTCCAAATTTGGATCTTGATGCCTTGATCTTTCTCTTTTTCCCTTTCGTTTCTCACCTTCCCTCCTTTTTGAGAGCCTTTTCAAGAACCGCCACCGAAAGAGCCTTTTCAAGAGCCTTTTCAAGCACCCTCTCTCCCCCTTTTGTCTTTTCTTTCCTTTCCCCCCAAAAAAACTGTTTTCTATTATTCCCCCCTTTTCAATTTGTTCGTTTTTCCTTTTTTTTTTTCTTTTTATTCCGTTTTTTCTAATTTTCGTTTTCTATTTTTTTATTTTGTTTTTTGTATTTTATTTTTGTTCATTAATTCTATTTATTTTATCATTTTATTATTTTTAAGTAATTTTTCATTTATTTAGTTTATTTTTTATTTCTTTCATCATTTTGGGTTCATTTGTTTATTTATTTTATCATTATCTTTGTCTTCTTTCTTTTCTTCCATTTTCTGAAATTTTCATTTTTTGTTTTTGTTATTTTTATGTTTTTTAATTTCATCTCTTTTCTTTATATCATTTTTTTATTACTTTGTTTTATCTTCATTTTCTACTTTTTTCTGTTTTATTTATTTATTTATTTATCATGTTGTCTGTTTCTCTGTTTATTTATTTTTTCTATTTTTCTATTTTAATTTTTCATTAACTTTAATATTTATTTATTGTTTAAGTTATTGTTGGTTTCTTGATTAATTTAACAAATGGAAGGCCTCAGACATAATTGATTGTTTACACAATGCTTTTAAATAATTTCAAGAAAAACTTCCTTTTGGAAGTCTCACGCGATGGACTCTAAATAAGAACTGACGGTTTCACTGTTGTTCGACGTTTAGAGATTCATATGGATCCCAATGCAGCCATTATCTACCTTGGATCCTGTGCATATGTGGACTAAGCATTTTCTCTCGAAACAAAAAATTCAAAATACTGCATTTTCTTTAAACACCTTCGAAGGTCAAGCCTTCAACCAAAACTACGTAAGCTTTGAGTTTCCCATTGCACCCGGGAACACGTAGGAGCAGGGTCAAGTCCTGTCAGGCTATCTTTCCATCAACTTATTTATTTTCTATTCTAATTAAACGGATCAAACAGTTTTCAAATAATTTACTCACTCGGTTTAAGGGTACCGTTCTTCGGAACGGGCGAGTAGGGTGCTTAACACCTTCCCTACTTGTAATCGACTCCCGAACCTAGATTCTTCCTCAAGTCAGAGTTTTTCCAAATCTCTTCCCTTCAATAAAAATTTAGTGGTGGCTCCACATAATCAATTAAATTCTTTTTCAAGAAAATTTAAGCGAGTTCATCGTCTCGTCATTTTACGATTGCGACAATCATCATCATCACACTTGTCATTACTTTGGAAAAACCATAAAATTTCTCAATTGATAATGGTAATCTTTAGGGTCATGTTAAGGTGGTTATGTTTCACTAGAGTTGTCCTGACCACAAGGAGTAACCTTAGGCCAATGGGAGGCTCAAACTTAGCTTATGTATGACCTGAGCTCAAAAGTTTCCCTCATCAAGAACTCTAATATGCTTTTATGTTAGTAGATTCTTAGATTTCTCAACTTCCTTTCACAATTTCATCTCTACTTCATTTAAAGGCCCTTCCTTCTTAAACCTCGAAACCTTATAGTCCTCTTTGAATTATAATTCAAAATTTTGTACAAATTATTATTTTTAAGTGTTTAAAATTAAAATATTATTTTTTAATTTTTTAGAAAATATTTTAGAGTTATAAAAGTTAAATACTGCAATGTTATTTGTGAACACATAATTCTGCCCGAGACCAAAATCATATTTATAATGAAAATTTCTGTTCCGAATCCATTTAAAATAAAAAAAGGAAAAGATAGAATCCCAATAAAAATCATAAAAATAAAAAAGGAGAAGGAAAATAACAAAAGTAAAAATGAAGAATATAAATAAAAATGAAAGAGAAAAAAAGAGAAATAAGTAATAAATAAAAAAAATCCAGAATAAAATCAGAAAAATTGAACAAAAATATATAGAAAACAAAAGAATGAAAGAAACAGAAAAGAAAATAAAAAAGTAAAACAAGCAAAAAAAAGGAAGGAATGAAAATGAAAATAATAGTAGAATGATTGAAAAGGTTCTCCTAATTAGCAGGTTTGGGTTGGTTAGTTAGTTAGAGGAAGTTAGAGGTTAGTTAGATTGTTAGTGGATGAACCATGATAAATAAAAAAAAACAGAGAGTCAAGCAAGGAAATCTAAAGCTATAAATGATGGAAGATTAGATGAATTGGGGGGTGGCCATTTTTCATTTTTTTTCCAAAGCTTTTTGCTAATTCTCTCAGTTTTCTCCCTTGCCTCTCGAGGGCGTCATGAAACTTCCTTCTGGAAAACCTTTCTTGGTTGCATGCATCGTTCAAATTCAGCTTGCGGATTGCCGAAAGTAGTGAGGAAATTCTGCATCAAAGATTCCATTAGTTCGAGGAGCAAGGTTGAATACGATCCTTGAAGAAGTTTTCGTTGTGAATGCTTTTGATTTTGAAATTTCTTTGCATCAAACTAATTCTAGCCTTGACCGTATATTTCAGTCAAAGCTTTATTTAGGTTATTTTCCTCTACAATGGTGATTATTGTTAAAACGAACACTACTTCTATGCTGCGTGTGTGATTTTTGCTTGTTTTCATCATGTGATTAAGTTGATCTCGTGACATTCTGTTCGTATCTCAGCACCTACGCAGACAGTGAATGAATGTGCACTTAGCTAAGGGTTCTTGTTGAATGCATGCTAAAATTTTGAGTGGAGTACCTGTGCACGTAGTTCAACTCACACATGATAAAGTTAGTAGAAGGAATGTTGATTTAAGTTTTGCATGATGTTTCCATTCCTGTATTCAGATCCTGCCTCTACGATTTTTGTCAGATCCCTTTCAGATTTTCCAGCCTAGGAATAAAGCTAGAGTTCCCTTAGGATCTTAAATTCTGCAGTGAGTGAGGTTTATGTTCAACACTTTTATTTTCTTCACAAAGATCAGGTCTATCAACCAAATTGAAAGAAACAGGTCTGGTTAGAGGAGGTTCCGTAGGCTAACGAGGTGCAATTCAAAGAAGTAATAACCTCAACCTCACTGATAAGTGTCCAATAAGACACTTATTTGGAACATAATTCCATGTAATTGCAAGTAATTGAAGCATAAAATACCATTAAAACATGAGAAAACGACATAAACCGGGTAACTCTCGCACAATATGAAAATGCGCTTAAAGCCTTTTTAGCGATAAATTCTCATAACTGGGTGTGCTTTAATTTCGCACTGGTTATGGTTCTCGCATTATAACGCAAACTGCATTCTTTACGTGGAGCACATGAACATTTGAAAGAAAAGAAGCAAACTGTCATTCGCATCACATCAAGTAACACAAATTGTCAGTCAAGCATTGACACGCGATGCTACAAAACATTATGTATAAAAACCTATCGTAGCTAAAACGAACACACTTCCACGTATTAGAAAGACACGTAACAAGCCGACTACGCTGTTTGTTACGCCTTAAACCACCTGTCTCTCGGGTCCGGTTTCGGTGAAGGAAGAAACCCTAGGGTGGAGGACAAAGGACAACCGCAACGCGTCTTCATGCTCTTGACTTCATCCTTCTCCCCTGTTTTCTTTCTTTATCATTATGTGGAACTAGTTTTCTGTTAGGGAAGGAGGAATCCATGACTAAACCTATGTAACCCGGATACGTTATATGTATTCAAGATTATTGTCCTTTAACGTTGATTATTCATCTCTTTGCTTAATGCTTTTATGACTTCGCCAGTTATAGATTGAATCAAAATTCTTCTTTGCAATTGGGAAATTGGTTTTAGAATTGGAACTGAGAATGAATAACATAATTGTGAAGGCTCTAGGGATAGAGGTTTGAGATTGTGAGATCGTTTGAATTCTTGAACTTAAGGCTCACCTCAAATTTGGAATAACTAAAGGATTAGGATTCTGAATTTGAGTGAAGAATTGATGAGTCAAGGGATTGACCTTCAATCAATAACTGTGAATTCGATCTTCAACTACATTTTATCTTGAATGCATGTAATGATCTACTGTTATTGAGGGGAATTTTTGGTGAAGTCCAGCCCTAACACCTTCCATAAATTGATTTCTTTCACATTCGAATCAGTTATTAAGTATTAAACAATTCTGAGTTTATTTTGATTAGTTTTAGGCATACTAAAACAAAATTCCAGCCTAGTCACAGAATCTGTAACCATTGTTATTTTCAGCTTGCATTACCTATGCCCGCAATTGCGCGGCCTGGCGACTCCTATCGAGAGTTCAATTAGCACTGCCAGTTAGGTTGTCAGCCACTCGCATGTTTGTTTCGCACCTTCTGATATGATGTCAGCCTTGCATTTTAAATTCAAAGACCCTACTTAAGTCCTGGCCATTGTCTCGTTTGAATTTCGCACCTTCGCCTATGATGTTAGGCCTTTGCACTTTAAATTCAAGATTCTACTTATGTTGTCATTTTGTTTAAATTTCTGCACCTTCGGCCTATGAAGTTTGGCATTGCATTTTAAATTCCGCACTCCGGCCTATGTTGTCAGGCCATTGAATGTTTAAACTTCTACACCTTCGGCCTATGATGTCAGGCCTTCAATCTTACATTCGATCAAATTATGTTGTCGTGCCATTGCATGTTTAAATTTCTGCACCTTCGCCTATGATGTCGCCTTGCATTTTAAATTCAGCACTGCCTATGTTGTCCGGAGCCCTACGCTTGTCGTCACTTCATGTTTAAATTTCGCACCTTCGCCTATGATGTTAGGCCTTGCATTTTAAATTCGCACTCCGCCTATGTTGTCGCCATTGTGATGTTTAACTTTCAGAATTGGGCCTATGATGTCGCCTTGCATTTTAAATTCAACACTCGCATATGTTGTCGTGCCACCCAAGTTTAAATTTCCTACTTTCTTCACTAACGATGTTAGGCCTTGCATTTTAAATTCAGCACTACAGCCTATGTTGTCAGGGCATTGCATGTTTAAATTTCTACACCTTCAGCCTATGATGTCTGGCCTGGCATTTTAAAGCAACTCCGCCTATGTTGTCGTCGAGCCATCCAAGTTTAAAATTCGTCGACTTCTCATTTATGATGTCGCCTGCATAATAAATTTAGCAATCCGGCCTATGATGTTAGGCCACTCCAAGTTTAAATTTTTGCACCTTCGACTTCTTTGCTGATGTCGTGCCTTGTATTGTTCATTCAAGATCCTACTTAATGTTGCACCGCTACATGTTTAAATTTCTGCACCTTCAGCCTATGATGTTAGGCCTTGCATTTTAAATTCCGCACTCTGACCTATGTTGTGAGGTCATTGCATGTTTAAATTTCTGCACCTGCGACATATGATGTAAGGCCTTGCATTTTAAATTCAGCATTCCAGCCTATGTTGTCAAGGCATTGTCTGTTTAAATTTCTATACCTTCGGCCTATGATGTTAGGCCTTGCTTTTAAAATTCAAAGACACTAGACCTATGTTGTGGCCACTTGTTTAAATTTCAGACCTTCGGCTATGATGTCAAGCCTTGCATTTTAATTCGCCTCCGCCTAGGATGTCGCCAATGCATGTTTAAATTTCCTCACTGTCCGCCTATGATGTCGGGCGTTGCATTTTAAATTCGGCCTCATGTCATCTTGTCGGGCCGTTGTCTTTTTTAATTTCTTCACCTTCGGCCTATGATGTCGTGCCTTGCATTTTAAATTCAAGATCTGCAGCTTCAAATTTCCATTGTTGTCTCCCACCTTCGACCATTGATGTTTAAAATTTTAGCACTCCCCTATAAGTTTGTCGATGCCACTACATGTTTTTCTGAATCTAACTCCCCTACTGTATGGGCATTTTTAAATTCAAGACTCAGGCCCTATGTTTGCTGCTGCCTTTCGATGTTTAAATTTCAGCCACTTCAACCTATGATGTCAACCCTGGCATTTTAAATTCAGCACTCCAGCCTATGTTGTCAAGCCACTCCATGTTTAAATTTCTGCACCTTCTGCATATGATGTCAGGCCTGGCATAATAAATTTAGCACTCTGGCCTATGTTGTCAGGCCACTACATGTTTAAGCTTCTGCACCTTCGACCTATGATGTCAGGCCTTGCATTTTAATTAAGACTTCTGGCATGTTGTCGGCCGCAAATGTTTAAATTTTCTCGCACCTTCGGCCTATGATGTCAGGCCTTTCATTTTTAATTTAGTACTCCAGCCTATGTTGTCAGCCCGCTGCATGTTTAAATTTCTGCACCTTCAGCCTATGATGTCCGACCTTGCATTTTAAATTTTGCACTCTGGCCTATGTTGTCAGGCCACTGCATGTTTAAATTTCTCACCTTCAGCCTATGATTTCAGACCTTGCATTTTAAATTTAGCACTCCGGTCTATCATGTTGTCACCACAGATGTTTAAATTCAGACCTTCGCCTATGATGTCAGTCCTAGCATTTTAAATTCCGCACACCGGCCTATGTTGTCAGGCCAATCCATGCTTAAATTTCTGCACCTTCGGCCTATGATGTCAAGCCTTGCATTTTAAATTCAGCACTCGAGCCGATGTTGTCATGCAACTGCATGTTTAAATTTCTACACCTTTAGCCTATGATGTCAGGCCTGGCATTTTAAATCCAGCACTCTGGCGTACGTGTTCAAGCCACTCCATGTTGAAATTTACGCACTTTCACGTGATGTTAGGAATTTTTGCATATTAAATAGCACTGCCTATGTTGTCGGGCCACTAGATGTTAAAGTTTACAGACGCTATAATTTCAAGCCTTGCATTTTTAATTCAGCACTACGGCCTATGTTGTCAGCCCGCTGCATGTTTAAATTTCTGCACTTTCAGCCTATGATGTTCTTCCTTGAATTTTAAATTCCGCACTCCGGCCTATGTTGTCAGGCCAATGCATGTTTAAATTTCAGCACCTTCGGCCTATGAGGTCAGGCCTTGCATTTTAAATTTCCAGATCGCATGTTGTCGAGGCGCTAACATGTTTAAATTTACCTCAAGACGGCTTCACTTATGATGTCAGGCCTTGCATTTTAAATTCCGCACTCTGGCCTATGTTTTGAGGTCATTGCATGTTTAAATTTCAGCACGTTCGGCCTATGATGTCAGGCCTTGCACTTGAAATTCAAAGACTCAGACGATCTTTAGTCGAGCCACGTCTGTTTAAATTTCTTTTACCTTGACCCACATTACGATGTCGAGGCCTTGCATTTTAAATTTAGCACTCCGGCCTATGTTGTCAAGCCATTGCATGTTTAAATTTCTGCACCTTCGGCCTATCATGTCAGGCCTGGAATTTTAAATTCAAGACACTAATGGCTAGGTTGTCGTCGCCACTCCATGTTTAAATTTACGCACCTTCGCATATGTTATCGAGCCTGGCATTTTAAATTCAAGATTTCAGGCCTATGTTGAGGCCAATCGCATGTTTAAATTTCTGCGACCTTCTTCCCAGATGTCAGCCTGGCATTTTAAATAAAGACTCATTTATGTTGTCCGAGGCCCACAGCATGATGTTTAAATTTACGCACCTTCGGCTATGACGTCAGCCCAGGAATTTATATTCGATCGCTCACGGCTTTATTTTCGTGCCATCGCATGTTTAAATTTCTACACATCAACCTATGATGTCGCCTGAAATAAATTTTAAATTTAAAGACTGGCATATGTTGTCAAGTCATTTGTGTTTAATTTTCGACCTTGACCTATGATGTCGCCTCAGCATTTAAAATTCAAAGACTCAACTTTATGTTGTCACTATTCGATGTTTAAATTTTCACCTTACTTTATGATGTCGCCTTTGCATTTTAAATCGAGCTCAGGCCTATGCTCTCAGGCCATTGTCTGTTTAAATTTCTGCACTGTCGGCCATGATGTCAACCCTTGCATTTTAAATTAAGTGATCAACAAGATGTTGTCAGTTACCTGCGTGATGTTTAAATTTTCGCGACCGTCGCTCTATGATGTCGCCTTGCATTTTAAATTCAAGACCGCCTATGTTGTCCTTTTTCATGTTTAAACTTCTCCACCTTTGACCTATGATGTTAGGCCTTGCATTTTATATTCAAAGACTCAGTGATGTTATCATGCCATCAAAATGTTTAAATTTCAAGACCTTCACTTATGATGTCAGCCCTCAGATTTTAAATTCAAGACGACGGCTATGTTTTGAGTCCCAATTTATCGTAAATTACGCACCTTGAAGCTCTATGATGTCAGCCTTTAAATTTTAAATTTTTGACCGTGAGCCTTATGTTGTCGACCACCATGCATGTTTAAATTTCAGCCTTTGACTTATGATGTTAAGCCTTGCATTTTAAATTCAACACTCCAGCCTATGTTGTCAGGCCACTGCATGTGTAAATTTCTGCACCTTCGGCCTATGATGTCAGGCCTTAAATTTTAAATTCCGGACTGCGGCCTATGTGTTCAGGTCATTGCATGTTTAAATTTATGCACCTTCGGCCTATGATGTCAGGCGTTACATTTTTAAATTCAGATTGACCATGGTTGTCGAGCCACCGATGTTTAAATTTTTGCACCTTCGGCCTATGATGTCAGGCCTTGCATTTTAATATCTGCACTTCAGTCTCTGTTGTCAGGCCATTGCATGTTTAAATTTCTACACCTTCGGCCTATGAAGTTTGGCATTGCATTTTAAATTCCGCACTCCGGCCTATGTTGTCAGGCCATTGAATGTTTAAACTTCTGCACCTTCGACCAATGATGTCAGGCCTTGCATTTTAAATTCCGCACTACGGCCTATGTTCTCTGGCCACTGCATGTTTAAATTTCTGCACCTTCGACCTATGATGTCAGACCTTGCATTTTCTACTTAGAACTCCAGCCGATGTTGTCATGCCACTGCATGTTTAAATTTCTACACCTTCAGCCTATGATGCAGGCCTGACATTTTAAATTCAACACTCCGGCCTAACCTGTCAAGCCATGGTTTGTTCAAATTTACGCTCACTTTCCAAATTCATGCGAAAGCCTTGCATTTAAATCGGCACTCCTACTTATGTTGTCGCCATTGCATTTAAATTTTTTCACTTTCCCTATGACGCCATGCTTCCATTTTAAATTCAGCACTTAAAACTCATTGTCAGACAATGTCTGCTTTAAATTTAACCCCACTGTGATGTTATGCCTTGCATTTTAAATTCAACACTCCAGCCTATGTTGTCAGGCCACTGCATGTGTAAATTTCTGCACCTTCGACCTATGATGTCAGGCCTTAAATTTTAAATTCCGGACTGCGGCCTATGTTGTCAGGTCATTGCATGTTTAAATTTTTGTACCTTCGGCCTATGATGTCAGGCCTTACATTTTAAATTCAAAGACTGTGTTGTCGTGCCATTATGTATTTTAAATTTCTGCACCTTGCCTATGATGTCGCCTTGCATTTTTACCCTCGGACCTCTGTTGTCAGGCCATTGCATGTTTAAATTTCTGCACCTTCAGCCTATGATGTCAGGCCTTGCATTTTTATTTCCGCACTCTGGCCTATGTTATCAGGCCATTGCTTGTTTAAACTTCTCCACCTTCGGCCTATGATGTCAGGCCTTGCATTTTAAATTCAACACTCGGCCTAAGTTGTCCGGCCATTGTCTATTTAAATTTCTGCACCTTCGGCCTGTGATGTTAGGCCTTGCATTTTAAATTCAGTACTCACTATGTTGTCAAAGCCACCGATGTTTAAATTTAGACCTTCGCCCTATGATGTCGCCTTGCATTTAAATTCCACGCTCCCGCCTATGTTGTCGCCATTGAATGTTTAAAATTCTCACCTTCGCCACATGATGTCGTGCCTTCAATCTTACATTCATCTCCATCTGATCTATGTTGTCAGGCCATTGCTTGTTTAAATTTCTGCATCTTGACCTACGATGTCGGCCCAAAGATTTTAAATTCAAAGACTCAAGCCTATGTTTTCCCCTATCTTTGTCATTGAGTTCATGTTTAAATTTACACTTTCCTACTTTATGATGTCGCCTTGATTTTAAATTCGCACTCCTGCCAGATGTCAGCCTTGCATTTTAAATTCAACACTCTAAAACTATGTTGTCAACCGCAGATGTTTAAATTTCACACCTTCTACTAACGATGTTAGGCGTTGCATTTTAAATTCAAGACTCAGCCTATGTTGTCGTGGTGCCGCATGTTTAAATTTCTACACCTTGACCTATGATGTCGCCACAGCATTTTAAAGTCGGCAAGACTAGGCCCTATGTTGTCAGGCCACTCCAAGTTTAAAATTCTGCACCTTCTGCCTATGATGTCATGCCTGGCATAATAAATTTAGCAATCCGACCTATGATGTCAGACCTTTCAAGTTTTAATTTTACCTTGTGACGTATGATGTCGGGCCATTTTCATTGACCTTTCGGCCTAAGTTGTCGGCCATTGCGTGTTTAAAATTCACTGTCGACACATGATGTTAGGCCTTGCATTTAAATTAAAGCTCAGGCATGTTGTGAGGCCATTGCATGTTCATTTTACAACGCCTCGACATATGATATAGACACCATTTAAATTGACATTCAGAAGCCATGTTGTCAAAGGCATTGTCTATTTAAATTTCTTCACCTTCGAAGCTATGATGTTCAGCCTTACTTTCAAGCCTCTGAGCCTATGTTGGCAGAACTTGTTCATGTTTAAATTGCACCTTCGGCCTATGATGTCGAAACCATAAAACTTTAAATTCGCAGCCTCGACCTAGGATGTCAGGCCAATGCATGTTTAAATTTCTCCACGTTCGGCCTATGATGTCAGGCGTTGCATTTTAAATTCAAAGATCTCAGCTTTCATGTTTGTCAAAGTTACATTGTCTTTAAATTGCTTCACCTTCGCCCATGATGGTCGTGCCTTGCATTTTAAATTCCTAAGACTTCGTACTTTTATGCCATACAACTTATATTGTCTGACATATGAATTTTCTCCATCTTCAAATTTATGATGTCCGCCTTGCACTTAAATTCAGACTTTAAATGCTTTATAAAAGTTTGATGTAAAGGCTAACAAACATGTTTGAATTTTCAACCTTTCGTTTATGATAAGCGCGTCTAATTTTAATCTATGACTCGCTTATATGCACTCGCATAAAGCATCATGAAGTTTATTCTTACACTTCATCTTTATGATGTCAACTTCTGCATTTTAAATTTATCTTCAGCCTATGTTGTCAAACACCGATGCTTGTAAGTTTTTGCACCTTCGGCCTATGTCGCTCTTGCATTTTTAATCAAATACTCGCCCATGTTGTCGCGCCAATGCAAAGCAATTTCTAACTCCTTTCAGACGTAATGTCTTTGCATTTTAAACTTCATCATTTGCTCATAAGAAGTGTTATTAACGATATGTTTAAATTTCTCAAAGACCTTCTAAGATTTATGCGTGATTTGAGGTCTGTAATGAAATTCAGCATCCCAGTTTCATGTTAAGCAGCCCGCCAGATATGCTATAGTGTTCAGACCTTCGCGCTCTATGATGTCAAATCTCAAGACTTCAATTACTTGCCTATATGTTTATTAAAGGAACATATTACTTTTTCTCAACTTCTGCTATGATATGTCGCTGATAATCGCAATAATCAAACCAGAGTCGCAATAATCGCCGCACTTAATTTTATCCCTTCTCAAACAGATGCTTTTCAGCTTCATATTATGAATCTGCTGATTTCCAATGAACGGTTAAGCTTTCGCCATCCTGCAGCGCTGAATGCAGCAATCTTCTATTGTATACGTTCTAATAATGACATAAGGTTGAGAATAATCTCCTGCTCAGTGCAACAAACATCGTAAGCATCGATAAAGAAATAAGTTTTGATCTGTCATAATTGCTTTTGTATGATCCAGCATCCACTTATGTTGTTACTCATTTGCATGTTTAAACTTCACTCTAAAGATATATTCCCAAATTCTTGCATTTAAACTCCAGACTCAGCTTAGCGTTGTCAAAAAATAATGCATAAGTTTAGTCTTTTAGCACCTTCCGGGTCACAGGCTGCGCAGTTTTAATTTTAAATTCAACACTCTCAAGTTCTCCAGAAAGACAAAAGCCAGCAAAGCATGTTTAAATTTCAACGACCACAAATGCAGGAAGATGTCAAAGTTTGCATTTTAAATTCGGCATCATAGCTTCATGTTAGAGGCTATCGAGATGTTTAAATTTCTCAGACGTCAAAGCCTATATATGTCAGTACTCGCATTTGAAATTCAGCAATCTGATCGATAGCTGCTCGCCATTGTCTCGCTGAATGACCTTCTACTTTACATGATACGTCGCATCAATGTATTTAAATTTAATCTTCTGCCTACGTTGTCAAGCCATTGCATATGAATTTCACACCTTCACATCATCAAGCCTGAATCTGAATCAAAGACTCCGCCTAGGTTGTCACCAAAGCCACTCCATGTTTAAATTTCTCTGACCTTCAATGTTGTCCTGTTCGCATTTACTCCAAGACTTCTGCCTATGTTATTAAAGCATCAGATGTATAATTTCTTCAGACCTTCTGCTTATGATGTCGTGCAGTCTTAATTTTATATTCAGATCTTCGCCTATGTTGTCCAAGCCATCCAGATGTTTAAATTTCTACACCATCGTTTATATTATTGTAAGTTCGACATTTTTAATTCGAAGATCTCGCTCAGATGTTGTTCCAGGCTACCGTGATGGGCTTAAATCTTCTTACCTTCTACTTACTGATGTCATGTTCTGGCATTTAAATCAGCACTCCAATCATTATGTCAAGAGATACGTTAAATTTTTTCATCTTTCAATAAGATATCGCCTTGCATTTTAATTGAGCACCGCCTATGTTTAAAGCGTTATGAAATCATAATTTTCTTAATATTTATTGCTTCACGATGCTAATAGTATTTTATCCAGTGACCTACCATACGCCACAAAGCCATTGTGTGTTGAATTTCTGCACCACTATACACAAAGCATTGTTTTTATAATGAATTTTCAGTAACTAAAATATGATGTCAACTTTAATAATTCAAGACTTATGATGTTGTCTCAAGCATCGCGAGATGTTTAACTTCTGGCAATCGCTGTCCATGATAGCCGCCTTCGTGATTTAAAATTCCACTTCAGTTTATGCTGCTGATATACATGCCCTTGCATATTTAAATTCCTACACCTTTAGCCTATGATGTCAGGCCCGAGAATTTAAATTCAGCACTCCGGCGTCTGTTGTTAGGCCACTCAATGTTTAAATTTTTCCACCTTCTGCCTAAGATGTAAGTCCTTGAATTTTAAATTTAGCACTCCGACCTATGTTGTCAAGCCACTCCATGTTTAAATTTCTGCACCTTCGGCCTATAATGTTAGGCCTTGCATTTTAAATTCAGCACTCCAGCCTATGTTGTTAGGCCACTGCATGTTTAAATTTCTGCACCTTCGTTCTATGATGTTAAGCCTTGCATTTTAAATTCAGCACTCCGACCTATGTTGTCAGGCCACTCCATGTGTAAATTTTTGCACCTTCGGCACATGATGTCAGACCGTGCATTTTAAATTCAGCACTCCGGCCTATGTGGTCATGTCACTGCATGTTTAAACTTCTGCACCTTCGGACTATGATGTCAGGCCTTGCATTTTTAATTCCGCACTCCGGCCTATGTTTTCAGGCCACTGTATGTTTAAATTTCTGCACCTTCGGCCTTTGATGTCAGGCCTTGCATTTTAAATTCCGCACCCCGACCTATGTTGTCAGGCGCTTGCATGTTTAAATTTCTGCACCTTCGGCCGGTGATGTTAGACCTTGCATTATAAATTCAGCACTCTAGCCTATGTCGTTATGCCACTACATTTTTAAATTTCTGCACC
This sequence comes from Canavalia ensiformis, assembly GCA_026541065.1. NCBI lineage: Eukaryota > Viridiplantae > Streptophyta > Magnoliopsida > Fabales > Fabaceae > Canavalia > Canavalia ensiformis. The sequence continues at coordinate 136,671 of JAMKYM010000906.1, read as the reverse complement.
TTCGGCCTATGATATCAGGCCTTGCATTCTAAATTCAGCACTCCGGCCTATGTTGTCATGTCATTGTAGGTTTAACTTTCTGCACCTTCCGCCTATGATGTCAGGCCTTACATTTTAAATTCAGCACTCCAACCTATCTTGTCAGCCCAGTGCAATGTTAAACTTCTGCACCTTCGGCCTATGATGTCAGGGCTTGCAGCTTTAATTCCGCACTCCGGCCTATGTTGTCAGGCCATTGCATGTTTAAATTTCTGCATCTTCGGCCTACGATGTTAGGCCTTGCATTTTAAATTCAGCACTCCGGAATATGTTGTCAGGCCCTTGCATGTTTATATTTCTGCACCTTCGACCTATGATGTCAGGCCTTGGATTTTAAATTCAGCACTCCGACCTATGTTGTACGGCCACTGCATGTTTAAATTTCTGCACCTTCAACCTATGATGTCAGGCCTGGCATTTTAAATTCAGCACTCCGGCCTATGTTGTCAGGCCACTACATGTTTAAATGTCTGCACCTTCGGCCTATGATGTTAGGCCTAGCATTTTAAATTCCGCACCCCGGCCTATGTTGTCAGGCCCTTGCATGTTTAAATTTCTGGACCTTCTACCTGTGATGTTAGGCCTTGCATTTTAAATTCAGCAGTCCAGCCTATGTTGTCAGGCCACTACATGTTTAAATTTATGCACCTTCGGCCTATCATGTTAGGCCCTGCATTTGAAATTCAGCAGTCTAGCCTATCTTGTCAGGCCACTGCATGTTTAAACATCTGCACCTTCGGCCTATGTTGTCAGGCCTGGCATTTTAAATTCAGCACTCCGGCCTATGTTGTCAGTCCACTCCATGTTTAAATTTCTGCACCGTCGGCGTATGATGTCAAGCCTTGCATTTTAAATTCAGCACTCCGACCTATGTTTTGAGGCCACTGCATGTTGAAATTTCCGCACCTTCGGCCTATGATGTCAGGCCTTGCATTTTAAATTCCCGCAACTTTGACCTATGTTTCGAGCCCACGTGTTTAAATTTACGCATATATGATGAGCCTTGCATTTTAAATTCATCACATGGCCCTATGTTGTAAGGCCACTGCATGTTTAAATTTCTGCACTTTCAGCCTATGATGTCAGGCCTTGCATTTTAAATTTAGTACTCCGGCTTATGTTGTGAAGCCACTTGATGTTTAATTTTCTACACCTGCGGCCTTTCGTGTCAAGGCTTTCATTTTAAATTCCGCACTACGGCCTATGTTGTCAGGTCATTGGATGTTTGAATTTCTGCACCTTCGGCCTATGTTGTCAGGCGTTGCATTGTAAATTCCGCACATCGGCCTATGTTGTCAGGCCATTGCATGTTTCGCTGCACATTAGGCTCTAGGAGTCGGAGCCTTGCATTTTAAATTCAGCACTCCGACCTATGTTGTCAAGCCACAGGATGTTTAAATTTCTTCACTTTCGGCCTATGATGTTAGGCCTTGCATTTTAAATTCAGCACTCCAGCTTATCTTGTCGGGCCACTGCATGTTTAAATTTCTGCACGTTCGGGCTACGATGTCCGGCCTTACATTTTAAATTCAGTACTCCGGCCTATGCTCTCACGCCATTGTCTCTTTAAATTTCTGCACCTTCGACCTATGATGTCAGGCCTTGCATTTTAAATTCAGCACTCCGGCCTCTGTTGTGAGGCCACTGCATGTTTAAATTTATGCACCTTCGGCCTATGATGTCAGGCCTTGCATTTTAAATTCAGCACTCCAGCTTATCTTGTCAGGCCACTGCATGTTTAAATTTCTGCAACTTCGACCTATGATGTTAGGCCTTCCATTTTAAAATCCGCACTCCAGCCTATATTGTCAGGCCATTGCATGTTTAAATTTCTGCACCTTCGGCCTTTCACGTGAAGCCTTTCATTTTAAATTCAGCACTCCGGCCTATGATGTCAAGCCGCTACATGTTTAAATTTCTGCACCTTTGGCCTATGATGTCGGGGTTCATTTTAAATTCCAGCTCAGGCTATGTTGTCGAGAACCAGCGCATGTTTAAATCTCCGCACCTTGACTGTGTGTCGAGCTGGCATTTTAAATTCAGCACTCCGGCCTATGTTGTCAGGCCACTCCATGTTTACATTTCATCACCTTCGGCGTATGATGTCAGGCCTTGCATTTTAAATTCGAGAACTACGGCCTATCTTTGTCGAGCCATTATGCATTTAAATTTCGCACCTTGACCAGCTGATGTCAGGCCTTGCATTTTAAATTCAGCACTCGGACCTATGTTGTCAGGCCACTGCATTTTTAAATTTCTACACATTCGGCCTATGATGTCAGGCCTTCCATTTTAAATTCCGAACCCCGACCTATGTTTTCAGGGCCTTGCAGGTTGAAATTTTTGCACCTTCGGCTAATGATGAGCCTTGCATTTTAAATTCAGCACTCTGGCCTATGTTGTAAGGCCACTGCATGTTTAAATTTTTGCACCTTCGACTTATGATGTCAGGCCTTGCATTTTAAATTTAGCACTGCGGCCTATGTAGTCAGGCCACTCCATGCTTAATTTTCTGCACCTTCGGCCTTTCATGTCAATGGTTTCATTTTAAATTCCGCACTCCGGCCTATGTTGTCAGGTAATTGCATGTTTAAATTTCTGCACCTTCGACCTATGATATCAGGCGTTGCATTTTAAATTCCGCAGTCCGGCCTATGTTGTCAGGCCATTGCATGTATAATTCTTTGCACCTTCGGCCAATGATGCTAGACCTTGCATTTTAAATTCCGCACTCCAGCCTACATTGTCAGGCCAATGCATGTTTTAATTTCTGCACCTTCGGACTATAAGGTAAGGCCTTGCATTTTAAATTCAGCAATCCGGCCTATGTTGTCAGGCCATTGCATGTTTAAATTTCTACAGCTTTGGCCTACGATGTCAGGCCTTGCATTTTAAATTCAGCACTGTGGCGTATTGTGTAAGGCCACTGCATGTTTAAATTTCTGCACCTTTAGCCTATGATGTTAGGCCTGCAATTTTAAATTCAGCGCTCCGGCCTATGTTGTCACGCCACTGCATGTTTAAATTTCTGCACCTTCGGCCTATGATGTCAGGCCTTGCATTTTAAATTGACGAGTCCGGCTATCGATGTAGCCATTGTACATTTAAATTTTTACCTTAGGCCTATGTTGTCGGAGCCAGTGTTTAAATTTCTGAACCTTCGGCCTATGATGTCAGGCCTTGCATTTTAAATTCCGCACCCCGGCCTATGTTTTCATGCCCTTGCATGTTTAAATTTTTCGCACCTGCGGCCTACGATGTTAGGACTTGCATTTTAAATTCAGCACTCCAGCCTTTGTTGTCGAGCCCTTTGCGTATTTGGGTCTGCACGCCGGCCTATGATGTGGGGCCCATTTTAAATTCAGCGATTGACCTAAGTTGTAAGGCCTTGCATGTTTAAATTTCTGCACCTTAAGCCCATGATGTCAGGCCTGGCACTTTAAATTCAACACTCCGGCCTATGTTGTCAGGCCACACCATGTTTAATTTTCCGCACCTTCGGCCTATGATGTCAGGCGTTGCATTTTAAATTCAGCACTCTGGCCTCTGTTGTAAGGCCAGTGCATATTTTAATTTCTGCACCTTCAGCCTATGATGTCAGGCCTGGCATTTTAATTTCAAGGACTCGGTCAAGCCGTTGCATGTTTCCAAGCCATTGCATGTTTAAATTCTGCTCTGACCTATGTTGTCGAGGCCTATGATGTCAAGCCTTGCATTTTAAATTCCGCAGCCTTTCGGCCCTATGTTGTCAGACCCTTTGCATGTTAAAATTTCTGCACCTTCGGCCTATGATGTTAGGCCTTGCATTTTAAATTCCGCACTCCGGCCTATATTGTCAGGCCATTGCATGTTTAAATTTCTACACCTTTGGCCTGTGATGTCAAGCCTTGCATTTTAAATTCAGCACTGTGGCGTAATGTGTAAGGCCACTGCATGTTTAAATTTCTGCACTTTCGGGCTACGATGTCAGGCCTTGCATTTTAAATTCAACACTCCGGCCTATGCTGTCACGCCATTGTCTATTTAAATTTCTGCACCTTCGGCCTATGATGTCAGGCCTTGCATTTTAAATTCAGCACTCCGGCCTATGTTTTCGAGGCTCAATGCAGATGTTTGAAGTTGATGCACCTTCGGCTCTATGATGTCGAGGCCTTGCATTTTTAAGTGCTTTGATTCCACTCATGTTTTCAAGCCTTTGCATTTTTAAATTTTTGCACCTTCGGCTTAGGATGAGGCTTGCATTTTAAATTCATCATTTCGGCTTATGTTGTAAGGCCAGTGCATGTTTAAATATTTGCACCTTCAGCCTATGATGTTAGGCCTTGCATTTTAAATTCCACACTCCGGCCTATGTTGTCAGGCCATTGCATGTTTAAATTTCTACACCTTTTGCCTACGATGTCAGGCCTTGCATTTTAAATTCAGCACTGTGGCGTATTGTGTAAGGCCAATGCATGTTTAAATTTCTGCACCTTTAGCCTATGATGTTAGGCCTGCAACTTTAAATTCAGCTCTCCAACCTATGCTGTCATGCCACTCAATGTTTAAATTTCTGCACATTCGGCCTATGATGTCAGGCCTTGCATTTTAAATTGAGCACTCCGACCTATGCAGCAGGCCATTGTCTGTTTAAATTTCTGCACCTTCGGCCTACGATGTCGGGCCTTGAATTTTAAATTCAGCACTCCGGCCTATGTTGTCAGGCCACTGCATGTTTAAATTTCTGAACCTTCGGCCTATGATGTCAGGCCTTGCATTTTAAATTCCGCACCCCGGCCTATGTTTTCATGCCCTTGCATGTTTAAATTTTTGGCACCTTCGGCCTACGATGTTAGGACTTGCATTTTAAATTCAGCACTCCAGCCTATGTTGTCAGGCCACTGCATGTTTAAATTTCTGCACCTTCGGCCTATGATGTCAGGCCTTGCATTTTAAATTCAGCAGTCCAGCCTATGTTGTAAGGCCACTGCATGTTTAAATTTCTGCACCTTTAGCCTATGATGTCAGGCCTGGCATTTTAAATTCAACACTCCGGCCTGTGTTGTCAAGCCACTCCATGTGTAATTTTCCGCACCTTCGGCCTATGATCTCAGGCGTTGCATTTTAAATTCAGCACTCTGGCCTCTGTTGTAAGGCCACTGCATCTTTAAATTTCTGCACCTTCAGCCTATGATGTCAGGCCTGACATTTTAAATTCAGGACTCCGGTCTATGTTGTCAAGCCATTGCATGTTTGAATCTCGGCACCTTCAGCCTATGATGTCAAGCCTTGCATTTTAAATTCAGCACTCCAGCCTATCTTGTCAGGCTACTGCATGTTTAAATTTCTGCACCTTCGGCCTATGATGTTAGGCCTTGCATTTTAAATTCCGCAATCCGACCTATATTGTCAGGCCATTGCATGGTTAAATTTCTCCACCTTTGGCCTGCGATGTCAGGCCTTACATTTTAAATTCAGCACTGTGGCGTAATGTGTAAGGCCACTGCATGTTTAAATTTCTGCACCTTTAGCCTATGATGTCAGGCCTGCAATTTTAAATTCAGCACTCCGGCCTATGTTGTCACGCCACGCCATGTTTAAATTTCCGCACATTCGGCCTATGATGTCAGCCCTTGCATTGTAAATTGAGCACTCCGACCTATGCAGCAAGCCATTATCTGTTTAAATTTATACACCTTCGGCCTATGATGTCGGGCCTTGCATTTTAAATGCAGAACTCCGGCCTATGTTGTCAGGCCACTGCATGTTTAAATTTCTGAACCTTCGACCTATGATGTCAGGCCTTGTATTTTAAATTCCGCACCCCGGCCTATGTTTTCAAGCCCTTGCATGTTTAAATTTCTGCACCTTCGGCCTACGATGTTAGGACTTTCATTTTAAATTCAGCGCTCCAGCCTATGTTGTCAGGCCACTGCATGTTTAAATTTCTGCAACCTTCGGCCTATGATGTTAGGCCATTGCATGTTTAAATCTCTGCACCTTCAGCGTATGTTGTCAAGCCTTGCATTTTAAATTCAGCACTCCAGGCTACCTTGTCAGGCCACTGCATGTTGAAATTTCTGCACCTTCGGCCTATGATGTCAGGCGTTGCATTTTAAATTCTGCACTCCAGCTTATGTTGTCAGGCCACTGCATGTTTATCTTTCTAAACCTTCAGCCTATGATGTCAAGCCTTGCATTTTAAATTCAGCACAAGGGCCTATGTTGTGAGGCCACTGCATGTTTAAATTTCTGCACGTTTGGCTTATGATGTCAGGCCATGCATTTTAAATTCAGCACTCTGGCCTACGTTGTAAGGCCACTGCGTGTTTAAATTTCTGCACCTTCAGCCTATGATGTCAGGCGTGGCATTTTAAATTTAGCACTCCGGCCTATGTTGTCAGGCCACTCCAAGTTTAATTTTCTGCACCTTCAGCCTTTCATGTACAACCTTTCATTTTAAATTCAGCACTCCGGCCTATGTCGTCAGGCCGCTGCATGTTTAAATTTTTGCACCTTCGGCCTATGATATGAGGCGTTGCATTTTAAATTCCGCACTCCAGCCTATGTTTTCACGCCATTGCATGCTTAAATCTCTGCACCTTCAGCCTATGATGTCAAGCCTTGCATTTTAAATTCAGCACTCCAGCCTATCTTCTCAGGCCACTCCATGTTTAACTTTTTGCACCTTCGGCCTATGATTTTAGGCCTTGCCTTTTAAATCCAGCACTCCAACCTACGTTGTCCGGCCATTGCATGTTTAAATTTCTGCATCTTCGGCCTACGATGTCAGGCCTTGCATTTTAAATTCAGCACTGTGGCCTATGTTGTAGGGCCACTTCATGTTTAAATTTCTGCACCTTCAGCCTATGATATCAGGCCTGGCATTTTAAATTCAGCACTCCGGGCTATGTTTCAAGGCCACTGCATGTTTAAATTTCTGCACTTTCGGCCTATGATGTCAGGCCTTTCATTTTAAATTCGGCACTCCATCCTATGCTGTCAAGCCATTGTCTTTTTAAATTTCTTCACCTTCGGACTATGATGTCAGGCCTTGCATTTTAAATTCAGCACTCCGGCCTATGTTGTCACGCCACTGCATGTTTAAATTACTGCACCTTCGGCCTATGAGTTCAGGCCTTGCATTTTAAATTTAGCACTCCGGCCTATGCTGTCAGGCAATTGTCTGTTTAAATTTCTGCACCTTCGGCCTATGATGTCAGGCCTAGCATTTTGAATTCAGCACTCCGGCCTATGTTGTCAGGCCATTGCATGTTTAAATTTCTGAACCTTCGGCCTATGATGTCAGGCCTTGCATTTTAAATTCCGCACCCCGGCCTATGTTTTCAGGCCCTTGCAGGTTTAAATTTCTGCACCTTCAGCCTACAATGTTTGGACTTGCATTTTAAATTCAGCACTCCATCCTATGTTGTCAGGTCAATACATGTTTAAATCTCTGCACCTTCAGCCCATGATGTCAAGCCTTGCATTTTAAATTCAGCACTCCAGCCTATCCTTTCAGGCCATTGCAGGTTTAAATCTCTGCACCTTCAGCCTATGATGTCAAGCCTTGCATTTTAAATTCAGCACTCCAACCTATCTTGTCAGGCCACTGCATGTTTAAATTTCTGCACCTTCGGCCTATGATGTTAGTCCTAGCATTTTAAATTCTGCACTCCGGCCTATGTTGTCAGGTCAGTGCATGTTTAAATTTCTGCACCTTCGGCCTATAATGTTAGGCCTTGCATTTTAAATTCAGCTCTCCAGCCTATGTTGTCAGGCCACTGCAAGTTTAAATTTCTGCACCATCGTCCTACGATGTCAGGCGTGGCATTTTAAATTTAGCACTCCGGCCTATGTTGTCAGGCCACTCCATGTTCAATTTTCTTCACCTTCGGCCTATCATGTCAAGCCTTTCATTTTAAATTCAGCACTCCGGCCTATGTTGTCAGGCCGCTGCATGTTTAAATTTCTGCACCTTCGGCCTATGATGTTAGGCGTTGCATTTTAAATTCCGCACTCAGCCTATGTTGTCAGGCCATTGCATGTTTAAATCCCTACACCTTCTGCCTATGATGTCAAGCCTTGCATTTTCAATTCAGCACTCCAGCCTATCTTATCAGGCCACTAAATGTTTAAATTTATGCACCTTCGGTCTATGATGTTATGCCTTGGATTTTAATATCCGCACTCCGGCCTATGTTGTCAAGCCATTGCATGTTTAAATTTCTGCACCTTCTACCTACGATGTTAGGCCTTGCATATTAAATTCAACCCTCCGGCCTATGTTGTCAGGCCACTGCATGTTTAAATTTCTGCACCTTCAGCCTATGATGTCAGGCCTTGCATTTTAAATTCAGCACTCCGGCCTATGTTGTAAGGCCACTGCATGTTTAAATTTCTTCACCTTTAGCCTATGATGTCAGGCCTGGCATTTTAAATTCATCACTCCGGCCTATGTTGTGAGGCCATTCTATGTTTAATTTTCTGCACCTTTGGCCTACGATGTCAGGCTCGGTATTTTAAATTTATCACTCCGACCTATGTTGTCAGGCCACTGCATATTTCGATTTCTGCACCTTCGGCCTATCATGTGAAGCTTTTCATTTTAAATTCAGCACTCCGGCCGATGTTGTCAGGCCGCAGCATGTTTAAATTTCTGCACCTTCGGCCTATGGTGTCAGGCCTTGCATTTTAAATTCAGCACTCCGACCTATGTTGTCTAGCCATTGCCTGTTTAAATTTTTGCACCTTCGGCCTATGATGCTAGGCCTTGCATTTTAAATTCAGCACTCCGGCCTATGTTGTCAGGCCACTGCATTTTTAAATTTTTGCTCCTTCGGCCTATCACGTTAGGCCTTGCATTTTAAATTCCGCACTCGGCCTATGTTGTCCAGGCCATTGCATGCTTATATTTCGGCACCATCGGCCTACGATGTCAGGCCTTGCATTTTAAAATCAGCACTCTGGTGTATGTTGTCAGGCCACTGCATGTTTAAATTTCTGCACCTTCGGCCAATGATGTCAGGCCTTACATTTTAAATTCAGCTCTCCAGCCTATGTTGTAAGGCCGCTGCATGTTTAAATTTCTGCACCTTTAGCCTATGATGTCAGGCCTGGCATTTTAAATTCAGTACTCCGGCCTATGTTGTTAGGCCACTCCATGTTTAATTTTCTGCACCTTCGACCTGTGATGTCAGGCATGACATTTTAAATTTAGCACTCCGACCTATGTTGTCAGGCCACTGCATGTTTAAATTTCTGCACCTTCGGCCTATCATGTCAAGCCTTTCATTTTAAATTCAGCACTCCGACCTATGTTGTCAGGCCACTACATGTTTAAATTTCTGCACCTTCGGCCTATGATGTCAGGGCTTGCATTTTAAATTCAGCACTCCGGCCTATGTTGTCAGGCCACTGCATGTTTAAATTTCAGCACCTTCAGCCTATGATGTCAGGCCTGGCATTTTAAATTCAGCACTCCGACCTATGTTATGAGGCCACTACATGTTTAAATTTCTGCACCTTCGGCCTATAATGTCAGGCCTTACATTTTAAATTCAGCACTCCGGCCTATGTTGTCAGGCCGCTGCATGTTTAAATTTTTGCACCTTCGGCCTATTATGTCAGGTCGGGCATTTTAAATTCAGCACTCCGGCCTATGTTGTCAGGCCACTGCATGTTGAAATTTCTGCACCTTCGGCCTATGATGTCAGACCTTGCATTTTTTATTCAGCACTGCGGCCTATGTTTTCAGGCCTTACATTTTCTCTTCTACAATCCGGCCTTTGTTGTCTGGGCACTGCATGTCTAAATTTCTGTACCTTCGGCCTATGATGTCAGGCCTCACTCAAATTTACTTTTCTGCATTCCTGGCCTCCGCATCAGGCCGCTAGGTTCTCCTCCTTTCGCCTTGCTCGGCCAGACAAGGTCTGCCAAGGCACCCCATCATGTGCCCACACCCGTCCTCACGAATCCATCTCACCCCGCTTCACCTACACATCAGCAGCGTCCACGACCTAGTTTGGCCAGCAAGCAAGCCCAAGGCTTCCCAAGCCACCTCAGACATTATGTGTTCACGTCTTTACTCATTCCCTACCCTGATAATCCAGAGAGTCATCTCTTATATTATCAGGCAGGAAATAAGTAAAGAGGGGCAAACTGTAAACACCCAATTATGTCCTAGCCTCCCGTTGCTAAACTAATTAGTAAATTAACCCCAATTTAAATAATGAATGGATAGTAGATTTAAGAGAAAACAAACAATATATACAGAAAAACAGGCAAGCAAAAGAAAATGATAAAGTAGGAGGAAATGAATAAAATAAAAAAATGAAAATGGAATAAAACGGAAAAAGGAAAAGGAAGAAAAAATAAAAAAATAAAATAAAAAATAATTTGAAAAAATGAATTAAAAAATAAAAATAAAAAATCTAAAAATAAGAAAAAAATAATTAAAATAATTAAAAAATAAAAAATATAAAAATAAAAATAAAAAATAAAAAATATGAAAAATAAATTAAAAATAAAAAATCTGAAAAAAAAATAAAAAATCTGAAAAAAGAATTAAAAAATAAAAAATCTGAAAAAGAATTAAAAAATAAAAAATCTGAAATAGAATTAAAAAACTAAAAATTTGACAAAGAATTAAAAAATAAAAAAAAATGAAAAAGAAATAAAAAAAATATAAAAAAGAATTAAAAAATAAAAAATTTGAAAAAGAATTAAAAAATAAAAAATCTGAAATAGAATTAAAAAACAAAAAATCTGAAAAAGAATTAAAAAAATAAAAAATCTGAAAAAGAAATAAAAAATAAAAAAAATAGAATATATAGGTAATGAAAAGAAATAAAAAAGATAAAAAAGCGAGGCAGCGAAAAAGATAGACGGGGTGTTAATTCACACCTATAAATAAAGAAGCGAGGTGCAGGAAGAGGGGCTTTTTTTTGGGAGATCTTTTGGAGGATTTTATTTTGTGAGATTCCCGAGTTTGGAACAGAGGGGAGAGGAAAAATTCTACGTCGATTTCCTGAGAAATTCCTGGAGCCTCGAGCTGAAGAAGGAAGATCTTCGATCGTAGAGCTTCCTAAGAGGTTCTCCGCAAAGCCGTGAAGAAGGTGAAGGAGCATTTGCCTGAACTCCGTTCATCAATCCAGGTTAGCTATATCCCTTCGTTATATGTCTTGATCTAGAATTGATTATGCTGAACGAAGTGATAAAATTGAGAAGGTAATTGAAAGATCATAACGCGTCAACAAAGTGATAAAACCAAGGGTTTGTGATATAAATCAAAGATTGCCTGAAATTTCCATTTGAATGGCGAGACATTGATATAATAATCATGTAATGAATAACAAACACGAATCTGGTTGCTGAAACGGGTCTACAAATTGGCTAAAAATCAACCTAGTTAGTCTTCTAAGTGTTCGATTTAAGTGTGGAGAGGAATCGGTCGCAAGACGACCAAGTGCTTGGGCATGATGTAGACGCGTCCCCTGGATGGCTAGAAAGCAGCAGCTAGATGCGAACGAAGGACGTCAATATTTCTAAGCCCCGTGAACTCGACGCTGCTTTGAGGGGATGGATGGCCGATCATACGAGCGTTCATGGCAGCCTAACTCGCAAAATCCCGGACCGATCGATGCATTTGCAGTAGCCAAGAAGGGACAGAGGAGGTGCTCTGTTGAAAATACAAAGTTGGGATGAGGGTCATAGAGAGTACATAGTGAGACTTGTCATTGCCTCTGCATGATGAGGTTGAACGAGGACCTTGCTCCCCCAACGTTTCCGTGGAGAAGTGCATGTTGCATGGCCCTAGTCTGAGTGGCTCACGAATTTCATGCTGAAAAGGCCACCTCGCCTCAAGGGACTGCATACGATCATGGAGCCAGGATCCCCCAAGACCCCTATCTGAAGTTTGGAGATAAAGACGAGACCTCGTGAAGACAAGATATTTTGGTTCTGACGTCGAGCTCATGACCATAGACCCTTAGCATCCTATGACGGCTCATACTCCCATGAATGACCAAAATCATAGGGACGACTTCCAAGGGAGAGACATCGAATTACACCATGGCAAGCAGATCCCATTAGCCGTCGCGACCCAGTTCTGCCAAGAGAAGGTAAGGAGAGTTCGTCTTTGGGTCCGCAAGAGCAGCTCCAAGTCTGGGGCATCGTGACAAACCAGGTTCGAAGGGGCTCCGAAATCGTGTAAGGCAATCGCCACGCGAAGTAGGAATGTAATCGCCATGAACGAACGAAGAGGAAACAGCAGAAGGTTACTGGGAATATGAACAAGGGGGTGCGAGTGCAGCATAGCCCATCAGGTGATGTGATTGCCAGGTACTTACAGGGGATGAATGAATCAAGCGCGACCCGCTCAGGTGATCGACCCCATAAGGGAACGGATGAAGCCATTAAGTAAATAAAGACCCATGCAGTTCTCCCACATGCAGATGCACGTCTTTGGCAACGTGATTTGTTTTTAAACATTTAAAATATTAGGATACCCAACCAAGTAACATGGCCTGGTGGTTAGGCGCTCACTTGCCATCTCTGTTGTCTTCCCTTCGAACCCCAGACGCCACATTTTAACTTCTTCCCTATTATCCCAATTTTTGGTAATTACAGGTTGGCCCTCAAGATTCTCCCTAATTGCATATTTGCCCCTAAGACCTCCAAAATTACGAAACTGGCCCCAAATTCTCCCTAATTACAGATTTTCCCTTAAGGTTTCCATAATCATAATTTTGCCCCTATATTCTCCCTAATTACAGATTTGCCCCTAAGACTTCCATAATTAGAATTCCACCCCCATAACTTTCCATAATTAGGACTTCACCCCCATAACTTTCCATAATTAGAATTCCACCCCCATAACTTTCCATAGTTAGGACTTCACCCCCGTAACTTTGCATAATTAGAATTTCACCCCAAAACTCCACTTAGTTACACGATGGCCCATAAAAGTCTCTTAAATACAATTAAAACCCCAAATTCTCTACGATTCTAATTGTACCCCCATACTTCCCCGAAATTCAAACAACATTTCTTCCTTTTCAAGAATCAAGTGCTTTGTCTAATAGCAGAAATAAATTCTCCTGTTTGACCCTTTTCTTTAAGATAAAATCCTTTTTCAAATATTGATTCTTGGTCTCACGCGACGGGCTCTAAGCGAGGAACTGGTGTTTCACCTGCTGTTCAACGTTTAGTAGTTTGTATAGGTCCCCGTGCTGCCGTAGCCGCCTCGGACCTTGTGCATGAGTGGACTAAAGGTCCTTTCAAAAATAAAGTTCTTCTTTAAATATTTTTGGATTCTTGGTCTAACACGATGGGCTCTAAGTGAGGAACTGGCGGTTCACCTGTTGTTCAATGTTTAGTAGTTTGTATAGGTCCCCTTGCTGCCAAAGCTGCCTCGGACCTTGTGCATGAGTGGACTAAAGGTCCTTTCAAAAATAAAGTTCTTCTTTAAATATTTTGGGATTTTTGGTCTCACGCGACGGGCTCTAAGCGAGGAACTGGCGGTTTACCTGCTGTTCAATGTTTAGTAGTTTGTATAGGTCCCCGCGCTGCCGTAGCTGCCTTGGACCTTGTGCATGAGTGGAATAAAGGTCCTTTCAAAAATAAAGTTCTTCTTCGAAAGTTTTGGGACCCTCGGTCTCAAGCGACGGGCTCTAAACGGGGATCTGGCGGTCCACCTGTTGTTCAACATTTAGTAGTTCGTATAGGCCCCCGTGCTGCCTTAGCCGCCTCCGACCTTGTGCATGAGTGGACTAAAGGCCCTTCAAAAAAATAAATTTCTTTTCAGAATATCTTCCAATATGCCTTTTAAACACCTTTGAAGGTTAAGCCTTCACAAACCAGAACTACGTAAGCCTTGGTTTCCCATTGCACCGGGGAATACATTGGAGCACGATTAAGCCTGTCAAGCTAACCTCCATCAAGTTATCTATTTTCACTATAATTAAAGGGATCGAATAATTTTCAAATCACACACTCGATTTAAGGGTATTGTTCTCCGAAACAGGTGAGTGGGGTGCCTAACACCTTCCCCACTCGTAACCGACTCCCGAACTTCGAATCTCTTCTTCGAGTCAGGGTTTTTTCCAAATCTTTTTCCCTTAAATAAAAATTTGGATGCGACTCCACATTAATCAAAAAATAAAATTCTATTTTTAAAAATTTAGCAAGTTCGTCGTCTCGTCGGAATTACGATTGCGACAATATACTTTATAATCATATTTGGGTGTTCATAAGGCAACAATACAAGTTGGTATAATTATTCTAATTAGAAACCAATCTTTCTAATCAAGATTTCATAATTATGTTTAATGTAGATTTCTCAGAAAATATGCAACCTTCCTCCAAGAATTTGTCAATCCTACTTATTCCTTAAGCTTTAGGAGAAATCTCTTATGCGAAATTAGTCCACTCATCCTTCTAATTTACCTTTGAAACTTTCATTTTCTCAAAGATTAAGCTTCTCTTAATATTTTTAATGTAAGTTCATGAAATGTTGGACTTTTAGATTAATTGGTCGAATGGCCTTTGTGGATATATCTTCTTTGTGTTCATCATTTTTGATGTTATAAGCACAACTTATTTATTTCTAGTTTGAGTGTTAAAATTTTTATGTTTTGTTGACTAATAACTTTACTAACCATGTTTGAACCACTAGTTAACTTACTTGTTTACCTCCTTGCCTACAAATTTCAAAGCTTCTTACTCGTGTCTTATTTAGATGTCTTTAACCATCCAAATTAACCTACTTTTCCTACTCATGCTATAGGTGACCAAACCTACTCCCTAAGATCTGGAAGCATTATGGTTTATTTTTTCTTATATTAGAAGATGATTTATACTAGTTAGGACTTAGGTTATTAAACTACACCAACTTAGATATTTTTAAGACTTTTCCTTCTTACTTGGTAGGCATAGTTGAATGGTTTATCACACTGCTACAATTCTATAATTGATTTATAATCACCACCTTATGCATAGTTGAGTTCATTTTTAAGTGCTAGTAAAATTTTAACTTACTTTCACCAATTGACCTAAACCATTACTATAACACCCTAAAATGATACCTCTTACGCTTAAGTCATATCACGAATTCACTATTAGTTTGTTAATTCATGATGTGAAATCCATTTATAGAATTCCTATTGTGGAAAATATGATATTTTTTTCTTAAAATCTTAGTTGAAAATGGGAGCCTCATCATAGTTGAAAATATAATGAACATTCTAATATCATCACTCACATTAATTTTGAAAACTTGAATTCTTTTATTTGTCGTGTTATACATTTATTTTCACAACAATATTTACATTGTTAGTTATATAGCTAGTACAACAGATAGACAATAGTAAGTTATGACTCCTAGTGAGTCCTTTAAACAAAACAAAGGATTTAATGTCCTTCATAAATTCCAGCCATCCAAAGAAAACAATACAAAGTTGGGCAAGCAATATAAGGTCCTTTATAGATCTTCCTACATTCCATTCCATGAATATTCATCTTTAGTCCAGGTTATTCATTTCGTATAAACCGTTTCCACCATGAAGAGTATGATCAAACTGTGGGAAAGAAATAGGAGGTCGAGAGTGACAAATTATAATTTCTTAGTAGGCATCATCATGTCTAACTCAACCACTTCAGTTTATTAAGAAAAGGTGACAAGCATACATGTTCAATTATTTGTGTTTAAAATTATACTTATTTGAAGTGGCTTCTTTTTAATAATAGAAGAGGTTCAATCTCATAAAGCATGAAATTCATACATACGTTGAATCATTTTTTCATATAAAATCTCTTAGATATAAATCTCATGCATTCTTTAGATCATTTTCTCATTTTCTCATCATAACATAGATATTGCCTGACTCTTACTTATTTTATTTCTTAATCATAATCATTCTTATCTCTAGTCACCCTCTCAACGACATTTCATTTAAGGCATAATATCAACAATTTAGTCAAATTATATTTTCCACTTGTCTACTACTCCACCTTTTTGATCTTGGATATGAGTTCATTCTGGATGGTCATCACCATCATAAATTTGAAAGACCTACAGCTTCCCCATAGAATGATTTATTTAAAGCCCTATGGCTTCACCATGGAAGGTTATGTACCTTATAATTACCATGGAAAGACATATCTCCTTTTGAGTGTGCACAAGTCCCACACTTAGCACACTAGGAGTAGTGTTAGATTTTCACATAAGGTTCTTCTTTAAGTGATCTCTTGACTTATTAGATTTCATTTTAAGTCTTCATGACAAGATGCATGCCCAATATTCAATCAAAATACTATGCCATATATCACCCAATTCATTCATTTAATATCAAATCATGGAACCATATACGCATACACAAGTCATCATGTCATCCAAGAGATCACACAATTCATTACATCCCTCAAGAAAGCACATAACACATTTACATATATAAGTACATGCTCAAGCATCCCCATGATAAATAGGGAACTAATAGTTACCCAAAAGTTTGTTTTCTTAGTAAAAATGTTTACTTGAGTGTGGTCCTTAAATGCTGGACAACATGCATATTTCTTCAAAAAATTCCAAGTTGTCTTCATTCTTTGTGTTTTATGATAAACCTCTCATGGGAATATAGTCCACCGATCCTTCTAAGTTACCTCTCAACCTTTCCTTCTCTTAAAGATTTTGTTGATTTCTTCTCATGTTTAACTTTATGGTGGCCAAATGGCCTCTATCTCTCTTAAGTGGGCATGAATCTTATTTAAGTAAATTTAATCCTTCTTGGTTGAATGATCTTTTTGTAATTCATCAAACTTTATATTCATCTACATCATATAGCCCTTTTTGTTTCTCCAAATTTATTCATAGGAGAGATAACATAAGTTTTTCCCATTAAAATCTTATGATGCCTTATTCTTTCTCCTTTAGCCAATTATCTTTGGGAGCTGCAAAGAGGTTGTTCTTCATATTTCTAAGCTCTTGGGGCCAATATGTTAAAATTATATCGTATTAAGAGTGAACCTTTGGTCCTTTACCTAATTAACTACTTTACTAATATTCTTATAGGTATATGTCAAAGTGTTCATGTCTTGTCTCCTTAAACTACATCTACTTACTCATACTTCTCTTAAATCTCCTTAAACATCCAAATTATCCTCTTTTGTAAACTTAACTAAGACTTGGCCAAATTGATTCTTTATGTCCCTGAGGCATTATGATTAAATTTTATTATACTTGAGAGGTGATTTATGAGAGATTATGACTTAGATTATTAGATTGATCCAACTTAAAAAATTTTAATACTTTTCCTTCTTAATTACTAGGTATTGGCTGAATGGCTCTTCAAGCTCTCAAAATTATATAATTGACTTTTAATCATCACCTTGTACATGGTTGAGTTTATTTTTTATCCTTAACAAGATTTTAACTTACTTTCACTAATTTCACTAAGTATGGTCGAATGATTACCCAAACCATCACCAAGTGTTTACTAAACTTTTAATTCCTTTATTGTACATGGTTAGATTCCTTATTACACCTTAACCAAATTTTTTAACTCAACACTTCTTAATTTACATGAAATGGTCGAAGCACATCCTTGATCACCCAAGGTTATTTTCTCAAAATTCTTCTCACTTGACCTTTTCTCCATGAATTATGACACTTGCTGCTTCATTTTCTCTTAGGTCCATCAATACTTGTCCTTTATTCATAGCTTGGGTCATGATTATGGAAGGTTTTAAGAGTCTTAATCAAGTTTTTTTTCATAAGTCCACTCTTGCTCATATTAACTTTAAGATCCACTTTTGGAGTTAAGTTTGTAACTTTTGGGACTTAGCTTTTATAGCCTAATAGATTTATAAGGATGTGGGGGGTCCAGATCTGAGATTATATAAATTCCAAACCAAAGATTAAAACATTTTAAGAAAATACATAGTAAGTTTGCAAATTTGAACATAAAGACCATAAAGAAGTCATTTTTTGAAGACAACCATGTGTAAATCTACTAGATCTACTTCAAGATATATTTATCCCTAACTTTGAGCATCTAAAATTTTTTATAAAAACTTCCAAATCTTCCCAAACTATAAAGAAATCATTTTTAAGAAATTTTAACTGATTAAATTTCTCCAAAGGTTGCTAGAAGCACTTTAATCCATCAAAACCCTCCTTTAACTTCTAAAAATTATTAAAAACTTGGTGATACTCATTATTAGCCATCAAAGGACCTTTTAAGCTTCATCAAACTCAAGAAAAAGGGATCCATATAACTTAGAGAGAGATCCACCAAAAAGAGAAGAAAAACCAACCATAAACACATAATTAAAAGCTTAGAAAAATATTCGGTAAAGATCCTACTTGTTGAATACTTTTATGAAGGTTTGGTGGATACTTGAAGTTGGTATCCTTCCCACTTAGTGGTCCAAAAAGGGTGTACTAGTGATGATGGTGTGGCTTGATTGGTTTGTCTTGTTTTAACTTAAACTTCAAAGATGGAAGTTTAAACTTAGTGCAGATTTTGGTGTTTTGAGAGAAGTTGGAGTTTTGGGTGAGTTTATAGAGCTTGAAAAAGTGTTTAAAAGGGTGTTAATGGATAAAATGAGCCCTCCCTTGGTGTAAATGTAAATGTAAATGTAAGAAATTAACTTTTAGGACTAGTTTAACATTAATCAATCTAAATTTATCACCTATGATGGTTAATTTATTCTAAACATGGTTAATTTTAATTAAACAAGATTAACTTACTTTAACCATGGATAATTTTATCTCTATTCATTAATATTTTTGTTCTACATCTCATTAATGAAGTGATGACTCATGGGGTGAGTCACTACCTTATTTTCCACATGTAAAATTTTTGCTCAATAGGTAGGGTCCACTTCTTGACTTTTGCTTCGTACTTTTTTGCCCTATCAGCCTTTTAGGGACATTTTGTAATTTTCTAAGAATTTCCCAAAAAGTTTCCAAATTGATCTTCCAATGTTGTTAATACTTATTGGTTCGTTAGCGAATCATTCTTATGTCATTTTCCATTTTTTCAAAAACAGTTTAGACTTTAGAGGAGATAAAGATCTCTAAGGGCATTTTGGGTGTTTTTGTTCTCTCTTTATTTCTAATTTTTATTTGTGATTTTCTAACTATCATTGATGGATATTATACCTTTACAATATATTTAACTTTTTTTTGAGTTACCTACACATTTATTTATGCCATCCTATTGCAAGGGTACTTTTGTTATTTTACAAAATATCTCTAATTTCCTTATAAATTTCAGGGGCAATTTTGTAATCATTAATTTCTCAATCAGTAACTCAAGGAAAAAAATTTGGGTTGTTACAATTACCAAGTCTCTTTCTAATACATGGTTAGGAAACTTATTACACCTTAATCAAAATTTTAAACTTAAGTTCTCTTAATTTAATGGAGAGTGGTTGAATCTACTCTTTGTCCAAACAATGATCTTTTTCTCAATTTCATCTCACTTGGCCTTTGTGTCATGAACTTTAACACTTTTTACATCATATATTTTTGGGTCTATCAAGATTTCTCCTTACTCCATAGCATTAGTTATGATTGTAAACACTCAATTATGTCTGAGGCCCCATTTAAAAAAAATCAATTAGTGATTAAATCATAATTTAAACAATAAATAAGAAAAATCTCTGGAAATAAAAATTAGAAAAAAATGAATAAAATAATGAGATAAATGAATAAAATAAAAAATAAAAAATAATAAAATAATAAAAAAAGCGGGAAAAGTGTTTAAAAAACTCTATAAATAGGAGAAAGGAAATTGGGAAGGGCGTTCTTTTCTCATTTTTTGGAAATTCTTGAGAGGAGGACTTGGAGTCTTAGAAGAGGGATTTTCAGAATTTTTGAAGGGAGGACCTAGGAGAATCTCTATCCTTCAATTCAGCCCTTGACCTCCATGGAATCAGCTCTTCATCACCTTCCAATGGAGGTTAGGTCTGACTTTTATCCCTCTTAAGTTTCTTGCTTCTTCTCGGATTTCCGAGTTTATTTTCGTATCTTTTTATCATTTTCATTTTTGATTGGCCAAATGATCTCAGATTTTGGTGATTTTTATTGCGTTTTGTTCATATTTCTCTCTAGTTTCTGTAATGATATTATTTGTCCAATTTGGATATGAAATGAAATTTTTATCGCCTGATTACTGAAGCATGTTCATCCTGGTGCGCAAATTAACCTAGCTTGTTTAATTTGTGCATAACTTCCTCATTTCTGATTGGATTTATGTCAAACTTGTTTTTTTTATTCCTATAATCCATATCTTTCAAATGATCGATTTTTATTTTTCAGATCTAACAAAAAATATTTTCTAAAAATTCCGAGATTTGAATTCAAATTTTGGCACCAAAATCTTGTGTGTTCTTGAGGTTGATCTTCATCTCTGTTTTTTGTTTTTGTTTATAATCGGTCAAATGATCTCCAATTCCCGTGATTATTGTTCCTTTATCTTCCTCTTTTATTCTAGTTTCTGTAATGATATTATTTGTCCAATTTGGATCTGAAATGAAATTTGTATCACCTGATTACCGAAGCATGTTCATCCTTGTGCGCAATTAACCTAGCTTGTTTGATTTGTGCATATCTTGCTCATTTCTGATTGGATTTATGTCAAACTTGTTTTTTTTATTCCTATAATGCATATCTTTAAATCTATTGGTTTTAATTTTTCAGATCTACCAAAAAAATATTTTCTAAAAATTCTGAGATTTGAATTCAAATTTTGGCACCAAAAACTCTTGTGTTCTTGGGGTTCATCTTCGTTTCTAATTTTTCATTTTCGTTTTTAATTAATCAAATGATGTATGATTTCTCTGATTTTTATTGTGTTCTCTTTGTCTTTCTCTCTAGTTTCTGAAATGATATTATTTGTCTAATTTGGATCTGAAATGAAATTTCTATCGCTTGATTACCGAAGCATGTTCGCAATTCTTTTCCTTAATTTCAAATCAAGTCAAGTTTATTTCAAATTAAGCCCAATTCAAAACCAAAATTCAAATAAAGTTTATTTTATTTTAAATCAAGTCCAGTTTTATTTCATCAAATTCATTTTGTTTTAAATCAAGTCCCATTGTGCATTCCTTAATCTCACGCAACGAGCTCTAGAAACGAACTGGTAGCTTTTTCTATTGTTCGCTGTTTATAGAATCGTATGGGTCCAAGAGCAGCCGTAGTTGTCTTGGGCCCTGTGTATATGTGGATTTGGGATTGCCCCTCCTTTTCCAAACAAATAAAAACTCATTTTTGCATTCCTTAATCTCATGCAACAAGCTCTAAAAACGAAATGGTAGTTTTTTCTACTGCTCACTGTTTAGAGAATCGTATGGTCTAAGTGCAGCCGTAGTTGTCTTGGGCATTGTGCATATGTGGATTGGGGATTGCCATTCCCTTTTGAAACAAATAAGAATGTCGTTTTGCATTCCTTAATCTCACGCAACTAGCTCTAAAAAAGAACTGGAAGCTTTTTCTGTTGTTCGCTGTTTAGAGAATCGTATGAGTCCAAGTGCAGCTGTAGTTGTCTTGGACCTTGTGCATATGTTGGTTGGGATTGCCTCCCCTTTTTTCAAACAAATAAAAACTCATTTTTCATTCCTTAATCTCATGCAACGGGCCCTAAAGGCGAACTGGTAGCTTTTTCTACTGTTCGTTGTTTAGAGGTCTGTATGGGTCCAAGTGTAGCCGTAGTTGTCTTGGGCCCTGTGCATATGTTGATTAGGATTGCTCCTCCTTTCCCTTGTTTTCAATTAAATAAAAGTCTCATTTTTGCTTTCCTTAATCTCACGCAACGAGCTCTAAAAACGAACTGGTAGCTTTTTCTGCTGTTCGTTGTTTAGAGAATCGTATGGGTCCAAGTGCAGCCGTAGTTGTCTTGGGCCCTGTACATAGGTGGATTAGAAAGCACCCTCAAAATATTTTCAAAAAAGACAACAATGCATTCGCTTTTCAATTTAAATTTCGTTCGAAGGTCAAGCCTTCAAATCAAACCAGAACTACGTAAGCCTTGAGTTTTCCATTGCACCAGGGAATACGTAGGAGCAGGATCAAGTCCTGTCAGGCTAACCTCCATCAAGTTATTTATTTCACATTAATTAAGGGATCAAATAATTTTCAAATACTCACACACTCAGTTTAAGGTACTATTCTTCAGAACAGGCGAGTGGGGTGCCTAACAGCTTCCCTACTCGTAACCGACTCCCGAACCTAAATCTCTTCCTCGAGTTAGGGTTTTTCCAAATCTTTTTCCCTTAAATAAAAATTTGGTGGTGACTCCACACATCTCAAACAAATTCCATTTTAAAATTGTAGTGGGTTCGTCGTCTCGTTGGAATTACGGTTGTGATAGATGACGACTCCACTGGGGATATTAGAGAGTCAAGCCCGTTTGATTGAGTGTGAATTATAATTGATCCCTTCTCTATTTATTTGTGCGATTTATTTATTGCACGAATCACTTATTTGTTTGCTTATCTATATGTTTGTTTATTCTCTATATAACCCTAGGATAGACAAACAATAAATTGCTATATATCTGTACAATTTCCCCAATTGCAGGTATCCCAAATTTGTGTACCCTCATACATTGCATGTGCGTTTATCATAAGTGGGCCCCTATACCCGGGTCTGAGCGCAACCTAAGAATAGAGGGATCTAGTGGTGTCACTTTGGGGCTTACGTCCTGTTTGACTATCACGAAAATCCCAGCTAGAGTGTGTCCTATTTGTAATGCCCTACAACTGGTAGCTTTTTCTGCTGTTGTGGCAAGCATTACATACTGGAACTTGGCTCTAGTGATCTCTACACCCTAGGATTATAAACCACCTTACGAGAGGTTCATATAAAAGGTCATAGACCCTTAGGACAGGTAACTCGCATAAGAAGCAAGGAGGGCACACACATCCCCTTCATGATACATGGCTCAAGTAAACTAAATCACCTAGGATGGCAGAGAAGAAGAGGAAATCTGAGATTGGGGGATGTAAAATCAAGCAAAAGAAAAGAAGAAAATAAAAATCAAGAAAAACTAAATCAAATAAAAATCAAGGAAAAGAGAAACTTCTAGGAAAATTAGAAATAATAAATACTGAAAATATAAAAGATTCAAAAGGAAAGAGGATGAAAATTTCGAAAACCTAAAGAATGCTTTCTAGAAAATTTTAAGTAAAACTAAAAAGATTTTCAAACAAAACCAAAGGTTTTTTAGCAAAATAAAGAACAGAAAAACTCATAAAAATCATAAAATGACTAAAAAACAAAAATCAGCTTTTAATCATTTTCAAAACCCCCAAAACATCTATAACTATTTGTGCATGGCATGCATGCATTCATTCATTCATTTCATAAATTTATAATGGAAAAAAGAGATTTCAAAAAAATCATTCCACATATTTTTCATTTCATCAACATTTTATCATTCATGATTTTTGCATCCAAATTGTTTCTCAAAAACAATTAATTTTAATTTAACAGAAAAATTGGAGAAAGACAACTTCCTCGACATCCTTATAGAACCAGATCACAATTAGGAATCATGGATAAGCTGGAGAGGCAAAATGAGGAGTTGAGAAATAAGGTCAAGGCTCTGAAGGAGCAGATGGCCAAGCTGATGGAGGCCATCCAACTGTCTAAACAGAAAAAGGCAAGGGAATCCTTACCAGGAGAACCAATCAATCCATCATACCCTCCTGGCTTAACTCCACAAAACCCTTCACCATCGACCATGCCTCCACAAACCGAAAGGGTTCATTATGGGTTTCCTCATGGGCATGCACCCTTATCCAACCAAACACAAGCCCAAACACATAACCTACCTCCAAACACCATTCCACAAGCTTACCAAACAGTCGTTGGGGGAACAAATCCCATGTTCACCCAAAGGCCGCACCCTATATACATACCATCTTCTCATCCTCACCACACGCCCGAGGAATACCCAAGCCATCCTTCGAATGAGGATATTAAAAAGTGGAAGGTTCTAGAGGAAAGAATCAAGGCAATTGAGGGAAATGCTTACGAAGCCAAAGACGCATAAGATCTGTGCCTAGTTCCAGATGTGGTAATCCCTCCTAAATTCAAGGTTCCTGAATTCGAGAAGTATCAAGGACATAGCTGTCCGACGAACCACCTGGCCATGTATTGCAGGAGGATGTCCCCCTGTATGCACGAAGATAAGCTGCTTGTGCATTTCTTTCAAGAAAACTTAACTGGGGCTGCTGCCAACTGGTATAATCAGCTAGAGCAGACCCACATCCGTTCATGGAGGGACCAATTATATATCTATCTTTTTATTATTTGTGTTAAATTCTGACGTTTGCATCAATACTTCAATCCTATCATTCTAGATCAGAGAATATTATATCTTTTCAGAATTCACTCATTATTACCAGATCCTCCACATTTAGCAAAGATTTTTTTTATTCAGCATTAACTAATCTCTTAAATATTCCAAAATGTAAGAACAACGATTGAATGAAAAGAATGAACCGAGTATTGGAAGGTACCTGCGCAAAAGAATAGAAAAGAATGAGTGATGTTAGAGCAGAGCATATCCCCTTCACTCTCGCCATCGCGGAGTGACCGTCAACCGGAATAGAAAATGATAAATCACAATCTCTAAATTGGAATGAACGAATCTTCAAATTTGTTAACGAAAGACTCAACAGAAAAATTATGGAGGTACGATTTGGTAATTAGCTTAAAAGTTAGTTTCATCAATCTCACAAATGATACCAATTGACACTTGTATAAACAAATTTTTTAGAAGATAAAAAGTGTGATTGTATTGTGTTGTGTGTACACGCATATAATAATAATGGTTATAATGAGATTAGAAGTTGCAAAATACAGAGTGCAGTGTGAGGAGTTAAATTCCTTTCTTGCCCTCTTCCCTCTTATTTAACGATATGACACTGTTTTCAACACTTTCCTCTAATTCATGGTGACAATCTTCATAAAAATAAAAACAATAACTTATATTTTAAATTTAACTAAATTATAATTAATATCTAATTAATATTTATTAATTCATAAATGGCTGAATAATTTAACGTAGAAGTAGCAATGACTTTGATTTCAAATTTACCATTGAAACTTACATATTAGTAGATCATAGTAAATTTAAAGTTATTTTTAAGATAAATAAAATTATAGTTATTGTAATTTTATCTTAATTTAAATTTAAATTTTTATTATAATAATAAATTTTTATGCCATAATTTTTTAATAATTTATTTTCTTAATTTTTATATAAATTGTTTTAATAAAATATTTATTAAAAAATAATATTTAAAAAATTATTTTTTATAAAACTGATTTATTCATTTTATAAAATATAGATTTTAATTTTTCATTATTTTTTAATTGTAGTTTATTACAAAATTTTTAAATTTTAATTACAAAAAGAAGTTTAAATTTTTTATTATTTTAATGTCAACTTTTTTAATATAGTTAGTATATAAGACAATTATTAATGAAATGTACAAGTTATATATCTTTGATATTTATTTCTACACTTTATCTTGAGTATGTAGATATGATTAATGACAAAATTTGAAATTTACTTACAGTTTATCTAGTATATATATATATATAGAGGTATACGATATCTATATTTATACTTTAAGAAAACCTATCACTAAAATAATTAATAACAAAATTTAACATCTATCAATATAAGATATCTACATTTACAATTTGGAAATTCTCACATGAAACAACTGGAGCTATACGGTAAATTTCCGGTAGCGCGTGATATAAATGTTCATATAATTTATATGCTTGTCGTGAAATTATACTCATGGTTACCCTACCTTTGGCCACAATTCAAAATTCAAAAGTTTTAAATAATTTGTTGTATTTACAAGCAAAAATTTAGGACTCAAATTTATAAGTTACTTCGACATATGATGCACTTTACATTACGACGAAGAAAGAAAAAAACCACAGGGAATCTACTTTAGCTAGATTACTCAGCGTAAACACAAGTGTTTAAGTCAATTCTGACGTTAAACTACAATTAGTGTTGCAACAATCTGCTTATAGTCATGTTGCAACAATACAGGGTGAATTATATAGGATGATATTTATATTTCTTTTTATTTTTAATCAGAAAATCCTCGAGCATAATATTTATAAAAATATATATCAAAATTTATTTATATATAATATTATTTTTCAATATGTATTAAATTATAATTATATATCTATCTTTTTATTATTTGTGTTAAATTTTATTAAATTAAAAATTATAAAAATATAATATTGATGTATACAAATAAACTATTAAATAAATTTATATTAATTTATAACTTTGTTTCATGACCTATATAGGTAGAATTTTTTTTAATTCAACTGGGGTTGCTGCCAACTGGTATAATTAGCTAGAGCAGACCCGCATCCGTTCATGGAGGGACCTACGCTGCCTTTTGAGGGTTTTCGACCTAGCGAGCCTTCTGTTTGACTGCGCCCTAACTTTTTCCTAGGCCGCCTTTTGAGGGTTTTCAACCTAGCGGGCTCTTGATTGTATGCCCTAACTTTTCCTAGGTCGCCTTTTGAGAGTTGTCGACCTAGCGGGTTTTTGTTTGCATGCCCCAACTTTAACCTAGGTCGTTTTTGAGGGTTTTCGACCTAGCGGGCTTTTGATTCTGTGCCCTAACTTTTTCCTAGGTCGTTTCTGAGGATTGTCGACCTAGTAGGCTTCTGTTTGATTGTGCCCTAAGTTTTGCCTAGGCCGCCCTTTAAGGGTTTTCGACCTAGCGAGCTTTGTTTTGATCCTGATTTTGCCTGAATTGTTTTCGGAATCTACCAAGACCTTTTCTAATCATGCCTTCGTCGATTTAATATTTTGAACTTTAACCCTAGTTTTTCCTGGATTATTTTTGGCTTTTAATCCAGCGAGTTTCACTTCTTCTTGAATTTTGGATTTTAACCCTGATTTTTCCTGGATTATTCTTGATTTTAATCTAGCGGGGTTTCTTTTTCTTTTTCTTGAATTTTGCATGGTCAGATATTGATCTTGCCTGGATTATTTTGGCTTTCAATTCAACGGATCTTATCTTGCATCCCTATTTTTTTCTTGGATTCGAACTTTGTTCCAGCGGGGATATTTTTATTTGACAAGATATTTTCTTGATTTTAGGATCACAATGGATGGTTTATTTGGAATCCCTGGTTATCAGGCCTTGCATGTTTAATTTCCTCCACTCCGGCCTATAATGTCAGGCTTCTGCATGTTTAAATTTCAGCACTTCGGCCTATGATGTCATGCCTTGCATGTTTCATTTCCTGCACTCCGGCCTATGTTGTCAGACCTTTGCATGTTTAATTTTCTACACTCCAGCCTATGATGTCAGGCCTTGCATGTTTAAATTCCAGCACTTCGACCTATAATGTCAGGCCTTGCATGTTTAATTTTCTGCACTCCGGCCTATGATGTCAGGCCTTGCATGTTTAAATTTCAGCACTCTGGCCTATGATGTCAGGCCTTTGCATGTTTAAATTTCAACACTCCGGCCTATGATGTCAGGCCTTGCATGTTTAATTTCTTGCACTCCGGCCTATGTTGTCAGGTCTTTGCATGTTTAATTTTTTGCACTCCGGCCTATGATGTTAGGCCTTGCATGTTTAATTTTCCGCACTTCGGCCTATGATGTCAGGCCTTTGCATGTTTAAATTTCAACACCCCGGCCTATGTTGTCAGGCCTTTGCATGTTTAATTTTCTGCACTCCGGCCTATGATGTCAGGCCTTGCAAGTTTAAATTTTAACATCCTGACCTATGATGTCAGGCCTTGCATGTTTAATTTCCAGCACTTCGACCTATGTTGTCAGGCCTTTGCATGTTTAAATTTCAGCACCCCGGCCTATGATGTCAGGCCTGACATGTTTAATTTCCTACACCTCGACCTATGATTTCAGGCCTTGCATGTTTAATTTCCTCTACGTCGGCCTATGTTGTCAGGCCTTGCATGTTTAATTTTCTGCACTCTGGCCTATGATGTCAGGCCTTGCATGTTTTATTTCCTGCTTACCTATTGTGGGGCCGAGCATGTTTTTTTTGCACTCCGGCCTATGATGTCAGGCCTTGCATGTTGAATTTCCTGCACTTCGGCCCATGTTGTCAGGCCTTTGCATGTTAAAATTTCTGCACCCTGACCTATGATGTCAGGCCTTGCATGTTTAATTTCCTACACTTTGGCCTATGTTGTCAGGCCTTTGCATGTTTAAATTTCAACATCCCGGCCTATGATGTCAGGCCTTGCATGTTTAATTTCCTGCACCTTGGCTTATGTTGTCTGGCCTCATCAAGTTGACGTTTCTGCATCTCGACCTATATTGCCAGGCCTCATCAAGCTTACTGTTCTGCATTCTCAGCCTAGGTTGTCAGGCCACCTGGTTCTCTTTAGTTCGCCTCGCCTCTCCAAATAGGGTATCCCATTCTTTGTCCACATCCGTCCTTACGGATCCATCTCACCTCACTTCGCCTGCACATCAGCAGCATTCATAGGATAATTAGGCTATGTAATGAAGCCTTGTATAATCAAACCCTGCCAGTTTAGCACACGAACCCAGCAAAGTCTCCCGGGAGCCACCATTCCCCAGGCAACCATCTCCAAACCCAACACTTTCCATGCTTCCGCAAAAGCTGCCTCGGACATAATGTGTTCACATATTTACTCATCCTCTGCCCCAAAAATTCAGAGAATCATCTCTCACATTATTTAGTAGGAAAATAAGTAAAGAGGGGCAAACTGTAAACACTCAATTATGTCCGAGGCCCCATTTTAAAAAAAATATTTAATTAGTGAATAAATCATAATTTAAATAATAAATAAGAAAAATCTCTGGAAATAAAAATAACAGAAAATAAAAATTAGAAAAAAAAAGAATAAAATAACGAGATAAATGAATAAAATAAAATAAAAAAAATAAACAAAGCGGGAAAAGTGTTTGAAAAACTCTATAAAAAGGATAAAGGAAATTGGGAAGGGGGTTCTTTTCTCATTTTTTGGAAATTCTTGAGAGGAGGACTTGGAGTCATAGAAGAGGGATTTTCAGAATTTTTGAAGGGAGGACCTACGAGAATCTCTAGCCTTCAATTCAGCCCTTGGCCTCCATGGAATCAGCTCTTCATCACCTTCCAATGAAGGTTAGGTCCGACTTTTATCCCTCTTAAGTTTCTTGCTTCTTCTTGGATTTTCGTATTTTTTTTTCGTTTTCATTTTTGATCGGCCAAATGATCTCCAATTTTGGTGATTTTTGTTGCATTTTCTTCATCTTTCTCTCTAGTTTCTGGAATGATATTATTTGTCCCATTTGTATTTGAAATGAAATTTGTATCGCCTGATTAATGAAGCATGTTCATCTTGGTGCGCAAATTAACCTAGCTTGTTTGATTTGTGCATAACTTGCTCATTTCGGATTGGATTTATGTCAAACTTGTTTTGTTTGATTCCTATAATAAATATCCTTCAATACATCGGTTTTTGATTTCTCAGATCTACCAAAAAGTATTTCCTAAAAATTCTGAGATTTGAATTCAAATTTTGGCACCAAAACCTCTTGTGTTCTTGTGGTTCATCTTCGTTTCTGTTTTTCATTTTCGTTTTTAATTAATCAAATGATCTATGATTTCTGTGATTTTTATTGTGTTCTCTTTTTCTTTCTCTCTAGTTTCTGAAATGCTATTATTTGTCTAATTTGGATCTGAAATGAAATTTCTATTGCTTTGATTATCAGCATGTTCTGATTCTTTTTCCCTTAATTTCAAATCAAGTCAAGTTTATTTCAAATCAAGCCCAATTCAAAACCAAAATTCAAATCAAGTTTATTTTATTTTAAATCAAGTCCAATTTTATTTCATCAAATTCAAATCAAATTCATCTTGTTTTAAATCAAGTCCCATAGTGCATTCCTTAATCTCACGCAACGAGCTCTAAAAACGAGCTGATAGCTTTTTCTGTTCTTCGCTGTTTAGAAAATCGTATGGGTCCAAGTGCAGCCGTAGTTGTCTTGGGCGTTGTGCATATGCGGATTGGGGATTGCCCCTCCTTTTCCAAACAAATAAAAACTCATTTTTGATTCATAATCACACAACGAGGCTCTTAAAACGACCGTAGCTTTTTCGCCGTCGCTATTTAAAATCGGGGACATTGGTCCAAGTGCGATCATGTAGTTGTCTTGGGCTCTGTGCATATGTGGATTGGGGATTTCCCTTCCCTTTTGAAACAAATAAAAATGTCGTTTTGCATTCCTTAATCTCACGCAACGAACTCTAAAAACAAACTGGTAGCTTTTCTGTTGTTCGCTATTTAGAGAATCACATGAGTCCAACTGCAGCCGTAGTTGTCCTGGGCCCTGTGCATATGTTGGTTGGGATTGCCTCCCCCTTTTTTCAAACAAATAAAAACTCATTTTGCATTCCTTAATCTTACGCAACGGGCCCTAAAGGCGAATTGGTAGTTTTTTCTGCTTTTCGTTGTTTAGAGGTCGGTATGGGTCCAAGTGTAGCCGTAGTTGTCTTGGGCCCTGTGCATATGTGGATTGGGATTGCTCCTCCTTTCCCTTGCTTTAAATTAAATAAAAGTCTCATTTTTTCTTTCCTTAATCTCACGTGACAAGCTCTAAAAATGAACTGGTAGCTTTTTCTACTATTCGTTGTTTAGAGAATCGTATGGGTCCAAGTGCTGGTAGTAGTTTTCGAAAGCCCTGGTATAAGTGGATTAGGAAGACCTCAAAATATTTTTCAAAAAGACAACAATGCATTCGCCAATTTAAATTTCGTTCGAAGGTCAAGCCTTCAAATCAAACCAGAACTACGTAAGCCTTGAGTTTCCCATTCCACCGGGGAATACGTAGGAACAGGATCAAGTCCTGTCAGGCTAACCTCCATCAAGTTATTTATTTCACATTAATTAAGGGATCAAACAATTCTCAAATACCACACACTCAGGTTAAGGTTACTGTTCTTCGGAACAGGCGAGTGGGGTGCCTAACGCCTTCCCTACTCGTAACCGACTCCCAAACCTAAATCTCTTCCTCAAGTCAGGGTTTTTCCAAATATTTTTCCCTTAAATAAAAATTTGGTGGCGACTCCACACATCTCAAACAAATTCCATTTTAAAATTGTAGTGAGTTCGTCGTCTCATTGGAATTACGGTTGCGACAATGATCATTCGAGGTCTTAAGTTTCTTATTCAACTTTTAGCCCAGAAGTCCATCTTTGCCCTTACTAGCTTTTTAAGGTCCAAGTTTTGAGTTAAGTTTGTAACTTTTGTGACTTAACCTTTTTAGTCTTTTAGGATTATTATTACATGGGTCTAGATTTTAACTTTTATCAAAGTCCAAGTTTAAGATTAAAGCTTTTAAGAAGAGTCATAAGTAAGCATATAATTTTTAACATAAAGATAATAAAGAAAATATTTTTCAAGAAAATTTAATGGAGATCTACTAGGTCTACTCCAAGATATATTCATCTTTTACTTTGATCATCTCAAAAGTTTTCATAAAAACTTTTAAATCTTCCCAAACTTCAAAGAAATCATTTTTAAGAAATTTTAACTAATTAATTGATCCAAAGGTTATACGGAGAAGTTGGTGATGCTCATTTTTAACTATCAAGGAAAGTGTTGAACTCCATCAAACTTAAACAAGTGGGATCCATATAACTTAGAGAGAGATCAACCAAGAAAAGAAGAAAAACAAGCCATAAACACATAATTAAAAATTTAGAAAAAGTGTATGGTAAAGATTGTACTAGTGGAAGGATTTTATGAAGATTTAGTGGGTATTTTTAAGTTGGTTCTCTCCTTCCTGGTGTTCCACACGAAATCTCCTTGTGATGGTGATGGGGCTTTGTTGATTTGTCTTGTTATAACTTAAACTTCAAAGAAGGATGTTCAAGTTTAGTATATGTTTTGGTGTTTTGAGAGAAGTAAGAGTTTTGAGTAAGTTAAGAGAATTTTATTAAGTGTTTAAAGGTTGACAATAAAGCAAATGAACCTCCCCTTAGCCTATAGAAATTTGGCCACTTTAGGGGTTTTGGAAATTAAATTCCGAGTAAAGGATATTTTGGTTCATTTACATGTAATTTTCATTTTCTAAATTAAATGTAAACGTAAGGAATAATCCCTTAGGATTAGTTTAACACTAATCAATCCAAATTTAACACTAATCAAGGTTAATTTATTTTAAGCATGATTAATTTACTTTAACCATGGTTAACTTTATCTCTTCTCATTAATACTTTTGTGTTAAATGTCATAAATGGTGGTGATGAATCATGGGGTGAGTCATCACCTTATTTTTCACATGCTAATTTTTGTGCTCAATGGATAAGGTCCAATCCTAACTTCTGCTGCATTTTCTTGCCACCCCAACCTTTTAGGGACATTTTGGTAATTTTATGAGAATTTTTCATAAAATTCTCAAACTATTCTTTTGATGTTTTTAACACTTACTGGTTCGTTTTTGAATTATTTTTATATTTTTTTATGAATAAATTAGCCCTTATAGATAATAGAGCTTTTTAAGGCTGCTTTGGGCGTTTCTGATAGCATTTTTGTTCTCTTTTCGTTTCTATTATTTTATTAAGATATTTTAACCATCATTGATGGATTCTAAATCTTTATAATATCTTTTAACTTTTCTCTAAGTTACCTGCACATTCATTTGTGTCATCCTAACGTAGAGGAATTTTCATCATTTGTTAAAACTCTAGCTTTTAGTTTTATCTCTACTTTATTTCTTGCTAAAGAATATTTGTAACTTAGGGAGTCTATCATAAAAAATTTTAGGTGTTACACAAAAGTCTTGTGCAACGGATTAAAGCTAAGGTATTAATTTTTCACTCTACCTAACTACTTGATTTTAATGTCATGGTTAATCACTAATGTTTATGATATATTGTTTAGGAACCTGAGATTTTTTCTAATGAGGATGTTCCACCTAAATCAAAGGAACCTGAACTTGATCCGATTGTACCAGTCCTTACACTTTCCTTATAGATAGGACGCTGTCCTTTGCAACTAATTTAGGAAGTAAATGTCATAGGCAAGCCCAATTTCATCCAAGTTCCATCCCCTTCTATGTTGTCGAGAAAGATATTAGGAGCTCCAGGTGTGTAATGATCTACTTTGCATATTTGTGATACAATTGTGGATGATATAAGTATATTTCTAAACCTATATTACTTTTACTAAGTATCAAATTCAAATTTATAGAAATTACTTAGATACCTCCTTTAGTTGTGCATGCAAAGAGGAAGAAATCATATTTATGGCTTCATTTTACCTCTACATATCCAAAAAATTGGGAATAAGTTTATCAGGATCCAGGCATACATTCAGAGTAAGCTAACAATAGAGAAACAATGTTACTTTGCACCATATTATCATTTAAGTTTTAAGTGAATTTCATTTAAAATGAAATATTTTCACTAATTCTTAACAAAAATTTGCAAGTCTCATTGGAAACTAATAATTATTTGTCTCGCTTAGAATGTGGTTGTCCTTTTATGCTCTATTTAGACTAAACCAAAGAAATAAATTAAATAGCATATTAATATGTAAGTTTATATTATTTGATCTATGATATTTGTTTATACAACAATGATATTCTTTAATGATATTTGTTTATACAATAATGATATTCTTTAATTAATATTTTATATATCATAGAACAATGAAGGCATACAATTTATTAAAGGGAAAACATTTAGCAATTCTAAAAAAACCAACATGGATAGTTCCACGTGTAAGCACTTAAAAATCTATTCGTTGAATAATTTATTTCTTACACTATATAGTAATTATTTTTTTAATTTTTTATAATTCTAAAGATAAGTTGGAGGAACAAACGAATACTATATTATGAGCCATATAATCTTTACAAGCATTGTTGATTCATGGGTCTAGATAATTCTAGCTTTCATATCTAGTAAGAAGTAAGATTATTTATATATATATATATATATATATATATATATATATATATATATAATTTCTATAATGATATTTAATTTTTAAATTGAATTATGCAAAGATTAATGATCCAGCTCACTTATCTAAAGAGGAGACTGATAATATTAAAAGGCGATACTGTAAATATTTAATGGAAATATTAAATATGTAACTTTTGATGTATAGAATAGTAGATGTAATTACACATTAGATTTTTTTTATCATTTTTGAATTATAATTTTGGAATTTGACTACTTGGGAATATATATATGAAATATTTTTAAACAAGTTTTGATTTTTGCATTTACCAAATTTAAAGCTTGTTTTACAAAAAAAAAAAAGCATACTTTCTATATTGGTTATGATGTTGATCAATGTAAAAAGTACTTTTTACATCGATTGTAGCTATAATCGATGTAAAAACTCATACTTTTTATATCGATTATGATATCAACCAATATAAAACGTAAATTTTATACATCAATTATGATCACAACCGATGTTAAAAGCATGATTTCTAGATTAATTTTAAACATAACTGATATAAAAAATTTACTGTATATCCAATATAAAAAATCTGACTTTTATAATGTATGTTTCTTTACTACACAACAAACAATATAAATAATTTATTTTAACCCATATAAAAAAATTTTCACCGGTGGATATTTTAAAAAACAATTATCAATAATATTTCTTTAAGTGAAGTGTCCATTAGCATCCGAGAATTCTATCCTAGAATTCTAATAGTTGTTACCCATATCAATAGTTCTATTCATTTTATCATAAAGTTAATTGCAGTCACTCTTCAAATACGACTTCAAGATGAATTCTGCCTAATCGGTGCTCTAAATGATGCTTTGTAAAGTATTTTTTTTGTTGTAAAGTAAGACCTTGTAATATTAGTAATTTATTTTTGTAATTTTATCCTAATCTTATTAATTTTATTATTTTTAATTTCTTATTAATATAATATAATATAATATTTATTATTATTATTATTATTATTATTATTATTATATCTTTTCAGGAGACCTGAATATCTAATCTATCCGAAATTTTGTTACGTTCCCAAACAGGTCTACTAATCATGGACAAACTCTGTTGTGTTGATATGGAATGTTATATATATATATATATGTATATATATATATATATATATATATGATAAGGTGATTTGTATATTCCATTTTTATTTTAGCTTACTAATTAATAACTTGAATATTAAAGAAAAAGTTTAATAATTACAATGAATAAAGAAAAAGATCATGAAATTAAATAAAAAAATATAATCATGGAATTAAGGAGAAAAAGCAACCTATGTTAATGATCGTTTTTAAGGAAACATCTTTCCAAACTTGGTACCATATTTGGAAAGTTGATTGATTGGTATAACAAAAAACAATATTAATTATTTAACGCACAGTTTACTAACAATGCACACATGATATAGCGTGCCATCATCCTCTTAAATCAAACAATTTATTTATTTATTTCTATATATATTATTTAATTATCAATTCAATATCTTTTAATTAATATTTTTATTATTAAATAAAATATTAAATGTTTTTTTATTTGATATTAAATATATTTATTTTATCATTTAATGTTTTGTTTACAAAATTTGTCAATTACATGTATATATTTTTTATTAGAGATAATTTTATTTAAATAAAAATATATATAACTTGATCAAGTTACTTTTCTAGTAAAGTTTTTGTCACACACAAAATTAAATCTAAGATTTGTGAAGATGTATACCACCGACCTAATTACCCACCGATATCATAGGGATTATTTAATATAACATAATGTTTTAATTTTTTAAAAATAAACCTTATCATAGGGATTATTTAATATAACATAATGTTTTAATTTTTTAAAATAAACCTTAAATATCTTCCTTTTTATAATTTTAATATAATGATAATAATGTTGAAGACTTTTCTAATGAAAACGTCAAAAGTATAAAGCTTTATTTTAAAATAAATTGTTGTTTAAAATATATAAATTATTTATTTATATCATGAACTTTAAATTTTTTTGTTACATATATCTTATAAACCTAATATATATATTAAATTTGATGTAATGAACATTTATTTATTTTTTACCTATTATATATATATATATATATATTATCCCTAATATTTTCTTGCTATATAGTCAAATCTTTTTTTACATATTTTGGAAAGATATTAAATTTTCTGACGATACATTAAATAAATTACCATCCGAAACCCTAATTATTTAAAATACTAATTTATATATATAATTTTTTTCTCATATAAAACGACCCATTTGAGTGAGCGGAGTGTTCACTGTTTTTTGCCAATTCCAATCTTGAACGTCCATGACCATGGTAAAAAACATTGTTGACATCTGCTATCAGCTTGGTACGTTCAACTATAGACAAAGTACTCATCAAAACAACCATAACATTAATATTACATGTAGGTTGTGCAATCAAGTTCTTTCAAGCTTTCAAGCATTCAAAGCCCATATTGAGTCTCATTTTGCTCATCAAAACCATACCAAGAGAGGGATATATTCATCAAACCTTATAAACTACTCTCAAAGAGAAATGATTCCTAGCCCTTTGCAACCCAATATTCCTAGGCCAGTGATGATGCAAAGAACGAAACACTTTGTAAACAATGGAAATTTCCATTCTTCACCACAACAACCTAAGGTGATATCTCAACCAGGAAGAAACTCATTTCCTCAGCTAATTCAAGTGCTCCATTGTCCACCAAATCGCCAAAAAGAGATGGAGGTTTCTCCAAGTGATGGAACTAAGCCATTTATCAACCTTCTAGAGAAACCCATCAATGACAATAAGTTTATTAATTGGGCTAACCTTAATTGTAACATATTGGATCTCGCGTTACGGCTCTAAAGCTTTCAAAGATTTTTCCTTCATGTTTAGTGTCATGAGCTATATATGATGTTGGCTATGAAAACAATCATTTGATGCTTGTCGTCTTTTAGCTTAAATAAATTTGAGTCTTTGATTATGAATTAGCGTCTTTATTTTGAGTCATGTGTTAAAAGCTCTGCGTTGATTCCCATTTTAGCTTAAAGATAAATGCTATTGAGAAAAAAATTACAAGCATAAAAATGTTGGTTTGAGTTTTTTATTAATGAATTTTTGTTTGTGATTTTTCTTTCCTTCTATTAATTAAATCTTAATTTTTCCTTTTATTCAAGATTTAAAATTGTAATTACAATATATAATTGAGTTCTTACAAAGGCGTATGCAATCCACAAATACAAGGTGCGCATTTGCGATGATACGAAGTATTGATTTTAATTTGATTCATTTTCCCTTACTAAATCTTAATTAGTTATTGTATTTACGATTTAAATTGAAATTATCATCACAATTGACACTACAACAGAATTGATCTATTATTACACTACATATTTTAAAATACTTTATAGATAAAATGCTTTCAAAAATATATAAAGTATCTTTTAGAACATTTATAAAAAAAAATATGTAAAATAAAATAATTTTACAATACTTTTAAATTTAATTCTTTAAATGTTATTATAAAAACTAAAATAATATACAGTATCTTTTAAAATATTTAAAAAACATGCTGTGAATAAAATAATTATTACACTTTTAAACTTAAATGCTTTAAATTCTATTATAGAAAAAATATAGAATATTTGAAAATATTAATATAAACTAAACTAATTACGAAAATATTTTTAAATTTAAATACTTTAAATAATAACATAAATAAAATATAATTTAAAATTTTTTATAGAAATTTAAATAATAAATGTTTTTAAATAAAATAAGATTGATTAAAAAGGTAATTTTAAAAGTATTTCTGATAAACAAGTGCTTTAAATAGTTTAATTTTAAAATCTATTAGATTCTTACACGTGCATCGCGTCTTTAACATTTTTTGGCATCTCATTCTGACGTCTCCATTTTTTCACATCCATAATCAAAATTTTATCTCTATTTTTAGTAACCTCTCCATCTCTACTTATTTTTTTGGCTTGGAGGTGTAAATTGAGATAAATTTCTCAAAATGTTTTATAATATTTGGATTTAAGCTTATTTGTGTTAACTTTGATTCTTGTTTGTCAGCTAGCTTCTTGATATTAGATGGTATTTATGGTACATTGCAATCCACATGGGTAGAGGTCTCAACCTCAGATAACATAATATAATATAGAGTGTTGATTTATTCATTCATATTTCTTTTTATATTTTTTTTAACTTTTTTAATTTTTTACTTAATAAAAATTGATACATTTTTTTAGTTTGAATTATATTCAAAATTATTATATAGTTCCTCAATTTTTATAAGTAAATTCATTATTTTTAAACTTTTAGGAATATAACATTTTTAGAGTTATATTAATTAAAAATGAAGGGATTTGATGTTTTCTAATGAGATCTTCAACAAATAGTAGTAGCTATGATTTATGTGTGTATTTGATGGCTGTTATAAATCTCGTTGTAATGTTATGTTTAGCAGGAAGGCATCTTTAAAAAACATATTTTTCTCTATTTATTACATTATTAATCATTTGATAAAAATTTTGATTCAAATTTTTGACTAAAAACTCTATAAAAAACTTCTATTTCACTAACTATATTAAATATTTAATAAATTATGATAAATTTTTTTAAAAAAAAATTTAATTGATTGAATTTTTTTTCCTGTTTCCAACTTCTCATTAATCGCACATATAATTGTTTTCACAAAAATCAATGTTGTTATATTAGTTTCTTGAAAAAAAATTTATAGTTATTTACTTTGATGATATTTTAATTTATTATCAAGGTTTTGTAAAGCATGTTGAACATTTTAAATCTATTTTATATGTTGTTAAGAAAAAAAATTATATGCTAATTTAGATAAATATACTTTTTGAACTGATCATGTGATTTTTCTTGGATTTGTAATCAATTCAAAAGGTGTACATGTTGATGGAGAAAGAGTTAAGATTATTAGAGATTGGAAAACTCTTAATTATGTGACTGATGTTAGGAAGTTTCACAGATTGACAAGATTTTATAGAATATTCATAAAAAAAATTTAGCACATTAGTAGCACCTTTAAATGAAATTGTAAAGAAAAATGTAGGCTTTGAGTGGGAAAAAAAAATCAAGAAAATGCATTTCAAATACTTAAAGACAAACTCACACATGAACCTATTTTTTCATTACCTAATTTTTCCAAATTATTTCAAATTGAATTTGGTGCATCTAATGTTGGTATTGAGGTTGCTTTACTTCATAAGGGTCATTCTATTTTATATTTAAATGAAAATATAAATGAAGCTATTATTAATAATTCCAACTTATAATAAAGAATTGAATGCACTTTTTAGAGCATTACAAACATGAAAATATTATCTTTTACCCAAAGAAGTAGCCATTCATAGTGATCATAAATCCTTGAAGTATTTGAAGGGATAAGAAAATCTTAATAAGAGACATGCCACATGGGTTGAGTTCCTTGAACAGTTTCCTTATATTATCAAGCTTAAAAAAAGAAAGATAAATGTGGCAGAAGATGCCCTCTCTATAAGGTATGCGTTACTTTCCACTTTTGAAACTAGATTGCTTGGTTTTGAACATATTAAAGAAATATATGTGCATGATAATAAGTTCTCTCATATATATACTTGTGATAAAATGGATCAAAAAGGATTTCATAAGCATAATGATTATTTGTTAAAAAATAATAAATTATGTGTGCCTAAAATTCCTTGAGAGATTTTCTTATTAAAGAAGTTCATGAAGGGGGTTTAATGGAACATTTTGAAGTTCAAAAAACTTCAGATATATTGCATGAGCATTTTTATTGGTCTTGTATGAAGCGTGATGTGCATAAATTTTGTGTAAGATGCATTGTATGTAAAAGGGAAAAATATAAGGTAATGTCTCATGAACTTTATACTCCATTACTTATTCCTAACCATCCTTGGATTGATTTATCTACGAACTTTATCTTAGGATTACCACAAACTAAAATTGGTAAGGATTTAATTTTTGTGATAATTGACAGGTTTTCAAAGATGATGCATTTTGTACCTTACAAGAAGGTTGATGATGCTTGTCATGTAGCCAATTTATTCTTGAAGGAGGTTGTGAATTTTATGAAATGCCAAGGACTATTGTTTTGGATCGTGATACCAAGTTCCTTTGCCACTTTTGGAGGACTTTATTGAACAAACTTGGTAAAAAACTTCTTTTCTCCATTAAAACTTAGGTGGTCAATAGAATCCTCTTTACTCTTCTTAGTGCTATCATTAAGAGCAATATTAAGTCTTGAGAAGATTGTTTGCCATATGTTGAATTTTCTTACAATAAGGTGGTCCATGCTACTATACAACATTTCTCTTTTGAAATTGCTTACAAAAAGGTTCTCCAAGAAGACATTAGGTGCTCCAAAATCATACAACGAAGACAAATTGGTTCTTCCGGCTTACTATAAGGGGTGGTGGCTTGACCACCTAAGAATGAGCCATATCGTAATAGCAGTAGAGTGAGAGGCAGTAGTTAGTGAGAAGATATTGTTTGACAACTTTAATGTATGTCTATGTTTAAATATTTTCTCCAAAGTTGTGGGATTGCATCCATAATTTTCCCAATGTGTGGAATAGAGAAATGATAAAGATAAAGAGAAATGACAAAAATAAAGACTAAGACACAGAATAATATGTATGTCAAATAATATCTTTATTGTGATCCAAGACTTATGTAGTTTAGATAGATATATGGATAAACAAAGTTTTTTCTATACAAAAATAACTCCCTTCACTAGAATGTTTCTAAAAGATTAAAAAGAAATCTTATATGCATGTGATGATTTTTCTAATAAACTAAAAGTCAAAATTTAGGATAAAGATAGCATAAAATAAGAAAACTGAAAGAAAACCTCCTTTAAACCTAGTTTCTCACTCTTTCTCTTCCCACTTTCTTCCTAGATGACAATAATGTCCTTCGTAATGGTGGTGGTGTTTGTCTACATTAGCAATGTTGACTAGCCTCCACGAATCCCATACACGGTTTATTAATACTTGGCCTGACTGTGTAAAAGATCTATTTCTAGTTGGTGATCTCTTCACCATCAAAGTTACGAGCCAGAACTTCGCCAAATCTAGATTCTCTCAATTCCATAGAGGCCATTGTATCAATGGAGTTTCCCCGCACAGGCAGCTCTTAGAGATAGTGGACAACCATGAAATTGTAGATTCCTTTTCCTCAAAAGGAAAGCAAAGATCCGTGTCCCAACCACTATCATAACATCTCATATTTGGTCTTAGAAGCTCTTTGTATCAGTGCCATACCTATTTCCAAGCCCTATCAAAAAAATTCTGAGATGAATATTTATGTCAATTAGATCCAAGCATGTGAAGGAGAAGCGATTCAACAATTAGGCTAGTAAGGTTCAGGTCTTCAAATTTCTCAAGGAACTAAGTTTGAATGTCGTAATAATATGCATATGTTTATAAATAGGTGGATGTAACTTTTCCAAAATATTAAGTAAACCAATAATATGCTATGTATATTTGATATATGTATAATAATGTGTAGTAAAAATGTATGTAATGAGGAATGTACATTAAGCCTTGTAATACATTGTATGATAATGCCTTCATACCTAATACTTTTGAGATATATGAATGGATTGTATAATTATGTTATGTTATTTGTGGCTTGATCTAGTAATGTTTAATTTTTTACTGTGAATTAAGAATCAAATAGAGTAGCATAAGCTTTTCTTATCCTTAACGTTTTGTACGCACATAGAATTGTCTAATTATTTAATTTACCACTACGTACATTTATCAACAAGACTAGCAATTTATAACAAATAGTTTTTAAAAAATTATGATATTTTCTAGAAGAATTTTGCATCATGAGATAACAAACTAATAATGGAATTTAATTAACGACTTAAGCGTAAAATCGGTATTCATAATTAGGATGTTATAAGCCTTGTCGATATAGCGTTCGTAATAGAGAGTAAACAATTAGACACTCTTGTGCATATATAATTTATTAACATTACGAATTATTTCTTTCGTTTAACTTTCTTAATAAGCCAGTTAATTAGATCAACATAACTCAAACATACAACATTTACACATCATATAATTATACATTTCTTAATAATTATACAATCTTTATTTGCATCTACATGGTTAGTTTAAGGCACTAAAGCCTTTACACACACTTATATACATATATTAATTTTCACACTTGAATTACATACATATTTATTTCTACCATATACACATTAACTATTCTACAAACTATCTAATAGTAAATAGGATGCATTCATCCATCTATTTGAAAAATATACATTATTGGCATGACTTTCTTCTTCTTCCTTCTGAAAATGGGAACTTTGCAAAACACTTAAGGACTGGGGATGGTACTACTCCAACCACAAGCTTTCATCCAGGGCAATGAAAGTCCCATAAGCCATTTCTTGAAATGGGTAGAGTCTAGGATACGAAGAGCTTCCCTAAGATGACTAAATGTGTGAAGTGCTATAATAGTGGGATGATGTTTATAGGTCTATTTCTCCTTCAAAGGATGAAGATTTTTCTACCAGTGTTTCAAATGGCGCCTGGTAGCCTAGAGGAGGTAGAAACACCCCTTCACGATGGAAGGCTTCCAAAAAGGAACAACAAACTCCTTGGGGGAGAAATTCGGATTCATCACTCCCAAAATGAACAAATGTCCTAAAGAAAAATATATACACATGTTATCTAGGACCATTATCATCAGCTCGAGAGTGTTTTCCATTCAATTTATGTTATTAATTTCCATGTAAACTACCATGTTCACGAAAGATATTATGAGCATCTTAGAAGAAAATGGAGGGAGAAGAAGTGAGAAACTAAGTTTTTTAGCAGGATTCTACCCTAGGTTTAGTGTCATTACTTACATCCTAGCTACTTGAGTTTATTAGAAAAACATGTCATGCATACAATTTTAATTTTTAATCTTTCAAAACTATCTTTGGATGGTTAAATATGAGCATCATCCATTTTTAATGATTTTTG
Organism: Canavalia ensiformis; assembly: GCA_026541065.1. NCBI lineage: Eukaryota > Viridiplantae > Streptophyta > Magnoliopsida > Fabales > Fabaceae > Canavalia > Canavalia ensiformis. The sequence continues at coordinate 93,610 of JAMKYM010000906.1, read as the reverse complement.
AGACTTAAAGTGTCGTTTTAATGGATTAAAGTCCTTCTCGCCACCTTATAAGCAAATTAATTGGTTAAATTTTCTAAAAATACAATTTTGATGCTTTGTAGAAGATTTGAGAGTTCATGTAAAATGTTTTGAAGTGTTCATGATGTGAGATGTATGAACGTTGGACTAGATCTAGTGGATCTACACTTATTTGCCATGAAAAATGCTTTCTTTAATATTTTTATGATTAAAGCTTGAAACTTGGTGATTTTCTTCATAATATGGGACTATGTGCTTAAGAGTATAGATATGAACTCATAAGTTAAGACTCCTCAAATAATATGAAAAATTATACCATAAGTCCTATAAGTTTGATTTGGACATAAATCTAAAATCTACTAAGAGTAAGTTGGAATTTTGGGACCAAAAATGGAACAAAACTTCATAAGACACTTAGAACTTTTCATAACCATGACCTAAGCTATGGAGAAAGGATAAGTCTTTCTGGATCTAAGAGTTAAGGATGCTACAAGTTCACAAATTCATGGAACAAAGGTCATGTGAGAAGAATTTTGGGAAAATGACCTTGAATGCTCAAGGTGAGGATTCGAGCACTTTCACCAAGAATAAGTAAAATCCCTAAAAATTTCTAAGGATGGGTTGAACTAATAGATTAAGTTCTAATTAGTGTCAATCAACTCTTACGAGAAGAATAATTGAACCAAAATGCCCTTAGTATGCAAATGAGAATTACTAAACGTGTAAGAAAGGTGTAGGAATGGTTTGGTGACCATTCATCCATAATGATCATAATTGGATGCGGGAACAGTAACAGCATGCAAAATGTTTAACACCTGATGAAAATAGTCACTTCCATAACCATACATGGTCAGGTCTTCAAAAACATCACATAAATGCATGAGATTCCCCGTCGGTTCTCCAATAATATCCCTTTTCCAATTGACTATATGTCGAATTATCATGAGGAAAAGAAAATGATGATCAAAGTCATTAATTTTTCTATGTTTCTCGAAATAGTATGAAGAAGTCTTTTGAATTAAAATTTGCGGTGTTATTGGCTGGTTCTGGTTGACCAACATTCATTCCCCCAGGACCCACCAAATTATTAACATCTATATTTAGAATAAGAGGATTCATCAAAGTCTCCATCTGGATATGATGCTCCTGTTGAGAAATACCAGCCGATAACTCTCGAATTCTTTCTAGAAGAATGATCATATTGTTCATAGCTTAATTAGCCTCGGTTGTCTGTAAACCCCCCTTCACCCCCACCCCCAAAAGTAAGGGCTCCTTGGGGTCTCATTTTCTTTCTATCTGATAGGATGGAAGGGATGGTTCTTTTATTGTATTGATAGAAATCCTTTAAAAAAGATCTCTCACCATTACTTTCGTTGGTTTATGTGCCAACGAACTACGTGGAAAATGGACCTTATTTTCATTGTGTGATTTGCCACCTATTTCTTGGAGAACTTATCAACACTGCATGTGTTCAGCATTTTTGAGCCAGGGTATCAGTCTCAATCACATGTAGAATTAAGATCTTGTAGGCGAAAGAGGGTTACCACTCTGCGGCCTCGCAAAGGCACTTTGTGGGAGCTCGTGGACTGCTAGCTCTCTCAATCGAGACACTGTCAAGATTAGAAATTAAGTTTAAAACCTTGATTAAGTCTTAAGCTTGATTCAAAGATGCATAGGGTGGTGATTAAAAATTAATCATGATGTAGTGAATGAGAATATGACCATTTGGCCATACCTTCCAAGAGTGAAGGTGAAGTCTTAAAATTCTCCAAACTTGTTAATAGTTAATGGCCTAAACCTTAACTAGTAAAAATCACCTTCTAAGTTAAGGAAAAGTGAACCATGATGCCTTAGAATCTATGTGTATGCACTCAGCCACTCCTTAAAGAATTAAGGGAATCTTGAGTTGAAATTTCAATTAAGGTTCCAACAGGATCCTAGGTGAGTTTAAGGAATGAATTGTAAAGTTGGTAAGAAAACTAGCCTAACATTTTGCTAAAATTTAAAAATTGATTTTAGGTGAGCTTAACAAGATGATTGGAAACCAATTATGGATTAAAAGTGAGATTTAGAGCATTCAGCTACTCTGAGATTAATTAAGGGGAATTGATTTTAAAACCTTAATTAAGGTGTAACAAAGATGCTTACTATGGAAAAGAAATATAATAAGGGTTTAAGAGAGGCTTGGCAACGGTATGAGTACCATCAACCATGTGTGATTAAATGGATGTAATTAAGTTAAAATATTGCTAATACATAACCCTTAAACCTAATTTAAGTACGATATGCATAAGACATGTAAATTAAAGCACATAAAGAGTAAATAAGTTAAGAGGTGTCATTTGTCCACCTAAGGAGAAATTATAAGTATCATAATTTTTGATGAAATTATATGAAACAACTTAACCTTTGAAAAAAGGAAAGGTTGAGAGATAAATTAGAACGATGAGTGGAATAAGTTCCCATGAGGATTCATCATAAAATGTTATGAATTAAACAAGTTGGACATGTTATGGGCATATGAGATTATGTTGCTCAAGAATTAATGATAAGCTTAAGTAAGTCTTGATTTAGAAGATGATTATATGCATAAGAATATTATACCAAATTGTTATACTGCTTTGTGAATGCATAAAGGGTAATGTGTTATGTATGATGACTACTGATGGATATTTAGAGAATGACGACATGTATGATAATCATGAATGAATGATGATGTGCATATGTGTATGCATTATTGGTTGAGTATTGATTCAACATGCATGATTATCTGGAAGCTTTTAAAAGTGAACCTAATTAATGCATGCCTATGTATTAAAATTTCCCCAAACATGCGGAATGGTAATTGAATTTCCCCGATGGTGTGGAATAGTAATTGAATTTCCCAGAAGGTGTGGAATGGTAATTGACTTCCCTGAAGGTGTGGGAAAGTAATTGAATTTCTTTGAAGGTATGGAATAGAAGTTGATTTAAAGTTATGAAAGACATAGAGGAGATAATAGTCAAATCATAATTATAATGTGCTTCCAAAGATGTATTATGTTCAAGCAAGCTATGTGGTTAATTCAGTTAATATTGTTTGACTAATAATGATGTATGCTTATATCTTAAAATTCCTCAAAGGTGTGGAGTAGAGAATGAATGAGAAATTATGTAAGACATGGGGGATATGATAGTCAAATAATATTTATGATGTAATTTCAAGAAATTATGATGATTAAGAGAATTATACGTGAGTAAAAGAAATCCACTTTAGTAGTATTTCTGAAAGGTAAAAATCAAACTTAAATGCATGCCATGATTTTTTTATTAAAATGAAGTGGCTAGGATGAAAATGAAGACAATAAGTTTAGGGCACAATCCTACTGAGAAACTTAGTTTCTCACCTCTGCTCCCCCATTTTCTTCCTAGGTGTCCTAGACGTTGTTTGTGATAACAGAGATTCCTGTACTTGAAGCAGGTGAAAGGTTCCTTTGAAGGAGAAGGGAATGATGTCATACCAATAATTTATGAGTTGTAATTAGATGATTATCTGTATGATTAATAGGTATTACATAGTGTAATGATGTATGTAATTAATTTTGTAAAGGTTTTAATGCCCTTAACCTACTATGTATATGTAAATAGTATCTATATACTTATAAATTATATGAATTTTTATGATACGTGAATGTTTGTACTATTACTTGAGCCTACATGAGTAAGGTCGATCGTTTACTTTCTACTATGATGAGGCTCGCATTTTATATCAAAGTGATTCGTTTTAAGAAAAAAAAATTTACTGTATTTTCATTAATAAATTATTTTTCAAGGATCCTACATTATGAGATAATAGTTTAAAAATGAAACCAAGTGTGCAACTTAAGCATAAAAATGGTATTTATTTTTAGGGTGTTACACTTGTTGAAGCCTTAAAAGGGAAACTTGGTCGATTTAATGATGGATAATTAACCCCTTGATGGTCCCACACAAAATTTCTTCAAGGGAAAAGGAGGAGGCTTGCTAACTTATTTTTTGAGCTTAAGCTTCAAAGATGGAAGTTTAAACTTAGTTAGATTTTAGCTTAAGGAAGTTAGAGATTAAAGCTTGATCTTGGAGAGTTTTCTAAGTGTTTGGAAGAGTGATTTGGTTGCAATGAAGATGACTAAAACCTTAGTAAATTTCGTCCACCTCATGGTTTGTTACTTGAAGATTAAATTTTTAACTAAGGGCATAATGGTATTTTCACTAATAATTTTTATTTTCAAATTTAATTGTTACATATGACTAATTATCCTTTAAGATTATTCATGATATATTTACCCTAATTATGGTTTATTTATCCTAATCATGATTTGTTAAACCTAATCATGGTTAATTTTTTACTTAACCATGTTTGATTTTATCTCTCTTTATAAATGTTTTTTCCCTTAGACCATTATGGCTTGGTGACGCATGGGAATGAGTCTTTTAATCATTTAAAACATGTTAATATTCATGCTTGATGATAGGCTCCAAGTTACAGGTCTCTGCTTGGCAATCTTTGGCCCTCCTGGGCTTTTGTGAGCATTTTGGTTATTTTCTAAACTTTTTTTACAAAAATCTCTAAATTATTTTTTTTTTATTTTTATAACCCATAATAATTTTTTCTTCACTTGTTTCTAAGAAATTTTCTATTTATTTGGGAATAGTTTAGCCCTTACGGAAGTCAAGGCTTTTTATGGGCATTTTAAGCGCTTTTTGTGGCATTTTTGCTCTTTCTTGAACTCTAATTTTTCTTCATGATATTCTAACCATTGTTGATAAGTTCTAAGTCCTTAGAATGTCCTCTATCTTTTAATTTTGAGCTTCCTTTGCATTATCCACTGTTGTTCCAGCGTAGGGGTATTTTCATTATTTTTCCAAAAGATTTCTTCTTTCTCTAAATTTTTATTTCTATCTATTTTATTTTTCGCTAGTTTGAAATCATGATGTTGGGAGTATATCGTATAAATTTTGGGGTGTTACATAACCCATTTTTCATAAGATAAGGAAAAAAAATCACAAGAGAACGAAAAAGAGAGAATGTTCATAATTGTCTTATGAGAGCCTTTGATCAAAGCATAAAAGTTTTATCATTGCTCTTGGATTTTCTTTGTATTGATATTCAAGGGTAATTTTGATTTGATCATTTGTTGTATCTTCTTAATCTTGGTTTCTGATTCTTGAGAGAAATGATTCTCTTATAAAGGTTTTTATATTTATTCAAAGTGGATGATATTTGCATGGTTCTTGAGGAATCTAGCAGGAATTTTGAAGTGGTTATTTGTAAGAAGATATTATATATCTTGAAATTTTGAACAAAATATCAAGGGATTGTTGGGGATTTGATGTAGCTCTCTATGGTTGAGAGAGAACCAAGATAAATTCTTGGGTGATCTTTTTCCTCCCTACACTTTACATTTCAACATTTGATCTTGTTATGTTTTGTATAATCTCTTGTTCTTGATCAATCTTTTGGCTTAACTTTGATGTTCTTGAATTGATCATCAAGATTACATTGACATTCTCAATATTGTGTAACTCATATATTCAAGGTTTCTTAGGTGGCTTATGTTTTTCGGCTCATTATGTTAATTTGTTGGTGAATTTTTTGAGAAATCTATCAACCTAATTCACACCCCTCTTAGATTTGTGGCCATTTGATTAACGATTGTTATCAAGAGTAGCTATCAAGAAAATAAGGATTTCTTTGAGACCTAGAGGATTAAATGATTTCAACAAACCCATATTTAGGCTGAGGTGTGTTGAGAAATGTAGCAACGCCTCACTTTTAAATGTGTAAATCCTAGGGTTTCTAACATCCCAAACCAGTACTGCTCTAGCTTCTGTGCAATCTTTACGACTATTCTAAGTCTCCAAAGCATTGTAGGGATGATTGGGACACATCCTACATTATTTAGGATTAATCGAGATGCCCTATGCATCACTAGGGCTAGCGTGGCATCGGTGTTGGTCGCATCAGATATTAGCATAACCATACTATGTCAAATTAGCATGGTCATGATAGCATAGCCATGCTTAGGTCTACACCTTCATGCTGGTTCGCTAAGGGGGATTTTTATCCTTTTTCACTCCGTTGTTGTTTTCTTCCCTTTTGCCTTGTTTTTAGCCTAAAATCTACCTATTTTTGGATACTCTCTTTGTTTGACCATTCCTGAAAAAAATAAAGGACATTAGGTGTAATTACAAGTTAAATTATGTTCAATCTTGCAGTAATTATGCCTAAAACCTCTAGATAAAGTGAAAAAATGACATTTTATGACATTCACTTCTTCTACTCAAACCAATTCTTTCTTTGATGACTTTTTCTACTTCTCAACACAAAAAAAAAGAAAAAAAACACTATACACTGGTGGAAAGGGAAACTGAGTTTCCACTTCACAATTTTCATGTTTTGGGATATTTTGAATGGATTATATTAAAAGGATAAGTAACATACTGTAAGATAGGTATCAATATAAAATCAAATCAAATCTAAAGAAGGAAGATAAGTATCAATATGAAGTGACCCTAAAATTTAAGGAAAGAAGATATCAATCTCAAAGAAAATCAAATCTGTGAATTGGAATGGAAACACAAACACTCACTTCTATGTTATATATTCATATTTAGATATTCATATTGCAATATTTGAGGTAGTCAAGAGAAAAAGATAGAATACTATAGTTTTATTTTGTTAAAAAATGTAATTTTGGAGAGAATAATGTACAAATGTGCATAAACTTCACAAACTAGAAAAGAAATTATAAGAGGTTTATCCAACCCATGACATGGCTTTCCTTTTGAATGGAAATAATTAATAAGAAAAAACATGTAATCAAATGATTCATACAAAAAAAAATCATTAATATAAAGCAAGATTAATATAAAGCAAGTTGTGTAGTTTATTCAAAGAAGTAATTACACTTATGGATTATCTATTCAGTCAAATTCACAACCATCAAGTAGAGTACTAGATATATGTTGCCAGCCAAGAGCATCACTCTTAAGATTATCATCCAAATGGGTATTCCAGAAATACTTCATTCCCCATCTCTAAGGAAGGTCCTAAAATGTTGTTAGCTATACCTTACATTAATTATCACTTCTAAATAAAAAATTATGAAGAAAGATTATGTTGATAAAGATATTATTAACCACTTTTTCACTTATTCATTTTATCTACATTTTCTTCTTCTACCAAATCATCAATGTCGTCATTGAAACAAGCATTATTTTCAACCATTACATGTTTACCCCAAGAATCCTCTTTGGCCTTTTCAAATGCTCCATCTTTTATTTTGACGTTATTACTTCCCCAAAATGACCACTCATTAGTCTTTGTTTCAATCAAGTTTGTATTTTCATTCAACCATTGGATGTTGAATCAGTTAGCAATTCAAAATTCTCATCAAAGATAACTTTAAAAATATATGTATGTTGCAGGCACTTTCCTTACTCCATATTTTCTTCTTTTAACAAATCATTAATATCTTGAACCCAAACAAGAAATATTATTTTGTTAGAATTAGATTTGGACTTAGTTCAACCCCAAAAGCTAGCACAAGTGGTGAGGATTATCCTTACCATATATTTACATGGTTGGATATATCTCTCGTTAATGCAGGACTCTAACACCTCCTTCATGTTCACGATTGGACATAAGAGTGTGGACATATGTGAGTGGATCAATTGTAGGAACAAATATTTATAGATATCCTAATACTGGATCTTAGATACGCTAAAATGCCATGTTAGAAATTGGAATTTTGGATATAACTAAACCATACAAACTAACTCAAAGGATGAGGGTTATTCTTGGTATATAAACTCATGGTTGGCCTTCCCTCTACACAATATGGGACATGCAATACACCCCTCTCACACTCAAAATTGGACATATAAACATAAAGTTTACATGAACAAACATCTAAAGGTGTCCTATCAATAGATTAAGGTATGTTTTGATACCATGTTGAAAATTAAGCTTAGGTCTAACTTAACACCAAAAGTTTCTTCATAAGGTGAGAAGGTTTCCCTTGCAATATAAACTTATGGCTAGCCTTCCCTTTACATTATGAGTGACATGTAATACACTTCCTCGCAACCAACACTTGGCATCTTGACCTAAAGATGTAAGATTGGACATCTACAAGTGACCCATTATCATATTAGGGTACACTATACAATGTGGGACTCTAACAAATACCCTCACACTCAAGATTGGACATCTAAGAAGGTGTTGTGTCCGATGGGTATGCAGTATAAGAAAATACATGCCTGCCCCAATGATTACATACTATACAGAAATGAGTTTGAAGGATTACATGAATGCCCTGTGTGTCAAGTTTCACGTTATAAATGAAGGATGGTGATTCTATTTGCAATGACAATTGCACAAGCGGCCTCCGATTAAAGTGTTATGGTATCTTCCAATAATTCCAAGGTTCAAATGATTGTTTTGTAATAAAGATGAAGCAAAGAACCTTAGATGGCATGTAGATGAAAGACTGATTGATGGAAAACTTCGTCATCCAGCTGATGGTTTGCAATGGAAGATGGTTGATCAACTATATCCCGATTTTGGGAATGAGGCAAGAAACCTAAGGCTTGGACTTGCAACAGATGGAATGAATCCGTACGGTAATTTAAGTAGTAAACATAGTTCATGGCACAATACTTTTGACAATTTACAACCTTTCTCACGGAGTTATGCATGAAACATAAATACATCATATTGTCCATGATGATTTTCGATCCTGACAACCTGGAAATGACATAAACGTTTATCTTGCTCCTTTAATTGAAGACATGAAAAATCTATGGGAAGAAGGTGTGGAGGTGTTTGATGTGTATGGTAATGAAAATTTCAAGATGCGGGCAATGCTTTTTGCACTATTAATGACTTTCCCGGCATATGGAAATTTATGTGAATCGACGTTAAGGGGCACAAAGCATGTCCTATATGTGAAAAAGGCCGCAAGTTGCACCATCGGCTGCATCATGGAAGGAAAGGCAGGTGTATCTTGGTCATCGAAAATTTCTCGAGACTAATCACCCATATCGTAGATTAGGAAAGCTTTTAATGGGTTGCGAGGAAAATGATGTTGCTCCAAAAGCCTTAATTGGACAACAAGTCTACGATCGGGTTGAAAACATCAAAACTGTTTTTGGAAAGACTCAAAAAAGGTCATGGAGACAAGGATATGGAAGAAAAGATCAATATTTTTGATCTTCCATATTCGTGTAAACTTGATGTTAGACATTGTATTGATGTGATGCATGTGGAAAAAATGTGTGTGATAGCATCATTGGAACACTTCCTCAATATACGGGGCAAGACTAAAGATGGAGTCGTTCTTGGTGGTTTGGTTCACATGGGTATCGACATCCAGTTAGCTCCACAGTTTGTAGGGGCGAACATATTTGCCCCGGACATGTCATACATTGTCAAAAAAAGAAAATTTCTTTTTGTGAGTGCGTGCGTGGGGTTAAAGTGCCACAAGGGTATTCTTCAAATTTTAAAAGACTTGTCTCGATGAAAAGATTTAAAGTTAGTTGGGTTAAAGTCTCATGATTGTCATGTGTTGATGCAGCAACTACTTCCGGTGTTTATTCGTGACATTTTACCTAAAAATGTTAGACATACAATAAGTAGGTTATCTTATTTTCAATAAAATATGTAGCAAAGCCATTGACCCTCTAAAATTGGATGAGTTGGAAAATGAAGCTTTCATATCTTATGCCAATTGGAGAGGTATTTTCCTCCATCATTTTTTGACATTATGGTTCACTTGGTTTGTTCATATAGTGAGAAGATCAGATTATGTGGTCGGTTTATCTGAGGTGGATGTATCCATTAGAACGATACATGAAAATATTAAAAGGGTATATGAAGAATCCACACCATCAGGAATCTATGATTGAAAGATACATTGCGGAAAGAGGCCATTGAGTTTTGTCTGAGTATTTGTGGAGGTGGAACCGCCATTAGGAGTTCCTAAGTCGTCATGAGGGAAGACACGGAGGTAAAGGTACGAGGCATAAGCGCTATGAAAAGCATGGGTCGTCGAAGTCCTTCTAGGAAATTTGTATATTTTGAATAATACCGATGAGTTCAACCTTACTTATCTACTCACAAAACTATGATAAGGGAGGAGAATGTTTGAATGAGCGAGAAATGGTTGTTGAATGAGCATAACAAAAAATCGTTCTTAAACTTGTTTGATGAAACAATTAAGAAGGATGATGGTGCCTCTGATACATTGAAGTGGCTAGCAAATGGCCCAAACTTTGATGTCATATGTTGGATTAGGTACGATATTAATCATTTTTCATTTTACACAAAGTCTCAGGATGATAAAGTACCATGCAAAATAGTGGGGTTATGGTGGTGGCAGAGTCGATGCATTTTGCAAGTTCTAAAGATAAAAATCCTGTAAAGGCTTCCATATCTTACTTTGGAGTGATTGAAGAGATTTGGGAGATTGATTACACCAAATTTAGAGTGCCTATTTTCAAATGCAGATGGGTTGATAGTAACAGTTGGTGTGCAAGTCGATTAGGATTTTGGTTGACCTTGAAAGTAGCTTACAAGGATGACCCTTTTCTCATGGCCCACCAAGCAAAACAAGTGTTTTATGTCCAAGATCCTTGCTCCAAAAGATGGTCAGTTGTTCTTCAAGGAAAGACAACAATCGCTAGTGATGACACCAATGATCTTTCAAATATTGATATTTCTCGCTGGTGATTCTCTATTGTCTGCCTGGATTCTGTGTGTATATGCAGGTATGTGAATAAATAATACGGTAGTATACCTAAACAAAATGAACATTAAAAAAAAAGGGACTTTCTACCTCGGTTACGACCATAACCGATGTAGAAAGTACACTTTTACATCGGTTAGTGAACCGAACTGTAAAAAGTATGACTTTTATCGGTTAAAGTTATAACCCGATGTAGAAAGTATACTTTATTGATTCGGTTCTTCGTTAAATCGATGTAAAAGTGTACTTTCTACATCGGTTCTTTGCCCAACCGATGTAGAAAGTCATACTTTTTACGTCGGTTGCAGAACCGATGTAAAAAGTCTTATTTTCTATATCGCCCGCTTCAACACCGCCTGAATAACCGATGTAAAAAGCTCATTTTCCACTAGTGATAAGAACAATCAATCATATGAAAATGCTAGGGACTTAGAAGATGATTATGAGAGAAACGATAAATTAAATTGCTATTTTTTGTTGAGGTTCGTAAAATCGTGGATGTTGTTAGGTTTTTATACAATTTATCAAACTCTAACTAATAAACCTTTGTTAAATATAATTTTTCTTGTGGGACGTGCAGTTATGGATAATAACATTCCATTTATTAGGGTAATGTGAGACAAAACTAGCATACCTGGAAGTTGTAGAGTATGACAAGAGCATCTCATCCTTACCTCCTTATATAAGGTACGCAAATTTTGAAAATAATTTTTTAAAATAAGAGGACAGTTGTAAATCCTCAATTCGCCTACTTTTATAATATGCTAACAATTTCAGAACTAGATAGAATTTCTAGAAATTGATATAAGAGAAATTGGACGTCACTCCTTTGGAAAAAAAATGATTAATATAATTTTTAATATTTTGTATAATTTTCAATTGTAAGAATAAAAACTTTTAACAATGAATGTTAGATCAATTTTTATTAATCACATGGTAGATAGGTGGAGTTTTTAAAAAAGATGACGAAGGAATTTGAGGTTCAAAATTTATTAAACAATTTTTAGTAGGGGTGATCGATGGTCGATTTCAAACAGGATCGAACTAGAAAAGCTTAAACCAATATAGATTGAAAGCTACCATGAAGGAAATTTTTCCAACCATTCAGATCATCGAATTGAGTTATAGGTTGAAAGCAATAGGAAATTGTTTCGATCCTCAAGCGATGATGGATGGAAGTCTTTCTCCACCTAACTTTGTAAAGGAAGAAGCCGCTGGTCAAAGAAGAAGAAGAAGAACTAGATGACCATAAAGAAGAAGAAATGATGCATGTGGAGGAGAGGACTCATATACATGCCTATTTCACAAGAAGAAGGAGAATCAGAAGCAGATGCATCCCAGGAAAAAGAAGACTCACCTTGCAGGTCAGTTCAATTGCATGTTCCATTTTTTTATACACACCCAACAATTGTAGGCCATGTTAAATCGAAACTTTCTATCTGTTTTACCCAAAGATTTACCTGATTCATTCAAATCATCTTCTTCAACCTTCAGTCATGGAGGGTTTAGTCGTAGCAAGTATTTTGTCCACCCCTAGTTTTTAAGGGTTTTCATAATAATTATTTCTATTAAGAACTTTTCTTAATTACCTGGTAACTAGATAGAATTTTTAGGAATAGAAATAACGAGAACTGAAAAAATTTTATAATAATTTTTGAAATTTTTGTAAATTTTAATTATAAAATTTATAATTTTAAAAATTATTTATTAAATATTTTTCTTAATTATCTAATAATTAAATAAAATTTTTAAGAATAAAAATAGTGAAAATTATAAAGTTTTTTTTAGAAAAAGTTACATAAAATTATTTTAGAATTTTTATATAATTTTTAATTGAAAAACTAAAAAAATTTAAAAAATGGTGCTTGAGAGAAGTTTTTTTTAACAAATTTCTCATTTATTAAAAAGTCCGTATTACTTCCCTCTTTGTAAAGTTTTCTAATATCAAGGCTATCACAATCAAAACTTTTCTATCATAATTTGGGTAACATCCCAATTTTTTATGATAAAGGCTAAAAATAGTTTCTAAATTGAAACTAGGTGAAATCAGAAGTCAAAAGAAAATAAATTAAGAAGTTTGGTGAAAATGACGAAAATGTCCCTATACCTGGGCATCTCAAATAATGAAACAGAAAAATGGAAATACAAGTAAAAGACATCCTAAAGAAATTATAAACATCATGTATGGTTAAAAGTAGTGAGAAAAATTTAGAAACTTGAGAAGGGACGAAAACACCCTTCGAAAACCCCAAAAATGACCAAAATACCCTTAGGAGCTATACTTTTTGCACAAAGCTAGTCAGTTCCCATAAAAATAGCAAACGGCCTTAGATTAACATAGGAACGAACCAAAAAGTCTTAGAAATGTTAAAGGAACAATTTGGAAAATTTTCCGACAATGTTGAGAAAAATTACAAAAATGCTCCAAGAAGGTTGGGAGGGCATGATAATGTGATAAGCATGCCAAGAATGGGCCCCACACCAATGTGCACGAAATTCAGTAGCTGGAAAGATGGTGATGAGTTACCAAAGTAATGTCAATCAAGTCTTCCACAATAAGATAAAAGTGAATTGTAAAAAGGTTCCTTTAACCATGGTTAAAACCAATTAACCTTGGTTAATTAAAAGTAAAGTATGTTTAGGATAAATTAATCATAATTAGAGGAAATATCACCCTAATTAACACTAATCTAAGCCTAAAAAGATAATTCCTTGAATTTTGATTTATTTTGAAAAATATAAAAAATCTAGGAAAAATTATTAAAATACCCCTAAGTGCAAAACTAATTCCACTTGGCCCATAAGAGTCCAAATTTTTTGGGCCACTTGGGACCCCAATTGCTTCATATTTTTTAGCCTAGAAACTTATCAAAATCCTCTACATTCTCTCTAAGCTTACCCTAATTCAAAACACCCAGAACTTACACTTTTAAGCCTGACCCTTCATCTTTAAGACTTAAGCTATATTAAAGCCATAAACACTAAGTCCCCACCACATCCTTTGTCCCACGTCTAGAGCAAACCAGAGGGAACCCAAGGCAGTCTTTAAAACCCCCCAAAACACTAAGAAGGTCTTCAACAAGTAGGATCTTTCTACTTGTCTTTTTATGCTTTTAACTTGCCTTTTTATGGTGTGCTTTTTTTCTTTCATCCTTATAAGACTCGTGCTTGAAAACCTAAAGAATTTTTATGGTGTGCTTTTTATGGTGTGCTTGAAAACCTAAAGAATTTTTCTAGCAAAACTAAAGAGTTTTTCTAAACAAAACTAAGGGTTTTCTAGCAAAATGAAAATACCAAAAAATATAAAACTACTAAGAATCTAAAAGAGCAACTTTCAATTATTCCAATTTCTAAAATTATTTGCACATAGCATGCATGCATTTTTCCATTCATAAATTTATCATCAAAAGAGAAGTTTCAAAATCACCTCATACACTTTTTCTACACATCATACTCATTTTGCATTAACATCTTTATCATTCATGATTTTTGCATTCAAATTATTTCTCAAAAAATTAATTTTTAACTTTAACAGAAAAATTAGAAAAAGACAATTTTCTCGACATCCTTATAAGACTCGTGCACAATCAAGAATCATGGATGAGCTGGAGAGACAAAACGAGGAGTTGAGAAGTGAGGTCAAGACTCTAAAAAATGAGATGGCCAAGGCGACGGAGGCCATGCAACTATCAAACAAAAAGAGGAAAGGGAATCTCTACAGAAAACCAAGCCCAATACATCCTCCTGCTTCACCCCACCGTTGACCTTACCATGAAACCAAAGGGTTCATTATGGATTTCCTCATGGGCATACACACACATTAGACACGAGGCAAACACAAACCCCAGCAAACAAACAACTACCTCAAATACCACTTCCTGACCTACCAAGCGGCGCGTTGGGGGAACGCACCCTATGTTCACCCAAAGGCCTGCATACTGTATACATACCATCTTCTTATCCCTGCTTTACATGCAGGGAATACCCAAGCCATCCTTCAAGCGAGGATACGAGAAAAATGGAAGGGTCTAAGAGGACGAGGATACGGGCAATTGAGGGAAACGGCTTGTAAACCAAAGATGCATCGATTTGTGCTTGGTCCCAGGATGTAGTCATCCCTCCAAAATTCAGGTTCTGAATTTGAAAAATATCGAAAGACAATTTGTCAAAAACACACAAACTATATCTTTGCGGGAAGATGTCGCATGTACTTACGATGAAAAGCTCCTCGTCCATTTTCCAAACGGTTTACTTGGGCAGCTGCAGTGGTACACTCAACAAGCGGATACACATCCAGGATTCATAGAAGACCTTGGCGAGGCTTTCACGAAAACGATATCGAGGTACAATACGAGAGATGGCCCCCATCGAACTCGACTTCTAAAATATGGCCAAGAAAGAGGAAGAGACCTTGGCGGTATGCTCGAAGATGGAGGGAGTTAGGCATTTTTGGTCACCTCCTTTATCGAGAAAAAGAGATGGTCAATGTTCATGGACACACTCCAGATCCTTTCTATGACAAGATGGTCGAAGCCATAACTTCTAGCTATCCGAATGTCGTCATCATTGGAGAAAAGGATCGAAAAGGTGGCATGTTGTGATGGAAAAGATCGTCTGGAAAACCCTTGAGGCGTGGTCGGTAAAACTTCCAATGGATGCAGGAAGAAAAGAGCGGGGAGAGACTGTCTGATGTGGCCTTGTCCAAACCAATACATTCCTCGAATAGCCTGGTATGGTCCAAATGGCGGTAAGGCCACTTACAGTATACACCATACACACCTTACACACCATATCCCCTACATCAGCTACCCACTGCCAAACACCCTACCATCAAACACAGCTATCAAAAGCAATCAGGCCGCCCACACCATACACGATCAGAAACCTGACCATGAGCTCAAATTCTAGCCAAAGCGAAAAAGGAAAAAAGGAGCAGTCAAAATTCGACCCTATCCCAATGACTGTCACAGCGGCTACTCTGTGCTACCTCGATGATCCAAAATTCACACAGGTGGTTCCACATTACCGCTGAAACCTCAAGAACCACCATATCCGAAAGTAAGTGCACGGTCTGACCATTACCGCATCCGTGAGTTGCCATCACGGGAGTATGATTGGTGCGATTCGACAGCGAATCCGCGGATCTGCGAAAGCGCCGGAGTGCAAAGCCTCATTGATGCTACACGGCTAGATTTGAGGAAGAAGATCAGCTCTCTAATCCCGATCCGACGATCATGGAGAGTTCATCTGGCGGCTAAGAAATGGGAGCAACCTGATGCGAATGAGCGTGCTTGTACAGTTGGAACTTGTCGAGGAAGAACGTCAAAATTTGTCATGTTTTTCCAAGTTGATCTTTTTGTAAATAAATCTGTTCAATGAATAAAACAAAATTTAGCATTTTCAGCGTTTTTTAGACACGTGCTTCACGATCATTGGCTTTTACTTTTAAAATTGCGAAATGTTAGCCATCCCTAAATCCAGCTTCGGCCAACTGTATTCCACCATATCGGCGATAACCATCCTGGAGTTGAGTGATAATGCTAATGTCTTTGTAATAGCCAATCTTGAGGCACGTCTGAGTTCAGTGACTCAAACCAGAAAGGGAACCCGATAGGGAAGCGGGAATAAACGACCAGGGGTTCTGAGATCACGCATTCCAAAAATTAAAAATATCCCGGCGGAACCGAGAGTTTAAAATCGGAGTACGAAGAAATTCGGGATGGAAGAAAAAGATCAAGCATTGAATTGGAAAGCCTAACAAATGATCGACAAGATCAATATTCAACTCACACAAATTCAAGAAAAAGGAGAAGACCAGCTGGATTAAAAGTAAAATATATCAGAGGGATAGATCAGAGTGCGAAACATAAAATTCAAGAAGAAAGAAGAAGCCGGCTGGATTAAAAGCCAAAAAATAATCGATGCAAAGTAAGGGTTAAAGTTCAAACGTAATGGTCTGACAAAGTCAATGAGTCAGAAAAGGTCTACAGGGTTTCAACGACAATTGAGTGCAGAAAATCAGGATCATAAGAAGGTAGCTAGGTGAAACGAGTGTTCAAAGAAGACCTACGGGCAAAGTTAGGGCACAGTCGAACGCTTTATAAGGCCTTTTGGATTGGAGTCGAGAAGACTTAGTAAGGGCGACCTGGAGAAAACAAAAGTTAGGGCGCACGATCAAAGCGAAGGGAGCCCGCTGGAGTCGGCCGAATCTTCGAAGAGGCCTGGCAAAAAGTTAAGACGCGATCGAGCAAATGCCCGAGAGCTCAATGAGCCAATCTGAGAATGACCTAGTGCAAAATTTAGAGACACTGGCCGAGCAAAAGAGGCCCAGCAAATTAGAAAGCTGCAGCAAAAAGAGCGACTACCGTAGCAAAGATTAAAGGCGCCAATCAGCGAGCGAAGAGCGATGAGTCGGCGATCTTCAAAAAGCGACCTAGGCAAAAGTTGAGACGCGATCAAGCAAATGCGTAGATTGACAATCACCGAATGACCTAGGCAAAGTTAGGCGCAATCAGCGAAGAGCGGTAGGTCGACGATCTTGAGAGACTTAGGCAAAAGTTAGGGCATGTCGAGCAAAGAAGCGCTAGGTCGAGAAAGGCTTCGTAAGGGGGCCGACCTAGGCAAGTTAGGGCAAAGCGAAGAAAGACTGCTGGGTTGAAAACTCAAAAGAACAACCTAGGCAAAAATTAAGGTCAATCCGGGAATCTCAAGACAACATGACATTTCGCACCTCAGCTTATCTCCCTAGAGAAGCTGGGCAAAATTTTTCCGTTTCTCAAGTTTGTTTAATTTGACAATCAAGATTATGGCTTGATGCGGCATTTTCATCAAAAATTGCCATTTGGGCAATCAAACCCATCTGCCCAGACAAAACACCACTTGTTTCTTTCCATCCAAAATCACTTTGCACACCTCCAAAAAATGCATGTGCCACGAGAAATGTGAAAAAATATAAAAAATAAAAATAAAAAGATTAATTTTGAAAAGTCATGCCAAATCGGATGAATCCTCGACCATCGTGACATGACATGATTGTTCCCAGAAGGATCATCCTCTATCGGACATACTTAGCTAAGACAAAAGGAGTGTGTCTTCCTCGAATAATACTTAGTTGTTGGGTCTCGAGGATCTTGACCAAGCTCCCAAAATTGAGTCAATCCGAAGCTTGTCTCGATTTTGGTTCCCTTCACACTTTATGAGGTTGTCGAGAAAGGACATGTTAAAAAATAAATAAATAAAAAATCCAAGAGAAACAAAAGGTTTTTTAACACCATCTCATGGTTTGCATTCATCCCATAGCATCCATTTCATCAAATAATTATTTCAAGCATAAAAAAAAAAAACATTAGATAGATTAAAACATCATTCTTTCTATTAAAACACCATAAGCATCGCATTTTTTTCATTCATTCAAACATCGAAATAAGTGTCTTGTCATTCAAGCATCTCATAATTCGTTTTTAAAGCTAATTAAGACACAGGGTAAATTGTACTAGTCAATCATAATTAAAAGGACTCGAAGTTCAAATTGGGAAAACTCTTGCCCATAAAAATTCAATTTGAGGTCACCCTCAAATTGGATCAGAGAATCCCAATGGGGGCAAGCATGCCCAAAAATTAATTTGAGGTCACCCTCAAATTCTGGATCAAGTCAAAACGAGACAAATACTTGCCCCACAAAAATCAATTTGAGGTCATCCTGGAATTAAGTGCTTCAATACGGGGCAAGCGTTTGCCCATAAAAATTCAATTTGAGGTCATCCTCAAATCCTGAGTCAACTCAGCCAACGCTTGCCCACACAAAATTCAATTTGAGGTCATCACTCAAAATTAAGTCAAGCTCAAAGTGCAGGCCAACACTTGCCCACTTTAAAAATCAATTTGAGATCACCTCAGAGTCAGTCCAAGCATTAGGTGGGGCAAACGTTTGCCTGAAAATTCCAATTTGAGGTCACCCTCAAATTACTAGTCAAGCTAAACTAGGGAAACGTTTTCCCATAAAAATTCAATTTGAGGTCACCCTCAAATTAAGTCAACTTCAATGCAGGCAAATGCCTAAGCCCAAAAATTCATTTTGAGTCACCTTCAAATTTTGAATCAAGCTAAAATTGGAGAAAATGTTTGCCCAAAAAGATTTAAATTCAAAATATCAAAATCAAAACAAGGGCAAATGGTTTCCCAAAATCCTCAAGTTAAGGCATCCCTCATTTGCCCCGAAAGATCTTCAATGGGGGCAAACACTTGCCCAAAGAAGTTCCTAATCAAAGATAGCCCTTAATTATCAAAAATTTTATAAGCGGGGCAAAATAGTTTCCCAAGTTTCTTGAGAATAATTATCAAAGTGCTTAAAAACCTTCAAGTTCAAAAGGTAGAAATTTATTTAAATTCAAGAAAAACAAATTTCAAAATAGCTTGTCCAAAGAAAAGGCGACGACAGAAGTCCATGTTCGCCCTCACGGGACACGTTACCCACTGCCTTGACAAGACACTGGCTACATTTTGTCTTAACGAGTTTTCACCTTTGCTGTCCTAGCCGGGCTTACATTTCTCACATCCTTGAAATAGAAGTCCATCTACATTTATTCTGTCTTAACGGGATAGTTTTAGTCATTTACTTTCTGCCTTCACAAGGCTTGCTTTTCTGTCTTCATAGGTCCTTTTCATTTCGCTTTGTCTTAACGGGCGTTTGCCTCCATCATGTCAATAACGGGACTTTTACATTTTTGCATCTTAAACAGGTCATTTTCAACTTTCCTTTGCACATCTAGCGGGCTTGCATCTTCTCTGTCATCAACGGAACTTTTACGCATTCCACTGTCTTAATGGTCATTTTTCATTTATCTGTCAAGCATGATTTACTGTTTAAATTTCATACATCTGTCAGCGGGATTTCATTTGCATTTATCTGTCAAGCGAGGATTTCATGTTTAAATTTATGCATACATCATCCAAGCGGATTTCGTTTGCATTTATCTGTCAGCCGATTTCATGTTTAAATTTCCGCGCATTACATCAGCGGGGATTTCGTTTGCATTTATCTGTCAAGCGGGGGATTTCTGTTTAAATTTTTCGCATACATCTTTTCAAGTAGGATTTCATATGCATTTCCTGTCAAGTAGGATTTCATGTGTAAATTTTACGCACATATCTGTCACGGGATTTCATTTTGCATTCATCTGTCCATGAAATTTCATGTCTAAATTTTTGCATTCATCTGCTCTCAAGGATCCCATTTGCATGTTCTTGTCAAACGGACTTCAAGCATGTTTAATTTTGTCCACTTGTCAGCGGGTTTGCATTTATCCTGCAGCCAATGATTTCATCATTGCATCTTCCGCAGCGGGATCTCATTTTCATTCTCTGTCAACAACGGGACTTCAAACATGTTTAATTTTCTATCCATCCTGTCAAACGAGGTTTGCATTTATCTCGGCAATGATTTCATCATTGCATCTTCCGGCAACGACGGGATCTCATTTTCATTCTTACATCATACAACGGGACTTCAAGCATGTTTAATTTTACGTCCACCTGTCAGCGGTTTTCATTTATCCTGGCAGCCGGTTTCATCATTGCATCTATCGACGACAGGGGGATCTCATTTGCATTCTCATCTGTCAGCAACGGGACTTCAAGCATGTTTAATTTTACTGTCCACTGTCATGCCGAGTTTTCATTTATCTGGCAGCATGACAAGATTTCATCATTTGCATCTTCCAGCAGCAGCGGGATCTCATTTGTATTCTCTGTCAGCAACGGGACTTTAAACATGTTTAATTTTCTGTCCACTGTCAAGCACGTTTGCATTTATCCTCACTTGGCGTGATTTCATCATTTCCATCTTCCGGCGCGTAGGGATCTCATTTGCATTCTCTTGTCAACAACGGGACTTCAAGCATGTTTAATTTTAAATCCACTGTCAGCGGTTTTTCATTTATCTGGCGCATGCGGATTTCATCATTTGCATCTTCCGACGGCGGCGGGATCTCATTTCATTCTCCTGTCAACAACGGGACTTGAAGCATGTTTAATTTCTATCCACTGTCAGCGGGTTTGCATTTATCCTGCCTCGCAGTTTCATCATTTGCATCTTCCGGCAACGGCGGGATCTCATTTCATTCTCTTGTCAACAACGGGACTTCAAGCATGTTTAATTTTACGTCCCTTTTGTCAAAGCGAGTTTTCATTTATCTGGCAGCGGATTTCATCATTTGCATCTATCCGACAACGGCGGGATCTCTCATTTGCATTCTCCTGTCAGACAACGGGACTTCAAGCATGTTTAATTTTAAATCACAAGCGGGTTTTCATTTATCCTCGCGACAACGGATTTCATCATTTGCATCTTCCGACAACGAGCGGGATCTCATTTGTATTCTCCTGTCAACAGCAACGGGACTTCAAGCATGTTTAATTTTCTGTCCTGTCAAGCACGTTTGCATTTATCCTACAAGCGGGATTTCATCATTTCCATCTTCCGACGCGGCGGGATCTCATTTGCATTCTCTGTCCAACAAGAGGACTTCAAGCATGTTTAATTTTCTGTCCACGCTTGTCGCGAGGTTTCATTTATCCACAAAGCGAGCGGGATTTCATCATTTGCATCTTCCGGCAACGGCGGGATCTCATTTGTATTCTCTGTCAACAACGGGACTTCAAACACGTTTAATTTTCTGTCCACATCAAACGGGTTTGCATTTATCCTGCAACAACGGGATTTCATTTACATCTTCCGTCAACAACGGTTTTCATCAAGTTTACATTTCTGCGTTCTTGGCCTATGTTGTCGGGCCTCCCTCGAGTTTACTTTTACGCTGTTGGCCTATGTTGTCGGGCCTCCTCAGTTTACTTTTACCTCGGCCTATGTTGTCGGGCTCCTCAAGTTTACTTTTCCACACATGGCCTATGTTGTCGGGCCTGCATCAGTTTACTTTTTCTACACCTTGGCCTATGTTTGTGGCCTCATCAAGTTGCTTTTACGCACCTTGCCTATGTTGTCGGGCCTCTTCAAGTTGCTTTTATCTCGGCCTATGTTGTCGGCCTCCTCAAGTTACTTTTCTGCACCTTGGCCTATGTTGTGAGGCCTCATCGAGGTTTACTTTTCCACACCTTGGCCTATGTTGTCGGGCCTCATCAAGTTTATTTTCCGCACTTTGGCCTATATTGTCGGGGCCTCCTCAAGTTACTTTTCTCTTACGGGCCTACGATGTCGGACCTCACCAAGTTCGTTTTTCACGAATTTGGGCCTTTGATGCGGGCCTGCTTACTTAGATAGATATCTCGGCCTCTGTTGTCGGGCCACCTTGTACATATCTTACATTTTAGTTCTTGCATGCTTTCTTGTCTTAAACAGGTCCTTTCACTCTCTTGGGCCGTCTGCGGGCCATTTCCTCTGCTTTTCCTGTTTTATGGAGGCCATTTTCATTCATTTTGCTTGTCCTAACAAGCCATCCCATTAATTCCACGCCGATCTAACAAGCATTCATTCATTCCACTTAGCCTAGTCGGGCTATACAACTAAGCCTCGCATATTTAAACCCTATCGGTACATGAAGTCGGTAAGGTCATTCAATCGTCCTTCTTCGGGCATCCATGAGTTCAATTCAAGTTCAAGGCTCCTCCTTTTCGTCGAACTTCTTCAAGGCCTTGCCCTCGGACAAAAATGTGTTCACATCTTTACTCATTTCCTACTACGATAAATTAGAGAATCATTTCTCACATTATCTAGTAGGAAAATGAGTAAGAGGAAGCAAGCTGTAAACACTCGGTGTATTCTAAAAATTTGACTCGTTAAAATTAACCAAAAATTAAGTTAATTAGAAATTTGAAAAGATATAAAATAAAAGCGAAAAAATACGAAAGAGAAAGTAAAAAGAAAAAAATAAAAAAAAGAGAGAAGAAAAAAGGAAAAAGAGAAAAAAGAAGGAAAAAAAAAAGGAAAATTCTCTTATGTGGGAAAGAAGTCCGCGTTGGATAAGAAAGGGATTCTTCAATCTCTCCTCCTTCTATATAAGGAGAGATCCTTCACCAAAATGAGGGGGGAGCACTTGAGGGAGGGAATATTTTTTTAGAATTTTTGAAGGGAGGACCTAGGAGACTCTCTACCTCTGCCTTCAAACCAGTTCTTCATCACCTTCCAATCAAGGTTAGATCCTACTTTTATTACCTTTCGAAGTTTCTTGCTTCTTCTCGGATTTCCGAGCTTATTTTCGTCTCTGGTTTTAGTTTTCCTTTTTGATCGGTCAAATGATCTCCGATTTCGATGATTTTTGTTGAGTTCTCTTTGTCTTTCTCTCTAGTTTCTGGAATGATATTGTATGTCCAATTTGGATCTGAAATGAAATTTTAATCGCCTGATTACCGAAGCATGTTCATCCTGGTGCACAAGTGAACCTAGCTTATTTGATTTGTGCATAACTTGCTCATTTCTGATTGGATTTATTTCAAACTTGTTTTGTTTGATTCATATGATCCAAATCTTGCAATTAATCGGTTTTTATTTTTCAGATCTACCAAAAAATATTTTTTAAAAATTCTGAAATTTGAATTCAAATTTTGGCGTCAAAATCTTGTGTTCTTGAGCTTGATCTTCATCTCTGGTTTTCGTTTTCATTTTTGATCGGTCAAATGATCTTCGATTTCGATGATTTTTGTTGCGTTCTCTTCGTCTTTCTCTCTAGTTTCTGGAATGATATTGTATGTCTAATTTGGATCTGAAATGAAATTTTAATCGCCTGATTACCGAAGCATGTTCATCCTGGTGCACAAGTGAACCTAGCTTATTTGATTTGTGCATAACTTGCTCATTTCTGATTGGGTTTATGTCAACTTGTTTTCTTGATTCATATGATCCATATCTTGCAATTAATTAGTTTTATTTTTCAGATCTGCCAAAAAATATTTTTTTAAAAATTCTGAGATTTGAATTCAAATTTTGGTAGCCAAAATCTTGTGTGTTCTTGAGGTTGATCTTCATCTTTTGTTTTTTCATTTCGTTTTTTTTAATTGGTCAAATGATGTCTGATTTTGGTGATTTTTGTTCTGTTATATTTTAATTTTTCTCTAGTTTCTGTAATGATATTTTTATCTAATTTGGATTTGAAATGAAATTTCTATCGCTTGATTACTAAAGCATGTTAGCAATTCTTTTCATTAATTTCAAATCAAGTCAAGTTTATTTCAAATCAAGCCCAATTCAAGCCCAAAATTCAAATCAAGTTTATTTTACTTTAAATCAAGTCCAATTTTATTTCATTAAATTCAAATCAAGTTCATTTGTTTTCAAATCAAGTCCCATTTTGCATTCCTTAATCTCCTGCTGATAGACCCTAAAAGCAAGTAGCTTTTGTTGTTCGTTGTTTAGAGGTCCGTATAGGTCCAAAATGCGGCGTAGTTGTCTTGGGCCCTGTGCATATGTGGATTGAGGTTGCGTTTCCTTTTTTCAATCAAATAAAAATCATTTTCATTCCTTAATCTCAACGCAAAAAACCCTAAAAGCAACTGGTAGCTTTTTCTGCTGTTCGTTGTTTAGAAGAAAATCCGTATGGGTCCAAGTCAGCCCGTAGTTATCTTGGGCCCTGTGCATATGTGGATTGAGGATTGCCTTTCCTTTTTTTATCAAATAAATTTCGTTTGCATTCCTTAATCTCATGACGAACTCTAAAAGCAGGCCGGTAGCTTTTCCTGCGTTCGTTGTTTAGAATGTCTGTAGATCCAAATCTTTTGCCCGTGATTGTCTTGGGCCTTGCGCAAATGTGGATTGAGGATTGCCTTTCCTTTTTTGATCAAATAAATGTCGTTTGCATTCCTTAATCTCCATTGAACGAACTCTAAAAAGCAGTAGGTAGCTTTTTTGATTATTTGTTTAGAAAGTCGTATGGGTCCAAGTGCAGCCGTAGTTGTCTTGGGCCCGTGCATAGGTGGATTGGGATCGCACCTTAAAATGTTTTCAAAAAAGGCAAAAATGCATTTTCTTTTAAATTCAAACTCCGAAGGTCAGGCAACCCGACTCACACCGAACTACGTAAGCCTTGAGTTTCCCATTGCAGGGGAATACGTGGGGCGGGATCAAGTCCTGTCAGGCTAACCTCCATCAAGCTATTTATTTTCACGTTAACTAAGGGATCAAACAATTTTCAGAAATCACACACTCGGTTTAAGGGGAATCTAGTTCTTGAAGCAGTGAGTGGAATTGCCTAACACCTTCCCCACTCGTAACCGACTCCCGAACTTAGAATCTCATCTTCAAGTTAGGGTTTTTCCAAATCTTTTTCCCTTAAATAAAAATTTGGTGGCGACTCCACACATAACCAATAAAATCCATTTCAACAAATTTTAGCGAGTTCGTCGTCTCGTCGAAATTACGGTTGCGACATCTTTCATGCATCTTTTCTGCAAGATTTGTTTGTCTTCTTTTTTTTTCACTTGTGAGAGTTTAAAACTGTATTTTAACTATTCAAAATCAGCCCCACCCATTTTTAGTGATTTTTGAAAAGAAAAACAAAGTTTGTTCGGTTAAAAGTGCTTCTAAGGCACTTAGAAGAAATTTAATCGGTAGGTTTTTGTTTTAAAATTATTTTTAAGGCTTTGATCAGTTTTATGCTCTCATGAGGAAGGTTGTTGAAGTTTATTTGAAAGAGGATTTGTGGATCTTGGAGTAGATCATGGAAATCTACTCTTTGTGGCTTGGAAAAATATATTATGTTGTTATTTTCATGCTTATTTTTATGCTTAAGTTTTAACCTTGTGATTTTCTTTTGTGATGAGTTTGGTATGACCTTTGTGCTAGATCTGCAACTCTGAATATGCATGTTAAGAGGTGGAATAAATTTTTGTAATAAGTTCCAAAGGTTTTCTTTCGACATTAGTTAGAAAGCTACCAAGCAAATGATGTAATTTGTAGCTAAAAGTGGCTAAAATCCTTGTATGGCACCCTAGACTCATCATGGTCAGCACTTAAACATCAAAACATGGATGAAATAAGCATGTTCCAGAGGCAAGAGGGGCTGCACAAGCCTAACACAACTGAACTAAGGTGGTGTGAGATGGAAGATTTGAAGAAATTATCTTGGCTAACCAAGGATGGCTTTCGGCCACAACTCCTAAGCAAGCTTTAGTTTCGTTAAAATTTTTATAAGTAACTTATGCTTTGAAGTAAGATTTTAAATGAACTAAATCAACCTTTAAACAAATTTAAACAAAACAAGAATGAGTTAAAAACCTTTAGGAGTGCATTCGGCCACACTGAGAGATTTTGGCAAAAATGGGCTTAAAATGTGAGTAAGGAAAAATCAAGTATTTTTAACAAGTAAATAACTTATTTGAAGGTTTAATCAATATTCAAAAGGTTAAGTTTCATAACATATGGCCTAGGTAAGCTTAGGGAAAAATCTCAAAATTACTAAGTGGTAAAATTTCCAAATAAGCTTAAAATGGGTAACTAGGAAATTTACCATAACAAAAAGAGGTAAATGTCAAATTCATCGACCATGCACCACCTAAATTTTTTAGGTAAAAAAGACTTAAGATTACCTTATAGTATGTCAATTCTAAAGTTTAAACTTTTCCCCTAAGTAAAGGTCAACTAGGGTTAAGAAATGGTCAATTTAAGTCAACTAGGGTTAGAAGAAGGAAACCCTAAATCTAGAAGAGTGGCATTTGGCCATTTAGGAATAAATTGACCTAGAAGATTAATTAATTTCTACTTAGATATTGTAAACACCTAATTATGTCCGAGGCCCCCATTCTCTATCTTATTTATGTGAGCAATCAAGAAAAGCAGAGAAAACAGAGAAACAAAAAAGCACAAAACAGAAAAACGAAAAGCTACATAGAAAAAGAAATGGAAGATAATAATAATAATAAAATAGTCAACAAAAGTCAAAAATATACAAAGTAAAGTTAAAAGGAAAAGCAACAAAAAATAAATAAATAAAAAATATATATATATATATATAAAAATACATATATATATATATATATAAGATAATAATAAATAATAAATAATAATAAATTTAAAAAAAATTAAAAACGAAATGAAAATATGAAAATAAAATAAAAATAATTAAAAATCTGGAAAAATTAAAATCTGAAAAGAAAAGGAGATGGAATTAAAATTTGAAAAATAGCAAAATCCGAATAAAAAAATTTAACTTAAAGTATGAAAAATAGCAAAAAAATCTGAAAAGTAAATTGAAAAAATAATTAAATAATAATAAATAACGAATAAAAAAAAATTAAAATCTGAAAATAAAAATAAAATTAAAATCTAAAAAAGAAATTTTAAAATTAAAATATAAAAAAATAATAATAAAAATTCTGAAATTAAATAAAAATCAATCAAAAAGGGTAGAAATATTTAGAATAAACAAAGTTGCATAAAATAAGAAAATAATAAAGAAGAGAAAACAAAAATTAAAAGAAGAAAAAATGAAAAAATGGGAAAAAGAGCCCCTAGGATTTTAGGCTATAAGTAGGGGCTGGGGAAGAATTAGAAGGAAAAAAAAAAAAAAACCCTTAGCCGGGACGGGACCTTTAAGCTTCGTAGAGCGTCAGTTCTCCTGGGCCGTTGACTCCACCACCTTTAGTATCAAGACATTTTCCCACACCGCGATCATCCCTCGACGCCGTTCATCCAGCCCCTCTCATATTTGCTCATTGAGGTCAATCTACCGCGATCCGTCGCATCTGAAGCCATCCTTTAGGTGTTTGATACCTCAGCTCAAAGAGGTTAGCATTCGATCTCCCCTAACCCTTTCAATTCGTGTACTGAACCTATAGCATTCTTTGATTATTAAATCCATATGTAAACGAATTGAAGTCATAAGCTGCATGGTCAATCGGTTCGCTATCGCATCTCACCGTTAATCTAGAACCTAAGCGGGTGGAGTTTAGTGTCTAATTAGTTGTCTAGTGTACCCGTTTGATGAGTCGTCTAGTGAAAGCGATAGGATGGCTGTTGTACCCTCCGCTCATCTGTGACGGAATCCCCCTGAACTGAAGTTAAATACAGGGGCTGTTTGCGTAGCCATTAGATCACACCATAACCCTTGACTATTGATTCAAGGTATCAAGTAGGACGCACGTCAGTCACCACCGCATTCCTATGTCGAGTTCAAGTCGTAAGGCCTCCTTGGCGATAAGAGAGAGCTAGGCACAATAGATAGAGTGAGAGAATGGGCGAGTAAGTTAGCAACCAGAGGAGAAATTAGTAGGCTCAGCCCCACCTCCAAGATACATAAGGCGGGCATATGATGAGCAAACAGAGAAATCGCTTGCCACCATTTACCTTGCCTTGTTCCCCTTTAATGAAACAAAATAAGGCCACAGATTCGCCTAGCTAGCCAAAGGGCACAGGAGTAAAGCTATCCCGTCCATCTCAGCAAATGTCCATCTTCCCAGCGACCTCGCTCGGCGTCGCACCCAGCACCAACCGACCATGCTCGACCCCGCCGAACGAACCAGGGACGCTTGGGTTCACCCATGTCCACCCAGGATCCCGAACGCCCTAAGCAGAGCGTCGCACCCCTCTCGGAGCATTGCCGTAGGAGTCGGATCGCCATGCCCACCTTCCCGGCCGCTGATGTCGGAGGCGGAGATGGTGATTGGCCATGCCTTTCCGCCGTGGAACGTCCGAGACGAAGCCATTAATCACCCAGCCGAGAAATGGTCGTGGCGTGCAAAAGCCTTGTGTCCGGCAATAGGGGAGATTCCCCCCATGTCATGCAGTATGGCTGAACGCGGGGAAAGACAACCAGGGCGTCTCAACGAAGAAGACCTTTCCTTTTCTCACGTTTATATTTGTCCATTAAGATTTTTACATCTTAGAATATTAATCTAGGTGGCTAAATGACACCATTTGAAGTTCTTTACTCTTTGTGTTCTCTTTTGTTCAAGTCTTATACATGCCCTAATTTATTCTAAGTTCAAGTATTAAGTATTTAAAAATTTTACTTATTTGGGATATTTTTTATTAAACATGGTCGAATGGTAACTTGTACCTTTGTATATTTTCTTTTAAACTTTTAATTCTTCTTATAACATTCTAATATTTCTTAAGTTATAAAAATTAGGATTTTTAAACTTCTTTTCTCTTTATTAACCTAGAATGGCCGAATATAAACCTTAAGATCCTAATTTCTTCAAAATCATTTCCTCCCATCTAATAAGTTAATTTAGGTTATTTGATGGCTAACTCATTCATTTGAATCCAACTTAGATACTTTTAGAACTTCCTTCTCATTAAGGTATGCCATGATCAAATTACTTAGTGAACTTCTAACTTCATGTTTAAGTCCTAACCATCCTCTTTAATCATGCCTCTAGTAAATTTTTGAAATATGTTACCTTGTGTTCTCCTTTTTACTACCTTAATAATTAGGTCTAATTGACTCTTAAACCTTTAAAATCTCTTTTATTATAGACCAAATAATATCTAATTAAGACAAGTAGAAGTTAATTAATCCTCTAGGTCAATTTATTCCTAAATGGCCGAATGACCTACTTCCTTAAATCCTACGTTTCATACACTTTAATTATATTTTCCTTACATGTCTCATTATCTGTGCCTAGTTAATGATTAAAACTCATTCTTAGTTAATTTAAACATGATAGCCGAATTCCAAACTCCTACACTTAGGTTTCCACAATTTCCTTTTTAACCCTAAGATCATTTGCCTAGAAAAAATCAATAGGTCTCTTTATCCATCTTAAAACTTTTTCATACTTTAAATTCATTTTATTCACAAAGAAAAGGTCCTTAATTAAACTTAATTGAAAATTAAAACTTCGTTTAAGGTAATTAACCACTAAGTGGGCGAATGCCGCTATTCTAGGTTTAGGGTTTCCTTCTCCTAACCCTTGTTTACTTAAGTTGATCATTTCTTAACCCTAATTAACCTAAGGTGACCATTACTTAGAGACCACAATTATAGTTCAAAATTGACTTAGTCTAAGGTAATTTTAAGTTTTTTTACCTAAAACATAATGGAATGACCGAATTTCACATTTACCCTTGCTTAAGTTATGGTAAATTTTCTAGTTACCCATTTTAAGCTTCTTTGGGATGTTTATCATTTAGTAAATTTTGAATTTTACCTTAAGCTTACCTAGGGTATATATATTCAGAAACTTAAACTTTTAAATGTTGATTTCACCTCCAAATAAGTTATTTACTTGCTGAAAATGGTTGATTTATCCTTAATCATACTTTAAATCCATTTTTGCCAAAATGTCTCTAGGGTTGTCGAATGCACTCCTACAAGTTTTTAACCTATTTTTGCATTGATTAACTTTGTTTAAAGGTTGATTTTGTTCATTTAAAACCTGATTGTAGAGCTTGATTTACTTATAAAAATTTTAGCCAAGTTAAACTATGTTTCTAGAGTGGTGGCCGAAAGCCTTCCTTTATTAGCCAAGGTGATTTCTTCCAAGCTTTCATCTCATACCACCTTGGTTCAGTGGTGTTATGCTTTTGCAGCCCCTCTTGCCTCTGGTCCATGTTTGTTTTGTCCAGGTTGTGATGCTTAGGTGCTAGTCATGACAAGTCTTGGATGCCATATAAGGATTTTGCCACTTTTGGGCTAAAAACTACATCTTTTGCTTGGTAGCTTTCTTATTATTGTCCAAAGGGAATCTTTGCAACTTATTACATAAATTTATTTCACCTCTTAACATACATAAACAAAGGTGAAAATCCAGTACAGAAATCATACCAAACTCATCACAAGAGAAAAATCATAAGGTCAAAACTAAATCATAAAACAAGCATGAAAACAACAACATAGCATATTTTTCCAAGGCACAAAGAGTAGATTATCATGATCTACTCCAAGATCCACACATCCTCTTTCAAATAAGCTTAAAAAAAACTTTCTAATGAGAGCATAAAATTGATCAGAGCTTTAAAAAAATTTTAAAACAAAACCCATCGATTAAATTTCTTCTAAGTGCCTTAGAAGGACTTTTAATCGAACAAACTTTGTTTTTCTTTTCAAAAGTCACTAAAAATTGGTGGGGCTGATTTTGAATGGTTAAAATATAATTTTAAACTCTCACAAGTGAAAACAAAAGAAGATACATAGATCTTGGAGGATAAATGCATGAAAGAAAAAAAACACGCCATAAAAAGACAAGTAGAAGGATCTAACTTGTTGAAGACTTCCTTAGTGTTTTGTGGGGCTTTAAAGGCTTCCTTGGGTCTCGTCTTGTCTACTCTGAACATGGGCAAGTGATGGTGGTGGGAATTTGGTATTTATGGCTTTAATCTAGTTTAAGTCTTAAAGATAAAGACTTAAGCTTGAAGATGTTAGTTTTGGATGATTTGAGGTATGGTGAGCTTCGAGAAAATGGAGAGGATTTTGATAAATGTTTAGGCTGAAAAATATGAAGCAAATGAGGTCCCAAAGGTCCCAAAAGAATTCGGCCACTTATGGGCCAAGTGGAATTAATTTTGTACTTAGAGTTATTTTGGTAATTCTGTCTAGATTTTTCTATTTTTCAAAATAAATCATAATTTAAGGAATTATCCTTTTAGGTTTAGATTAGTGTTAATTAGGCTGATTTTACCTATAATTACGATTAACTTAGCCTAAGCATGTTTTACTTTTAATTAACCAAGGTTAATTAATCTTAATCATAGGTAAAGGAACCTTTTTACTATTCACTTGTATCTTTTTGTGGAAGATTTGGTTGACTTGAGTTTGATGACTCATCACCATCTTTTCCAGCCACTGATTTTCGTGCATATTGATATGGAGCCCACTCTTGGCTTGCTTATCACATTGTCTAGCCATCCTAACCCTCCAAGGACGTTTTCGTAATTTTTCTCAACATTGCCCGAAAATTTCTCAAATTATTCCTTTGATATTTCTAAGACTTTTTGGTTCATTTTCCTATTAGTCTAAGGTCATTTACTATTTTTATGGGAACTGACTAACTTAGTGCAAAAAGTATAGTTTCTAGGGGCATTTTGGTCATTTTTAGGTTTTCCGAAGGGTGTTTTCGTCCCTTCTCAGGTTTCTAATTTTTTCTCACTACTTTTAACCATCCATGATGTTTTATAATTCCCTTAGGATATCTTTTACTTGTATTTCCATTTCTCTTACTCATTATTTGATTTGCTCAAATGCATGAGTTTTTTCATCATTTGCACCATACTTTCTAATTTCTCTACTTTTGCCTTGTAATTCCATCTAGTCTTATTCTAAGAGTTATTGGTAGCTTCAAACATTTATTATAAAAAAATTGGGATGTTACATTAAAACTCAAGGTTTTTATGCTCCTATTATGTTTGCTTTGATTGGAAAATTTCCTTATTTTATTTAGTTGTATGAATTATTAAAAAGTTAATTTAGAAAGGGAGAACAATAGAAAGTTAATAAAAACATGAGAAAAGAATGTGAGGATAACATGTTCCATTATCTTTGTTTAGGTATTAAGATAAAAGGATTTGTTGGTTATATATCATACTATCACAGAAGCACTTTAGATTAATGCAATTCCTTTGCAATTAGCAAGATGCTGGATCTTATAACACAACTAGATGTCATCCTTTGTACAGAACCATATATGCATCACTACATTACAAATACCAAACAACATATTTACTTCAATCGAAAATAAATTCCTCAACTCTAGTCATAGCATTTGATAGCTTATTTTTCATTATATTCCATTGTGGTATTGTCCTCATATTTAAGTTATTTTCAACAAGTTTTAAAAAGATATCTCTTTAATTTTAGTTTTCTCAGTACTTTCTTTTCTATTTTTTTTAAGAGTTATAATATTTTTATAACCAATCTCCATATTCTCATGTTGACAATTGTGTTATACATAACATATATTCAATTACTGAAATGCTTTAAAGTTTTTTACTCTCTAGTGTTTCTCTTTCTTATGTTAAAGGAAGTTGGTTATATCTTAGTTTAAGTTAAAGTATGTCCATTCCCCTAATTTGGTCAATAAAGATTTGTAATTTGTTGAATTACACAATTGAATCATTTAGTAATTACATTAAATTAGTCTTCAAATTCATGATGCTTTCGTGTTATCAAATTACATGGATCAATTTGATTCTAAACTCTACACTACTTGATGACAGAAAAATTCATCTAAAGGCCCAAATATTAAAGTTAATAATCTTCGGAAAATCTTTCTAGAAGTAAAAATGAGGTAAAAGTTATTGTGAAGTTTGGTTTAAGATTTACATAACATGTTGAAGTCTATTAATTACCATCTTCTCATCATGCCTTAATATCACATCTCCTTTAATTGTGATACATCCAACTTTAACTAATACATTTTTATCGTTAGATGTTCATTAACTTTTTTATTTTACTCTGTCGTAATCGTAATTACAATGAAATAACAAACTCGATAAAATTTTAGAAAGATTTATTAGATCGTTGAGTCGATTACAAATAGGAAAGGTATTAGCACCCTACTTGCCTGTTACAAAGAACTGTTCCCTTAAATTGAGTGCGTGATTTTAGTATTTTAAAAATTATGTGATCCTTTAAATAAAAAGGAGTGAATTTGTGAAAGAATGTCTCACAAGAGTTAATCCTGCTCCTAAGTATTCCCTAGTGCAGTGAAAAACTCAAGGCTACGTAATTTTGATAAAGAGACTTGATCTCTCAAAAAAATAAAAAATAACAAAACTTTTTAAAATAAAGAATTTTGGGAAAGAGTCACTTATATACCTACAGGATTCAACCCAAGCATAAGTTGCACCTGAACGGTAAAGAATACTACTCGTTCGTATAATAATTCATCGTATGATTTTTTAGGAGATTTGGAGAAAAGACAGAAATTATTTTAAATGGAGTTAATAAAATCTTCTGAAACTCGGTGTGCATAGGATCGAAGCCAAATGTAAGCTGCACTTGAATTTGTATGAATTAAAATATAGAATGGTAAATAACACTACTTGTTCATATTAGAATTATAACACTACTTGTTCATATTAGAATTCATCACACGAATTTTAGAAAATCCAGAATTTTGGGAAAAAGCAAGAATAATTTTAAGCAGAATTGATTTAAATATAATTTCCTAAAATTCTCATGTGCACATAGTTCAAGTCAAACGTAAACTGCACATGAATCTGTACGAATTAAAATACAAAACAATAGAGAACGCTACTCATTCATACGAGAATTTGTCACGTGAATTTTAGAAAATTTAAAATTTTGAAAAAATAAAAAATAAAAAACAAAAGTGATTTTAAGCAAAATTGATTTTAATATAATTTCATAAAATTCGCATATGCATAGAGCTCAAGTCAAACGTAAGCTGCACTTGAATCCATACGAATTAAAATACAAAACGGTAGAAAATGCTACTCGTTCATATTAGAATTTGTCATGCAAATTTTAGAAAATTAGAAATTAAAGGAAAACACGGGATTGATTTTTAGGTGGAATTAATTTAAATATACTTTTCCAACATTCGCATGTAAACAGAGTTCAAGTCAAACGTAAGCTGCACCTGAACCTGTACGAATTAAAATACGGAACGGTAAAGAACACTACTATTTCGTAGTAGAACTTGTCATGTGAATTTTTAGAAAATTTAGAATTTTAAGGAAAAAAGAAAGAATGATTTTAAGCAAAATTGATTTAAACATAATTTCCTAAAATTCACATGTGCACAGAGTTAAGCCAAACGTAACCTACACTTTAATGCATACAAATTAAAATATAGAACGACAGAGAACGCTACTCATTCGTTTCAGAACTTATCACACGAATTTTAGAAAAGTTAGAATTTTGAGGAAAATGTAGGGATAATTTTAAGCGGAATTAATTTAAACATAATTTTCTAAATTTTACATGTGCACAAAGTTCAAGCCAAATGTAAGCTGCACCTAAACCTGCATGAATTAAAATACAAAATGGTAGAAAACGTTACTTGTTTACAATAGAATTCGTCATACAAATTTTAGAAAATTTAAAAATTTTGGGAACTTTTAGAAAAGAAAAGAAGAAAAAAAATATCATTTCCTTAAGTATCAATTTGAATTGATTTCCCATTTTAAGAGAATATTAGTCTATGAACCCAAACTCATTTGCTAAGCTCAATAGTATAATAATTACTAACTAAATTAGCAAAAGGGATAATTCATCATTTGGGTTATTTTATATAATGGATTTAACCTTATTTATATTTTTTCAGCAAAATGGCTCAAAAAATATTTTAGGTTAAATAGCCTTGTTCAAAAAATAAAAATAAAAAATGGGTTGAATAGTGTTGTTT
The DNA here is from genome assembly GCA_026541065.1 of Canavalia ensiformis. Taxonomy (NCBI): domain Eukaryota; kingdom Viridiplantae; phylum Streptophyta; class Magnoliopsida; order Fabales; family Fabaceae; genus Canavalia; species Canavalia ensiformis. The sequence continues at coordinate 58,571 of JAMKYM010000906.1, read as the reverse complement.
TAAAAAAAATAAAAGATTTTGGGCTGAATAACCTTGTTGCAAACAAGAAAGTTTGGGTCGAATAGCAAAAAAATAAATAATTAATTAATTAAAATAAAATTGGGTTAAACATCTAAAAAAAGGTTTTAGGTTGAATAGCCTTATTGAAAAAAACAAATTGGGGTTGAATAACCCCATTTAAAAAAAAAAAAGAGGGTTTTAAGGCTAAATAGCCTAGGTGAAAAAAAAAAAAAAAATTGGCCCAATTACTAAACCTCGACCTTTTCTTCTGCTGGAGCATTGTGTTTAGAGACTAAATAGACCAGAATTCTTTAGTAACTTGCTGGTAATTATAATTCAAAAAACCTTGGTAAAAAAAATTCTAAAAAAAATTATAGCCCCAAAAAAACTTGCTGGCCCAAACATTATAAGTCTAGAACCTGTTTACCAAATCTGAAATTTTCTTGAGCAAATATTAGTATGGGGCACTATTCTTATATGAGATATTTTTAGTGGGATTTGAAGCCATTATGATTGCTGCTGGGCCAATTGATATTAATCTTTCCTATTTGTATGTACTGCAGGCGGCCTATGCTAGCAAATGTAGTGAGCTCCCCACCTGCCACTAAGCCACGTGACTACTTTATCCTTTAAAGATTTCAAGGGAATTGAACCAATCCTGCTGGCAAGGCAATTAAGTAAAAAGCTGTCAATACACATGATCCACTGGAAAATCAAAATAGCCCATAGACTACCCAGAGTGGAGATCACAAGCCAGAACATAACTTGCTCCTGCTGCTGTAATTAAATTTCCATAAGCTAGGCAGCAAGGGATCCATATGGACATACTAGAAGCTGGTTTCTTATCCAGAAATTTAGCACCACATAATGTACCACAACAGTAATCCTTTTTCACAAGCTAATCTATTATAATGCAAATGGCTATTAACAAACAAAAGCCCATATCTGTTGCTGGACAGTGAATTTTTTTTCATTCACGGCTTGGAGGATGTGAACCCTGCTAGAAGAAACAGAAGCCTTATCTAGTGTTGTGACTTCTGCCTTAGTTTGCTTGACCAAAACCATGGAAATAGGTCCCTTCACTACAATTGTATCTGTTACATTAGCAGAGTCAGTACCTACCACTGATATAGAAGCATTTGGAGTTAAATCAGCTTGCGGGTTTACTCAGTTAGGCAGGCCTTGTTACTACATCATGATTTGTTCAATTAGAGCCATCACTTGCTCTCCTGCCGACACAAAGTTGGCCAACACCAGACCACAAAGGATATCTAAGAGGGGGTCTCTACTTGCATACCAGCCTTTTGAGGACTAGGTTGCCTTTAAGGAACTGATAAGAAAACAATGTTCAGAAGGGTGAGGAGGTAGGATCTTAATTTTCTTCTAAAGGCCTTATGAGTCGGTGCATATGAGGGCCACATTCGCCATAGTCACCGCCTAAGTTTTACAAGTCACAACTAATCCTACCCTTACCCATTATTCTATGATGCCACACCAAAGGTAGCTCTGATATTTCCCTGTAATTCAGAAGTTTAGACTACCTGCTGATAAGGTGACTCCAAACATAGACCCTTAGAGCTAATAACACCCTAATTTGGTTGAATGGGACAAATTGGCCTATGTGTAAAAGAAAATCCCTTCACTACCAAATGTAAGGTTAATATACCAGCAAGGGCGTAAGGAACATTGCTATCACAGGTGAGGCCGCGGTTGCGACCATGACTCATTAGATTCAGCAATCTCATGACTTATTTCCTCCTATTGAAGGCTAACAGGCGAAAGTTCTATTATTCTTGGCAAATGAAACTAGCAACCAGACTTACCTTTCCATAGTACCCGGGACACACTCATCAAGACAGGTTTGAAGGCATGGATCAAGACTCTAGCTACTTCCAGAATCTGTATCAGTATCACATTGAGCCAGGGGCAATCTCCAACTTTCTCTTTTAATCCCCTTTGGCTGACTTATTTACTACTTAGCCAAGGCACAACCAAGTGTATGGCCAATCGCTGAGTTTATCGTCATGACTGACCTAGGAGTGTAAATCAGACCCTCATCTAACTCTGCAGAATCAGATACTAAACTTATGACTATGACAGGACTGAAAGTGCAGCTTAAGTGTCTACTTAGTCTCTATGTGCTTCAAAACTTATGCTATTGGCACATTGTACAGGGCCCTCACTAATTCTCTAACCTAAGCTTTTCCAGACTGATCTATTGACTAAAAAGCAACAAAATGCAGAACCTGTTGTGAACTTGTTGCTGTGACAATTTTAGGAAACATGACTCAAACACTTACCTAACCAAAAACCCAGGGAGCCGAGTCAGGTTTAGGGAAAGACTTTCGGCCTAAAAATGAGGTTTAACTAGCCTATAGGAGACACAGGGAAAGATTTGAATGAAAATTTTCTTGGAGGCATAACTCTTGGTGTCTCTATAGACCTGACTCATTACTTGTGCTTCCAGCAATTTGTTCCTAACTTGTCTTCCCCACAGCGAAAAGCTACGAGCCTAAAGCACCTTAGAAACAGGTTTCACAGATCAAAAGCGAGGTTGAAGAATGAAGAAATTTTCACAAAGAAATGCTCTGAGCCTAGAGAGGCAAACTAACAAACAACCACAGACAATCAAAATATAAAAGCATGTTGCAATATTTCTAGTTTTTTTTAATGCTTACTGGCGTATCTAATATATCCACCTAGCAGAAACAGTTCAAATTATCTGGATCTTAGGTGAGCTTTCTAGCTCTCGGATTTTTCTCCTTCACTTTAAGAAGCTTGGATAATACATCAACGACACTTCGAACCAGAGAATTCATGTTCTTATGTGAACATGCAGAGGATAGATTGAATATCATATCATGAGCTTAGGTATATGCCGATTATTTATCAAAAGTTCTGTATCAGATGGTTCATATAAGAAATCAAAGGAACGGAAAAATAAGGAACCGAGATAGCAACCGGTATCTTCCCACTCTCTCAATGATACTTTCTGTTTCTCTTCAAACTTCATCATAGAATAAATTTCTCCTCATTCATGCTATATACAATCACGGAGAAATTAAACAACAATCAAACAGAGAAGGAACCTATGCGAAGAATCTAACCTGCACGATGCCACAACAGGAAGTATGAGAGCTTATTCTTTGAGAAGGTGGAGCCGAAGCAGGTTCTGAAGGAAGGAGGTTCTAGAAGCGTGAATGTTTCTTCCGCAATGGTGAAATAGCCTTTGGAAAATATGGGAGAGCAAAAGAGAAGCAAGGAGAAGCAGCCTCAAATACTCCAAAGAAAGGTACAAAAGCAATGAATTTTTTGAAAAATGAACCCCCTTCTCCTCCTTTTCAATTTCTATTTGTATCTTTAACTAACTAACCTTTACCTGTTGTTTTATTTATCTAACCCTTAATTAGTTTTTTAACACCGGTTATAACTAACTAATAACTACTTTTAATAAAGTAATAACTTTTTTTTCCTCCGTTTTGTTTTGTTTACTACTCTTATTTTATAATTTATCTATTGTTTTATTTTTCTTTTCTTTGTCTTTTTTATTTTTTATGATTTTTTATTTATTATTTCTTATTTCTTATTTTTTATTATAATTTAAAAAATATTTCAAACAAAACTAGATATTCACATGCTCATTTTGGTAACTTTTTTTAAACAAAATAAAAAAAAATGAAAGTTCATGATATATGAGCATAGTCCCCAAAATAGACCATGATTTTGGTCCCTATATTTTCAATGAATTATGACTACTCGTATTGTACCTTCATTAACTTTGCATTGTTTGGCAAACACGGTTTCACTATTGATTTTAGTTGACAGTGGGAAAATTTTATATCCAATCTTTGGTATGTCCATAAGATACTTTATTTTCATTAAATTATAAAAAACAATTACAATTAGTGCATAAGATGATCGAACTAGCGTGTGATTAAACAAATTCTATTGTGTTTGATGCATGCCTAATTATCTAACTAATTTCACAATCTACTAATGATATAGCAACACCATATTTGTTGTTGAAAATATTTAGAATATATAAATTAGTGAAGTTGAAGTCTTCGAAAAATTACTAGTGAAAAATAAGCTTTTTATATTGGTTGTTATGAACTTTTTGCATCGGTTATTTGAGCGGTATTAAAGCGGGCGATATAGAAACTCAGACTTTCTACATCGGTTCTACAACCGATGTAGAAAGTCTGAGTTTCTACATCGGTTATGGTCACAACCGATGTAGAAAGTCACTTTTTACATCGGTTAAGGTCACAACCGATGTAGAAAGTTTATTTATTTTTTAAATGTTATTTTTGTTTAGTGAAATTGCCGTATTATTTATTCATAATACCTGTATATATAAACAGAATACCAGGCAGACAATACAGAAATTAGAGTCTATATATTTAAAGTAAATACATCAATATTTATTATGAAATATAATAAAAACGAACTAAATATCTAAACATCCCATGAATTCAACCCAAATTGGCGTCTATCAGAAATTCCCCCACGTCTCTGATATCATCAATTTCTTCATCTATCAGAGGTTGAGGATTGTCAAATATCTACAAAATGTTTTTTATTAAAATTAGTGAACATGTCATGTTATGCATTAAAATTAAATAATTAAATTACAACAATTGTAATTACCTAGTGCCAAGAGTTAAAAATAGAAGCCGAGATAATGAGAAACATATGTCTTATCACATAATATCCACACTCAGTTCCTCCGGGTTGTCTTGGACACTTCAAAAAAATAAAAAGAGTATCAAATATAATTAGAGATGATGATAAAAGAATATAAAATAATTGAATAACTTTTAATAAAGTACTTACCTTTGGAATTATCCATACAGGCCTTTTAATATTTGATGAATGCATCCCTTTTAACCAAAGTCGAGCATTCATTGCTCTACTGTAAAATAAAAAGCAAATGAATACCTTTGAGAATAACAAGTTATATGAATATAAATACCAAAATCATAAAAACTTACAAATCTATAATGTCCTTTATGTCTTTCTTTGGTTTTTGCCAAGCAGAGCATAGAAATACAACTACATTCTGTTTTGGACACATAATGATTAATTTCCAATAGGCCCTACAAAATATGGATGACAATGAACAAAAATTAGGAATTTAATTGAATTCATGAAATAAAGCAATTAAGTATTGACTTACGATTGAAAATAGGGGGCTAGGTAACAGTCTTTATGGGACTGCAATATCCTCTGAAAATATCCCTGTATCTCGTTTGCCTTGTTCCCGAGTTTTACGCATATATTTGGAGTCGAGGAATCCATAGAGGTGTAAGTTACCTCTTTCGGTCTGAGATAAGATACAGGTACCTAATCTTGCGAATAATTTTCATATGTTAGATTTTGATAATGAAATAATTCAAGTAAGGTTTAGAAATTTACTTACATCAACCATAATTGTAGAAATGCTTTACATATAGGAGATTGTTACCCATAACCAACTTCAATATATCCTTCTTAGTAATATAGAAGGGGATAGGTGTGGGCTTCCCTATGATATCTGGTTCCATTGTTACTTGCAAAGTTTCATCGCCCAAGCTCATGGCAATACCAAATAGACGTATGAGCAAATCAACCTCATGTTTCTTTGGAGGAGGATCAGGAAGATCTCCTTTAGCACTGAAATCAATCTTCTTCCCACGATCTTTCTTATAAACCTATGACAAATTCACAAAATAGTAAGAAATATATATATATATATATATATATATATATATATATATATACACACACAATGTATATATTTAAAAATTAGTAACATAGGCTAAAATTATATAATACACGAGGTTGAGCTCATGCATAAGTCCTCGGCCATATAATAAAATAATTGAGGGCTTGCAGACATGAACCTCCTCGGTAGGGACGAGCAGAAAGCATATCATCTTCACCTGTTCAACCACCACTCTAACATGATCATCATCAATTTCTTTGATGATGGATGGTTGAACCCAAGGTGTAGACTTTCCCAATTGCTACCAAACATATGGATCATCAACATATAACTCATGTCGTCTGTAGCTGCATCCACATCTCTTCTCCTGTGGTTGCTCCTCCCAGTGTCGAACCTGACTTCCCTTTGTGCTCACAGCCTAGGAGAAGGTGATGGATGGTGACCACATTGTGCGTGTTTAGGAAAGTCCCAAAGATGCAAGCTCTGCCTAAGCTCTTGCCTAAGCTCCTGCCCTAGCTCTGTCGATCTCTTCTCGAAGTTCTTGCCGCAGTGCTTGCCTCATGTCTTCGTGCATGGCGTCCAACTCATCTCTAGACACCTAACCTTCTTTGGATGTTTGCCTAGAAGACAATCCAAGAAATCTTGTCTAAGCCAACACCTCGGCCAATGCACGAACACGCCATACTGGATGCTCCGGTTGGCCAATAAAAGTACTTAAGATGTCATCAGGCCAGTTGGAACAAAGAACTCCTTGTGAGCTTTGTTCAGCAAAAATCCTACAAAACAAAAAATTACAGTTATCGGTAATGTAAATGTTTGAAGATAAATAAAAGGAAATTTACAAAATTGTGTGATTACTTACAATCTTCTCAGCAACAATGCAAGAAGGCTCTGATATGTACTCTCCAGATGCCTTTTGGCGTGCCCTTTTCCATTTCTCATGGCGTGAAGGTGGAGAGGGTGGAGAGAGAAGTGTAGAGGGATCTGCTTCAGATGATTGCTGACGATCTTTCAACTTCTGCTCGATCATCCTCTCTTGAAGCAACTTATAACCCCCACAAGATAATCTGTGGAGGTAATAGTTCTTGGCAAAAATTTGTTGAGCCTTCTTTCTTTTCTCCTGTTATAAGAAAGAAAATCAATTAATCATAATATTGCTTATATTAGTCAATTAAAAAAATTTAATATTAGAAAGATACATACAACGAATGCAGGATCCATTCGAGACTCAACAAATCTCTGCTAAGTGTCTTGATCAAGGCGGTACTCCTCACAGAGACACATCCTTGAGTGACCCATATATATATTTGCTTGGTGAGATGTGTCTTGAAGCCCCTCCAGCGCTCACCAGCAAATGAAAGCCACTTCCTCTTCAGGAAGTTAGTGTTTGGTACATCATATGTAAGCTACATAAAAGAAGATGTAATTGGTTAGTGAATGATAAATTTATGGAAAAACTTAAAGCTTTAAAGTTAAATACCATGATAGTCTCCCAAATTTGATCCTTCACTTGCATCTCAACATCATCCCAATCCTTCTTCAAAATACTAGCTTTGCTTTGTCCAAGGAGGGCCACATAACTCTTAAACTTTGTCTTGTTTGGCCCTAATGGATTCCTAGTGGCCTTATCAAACTCTATGGGAATCCTCTGCTCGCCGCTCCGGCTAAGGGTTAACTCCCTTAACCGTGTGGCTCGTCTTCCCTTCTTTTATCGAGAAGAAGGGTTCTCAGACCCACTTTGTGAAGGAGGAACCTCTGAAGGGTCAGCCATGTATACGGTAAAAACGAGAGGAAACAAATATGAAAAAATTATTGAATAGAATCAATAAATACAATTCATAATGAAAATGAATAGAAAGAAGGTAGATGGGATTAGGACACCAAATATTTGCTACTTATTAGGTAGCTAGTCTTGTGGGTTTGAGAAAATTGGTTTTTCTTAGATTAGGACACTAATTGTTTATGAAGTTGACTTTAAATCCACTAATGATGAGTCTACTAAAATTTCTCAATGTTGGAGAGGGTTGCGTCTATGATGTTTACACGTCAACATTCTTCAAGTTTTGTGTAATAATTGCAGGGGGACGGGGGTTGTGCAATCAATTTTGTAGGCTCAAAAAGTACTCAGTTATCAAATGTATGCAATGTCTAAAGATCATGGAGGAGGGAAGAAGTGACACATGTTCTTTGAATCATTAACTCATGATATGAAATTGTTGTGTTAATTGATGGAGTCATTTGGACTTTTCATGTGATCACATGTGTGCTAGTTCACTTGAACATTCATGAATTGCTAAAATGCTTAATTTTAAAAAATAAACCAAGAAATCAAGGGAATCAATACTGGCAGATGAAGATGGTATTGACACAAATGAATAGAATTCATTGTAGATTCTTTGTTGTATCTCTTAATGGTTATTGCAGAGAAATGTGCGATCTAGTTTGTAAAATGACAAAACTTGATGATGATACTAGACTGCGTGTGATAAAGAAAACTAATTTTTTTTTTCAAAATTGAATTGATGAAAATGCAGCAAGGGAGCAAAGCACCATTGAACCATCCCATCATATGCCAAGGGACCCAGCATAAATGTTACTAAAGTTTATGTTGGTTGACATTTTGTATAAGACTAAACGTACACATATATGAATGTATGTATATAAGTATGTATAAATATGCCTTTATCTCTAGCACCTTCCATTCTTATGTATTTTTCTAGCAAAGCTAAGTTTTAATGGGATATAGCTCACTGATGCAGTGACAATGACTCTGGTTAACATGTATCTTACACACATCTCACAAAAGGAGTATTTTTCTACATTGCATTTGTAATAAAAAAAAATTTAGCAAGGATCAGCACCCTTACCCAGCCTTAGCTAAAATTTGGATTGAATCCATAGAAGTTAGCCAAGATCAATTACCCTTACATTCCCATATTATTTTCAGTCTGTTTGTTGCAGACTCACAGGGCAAGCAGGATTGTTAACTCAAACATGGAAATATCCATATCACTCCCATATGTATATTTGATTATTATTTATTAAATATTTAAACAATACCTTAGTACATATACTTATCTAATAACTATGAAGCATGGGCATCCTGATTTATTGAAGGAAAAAGCAGGCTCACAGTATGATGAAAGCAGAAGGAAAAACATAAGCTAACGAGAGAAATAGAGTGATTTAACAAAAGCGAGAGAACCTAAGGCTAAGTAATGCAGAAAGCACGAGAAAACGAGACCCTAAACTAAACCTAATCAAAAACCCGAGAATGTCTACATACCTGAGTGTAGGCAACAGCCGATGGCGTGAACGATGACAATGGCGTAGGCAGCGATGGCGTGCTTCGAAACGACCGGTGCTCTTCACGTTCGGACGACGGCAGCTTTGAGAACGACAGCGTGCTTAGAGAATGGAGTGTTTACACTTATGGAGGCTTAGAGCAATCAATTAGGGCAGGAGGACGACAATGGAGTGTTTACACTTATGAGGACAACAACGGTCGCATCAGGTATAGAGGATGGAAAATAGATTTTACCTGGGTTGTTTCAAAGAACCGACGTAAAAAGAACTTTCTACATCGGTTACACTACTCAAGCGCGTGAAAAAGTCGACTTTCTACATCGGTTATAAAAAGCCGATGTAGAAAGTTTAAATTTTATTACAAAAATGCCCACTTTATTTTCTACATCGGTGGTAAAGTAACCAATGTAGAAAGTGTCAAATTTATTTACAAAAATGCCACCGCCTTTTTTCTACATCGGTTGACAGATAACCGACGTAAAATCCTGTTATAAAAGGCTATTTTTCTACTAGTGAATAAAACACATTACAGATTTTCAATCTCAATGCTGGGTGTTAGATTTTTATTCTTTAATATTTTTTTAATAAATGGTAAGTTAGTTTTTAATTTCTATTTCCTGTACTATTTAAGTATTATATTTTGAATATCATTGATATAAATGTTGCATAGGATGATGTTCATATTTTAAACTGAAGTTTAAATTATTAATTTAATTTATTTTACAGATAAAAGATGATGTGATATGAAACTTATATTTATTCTTCTTAATATTCATGTATTTTTTTCAATGTCTTTAAAAATTTCACTTGCAAAGCTTGATCTTTACCTTAAGGTGGTGCGTGTTTGATACGATCTTAATTGTTTTTTATGTGAAATGTATGGATTTTATTATGCTATCTCACTTATTTTGATTTTTCTTGAAGTTAACTAACTTATAATTTTGACTTCTCCAGTAGCTTGCTGTTAAATTTTTTTTCTATGAGTTATGATGAGAAACATCTAAGTCTTGTTCAAGATCTTGAACTTACTTGCTACTTTCTAATATGAAACTTGTTGTAGTATCATGGATTGCAAATAGTGTCCCAATTACATTATGAGCCATTTAGTCATCCTTTAATGTTTGTCCTTTTCATCCCTTTTCATCCTTATAGTTCAGCATGTGACCTAATAGCTATAAAAAACCATATGATATAAAACAAATGTTGTAACATACCTAGTTTACCAAGAGTGCTTTGGAGTATGCAGTTACGGGGTATCTTGTTTAAAGAATTGTATCCTTTCTCCACTATGCAGTAAATGCCAATATTGAAAAAAAAAACTGTGAAGAGTGGAGAAAAGTCAAGGCATAAATTATTAAGTCATGACGCACCAAACAATAATAGAAGACCTGGTGACAAAAAAGTTAATGAGGGAAATCAACAAATGAAAATAAAATTCAACTCCATGCAATAAAAACATTGATTAAGATAACACTAGTATAGCAAAATGGGTTCACATGCACTCACACACTAGAAACACTAGAAACGTATCATGTCATGTAAAACGTTAATGACTTAGTCAAGACTCACCATACCATAGAGAAAATGACCTCAGTTTCTATGCATAATGCTTAGTTTATATGGGTAGTGTTATGTTAGCTTTTTAATATATAAATATTACTTAGGTTATAACACAAAGTGTGATTTAATTAATAAAACTCTAAGGTCCTTTTCTTTTCTTTTTTTTGTCCTTTTTAAATTTTCAAGTGCATATTATTAGGAGTAAAAAGGTCATAATTAAAAAGAAGTTGAGTATATAAAGAGTTTAGATTTTATATATATAAGTCTATTTTATTAATTAATTTTTAGACTAATCTTATGCTATAATATATATATATATATATATATATATATATATATATATTCATTTCTCATTATATTATTAGTACAACAAATTGTATATGTAGTGACAAAAAATGTAAAAAAAATCGTAGGTATAAGTTTAAATACAAGAACCATCGAACATATTCACTATCCATTATGTGCACCGAATAACTACAAAAATTTGGATGTCTCTAAAGATTATAGCTACAATTGTATGCTTTCACTGTTGTGGTTGTAGGTAAAGATTGTGAACTTTTACCTATGGTTTTGTATGAATGTAAATAAAATTTTATATATATTTTTTCTACATATCTTTACCTAAAATTTTACATCGCTGTAGCTAAAAGTTTACATGTCAACTTTTACCTACAGGTTTACGGATGTAAGTAAGAGTTCATGCAGTAAATTATAAACTGATGTTGTTAAATGGTTTCCTCCAAAACTAAAATAATTTAATTTTCAAAATAATTTAAGCAACCTTTGACTTAGACATACGAAATTATTTGTCATATTTTTATTTTAAAATCAGCGGATGAAGTAATTGGATATATATATTTATCATTATTTTTCACCTATTTATTTATCTTATTATTTTTCCTTATCTTATTTTTTTTTATTTTCTTGTTTTATTTTTTTGTTTTGTTTTTCTATTTTTAATTTATTAATTATTTTTTCAGTTTTTTAATTTCTATTCTTAAAATTTCATATTTTATTTTTGTTTAATTTTTATTTATTTATTTTGTTTTTCAGATTTTGTTTATCATATATATATATTTTATTTTAGATTGTTTTTCATTTATCTCTTTTTGCTTCTCTTTTTATTCATTTTTATTTTTTATTTTTATTTTTATTTTTATTTTATCTTCAACTTTTTTCTTTATTTGTTTCTATTTGGTTGTTTTCCATTTATTCTTTTTCTGTTTTTCTGCTTATCTATTTTCTTTTTTTTTTTTTGTTGTTTTCTGTTTATTTAATTATTATTTAAATTATTATTGACTACTTGATTAATTTTAATAATTGGGGGGTCCTCAGACATAATTGAGTGTTTACAGTTTGCCCCTCTTTACTCATTTTTCTACCGGATAATATGAGAAACGATTCTCTGAATTGTCGTGGTAGGAAATGAGTAAAGACATGAACACATTATGTCCTAGGCAAGCTTTGAGGATGCCTGAAAAGCGTTAAAAGACTTGGGCTTGAAGATGGATGCCTAGGAGGTAGTGGTTTCTGAGTGACCATGTCGGCTTCATGTGCTGAACCGCAGGGTTTAAATATACAAGGCTTGATTGCATAGCATAATTAGGCTATGAACACTGCTGATGTGCAGGCAAAGTAAGGTGAAAGAGGTCCGTGAGGAGGAACGTGGGTAAGGAATGGGATGCTCTATTTGGAGAGGCAAGGGTGAAATGAAGAAAGCCTGTTACAACGGCACAACAGAAAAGAATGGCCTATTATGATGTCCCACTGTTGCCGGGAAGAATGCAAATGAAATCCTGCTGTTGCCAAGATGAATGCAAACCTGTTAAGACAGATGGAAAAAATATAAACATGTTTGATGTCCTGTTGTTGGCTGGGAAGATGCAAAGCTGTGACGAGCAAAGGAAAACAGCTTGATGGCTGTTAAGGCAATTAAAAATGTAGAATCTGTTGTTGACGGATGGAAGCAAGGCAGCACCATTAAGGCAGGCGAGAATGGTGAAAAGCACATTAAAGCAGAGGCAAAGGGAAATGAAAGGACACGTGAAGAAACAAGTCAAAATGAAGGAAACCCGTTAAGACAGGAAAAATGAATGACGAAAACTAAACTGTTAAGATAGGATAAATGTAGATGGACTCCTGTTGTTGGCGGGGGAAAAATGTAAGCACATAGGCAGAGGGCAAGGAAAAGATAACTTTGTTAAGGCGGGGAAAAGGAGAGTGAAACGATATCTGTTAGGACAGGTTAAATGGAATGGCCCTGTTGTTGACAGGATGTAATAAGACACCTATTAAGGCAATTGCAAATGATGAAGATCTAAAGCGAGGTAAGGAAGGCTTTTCAAGATAGATAGACAAATATGGAGAAGAAATGTCTTGTTGAGATAAGTGTGGGAACGAATGGTGGCCTGTTAATGCAGGCGAGAGAATGACCTGTCAGGACAGGTATGAAAGACAATCTGATGTGTCTTGGGAAGGCACGTGACGAAGGAATATGGACTTCTTTGTCAGCCACCCCCGGACAATCTTATTTTGAAATGTGTTTTTCTTTTGAATTAAAACAAATAGCTTATTCTACCTTGAACTCGAAAGTTTTTTTATAATTATTTTCTTGAAGAAACTTGGGCAAACATTTTGCCCCAGTTTGGAAGGTTTTTGGCAATCGAGGAATGCCTCATCTTGAATTTTTCTGGCAAACGTTTGCCCTGGTTTTGAATCTTGATGAAATCGAGGATAGCCTCGACTTGAATTTTTTTGGGCAGTCGTTTGCCCCAATTTGTCTTTTGTGGAGTTGAGGAATTGAGGACTGCCTTAACTCGAATTTTCTAGGAAGACTTTTGCCCCAGTTTTGAACTTTGTCTTGAAAATGTCAATTGACTCAACTTGAATTATCTGGGTAAATGTTTGCCCCAGTTTTGATCTGTGTTTTTTTTTTTAGTTTATTTGAAATGATGTGGGAAAACATCTTTGCCTCAGTTTGAACCTTGACTTTTCAAAAATCGGAGGCTGCCCCAATTTTTCTTCTGTGGGCAAGCGTTTGCCCCAGTTTTGAATCTTGATTTGGGATCGAGGATTACCTCGATTTGAGTTTTTCTGGGCAATCATTTGCCCCTAATTTTTGAAATTTTGAAGAACTGAGGATTTCCTCAACTTGAATTTTTATGGGCAAGCATTTGCCCCAGTTTGAACTTGATTTAGAATTCGAGGATGACCTCAAATGAATTGTTATGGGCAAATGTTTGCCCTAGTTTGAACTTGATTCCGAAATTGAGGATGACCTCAAATTGAAAAAAAAATAAATTTTTTGTTGTGGGCAAGTGTTTGCCCCAATTTGAACTTGATTCAGAATTTGAGGATGACCTCGAATTGAACTTTTGTGGGCAAGCGTTTTCCCTAGTTTGAACTTGATTCAGAATTTGAGGATGGCCTCAAATTGAACTTTTGTGGGCAAGCATTTGCCCCAGTTTGACTTGATTCGGAATTTGAGGGGTGACCTAAAATTGAATTTTTGTGGGCAAGTGTTTGCCCCAGTTTGATTTTTCTGGTGTTGAGGAATTGAGGATTGCCTCAACTTGAATTTTCTGGGCAAGCTTTTGCCCCAATTTGAACTTGATTTTAAATATCGGGGATTGCCCCTATTTGATTTTTTCTGGGCAAATGTTTGCCCTAGTTTTGGATCTTTGATCTTGAATTTGAATTTTTCTTGGGCAAACGTTTGCCCCAGTTTCGACCTTGATAACTTTAAGAAATTGGGGATGGCCCCCAATTTGAATTTTTTTAGGCATCCTTTGCCCCAATTTTGAGATCCTTGGAAATCTCTTAATTATGATTGGTTCGGGCAATTTTCCCTAACCTTAATTGGTTTAGGAAGATAAGTTGTGCAATGCTTGAATGACAAGGTACTTATTATGATGTTTGAATGAATGAAAAGGATGCGATGTTTTAATCTTATTGACTGCTTTTGGATGCTTGAAACAAACATTTGATGAAATGGATGCTATATGATGAATGCAAACCATGAGATGGTATATGTCGCAACCGTAATTCCGACGAGACGATGAACTCGCTAAAATTTTGAAAGATGGTTTTATTGGATTATGTGTGGAGTCGCCACCAAATTTTTATTTAAAGGGAAAAGATTTGGAAAAAACCCTGACTCAGAGAATAGATTTAGGTTAGAGTCCTGTTCTTAGGGAAGGTGTTAGGCACCCCGCTCTCTGTAAATTCTAAGAATTCCTTAAATTGAGTGTGTTTTTAAAAGTATTTGATCCTTTAATTATGGTAAAATAAATAATTTGATGGAGGGTAAGCGCAAGCGGAAACGATCTTGCTCCTGCAGTATTCACCGTGCAATGGGAAACTCAAGAACTTAAATGTTTGGTTGGTTTGAAGAAGGCGACCTTCAAAAGGGAGTTTAAATTGAAAAGAAAATGTTTTGTTGTTGTTGTTTTTTTAAAACATTTTGAGGTGAAATCCCAATCCATATATACAGGGCCCCGAAGACAACAGCGGCGTTTGCGCTTGGACCACATACGGACCTCTAATGACGAGCAACAGAAAAAGCTACGGTTAGTTTTAGGGCCATTACATGATGAATTAAGGGAATGCAAAATAGGTTTTTACTTGTTTGAAAAAAGAGGGAAAGGAGCAATGATCAATCCACATATCTGTGAAATTTCCAAGACAACAACAGGCTTGGACCCATACGAGACCTCTAAACAACGAGCAAGAGAAAAATTTCTAGGTTCAACTTTAGGGCCCTTAAGATTAAGGAAAGCAAAAAGATTTTTATTTAATCGTTTTCTTGACTTGTAAATATCGGAGGTGCGGGGGCTCAAGTGGACCTTCGGGAAGTTTGGGAGTCAAAACATGAACGTGAAAAGTTTGGGGTCAAAATGTAAATACGAAAAGTTGAAGGGTCAAAAGGCAAATATAAAAAGTTGAGGGGTCAAAAATGTAAATACGAAAAGTTGGTGGACCAAACTGTAATTTCTAGGAAATATTGGGGTCAAACTGTAATTTTAGAAAATTAGGAGGCCAAACTGTAATTTTTGGGTGTTCAGGGGCTGATTTGCGATTTTGAAAAGTTTTAGTGTGCATTTATAATTTGGTGAAGGTGTAGGGCCTAATGGTAATTTGTAGGAACTTTACATGGTTTTGCATGGCTTGGTGGCTAGGAATGGCTTGACCTTGGCTGGCTCTTGTGGCTGAATATGGCTTGACCTTGACTAGCTCTTGTGGCTTGAGTGCAGATGACATGTGAGGCGCACGGGATTGAGGAAAGGAAGGGAAATTGGTGACAAAATATGTGATATGGAGTAGGCAGGGTTCGAACTCGTGTCTGGCGAGACCAAGGGCACCCTTTACCACTGAGCCAACGCTTGGGTTAGTACATCTATCGCCTTACGTTAGTTCTGAAGGATGCTTTGCTCTGAAGTTGCAGTTTACAGGTTGCATGAGATTTGCTTCTCATTAGTTGATGTATTGGTTAACATTCTCCAGAATCAGGACGTCCCCTTCACTTCTTGCCAAGGGCAGCTTGTGCAACCTGAAGTAGGTGCCTTGTGGGATCAGCTGCACCTTGTAAATTACTGTTAAGTGAACAGGGAAGTGGGCCTAGAATGCTTCTTCTGGGATCATTTTTCAGGCTTTTGGGCAGCCTCTCGTTGCACCATTCCTCCCCTGGCAGTAATGACCATATTTGGCATTGGGTGCATGCGTGACAAAGCTAGGGCCCGATTGTATGAGAGTATTGATTGTGTACATTTAGTGAGATGTATGTGCCCATATACACGTGGGGAGGTAACCTATTGTTCCCAATTCTCAGTTCTGTTGCATCCTTGACTAAAGGCCAGATTACATCTACTAGTGTTATTCTTTGGTAAGAGACCACATGACAGCCATGCAGCATGGGACCCTCTCCTCCTTAGGCCTGATGCAGGCTTGGTAGAACCAACCACGTATACTAAACCTTCGGGAGGGAATTATGCGTTCTTGGCAAGACCTGGGAGCGATGGTGGTGCTTTTGTGACCTTATGGCAGCAAGCACACTAACAGACCTTGCTTCAATGATAGCTGACCTCTTTATTGAGTCCTATCAGGTTCAAATTCCTATTCCAGACTCTAACCTTGGACCTGGACACGTCTCAAACTCAGGGGGCTCAACTCGGGAGGGCACTAATTCATGTTAATCATGCTTGGCTTTAGGTAAGCAGTGGTCTAACCTAACTATAACTAATCCCACGAGACCGTCGTCCTCACTCTAACATAATGAATTAGATCAGTATATGTGGCTTTTAGACCAGGAACGGATCACGATTAGTAATTGGAATCACGCACACTTATATACTTTACTTCTTTTTACGTCATTAATCCATACATTTCACATTCCATCTACAATGAACTCAGCATTTAAACAAGGAATCGGGTTTTAGAAATCTCGTCTTCAATCCTAGTTGTTTTCTCGCACAATCTCAGAGAACAGATGATCCAAAGACACAGAATCAATAGCAGCAGAAAATACAATGATCGAATTATAGACTTGGCTGATTTCATCTCATCACAAAACCTCCATTTCCTTTGAAAATTTAAACTAGTTTTGGAGATGCTTTACATAGGGAATACGTTCAGGATACTGACCTCAGTAGTACTGATGCCAAGATCTTGCCTGAATTTCGCACCGTACCACTCAATTGGCAACCTGGAGTCCAAGAGTGATTCCTCCCTTCTGCATTCAAGATCTTCTTCTCTCTTGTATGTTCAGGTGCACTGACGAAAGCCGCACCCTTAATTCTAATCCGATGCTCCCCCTTCCTTCAAGGATACTTCCATAGCCTTTTTTCTTTTTTTTTCGTGATCCCCTTAATCTCCTCTTATTTATAGGGGTTTTCCAGTCTTCTTCCCCTCTTCTTTCTCCTTTCCCTGCTTTTAAACTCTGTTTTTTCCTTTTTAGAATTCTGTTTCTCAGTTATTTAATTCTGATTATTTTTTTTTTTTACTTTTTAAATCCTGTTTTATTTTTTATTTTTCTTTTTTCTTTTTTTTAAATTCTTTTTCTTTTTGTTTTTTCCTTTTATTATTTTTTCTTTTCTGTTTTTTTTTTTTGCAAATTCTTTTATACTTTTTCCTTTTCTAATTTCAGATTTTTCCTTTTCTCTTTTCCATTTTTTAATTATATTTTATTTGTTTTTTTTTTCTTCTTCTTTTTTCTATTTTATTTTTTAGTTTCAGATTTTTTACTTCATTTTTTTTATTTCTTTTTATTTCTTCTTTTTTTTTATTTCATTTTTTAGTTTCAGATTTTTTTTATTTCTTTTTATAATTTTTCTTTTTGCTTTCATTTTATCTTTCCTTCTTCTCTTTTTATTCCAAATTTCTCTCTTTTTTTCCAGATTTATTTTGATTTAATTTCTTTTCTAACCCCATTTTCTGTTTATTCATTTATTTTGTTGCCTTTCTTTTTAACTTTTTTTTTCTATTTTCTCTCTTTTTCGCTTTCTACTTTTTCTCTTATAAAAAAAATGAAAAATGAGGGTCTCGGACATAAATGGGTGTTTACAGTATAAAAACTTTTTGTTTCTCTTGATTGTTTTTATTTGATTTTTCTTTGACATGTCCTTTCTCGACAACCTCATAGTAGGTGTGAAGGGAATCAAGAATCACGACGGACTAGATCGGCTCTATTTCTTGGCTTCTTGGTCAATGTCGGAACCTTCTTTTTCAGGATCTTTGAGACCCAACAATGGTCAACATTATTGAATAAGACACACTTCTTTTTGTCTGGGTGGCTTCATGTCTGAAAGGGGGATGATCATTTGAGAAATAGTCATGTCGTGTTGCAATGGTCGAGGATTCATCCGACTTGTCATGACTTTTCAAAATTAATCCTTTTTATTTTTTTCATTTTTCACATTTCTTTTTTGGCATGTGCACTATTTGAGGTGTGCAAAGTGATTTTGGTTGGTTAAAGGAAAGAAACAGAAAAGGTTTGCAACAGATGTTTGAGGTAGTGTACTTGAAATCGAAGGATGACAAAAGACGTGGGTTCGATTGCCCAAATGGCACTTTTAGATGAAAAATGTCAGTGCTGCTTTTCAAAATCTTGATTGTCGAATTAATCAAACTAGAGAAATGGCAAAAATTTTGCCCTAGTTTTAGGGAAGATGAGGTGCAGAATTGTTAGATTGTCCTGGAATTCTTGGTTTGACCTTAACTTTTTCCTGGGTTGTTCTTTTGAGTTTCCAACCCAGCAGGTCTTTCGTTTTGCCCTAACTTTTTTGCCTAGGTCGCCTTTACGGGTTTTCAACCTAGCGGGCTCTTAACTGTGTGTCGTAATTTTTGCCTAGGTCGTCTTTCGAGGATTGTTCGACCCAGTGGGCTTTTGTTTTTGTGCCCTAACTTTTGTCTAGGCTGCCCTTTGAGGGTTTTCGACCTAGCGGGCCTTCTGTTTGATTGTGCCCTAACTTTTGCCTAGGTCGTCCTTTGAGGGTTCTCGACCTAGCAGACCTTTTGTTTTATTTGTGCCCTAACTTTTGCCTAGATCATTTTTTAGGATTGTCGACCTAGCGGGCTTTTGTCTGTGTGCCCTAATTTTTCCTAGGTCATTTTTTAGGGTTTTGGACCTAGCGGGCTCTTGTTTGATTGTGCCCTGACTTTTTCCTAGGCCGCCCTTTGAGGGTTTTCAACCTAACAGGCCTTTTGATTGTGTCCTGACTTTTGCCTAGGTCGTGTTTTGAGGATTTTTGACCTAGCAAGCTCTTATATGATCCTAATTTTGCCTGAATTGCTTTTTTGGAATCCTAGCGAGGCCTTTTTTGATTATGATTTTGTCGATTTTTTGAATTTTAACCCTACTTTTTCCTGGATTATTTTTGGCTTTTATTCCAGCGGGTTATCTCTTTTTTCTTGAATTTTGAATTTTGACCCTGATTTTGGTTGGATCATTTTGACTTTAATCCAGCGGTTTTTCTTCTTTTTCTCGAATTTTATGTAGTCAGATATTGATCTCGGCTGGATCATTTTGGCTTCCAATTCAGCGGATCTTATTTTGCATTCCTAATTTTGCCTGGACTTGAACTTGGTTCCAGCGAGATATTTTTATTTTACAAGATATTTTCTTGATTTTAAGATCACAATGGAGGGTCCATTTGGAATCCCTAGTTGGATTCTACTTTATTCTACTTCCTCATTGGGTTTTTCTCTTTGAGCTTGACTAATAAGACGTTCAAGATTATTTATTACAGAACTGGTATTATCACCAACAGGTATTTATTGTTTGGGTGTAGGAATAAGAAATAGGTTGGGTGATGAAAAGGAATGGTAAATTATAAAAGTAAAGCCAACAATGTGAGGCACGTGCCTTAGAAACATGAAAAATGTAATTTTTGTATTTAATCATTGATATTTATTTACAAAAAATTGACTTTGAAAAGTATGACAATTTTTGGGTGAGTATCCTCAATCTCAACTTGCACAAGGAAACCCGTTGTGCTGCTCCTATCTCTTAGCTAGCTGATGGGCTCTCATGACTCAAGAATGGATTATTTTTTGTTAGGAGCAAGCCTCCCAAAATCCAGTCATTTCGCATCGATCAAGCTTTGTACTTTTCGCTTTAGTGCTAGGCAATATTCTGTGGAATGACCAATGAATCCTGCATGGTAATCGCATCTGGCGTTTGCATCATACCATTTAGGATATGGTGGTTCTTGCGGTTTTAGAGGATAAGGAGCGACCAACGAGTTTTGAATTAAGAGTGGTAGCAACTTGGTGTAAGAGATTGGAATATGGTCGAATTGGACGGGCTTCTTCTCTTTTTTCTGACCTTAATTAGGATTTTGGCTCGTGGCTTGTGTTTAGGTCGTATAAGGTGTTGGTGACCGGACTTGCGATGAATAGTTGTTAGTTGGAGGGTATGGTGTTTGGTAGGCGGTTGCAATGTAAGGATATGGTATGTAAGGTGTATATGGTAGTGGTTGGTATCCAATTGGACCATAAGGTGCCACCTGAGGAGTGTATAGGCCTTGACCAGAAGCCATGTTGCAGGTCTCGCATGTCTTCTTCTTCCTAGATCCATTGGAAGCGCTGACAGCGCTTGTGGGCTTTTGGATAATCTTCTTGCGGCGCATGCCACCTTCGATCCTTTCTCCAATGATGACGACATCGGAGAAGCTAGCAGTCTTATTGCCGATCATCTTGTCATAGAAAAGATCTTGGAGTGTGTCGAGAACATGCTGACCAGCTCTTTCTCAGAAAATGGAGGTTGTACTTGGGCAGCTAACTCCCTCCATCTTTGTGCGTACTGCTTGAAGGTCTCGTCCCCTTTCTTGGCCATATTCTAGAGTTGGGTTCGGTCCAGAGCCATCTTCACATTATACTGGTACTGTTTCAGAAAGGCCTCAGCTAGATCCCTCGATGAACGGATGTGTGTCCGCTCTAGCTGAGTATACCAGTTGGCAGCTGCCCTAGTTAAGCTGTCTTGAAAGAAATGGACAAGCAGCTTATCGTCGTGCATACAGGGGGACATCTTCCTGCAGTACATGGTCAAGTGACTCTTCGGACAGTTAGTTCCTTCATACTTTTCAAATTCAAGAACCTTGAATTTGGGAGGGATTACTACATCTAGAACCAAGCATAAATCAGATGCGTCTCTAGCCTCGTAAGCGCTCCCCTTAATGGCCCGGATCCTGTCCTCTAGGATTTTCCATTTTTTAATATCCTCATTCGAAGGATGGCTTGGGTGTTCCTCGGGCGTGTGGTGAGGATGAGAAGATGGTATGTATATAAGGTGCGGCATTTGGGTGAACATAGGATTTGTTCCCCCAACAACTATTTGGTAAGCTGGTGGAGTGGTGTTTGGAATAACATAAGGGATGCCTGTGGTGTTTGAAGGTAGGTTATGTGTTTGGGCTTGTGTTTGGGTTTGTGTGTGTGCGTGCCCCCGAGGAAACCCATAGCGAACTCCTTCAGTTTGCGGAGGCATGTTTTGTGGTGAAGGGTTTTGT
The DNA here is from genome assembly GCA_026541065.1 of Canavalia ensiformis. Taxonomy (NCBI): domain Eukaryota; kingdom Viridiplantae; phylum Streptophyta; class Magnoliopsida; order Fabales; family Fabaceae; genus Canavalia; species Canavalia ensiformis. Next base: position 36,998 of record JAMKYM010000906.1, on the reverse strand, counting down.
GGATTGAAGCCAGGAGGGTATGATGGATCGATTGGTTCTCCTGGTAGGGATTCCCTTGCCTCTTTCTGTTTAGACAATTGGATGGCCTCCATTAGCTTGGCCATCTGTTCCTTTAATTTCTTGACCTCAATACTCAATTCCTCATTCTATCTCTCCAGTTCGTCCATGATTCCTGATTGTGATCTGGTTCTATAAGGATGTCGAGGAAGCTATCTTTCTCTAATTTTTCTGTTAAAGTTAAAAATTAATTTTTTGAGAAAGAGTTCGAATGCGAAAAATCATGAATGATAAAATGTTGATGCACAAATGAGCATGTAAATGAAAAAGGTATGGACTGATTTTTGAAATCTCCCTTTTCAATGATAAATTTATGAATGAATGAATGACGGCTATGCACAAAAAATTTTAAGGTTTGAAGGTTTTGACCGTTTCGAAAATGATCGGGTGTTGCCCTTTTTTGTTTTTTTGAAATTTTTATGTTTTTATGAATTTTGGTGTTTTTATTTTCCTAGAAATGGGTTTTGTTTGAAAGAGTTTTGCTAAAAAATTTTCTAAAAAGCATTCTTTATGTTTTTTCATTTTCTCTCCTTTTGGAAAAAAAAAATATTTTTCTAATTTTTCCTAAGAATTTTCTCCTTCTATTTTGATTTTTATTTTTCTGCCCTTGATTTTGTGTTTCCCCAATTTCAGATTTCACATCTCCTCTGCTATCTTGGATGAGTCTATTAACTTGAGTCACGTGAATAGCATATGAGCCATGTATTATGAAAGGGGTGTGTGCCTTCCTTGCCTCTTATGTGGGTTACCTGTCCTAAGGGTCTAAGGCTTTTTATGCGTGAACCTTCCATAAGGTGGTTTGTAATCTTAAGGTATAAGGTTACTAGAGCCAAGTTCCAGTCTGTAATGCTTGCCACAACAGCAGAAAAAGCTACCAGTTGTAGGGCATTACAAATAGGACGCACTCTAGCCGGGATTTTCGTGATAGTGAAACAGGACGTAAGCCCCAAAGTGACACCACTAGATCCCTCTATCCTAGGTTGCACTCAAACCCGGGTATAGGGTCCCACTCATGAGATGAATGTATGCCTGTTGTATGGAGGGCACACAAATATTTGGGACACCTGCAATTGGGGAAATCATAACAGGTATATATAGCAATTTTATCGTTCGTCTATCCTATGGTTGTACAAAGGATAAGCAGACAAACAGATAGATAAACCAATAAATAAATCGTGCTAATAAACAGGAGAGGAATCATGCAAATAAACAGGAAAGGGATCAATATGACACACTCAATTTAATTAGGCTTGATTCTCTATAGTTCCCAATGAAGTTGCCATCTGTCGCAACCGTAATTCCGACGAGACGACAAACTCGCTAAAACTTTAAAAGAGAAATTTTATTGATAATGTGAAGTCGCCACCAAATTTTTATTTAAGGGAAAAAGTTTGGAAAAACCCTAACTTGAGGATGAGATTTAGGTTCGGGAGTCGGTTACGAGTGAGGAAGGTGTTAGGCACCCCACTCGCCCATTCTGAAGAACAATACCCTTAAACTGAGTGTGTGATTTATTGAAATAGTTGATCCCTTAATTAATGTGAAAATAAATAGTTTGATGGAGGTTAACTTGACAGGACTTGATCTTGCTCCTACGTATTCCCCGGTGGAATGGGAAACTCAAGGCTTACGTAGTTCTGGTTTATGAAGGCTTGACCTTCAGAGGTGCTCGAAAAGGGGTACTTGAAAATGAATGGTGCTCGAAGGCTTGACCTTCGGAGCTTCTTGAAAAGGAATATTCGAAAATGGCTAGAGTGTTTTGAAAATATTTTAAGGAAAGTCCTTAGTCCATATATGCACAGGATCCAAGACAACTACGGCTGCACTAGGATCCATACGACTCCCTAAGCATCGAACAGTAGAAAAAGCTACCACTTCGTGCTTAGGGTTCATTTCATGAGACTAGACATTCCAAAATGAATTTTTCTTGAGGTTATTTGAAAGAGATTCTTAGTCCACATATGCACAGGGTCCAAGACAACTACGGTTGCACTTGGGACCCATATGAATTCCTAAGCATCGAACAACAGAAAAAGCTACCAATTCATGCTTAGGGTTCATTGCGTGAGACCTAGAACAAAAGAATGTAATTTGGAAATGATAAGGTTAAAGAGATGAATGAGCTTAAGTAAAAAAAACTGGGCTTGAAAAATAAACTGAACTTTGACAAAATGAATTGGATTTGAACTTAAGGAATTGGACTTGACTTGATTTAAAATGGACTTGGTTTGAAATGGATTCGATTGAAAGTTTGGTTTAAGGAAAGGCGTTGCATTGACTGTTGTATGGCTCAATTTATGGAGGCTGAATTCAACGGCTCACATGGCTCGATGGCTTATATAGACGGCTTGGAGGCTTGCGGCTTGAGGCGCTTGAGTAGATGGCTTGGAGGCTTGCAGCTTGAGAGGCTTATCCAACGACTTGGAATCTGTCCGACGGATCGTGGCTCGTTCGATGCGTGCCGACTCGTTGGTGGCTCAAGGCTTGGTGTTCAAAAGGAAAATAGCAAAGGCAGCGCGTAGGGGGGTCGAACCATGGACCCAAGACTTGGAGTATGGGGAACTAACCACTTGGGCTACACCGCCTTCATAGGCCACATTACCAAGCCAAATATGTGTATATAAGGTAGGTTGTTTCCTCTATTTCCAATCAAAGATTCGTCCATGGGCCCCCCCATATTTATTGGAGTCTATCCTTTTGCATGGCCATTTACATCGAGACATCACACGTGAAATGGTGAGAAAGGGAGACGAAACTGGATGATATGTTTGCATGAACAAGACCTTTGCTCTTCATTCCCTAGCCCCCCAGATATTGCAGAACCTGGTACCACTTATCATGGACCCCACTAAAGCAATCTTTGAGCTTGGCTGCAGTTGCAAGGTACCACTGTTGAGCACGAGATAGCTTGGGTGTAACAGGAAGGATGTTCTGATTTAGATGAATACAATTCGTATGGACAACCCACAGAACAATCAAGAGATGGTTTTATGAACAATCACATCAACATAGTTTCCTCTGATATGGATTTACCAATATCCCCAACAGAGTAAATAGAGCACATTTGATCACCACTGTATGTGAGTATTGCATTTAAGTCTTCTGGCCAAGTGAGTAGTCACACATAGGCTTAAGAATTGGCACAGATTCTGACACATTCCAGTTGATGGTAATAGAGTCCAAGCATGATTCACTGACGCTCCTGCTGAGGAGGAAAATCGACAAGAGAATCTCTTCGTTTGGGTTTCAGTCACTTCAATTGGATCAATGTTAATACAAACCATTCGTCATCGTCTGAAACCTCCCTGGAGTATTCATTACTCACTTCACCAGTAGTTGTAGCTGCTTGAAGGCAACCCCTATTTGCTCAGGGATTGGCCATTCGTGCAAATTGAACGCATGAAGACTTCAGTATCTAAGAATCATGAAGCTATTTTGGTTGTTTCTCCCCATAGTATATGACCATGTCTTTCGGAAGGCCGCGCTATTTTTTGCGAGGTTTGGCCATTCAGGTACATGCAGAGCGGGGCTCATCGTGTTCACTATTTGGAAACTATGAATGCTGAACCAAAGAAGTATGAAAGGATCTGTTAGGCCCCCTAAGTACATGTCGCCCATGATCTATGTTAACCAGTGATTACATGCAAATTAGAGTGGTGCACCATGTGTATGGTTGGCTGAGACCATGGGGGAACCAAGGTGATCCATTACCGACGTGAACCACCATTCGTGCGGTCTTGGGTCTTATTGAAATCAGTAACATGGGCTCACGTTCGTCCCAGGGACGTGCATACAAGGGATTGAAGAGTAAACATATTATGATAACATCATTGACCATCGTCAGGCCCATTCCAAATTTAACACTCGTCCTGATCATGGCATGAAATATGCTCATGCGACTGCTACTAATCATGACCAAGGGCTCGGCTGCAAGTGTCTTGAGTTGCACCAGATCAAAGCATATTTGTTCTCGTAATCCCACAAATGCAGGCAGGAGCGAAAAGTAAGTTTCATCAAAACAATCCAGGAAATATGGACTCTTATGTTCTTAATATGATCCCATCCCACGCTCGATGATGCTCGAGATCCATTAATATAAACAGACAGATTATGCATTTTCTCAAGAATCTTGAATTTAGTTTATGCTCATAGATAAGAAAGTAATGATCTCCACCAAACATATCGCAATCCATATTGAACTCAAACGCGTAGAATGGAGATGATGCTAACCTGGATTGACACAACTTCTAACGATGCCAATCTCCCTTCTATGGTGTTTTGAAGCTCTTCTTAAAGAATGATTGTGAAACTAAGCCCAAACCTGAATGTACGGTGAATTCTTCTTCTTCCCTTCTCCTCAATAACCTCACGAAGTCGGGGTGTTTATGCTCTGTACACGTTCGCGCTTTTCTTGGTTCTTGCTAAGACGTTCCTACCGGAATGAAGCTCACCTCCCTGGACCTGCCATACAACGGGAGCAGCAAAGATTGTTGGCTTCCCCTGAAGGATAACTCCCCCACTCCTTCTCTTTTGGACTCTTCTCCTTATACTTCTGTCTCTTCTTTCTTCGAATGAATTCCTGCCCCCTCCCTCTTGGCGAGAGCCAACTCGAAATAGCATGCACAGCCCACCCTTTTTTTGGCCACCCAGCTCTTCCAAGAAGCCAAAAGTCAAGATCCCTCTCCCACCTCCCTTCTTTTTCTTTTCTGTTTTTTTAGTTAGTTATCTTCTTTTTTTCCATTAAAAACCTTTCTCTTTTTTCTGTTTTCTTTACTTTATTATATAATCCCCCTTTTTATTAATTCTCTATTTATTCTTATTAATTCTCCTTTTATTTTTTTTTCGTTACTTTAATTTCTATTTTTTGTTTTTAATTTTTGGATTAATTCTGTCTTTGTTTATCATTATTTTTCACCTATTTATTTATCTTATTATTTTTCCTTATCTTATTTTTTCTTTATTTTCTTGTTTTATTTTTTCGTTTTGTTTTTCTGTTTTCAATTTATTAATTATTTTTTCAGTTTTTTAATTTCTATTCTTAAAATTTTAGATTTTGTTTTTGTTTAATTTTTATTTATTTATTTTATTTTTCAGATTTTGTTTATCATATATATTTTTTATTTTAGATTTTTTTTTATTTTCTGTTTTTATCTTCTATGTTATTATTTTTTTCCAAAATTTATTTATTTCTTTCTTATTACTAATCCTTTAATAATTATGCAAATTTTTACAGTATTTTTTGTTTTATTATTATTATTATTATTATTATTATTATTATTTTTCATGGTTATCTCTTGCTTCTCTTTTATTATTCATTTTTATTTTTTTATTTTTTATTTTTTTATTTTTTATCTTCAACCTTTTTCTTTATTTATTTCTATTTGGTTGTTTTCCATTTATTCTTTTTCTGCTTATCTGTTTTCTTTTTCTTTTTTTGCTGTTTTTTATTTATTTAATTATTATTTAAATTAGTATTGACTACTTGATTAATTTTAATAATTGGAAGCCTCGAACATAATTAAGTGTTTACATATAAGTAATTGTCATAATTTAAAAAGAATTAGATAAAAGATTACTAATCTAAAAGACTAATATGAATAGGATATCCATTTAAAAATTCCAATGACAAAATCAATAATAATGGAAATAACAGTTATAGTGATAATATATTAATAATATATTGCATAATTTCTTCACTCTAATGATTTTGCGAGGATCTCCCTCATATTGATCCCACAATACCATTATTTTTTTGCACAAAAATAATTACATGATAATAATATATTTTTATAAAGGACAAATAGTTAACAAAGGATTAAATAATTTAAAAGATAAAACATGAAACTTGACATTCAATTTTGATACTTAAAATCAATTATATACTTTGAATTAAAATAATTCTTATTATTATTTCTAAGAATCACAATAATTACAGTTTATAATTTCAAAAATTATAATGCATAATTTTATCATACTTTACATACTATTACTTCTTCCTTCCTATCCAATGATCCTATTCCAATTAATAAAATTAAAATCCTATTCTTATATTAAAGAAGATATAAAATGGAAATATTCCTCAAAATTTTCAGCAGAATGATATTTACAAATAAACTTAATTAAAAAATTAAAAAAAGAAAATTAAAAGTTGAATTTATTTTATCTTTTATTTATATATGTTATTAGAATAATTATAAAGGCGTGAATATCCACTCATAAAAATAACAAAAGTCACTCTCCTCCGTCGTATAAAGCCCATTTATCCTCTGAAAAACTTCTCATGCGTGAATATTTCAAATAATTCACAAGAACATGACACTTTCTTTCCACTAATAAATTTACTCTCCTACAATTATCTTCTATGCACAATAATTTTCTAAAAGATGGAAACAATTTTACTGGAAATTTGTTTTATTCGGATAAAAAATCAGCTCTGACACCATATTACATAATAGTGTGCCAAGAAAGTGAGAAAGCAGAAGAGAGAAAACATATCTTAGAGAATCTGAGAGTGAGAATCTATTGAGGAATGTGAAGTAGTTAAAAGTGCCATCTTGATGGAGAGACTCGATACATAGAGTAAATGAAATTCTCAGCTACAACAGAATGTAACAAACAACTTTACCATACTACAACTGACAAGCTTAGTAGTAACAGAACACGTTAATGGTTAACAAAAACATAACATCACATAACAAACTACATGTGACAGACTACAACTAACAAGTTTAACAACTAGAGACTAATAGTGCATAATAATGTACAGTGTATTAGTTAGTGTATAACAAACACTTCAACCTTCACCACCATAACATAAATAAGATAAATATTCAGTATTAAATATAATGGGGGGAAATCATTCATAAGCATGGTCAAGAAAATTAAGTCCTCGTCAAATTTTGAAAGATGCAAACAGAAGGAGAAGCGGCACAGAGTGAGGGAATGAAGCCTTATACAATCCAACAGCTCAGAGTTCACTAACATGGAAAGAAAAACAATCCACATGGTCTCTAAGCAGCCAAATTTTCATATGGTAAAAATGGAAAAGCAAGCCAACTTCAGCTCTTCTAAATACCAATGCTAAGAAGACATAAGAGTAGACAGCAAAACTTTCAAGTTTCAAAACCAGGCAATGTTTCAAAAAATGACATTAAGAAGAAAGATAACCGGTAAGCATCGATCCACTCAAAAGTGTTCTTTTTTAGTATCAATTTTTTCATGCTAAAATCATCTAAATAGTAAAAGCATGAATCTTTAGCCATCAAATTCTCTATTACTGTAATTGACTTTCTGAAGAAAAAGTTAAATCCATTCCGTTGTAACATCACTGCTGTAAATAAGATTCAGCAACTATCATTTACCCTAAGGCCAAACCTTCCTTGATGTACTTTTTCCAGAGACACACAAAAGCACTGTTACCAATTCCAAGCACAAAATAACATCATTAAAAACAAAGGAGAAAGAAAAAGCAATCAATTAGAACTTAAGTACACGATAACAAATTAAACTCATCCAGATGCCTAATTTAACATAACAATAATTATTAACAAAATATTTAACACCTTAAATTAATTAAAAAAAAAAGGCAAACCAATTAAATACAGCACATTCTCATTCCACGATTATCATAAACCATAGATAACCAATTAATGCAAGAAAAATTCAAATTACAATCAAACATAACACCACCAACATCAAACTAAAAAAATTTAAAAATAGAATTGAAATAGAAGCACCAAAAAAGGAAATATTTTTTTTCCTCATAACAAAGTATACATAACCATTTTTTTTAAATCCAAGTCAGCAAGTAAAACTATTTTAGGAGATAAAACTCTTTATACATTTTTTTTTTCATTTATAAGACTTAAGTTACGAAAGATCATTACTTAAAATTATAAAAGAAAACCTTTTTACTTGGACCAACAAGTATTAGTATTTCCATCAAAGGATTCACTAGTGCAAAAATAGGTTTCTATAATAGGATTTTACATCGGTTGTTTAGAAACCGATATAAAAAAAATGCGGTGACATTTTTGTAAATAAATGTAAACTTTTTACATCGGTTCAGAAAAGAACCGATGTAGAAAGTACTTTCTATATCGGTTACAAAACAATCGATGTAGAAAGTACTTTCTACATCGGTTCTCTTTTGAACCGATGTAGAAAGTGGGTTTTTTTTTCAAACTTTCTACATCGGGTACATAACAACCGATGTAAAAAGTACTTTCTACATCGGTTGTTTTGTAACTGATGTAGAAAGTGGATTTTATTTCAAACTTTCTACATCGGTTACAAAACAACCGATGTAGAAAGTGAAATTTCTTTTAAACTTTCTACATCGATTACAGAACAACCGATGTAGAAAGTACTTTCTACATCGATTTTAAGAAACAACCGATGTAGAATGTCTTCCCCTATCACTTATTTTTCGACGCTAGTCGTCTTTAACCTCATTCTCCAAAACCCTAGTTTCTTGTTTCGGCTTATTCTCTCTATTTTCGTTTACGTCTTAAAGCCATTGTCGTCTCATTGCTGTTCGTTGCACTCCATTCTTACGTTCGTTGTTTGTCGTTGCCGTTGCAACCATTTCCTCCGTTCAAAGTCGCCGCCGCGCACCTAAGGTTATAAGTCGTCTTTGTCGTTATTTATACATCTCATTCTGTTATTATAATTGAAATTTACATTCATTTTGGTTGTATTCTATAATTTTCAAGCTTCTTATTTGGCTACCACTATGCTGTGCCGTCGTTCGACTACCGTTGTACCTCCGTTAGGACACCGTTTGGTTACCGCTCAACCATTTTTTCTCTGTTTTCAACAGGTACATGGCTGATTACGAAATTTTTTTTCAACTTTTAACACTTGCTTGATGTAATTTTAAGTTATTTCCTTTGTAAATAAAATTTGATAATAAATAATGATGTATTTAGTTTAAATATATAGATTATGTGAATTTTGTATTGTCTGTTTGGTGATTCTATGTGTGTATATGCAGATATTGTGAATATATAATACGGTAGCATGCCTAAACAAAACAAACATTTAAAAAAATGAACTTTCTACGTCGGTTAAGATTATAACCGATGTAAAAAGTACACTTTTTACATTTGTTGGGCCTATAACCGATGTAAAAAGTACACTTTCTACATCGATTATAAGCCCAACCGATGTAGAAAGTGTACTTTTTACATCGGTTCCAGAATCGATGTAAAAAATCTTATTTTCTATATCGCCCGCTTCAACACCGCCCAAATAACCGAGGTAAAAAGTCCATAACAACCGATGTAAAAAGCTTGTTTTCCACCCATGATTTAACTAATTAATTTTATTGGGTACCGGTAATTAACTATTCATGTTTCCAAAGAAGTTATCTTTAATTGTTTTTTATATCCATCTAAAAAGTGGCACGCAACTATTAATTTATTAATAGTGTCATGATTCAGCATTTAGACATATGGGCCTAAATTGAACGTCATGCATCCAGATAAATAAATCCAAGATAGATGTTGATAAGCTTAACTTCAAGGAAATAAATTTCTACGAAACAAAATTACTTTTGTTGTGTTAAGCTTAGTAAAAAAAGTTTATATAATAGTATAATGTTTGGTTTGTTCAATAAAAAAAATGGTCTTTCTTTTAATATTTTCTCCCTCAAGGTTTTGACAAAGAGTCACAATCTCATGTCATGATCATTATGTAAGCATAATCAACTATGAGTTATTTGTGTATGGATAATTATCGAGCACGAAGGAATCATGAAACTTCCTAGAAATACTATTCAAGCATTAAATATTAACGATTATGCTAGGGTCTACTATTTGCAGAAAACCAAATAAAAAAAAAGAAATAAATTCAAGCAATTTAAAAATATGCAGATACTCCAAAATAAGAAATAAAAACATGACATGAAGAATTTAATGCTTTAAGCATTTTAACAAGAAACAAAGGTAAAATCTGAAAAAAAAATTAGCATAGAGGAACCAAATTCATCAAATTTTATCAAAATAAATAATAGTAAATAATCATAAACATGCTTCACAAAATATTTAAAGTTTCAACAAGTAAAATCAAGAGGAAATGATTCAAATTACCTATTATTTACTAACCACTCAATTGTTATTACCGCTTATAGTTTGTTGATTATATCCAATAGCATTATTTGGACCATTCGAAGCTTCATATACCTATTAAAAAAATGTAAAATTACATATCATAATTAAATTTTCGTAGATTATGAATCATAGAATTTGTTACCTCTTCTACAATAGCTTGTAAAATAGCATTAATTTGAGGATCTTCTGAAAATTAAGTTTGTATAACTGAGACAAGATTTCCAAACAAATTCTCTAATTTTCGAAGCTAACCTCAGCATTAAAATTTTAAGATGTAACATTTGAACTTGCTTGGTGTGGAAGTTTTCCTCGGCAAAGCACATGTCCTCTTTTTTCAAGTCCTTTTACTTTTGAATATATATCATTTTTTGAATTAGTAGAATCATGTGAACTTCCTGCATCTATCATATGCTTCTTTAGTTCATCCTACAGAAAATATATTTTAAATATTAAACAACCAATTATATTATTAATTTCTATCATAGAATTTAGTTACATATTTTCTTTGAGATTGCAATTGAGATTATTACAATCACTTCAGCTACCTTTTCAATCACAATATTCTCATTCTTTTGAGTTCGGGTATCAATATAAATTTGAGCATGTGAAGGTTGCACCCCTTTAGCCTTTGTTATCTAATATTAATAATAGAAATGTTAATATTGTTATTTATATTTCTATCAAAATATAATTATAAACTACTCATATAAGTAACAAAATATGAATTTAAATAAAAAAGACATAAATCATTTCATTAATTAGTCGTGGAAGATTCTTTGTTCCCATGCAATTCAAATCCTTATATTTTGAACGATTTTTTTTTTATGTTGCTTATTTTCTACAATCATTGAATAGTATATGTATCATAATATTCAACATGTGTTATGTAAATCATTTAGTTAAAAAAATTAATAAAATTATACATATACTTTTCCTTTTTCCGAACACCAATGATGCACCAAATCATGATATTGAGAAGGATTAACCTTTTCTCTTGAATGTTGGCAAGTCATTTCTTCCTCTATCTTACTTTGATCATATCTTTTTCCTTTTAAGTCATTCTTAAATTGCCTTCACTTGCAACTTATGTTATCTTTTAAGATTTGTTTTTTCTGTTCAATCAATTTAGGAACAAATTGAAACTTACCCTATGATAACATTCATAAAAAATTTGTTACATATATTGCCAAAACATAAACTATTATAATAATAAAAATAAAGTAGAATTACAAAAATTTATATAACACCTGAATCAATTCAAGCATGTTAGTAATATAAGACTCGAGCATGTCTTTCCAGCTAAGGTAATTGATAGGAGCACATTGGTGCCTCCTTACCGAGCTACGAAATGCATTTAGTAGAGTTTTTCCTTCCCATCCCATAGGATTACCTAAAGAATCAACTTCAACAGGTATGAATTCTCCATCTGGAAAATCCCACACATCTAATATATGTGTATAGCCTCTAGTTTTATTTCCACCTAAAACATGTAAGAATATCACATTAACAAAATATATCTTAAGAAAAGTATAAATTATTCATCATAAACTACCCTCACCTGCATTTGAACTTTTACTTAAATGAGATATATCATGACTTTCCTCTTATACTTGTTTCTCTAATTAGGATTAATCATTATAGTGGTTAAGATTTGATATCATTAGAATTACAAATAAAAAATTATGAAACATGAATATAAAAAAAGTGACTAAATAAAAGTTTTATATCTTCTCCAAATTGTGCAATTACTTCATCTATAGAATGGTTGCTCTAGTTGATTTCATTAGAGTTATCAATTAGTTTCTCCATAGATTGAGATATGTCATCTTTTTTGAATGGTCTTCAACATTTTACACCTTCCCATGATATCTGTTTCATAGTCAAAATGGAATGATTATTATGAATACGATGATTACATAATGTAATTCAAAAGAAATAAATATAAATATATATGAAAGAAAAAAAGTAATACACACCTTACATTAAACCATTTTAAAAAGTATAATAAATTAAAAAATATCTTCTTCATCCTCATCTTCTATATCAACACCATTCTTATTATAATTTTAAATATCTTCCATATTTATTATAACTTCCATGATATCATCATTATCATAAACTTCTAGTCTAATCAAATCATTATTTTTTATCTATGGTAAGATCTGTTCATTCCTTTACTCTATATCTTTGGATTTTTCATCACCCAAATCATATACATCTCTAACTTTAGCATGCACAACAACAAGCCAGCCATTTTTTTCTTATTCTCTACATAGAATACTTTCTTGGCTTGAGAAGCCAAAATATATGGATCATCATATATATCATTTTCTATATGTTGTAGATAATTTAAGTTTACTAATGTCATACCTAAATTATCAATTTTGCAACCCCTATTTATGTCGACTTAATCACACTTGAAAAGTACAACCTTGAATTTGTTTGAATAATCCACTTTAATTATATCTGTCAATACACCATAATAGTTGATTTCTCCTTCTTTAGAATTTTTATCTCTTAAACTAGCATAACTTCTTGTCTTAACAATAACTACAATGCCACTATTTTGAGTCTTTAAGCATATTTCCCTCTTTCTATAGAATCTAACTCCATTAAAAATATAACTATAATATTTTCTTACCATTTCTAATGGATCACATGCTAACCACTTGATTTCATCTGTCACTAGAGCACTACTTTGCTCTTCTAAATGTGCAACCAACCATATTTTTATTCCAAACGACTAGAAATTATTAATAATCATGGAATTCATTATTCAAAATTCTTAACAATTACCTATTCACGAAATCAATCAGTAAAAGATTGATTGTGAATTTTTTCAATATCATAAAGAGATAGCTAACAATTTCTCCTTCGAATAAGGTCAATGTGTTCTCTATATAAAAAAAATTAAATGATAAAAAATGAGAATAGTAAAATGTTATCAAACCAAAGTTGAATAGCAAAATATACATAAGAATTTATCTTACTTTTGAAAGGGGTCAATGCTTTCATTATTGAAAAACACATATCTATGTGCTTATACTAATCCTTTCTTATCAAGTGATACTCGAAAAACTCTTTTACTTTTCTTCAAATTGAACCCAACTTGTCACTTTCTCCTCAATGGTCTACCTCTAAGATTCATAAAACTTGTATTCTCATCAAAACAAGAGTCATCATTATGACTAGGTCAATTAATAGGTTTCGGCCCTAGAGAGATATCCTGAACAAAATATTAAGCTTTCATGAGCTAAATATCCCTCTACAATTAACCCCTCTAGATGTGCTCAATTACGAACAAATGACTTTAGAATAAATAGGAACCCAAAAATAAGATTAACAAAAGATAAAATCATTTTATTCTACAAATTTTGAAGGATATCAAATAATTAAAAAAAATTAGTACCTTTCGATGGGATACATCCATCTATAATGAAGTAGACCTACAACTTTTGCCTCATATGATAAATGGATTACTAAATGTACCATTACTGTGAAAAAATATGGAGGAAAAATCTTTTATAATTGGCATAATGTTTTAGCTATTTGATACTCCAAGTTCTCCAAATTACTCACATTAAGAACCTTACCACATATTTCTTTGAAGAAATGAAAAAGATCAATTATAGCATAAATCATTTTTTCAGGCAAACACTCTTTCATAGTTATAGGAAGAAACTCTTGTATCAAAAGATGACAGTCATTACTTTTCAGACTAAATATTTTGCATTGCTTCACTTGCACACATCTTGAAATATTAGATAGGTACTCATCTAGAGCTTTTATTGCCTTAAGCACTTCTAAAAAAATTTATTTTTCTTTAGATGTCATTTGGTAACAAGTTCTAGGCAAATAGTTTTTACCTTTAATTTGATGCATCTTTGGATATAGTTGACTTCTAATGTTCATGGCTAGAAGCTCATATCGTGCCTTATCATTATCCTTTGACTTCCCTTCTAAATGAAACAATGTTCCAATAATATTAACATTAAATTTTTTCAATGTGCATAACATCAAGATTATGACAAAGAATATTAAATTGCTAATAAGGCAGGGTGACAAAATGCTTTTCTTTTTCCATGGTGATTTACTATGAATGTCATGATCTTCCAATTGTCTCAAAATAGAAGTTCAATTAAGTACCTCGGGAGGAGACCTAAACTCTTCAGTTCCGTAAAAACCCTTTTTATTATAACTCCATGGATGGTTAGATTCTAACCAACAATGATGACACATACAGCACCACTTTCTACTATATTTCAACCACATAGAAGGATAATCAAATCCACAACATGGACAAGCATATTTTCCACTTGTACTCCAACCAAAAAAATTTTCATATGCAAGAAAATTATTGATAGTCCAAAGAATTGTAGCACGCATTTGAAATGACTCTTTTTTGTATGCATCATAAGTTCTTACTCCAACTTCCCACAAATCTTTTAATTCTTCCATAAGAGACTACATATAGACATCAAGGTTATTACTTGGAGCTTTTGGACCAGGAATAAGTAATGAGAGAATCAAGCAAGGCTTCTTCACACATCCAAGGAGGAAGATTATAAGGAACTAAGATAACAAGTCAAGTACTGTGAGAAATTGTTATAGCTTTGAAAGGATTAAAGTCATCCCAAACCTAGCTAAACATTACGAGGGTCACACGAAAAATCAAGATGTCACCTATCAAAATCCTTCCAAGCAAGAGAGTCAACAGGATGTCTCATGAGTCCATCCTTAGTTCAGCAGTTTTCATGCCATGTCATAGAAGAAGCTGTTCTTGAAGAAAAAAATAGTCTTTGTAGTCTAGGTTTAAGAGGAAACCAATCAAGGATATTTGCAGGTATATTTCTTTTACCTTCAACATCGTCTGAATTCACTTCCATCTTGAGCCAGTTACATTTTGGATAAATTTTAGTGTTAGCCAAATCCTTCCGAAATAATGTGCAACCTATGGGACAAACATGAATTTTTTTCATATCATAAACCTAACCCTAAAATAATCTTCTTGGTATCATAAAATAATTTGGGCAAGGTATTTTCTACAGGTAATACATCTCTCAACAACTCTAACAACATTGAAAAAATTTGGTCAATCCATCCATTTAAACATTTTAAATGGTACAATTGTACAATGAAGAATAATTTTGTAAGCTTCTTGCAACCAGGATAAAGGTCTTGTTCTACCTCTTTTAACAATTGATAGAATTTATCTGAATTATTTTCCTCCTCAAACTGTTGAACATTGTAATCATTTATTAATGCTTTAGAATGATTTAGAGCAGTCGCAACTTCAAGTGTATTTGCATCATAACTTTCATTAATTATATTCATATCAAAAGCATCATGGATAGTAATGTATCCATATCATGATCAAACTCCCCTTCTTCATGACATGAGCTCATAGAACTAGAAGAACTAACTTGTTCAACATGAAACATCCAATTAGTATATCCTTCTAAAAATCTATAGTTGATTATGTGCTCATAAATATCTACTCGACAATGCCACTTGTAATTGATACAATTAGTGCAAGGGTATAAAATCTTTCCATCCTTAGATAATTTTGCAAATGCTAAGTCAAGAAAATTTAGAACTCCTCTAACATATTTTTTCTTATTTTGAAAGGTTTCAAATATCCAACTTTTATCCATTAAAAAAAATAAACTGAAAAATGAAATAAAAAATAAATTTTAATAAATATAATCATTCATTCTATATCTAAAAAATAAAGTAAGCAATATACAATATTCAATAACATCAACATGCTAAATAAAAGTTATATAAAAAAATATTTAATATAAATTTATAAAAATTTAAATAAATAATGATAGACACAAAGATGAAAGAATAGAAAAAGAGTTTTTTATAGATCTATTTAATATATATATATATAATATAATCCAATTTCTTGAATTTTACACATAAAAAAATATATTCATAAAATCATAAAAAAATAACATTGAAATATTTGAAAAGAATAGGTATTAAATTTTCTTACTTGTAATAGCGTGAGATCAAAATCATAATAAATCCTAAAAATCAACTAATATCAATGTTAAAGATATCAATTTTTCATCGCATGACACTGATGGATGATATAATGGATCATGAGAATCTATCCAAATAAATTTGAGATTAAAAAATTAATAAATATATACTAAAATATTTTTTAAAATATTTTAAAGATAAATAAAAGTTAATTATAAATAAAAAATAAAAAAGTTAATTTTTACAATAGCCTTAAATTAACAATAAAAGTTACAATTTTCATAGTTAATGCATTTTATTGTGTGAAGACTTTTCCATAGCTATTTTTGAGATGGAACTCTGGTAGGTAGAACTCTGTAATTAAAATAATTTTTCAGCAAATAATTAAAATATCCTAAATATGCTTTGATCATAATTTTTATGTGTCAAACAAAAGATTTAAAATTATTTTTTAGCACCAATCATTTATTTCCTGCAAAAATATTGAAATTCTTGCGAGGGATGGAAAAAAGTTTGCAACTATTATTAAAATGAAAGAAAATTCTTTTGGAAAACTAATCCTTGTTTTACAATAGAAATATTTTTGTTTAGAAAATGTATGGTAATAAAAATCAACAAACAAATATAATAGAAAATATATTATAATAATTTCAGTCTAATTGGTAAGACAGTATCTATCTATTATTCAAAAAGAAAAAAATAAAAATAAACAAAGATAACTTAAAATAAATAATGATTTAAGTCACCGTTAAAGTAAACAATGACTTAGGTCACCTAAGCCACCGTTCTAGTAAGTTAAAAATAGATTCAGACATCTAATAAGTTAAAAACGAAAACACGAGCCTACTGTCAAAATGTTTGAGAATTTGGTACAACTTACCATGAGTATTAGTTAGCAGGAATAGCACCATAAAGAACCATGAGATTGGACTGCAAATTAGAAAAGAGTTGAAATTAATAAATTGAGAGGTAACTTAACTGAAATAAAAGCAAAAGATTATATTCATACTAGTAGATTAATCTTCATTTATTGATGATTTAGTATTAGGTTAATCTTTCATTGTATAATTTTTCTTTTTTCTAAAAATAATTAAATTATTGATATATATATAAAATAAACTTATACCAATAATATGATATATGATATTAAAATTAGACTAATGAATTTTGCTAAACCTGTAGGTAACCTTATTCTAGGCCTATATTCAATTTTCCTAAATTCATTTCTAATTCCAGAAAACTGGGTTCTCACTTAGTAACAGATCTCAGAATTTGGCATAACATGTAGAATGTAAGATTCCTCAACTAAGAGTACAATTTTAAATATTACATGCAAACAAGTGTCTACAAAGAATTTTGGAACTTTCATATTCAATTGTATTGTTGAACCTAAAATCTATAATCAAGTTAGATTAATTTTTTATCAATTAATTACATGTTCGATGATAATTTTATTGTTCATTGAAAACTGATTTGTTTAGGCTTTTAAAAAAAATTTAAAAATATATAGAAACTATTTATTTCGAAGACTTTATATAATAAATAAAAGCTACATTTTGTTTCTTTAAAAATGTAGAAAACACTTTATTTTAACAAAATATTTTAATTTTAATTTTAATTTAAAGAAAGCTATTCAAAACACAACTTTTTAAAATAATCATAAATTTGATTTTTAAAAAATTAAACAAATAACTAAAAAAGTTAAGAATTAATTTTAAAAATATCATAAAATAATATTAAATAAACGGATTCTAAATGGTTTGACGTAAAAATGGCTTAATAATAAAGCGTATATTGAAAAGATAATAGTATACATGATTTGGCAGCGTTACTAGAGTTGAGAAAAACATGCGAAAGCATAGGACGCTGGCGCTGGGCCCTTTTTCAGTTTATTTTTATTGTATGGAAGGAAAGAATGAAGTGTATAAACCACAAGAAGTAATGCATATTTTTTTAATAACAGAATGATCACTGTTTTTAAATTTATTATACACAGAGAGGCACAGCCAAGCACACAGAAGCAACCTTCACGATAACAAGTCAAAATTTAGGTGCCATCATGATTCGGTTTAAGATCGTCCCCTCAACCCCAAGGGAAAATCGACATTCTTTCAACAGTAACAGCCTTTTCCTTATGAATCCAATGAAGGTTAAGAAAAAAGCGAATAAATATTACCAATCATCAATTTGATAATACCTATACATTCGTGAAAAATAAGCTTTTTATATTATTTGTTATATATTTTTTACATCGGTTATTTGAACGATATTTACTGGTGCAAAAATACGATATTATAATAGGATTTTGCGTCGGTTCTTCAAAAACCGATATAAATAAAAACGCGGTGGCATTTTTGTAAATAAATGTAAGCTTTCTACATCGGTTGGGAAAAGAACCGATGTAGAAAGTACTTTCTATATCAGTTACAGAGCAACCGATGTAGAAAGTACTTTCTACATCAGTTCTTTTCCCAACTGATGTAGAAAGTGAGTATTTTTTCAAACTTTCTACATCGGTCACGAAACAAGCAATGTAGAAAGTACTTTCTACATCGGTTGATCTGTAACCGATGTAGAAAGTGGATTTTTTTAAAACTTTCTACATCGGTTTTGAAAAATGGCGATGTAGAAAGTACTTTCTACATCGGTTCTTAGAAACAACCGATGTAGAATGTCTTCCCCCGTCACTTATTTTTCGACGCTGTTCGTGTTTAACCTCATTTTCCAAAACCTCAGTTTCTCGTTTCGGCTTGTTCTCTCTATTTTCGTTTAAGTCTTAGCCATTGTCGACATCCTTGTTGTTCGTCGTTTCACTCCGTGCTTATATTCGTGGTCGCCGTCGCCGTTGGAACGATTTCGTTCGTTCGAAGTCGTCGTCGCGCATCGTATGGTTCGAAGTCGTCTTTGTTGTTATTTATGCATCTCATTCTATTATTATGGTTGAAATTTACATTTATTTTGGTTGTATTCTGTAATTTTTAAGCTTCTTATTTGGCTATCGTGTTGTGTCGTCGTTCAACTACCGTTGTGCCTCCGTTTGGACACCGCAGCCCCGTCAATCATTTTGTGTTGACTGTGAGGTATGTTCTATGCACCTCTACTTTGTGATTGCAAATGTGAAAGTTTGCTTAGGGTTTATGTATGTTATAGTATTGATTTTGAGTTTAAATATGTTGGTTTGTTTTCTTCAGTTCAAATATGAGCATACCCTTAGTTTCCCGTTCAAGGTTGAATATAATGAGTATATTACTAAATAAGTAAATCATTCATTATATTAAATCTTGAATTGTCCAAGTTGACGATTTTGGGACTAAAGTTTTTTATTCAAGTGGTTAACAATTTCTTCATAAATCTTGTAATTGTACTTGATGAAATTTTGGTTTAGTTCATTTTGCATTGTCTCACTACATGCTTCATTATGGTCACGAAACCATAATCAAGTTATGTACTTGGAGACCGATGCGAAATGCCGAAATTTCACCAAGTATGATATTCAAGATTTTAGAAGTATGTTAATCGATGAATAAAAAACTTTTTCTTGAATGGGATAGGGTCTTACCAATAGTCAGGATAATAAATTAACAACAATGAGTGACAAGGTTAATCCTAAATCATGTGTTGATGATTCTTGTATAGTATGGATCGTAGTTGGATAAATGCTAAACGAACGAGCGATGAGTACGAGAATGGGGTCAAAGAGTTTTTGAATTTTGCGCAGACAAATCTACCTCAGAGTAATGGACAATTTTACTGTCCGTGTGTTAATTGTCTAAATGAGAGATGTTTGAGTGTTGGTCAAATTAGAGAGCATATTCTTTATGATGGATTTTGCAAAAGTTATACAAAATGGACATGGCATGGTGAGTTATTAGGCATGCCAAGTGTTTCACAGACGGTGGAGGTTGATATAAATATGGAAGATTGGGTAGAGGATATGATTCGTGATGTAGGGCATGCGTCATTTGAGCGGGCAAATATGTATGGTAACTTGTCTACTGATTCAGAGAAACCTTTGTATCCGGGATGTACTACCTTTACACGATTGTCAGCAGTGTTAAGATTATTCACTCTGAAGGCAAGGAATGGGTGGAGTGATAAAAGTTTCATCGAATTACTTGAACTGTTAGTAGAGATGCTTCCGGAAGGTAACACATTACCAAAGCGTAATTATGAGGCGAAGAAGGTGTTATGTCCGATGGGTTTGCAGTATAAGAAAATACATGCCTGCCCCAATGATTGCATACTATACAGAAATGAGTTTGAAGGATTAGATGAATGTCCTGTTTCTTAAGTTTCACGTTATAAACTGAAGGATGGTGATTTTATTTGCAATTATAGCATAAAGCGGCCTCCAACCAAAGTGTTGTGGTATCTTCCAATAATTCCAAGGTTCAAACGATTGTTTTGTAATAAAGATGAAGCAAAGAACCTTAGATGGCATGTATATGAAAGACTGATTGATGGAAAACTTCGTCATCCAGCTGATGGTTTGCAATGGAAGATGGTTGATCAACTATATCTCGATTTTGAGAATGAGCCAAGAAACCTAAGGCTTGGACTTGCAACAGGTGGAATAAATCCGTACGGTAATTTAAGTAGTAAACATAGTTGATGGCCTGTACTTTTGACAATTTACAACCTTTCTCCGGAGTTGTGCATGAAACATATACATAATGTTGTCCATGATGATTTCAGGTCCACAACAACCTGGAAATGACATAGACGTTTATCTTGCTCCTTTAATTGAAGACTTTCAAAATCTATGGGAAGAAGGTGTGGAGGTATTTGATGCGTATGGTAATGAAAATTTCAATATGCGGGCAATGCTTTTTTGCACTATTAATGACTTTCCAGCATATGGAAATTTATGTGGATACAGCGTTAAGGGGCACAAAGCATGTCCCATATGTGAAGAAGGCACAAGTTACCATCAATTGCATCATGGAAGGAAGACAAAGGTATCTTGGTCATCGGAAATTTCTCAGGACTAATCACCCTTATCGTAGATTAAGGAAAGCTTTTAATGGGTTGCCAGAAAATGATGTTGCTTCAAAAGCCTTAACTGGACAACAAGTCTACGATCGGGTTAAAAACATCAAAACTATTTTTGGAAAGACTCAAAAAAAGGTCACTGAGACAAGGATATAGAAGAAAAGATCAATATTTTTTTATCTTCCATATTGGTGCAAACTTGATGTTAGACATTGTATTGATGTGATGCATGTGGAAAAAAATGTGTGTGATATCATCATTGGAACACTTCTCAATATACAGGGCAAGACTAAAGATGAAGTCAATTCTCGACTGGATTTGGTTCACATGGGTATACGACATCAGTTAGTTCCACAGTCTGTAGGAAAGCGAACATATTTTCCCCCGGCATGTCATACATTGTCAAAAAAAGAGAAAATTTCTTTTTGTGAGTGCCTACGTGGGGTTAAAGTGTCACAAGGGTATTCTTCAAATTTTAAGAGACTTGTCTCGATGAAAGATTTAAAGTTAGTTGGGTTAAAGTCTCATGATTGTCATGTGTTGATGCAACAACTACTTCTAGTGGTTATTCGTGACATTTTACCTAAAAAAGTTAGACATACAATAAGTAGGTTATGCTTATTTTTCAATAAAATATGTAGTAAAGTCATTGACCCTTTAAAATTGGATGAGTTGGTAAATGAAGCTTTTACTATCTTATGCCAATTGGAGATGTATTTTCCTCCATCATTTTTTGACATTATGGTTCACTTGGTTGTTCATATAGTGAGGGAGATCAGATTATGTGGTCCAGTTTATCTAAGGTGGATGTATCCAATAGAACGATACATGAAAATATTAAAAGGGTATATGAAGAATCCACACAGTCCCGAGGCATCTATGATTGCAAGATACATTGCAGAAGAGGCCATTGAGTTTTGTACAGAGTATTTGTTAGAGGTGGAACCCATAGGAGTTCCTAAGTCTCGTCATGAGGGAAGACACGGAGGTAAAGGTACATGAGGCATAACTGTGAAAAACATGGGTCGGGCAGAAGTTCTTCAAGCACATTTGTATATTTTGAATAATACCGATGAGGTTCAACCTTACTTATCTACTCACAAAACTATGATAACGGAGGAGAATGTTCGAATGAACGAGAAATGGTTGTTGAATGAGCATAACAAAACGTTCTTAAACTGTTTTGATGAAACAATTAAGAAAGATGATGGTGCCTCTGATACATTGAAGTGGTTAGGAAATGGCCCAAACTTTGATGTTATATGTTGGACTGGATACGATATTAATCATTTTTGATTTTACACAAAGTCTCAGGATGATAAAAGTACCATGCAAAATAGTGGGGTTATGGTGGTGGCAGAGTCGATGCATTTTGCAAGTTCTAAAGATAAAAATCCTGTAAAGGCTTCCATATCCTACTTTGGATTGATTGAAGAGACTTGGGAGATTGATTACACCAAATTTAGAGTGCCTGTTTTCAAATGCAGATGGGTTGAACAGTGGTGTGCAAGTCGATGAATTGGGATTTACATTGGTTGACCTTCAAAAAGTAGCTTACAAGGATGACCCTTTTATCATGGCCCACCAAGAAAAACAAGTGTTTTATGTTCAAGATCCTTGCTCCAAAAGGTGGTCAGTTGTTCTTCAAGGAAAGACAACAATCGCTAGTGATGACACCAATGATCTTTCAAATATTGATATTTCTCAAACTCCCTTATCATCAAGGATATCTAGTATCAATGAAGAAAATGAAATAGATGATGTACATGCTACTCGAGATGATCATCATGAAGGAATATGGGAAAAGGTTACTACATGATACAAGTTAGTTATTTATTTAATTATTTCATCATTGTATGTTTATTTTTAACTTATTTTAAAATGTTTATTACGTTTTTAATGTTTAGTAGAGTTTTTAACATCTTTTGGCTTTTCTTTCAACAAGCACATGGCTGATTACTACATTTCTTTTCAACTTTCAACACTTTTTTGATGTAATTTTAAGTTATTTCATTTGTAAATTAAAGTTTGATAATAAATAATGATGTATTTAGTTTAAATATATAGATTATGTGAATTCTGTATGGTCTGTCTGGTGATTCTCTATTGTCTACCTGGATTCTGTGTCTATATGCAGGTATGTGAATAAATAATACGGTTGTATGCCTAAACAAAATGAACATTAAAAAAAAGGACTTTCTACATCGGTTACAACCATAACCGATGTAGAAAGTACACTTTTTGCACTTTTTACATCGGTCGTGGGCAGAACCGATGTAAAAAGTATGACTTTTTACATCGGTTAAAGCTATAACCGATGTAGAAAGTACACTTTTTACATCGGTTCTACCCACAACCAATGTAAAAAGTGTACTTTCTACATCGGTTCTTTTCCCAACCGATGTAGAAAGTATACTTTTTACATCGGTTCCAGAACCGATGTAAAAAGTCTTATTTTCTATATCGCCCGCTTCAACACCGCCTGAATAACCGATGTAAAAAGCCCATTTTCCACTAGTGATTAAAGCTAACGATATAGAAAATAAGACTTTTTACATCGGTGGTAGGTAGAACCGATATAGAAAGACTTTCTACATTGGTTCATGTATCAACCGTTGTAAAAAAATTTATTTTCTATATCGGTTCATGTATCAACCGTTGTAAAAAATCTTACTTTGTACATCAGTTGATGTCACAACCGATGTAAAAAATCACATTTTACATCAGTTATAATCTTAACCGATATAAAAAGTCCAGCTTTTTTAATGTTTGTTTTGTTTAGGCATACTACCCTATTATTTATTCATAATACCTGCATATACAAACAGAATAACCAGGTAGATAATACAGAAATCACAGAATCTATATATTTAAACTAAATACATCATTATTTATTATCAAATTTAAATTGAAAAATGAAATAACTTAAAATTACATCAATTGTGTTGTAATTTTAAAAGTTTTAAAATAAGGAGATTCTCGAAGATTTCACTCATGTACCTGTTGAAAATAGAGAAAAAAAATGTTAAAAATTGTACATAACTTGAGTATGGTTTCATTTACCACAATCAACATATACTTAGAGACAATGCAAAATGAACTAAACCAAAATTTCATCATGTATAATTTACAAGATTTAAGAAGAAATTGTTAACCACTGAATAAAAAACTTTAATTCCAAACTGTTCAATTTGGACAATTCAAGATTGAATATAATGAATGGTTTACTTATTCAGTAATATACTCATTGTATTCAACTTTGAACGAGAAACTAAGGGTATGCTCATATTTGAACTCAAGAAAAGAAACAAGCTTAACTTAGAAACATCAGCATGCAATTTAGACATATAAATATGGTAATTATTATTTTAGTAATCAACAATAAGTCGTGATCAACTACAAGTAACCTATCTCATATCTATTATAACCTTAATAAACTTAGTTATAGATTCTTTATGAATTAAAAATATTTCCTTAACAATTTGTTTACAGAGGTTGAATTTAGGTTATATTCTTAAGTCATGAAGATTGTTCAATGTTTCAAAACCAAGTTCATCCACTCAAGTACTAGCTATATTTAAAACAAAATCAATATTATAACATATATATCATCTAACAAAGCAGAGGTGCAGAGGCTTCTTTGTTTAAGGTAACACAAGAAAACTCTCGCATATGCATTGACAAAGTAGAGGTGTAGAGAAAATACCTCATAGTTAATACAACAATAGTAGAGCGGTGGCCGAGCGGAGGCATAATAGTAGCTAAATAAAAAGCTTTCAAATTATAGAATACAACTAAAATGAACATAAATTTCAACTACAATAATAGAAGGAGATAGATAAATAACGACAACGACGACAGAGGTTGCTCATACTTTAGGGTGCGCGATGACGACTTCAAGCGAAGGAAATGGTCACAACGGCGACAACGATGACGGACGCAACGACAGGGTGCAATGACGAACAACAGCGATGGCGGCAATGATTGAGACGAAAACAGAGAGAATAGTCCGAGATGAGAAACTGGGGACTTAGAGAATGAGGTTGGAGACAACCAGGGTCAAAAACAAAGGGAAAAGGACGATATTTTACATCAGTTGTTTCTCAGAACCGATGTAGAAATGACTTATTACGTTGGTTATGGTTAATGGAATAACCAACGTAGAATCTTTGTCATTTTATTTACAAAAATATCATCACCAACTTTTTACATTGGTTTCCTAAGAAACAATGTAAAAAAATTGTCATAAAAAACCTACTTTTTACATCGGTTCTCAAAACAACTGATATAAAAATACTTTCTATATCAGTTATTCTATAACCAATGTACTTTTTACTTCAGTTACCTAAGAAACGATGTAAAAAATTGTTATAAAAAACTTACTTTCTACATCGGTTCTCAAAACAACCAATATAAAAAGTACTTTCTACATCAATTGTTTTCAAAACCGATGTAGAAAATTTCATATTTATTTACAAAAATACCACTGCATTCTTATTTACATCAATTCATGAACGATTGATGTAAATTTCTATTATAAAATACTATTTTTTTACTAATGATATAGTAATAAAATATATGATTATTATAACTATTTTCGTGTACTTAATCAAACAATAGTTATAGTAATAAAGTATAATTGAAAACGGAAAAATATATAAATTAGTAGTTTCTTCTTACCATATTTTCATAGATTATATGACTTATGAGAGTAGATTATCAATCATAAAACACAAGTTCTTTCTTCTTGTTTTACAAAAAGCTATTCAATGTCTCGATGGAATAAATAATGCCAATGTATTAAATATTAATTGAAATACAAACACCAAAATAAAACTCAATACAATAACAATACTATATCAGTCATCTAATTATTTGCTATGGAGAGAGTTTACTTCTCTAAACTTGTGTAACAATCTAATTGCTTTGGCCCGGAAAAATAATTTGAGCTTAAAATTCGTAATACGTAATTGGCACGTAGGCTCTGCCAATCATAGCATTTTTTTAATAGATAGAGCAAAATTGAGTTTTTAGCATTCAAGAATAAATGTCAACATTATTGATATGCACATAATCAGAGTTACTTCTATAAATATTCACTATTAAATTTGATTTCAGAAAAATTTAAGAACTAATAAATTAATTCATAACTAAATTAGATTAGTTTATTTTATTATTCGTTCAAAATCAATTTATTTCTCCTTCTTTCAACGAATGAGAACTTTGTGGAGTTCAGATTGAAATAACAAGTGCCTGAAAAGTCATAACACACGCTTATATAACTCCTTCCCTAAATGGACGTAACCAATATAGTAATTTTTATTTTTAATTTTGTTTGAATATTGTGTAGGAAAAGGTAAATTAACATGATCTTTTAAATGATCATTTTAAAATTAACTTCTTTCAGCTTGAAAGTACTTTTTGTATGTATAGTTTCATTTTTTAAAAAAGAAGTTCAGTTTCCTAATTCCTTGCATCCACTTGGATTGGAGGTACTAATCCATAGATTATATAACTTTAAATAGGATATAAAAATTTTTCATTTTATGAGAAGATTAGTCATTTCAAAATTGGAGATATATGTTGTAATGTTTATCACAATTTAATACCACCCATTTGTACTATGTCAAAAATATTAGCATATCAAAGTAGATCAAAAGTGGAATGCTTGTGAATGATATGCATCTACCGATCTTTGATTTGTCAATAATAACAAAGGTCATCATCAACTTTACAATGAGAATAAAATTGGAGAATATGGTTTTGAACTACAATATTTTTTATAATTTTTTATTAGTCATGTAATGTTTTATAGATTTTCGATTACAATATTTTTATATGTTTTAATGCACTTCTAGTTAATAGTCTGGCCATTTATAAAAAAATAATTAATAATCTAGCTGTTTATAAAAAAAGAATAAAAAAGTTGAATATTATAGTAAAATTGATATTTAATTGAACTTCATCTTTATTTTCTTTGTTATGATTTATTATTAAATTTTTTTTACATATTTAAATAGTAATATACATTTATTTATATCTAAATATAAATCGCTATATTCATTTTATTTTTTATTTATATTAAAATATAAATTGCTAGATTTATTTATACCACATCATACCTCTTTCTTTTAAAAAAAAAACAGTGTATTTCAACAACGGTGTAAAAAAAAATGACCCAAATAGTTGACATATTTGTTCCAATTCTAACTAGGAAAACAACAATACAAAATATTAAAAAGAATGTTCCATCATTAGTATGTTAACCAGCCCTCTTTTTTCACGGCATCAAAATTCAACAACAAATAGAATAGTCCATCTAAATCATATACATACCATATCAATCATCACGTATAAATCACATGTATCACTAAAAAAAATATAAATTTTGTAACCGAATTTGGCAACCTGATAAATTCAGTCACCATTAACAACCGATATAGCAACCATAAATATAAATGACCAAAAAATTATAATTTATAATTTAGAGACCGAATTAGAGACCAAAATTTCGGTCACAAAAAAAAAATACAATTGGTTTCTAAATTCGGTAACCAAACTATTATTTTTGAAAAAATTGGTTTAGTGATTAGATTTTCAGTCACAAATTCTTTAACATGTTTTGTGAAATGTTTTTCGTTTTCCCTCTTCCAAGATTCATTTGCAATTTTTGAACCCTAACATCTTCTCTTTCTCTCCTAAAATTCCTCTTTTGATTATCATCAAAGGCTCCATTGTTATCACTTATTTTGAGTTGTAATTTGAACCCCAACATCATCTCATTCCCTTGATTTTGATTTTTCAGTTTGAACCATAACCATCTAATTTTTATTCCCTCTCCCCCTATATTTGAGTTGCTGGTAGTCTCAAAGTTTCAGTTCGCGTCTCAAAGTTTCAATTCGTGTCTCAAACTTTCAGTTCATACAACAGTAGCTTATTCTACCCAGAGCAACAATAGCTGGTAAAGTGGAAATCTAGCTTGTTGTACCCGTCACTGGAAAAGCGAAAATCTAGTTTGTTCTACCCGTAACTGGAAAAGCGAAAATCTAGCTTGTTCTACCCAGAGCAACAGTAGCTGGTAAAGCAGAAATCTCCACCACTGTTAGTATTCATTGTACTTATATTTTTGGCTTACATTTTGGATAAAATTTATGCTTTGTTATTTTGTTTCGATAAAAGACTAAGCCCAAAAATTTATGCTTCTTTTATACACATGGATTGAGTTGGATTAACCAATTTTTGGTTCACCCACAGGGACCAACCCAAATGAATGAAGTTGGCTTACTTTGATAAGTTTACTTCATCGCCTCTATGTCTAGAGTTGATCTCTGTTTAGCCTTTTCTGTATCAGTTCCGTGAATTACAGTGTCCATCATCCTTCCAGCTTCATTCAAGGTACCTAATCTTTTATGTATTATCTAGCTTGTCAATATATTGATCGTTAGAAGTTTTCTTCCCTGTTCGTTAAAATTCCAACTCAAATAATAGTGCTGAGAGAATATTTGGAGATAAGTATATGAAGACAGCCAAAATCAACATAAAAGGGAACCTGTACCATTATATAGTGCAAAACAAGACAAGAATTTTGATGCTGCAAAACTGAGTTATATAGTGCTTTCTCTTTGCACTTTAAGACAAAAAGATATGGAAACAAGAGTTGTAGCTTCTAAAAAAAACTAAACTGAGTTAAAAAAAACAAGAGCTTATTAATGTTTATCATAAATCAACTTATTTTTGCTTCATTTTTTCTACCCTGAAATATGAAAATATTGGAATTGAGAAACAATCAAAGATACAGAAAGAATGAGTATGAATGTGTTAATAAAGAAAAAGGAAATTCAAGGTGTGAAAGATTTAAATAATAAGAAAATTTTCAAATAAGAATCTAGATTCGCTTAACAAAAATGGAATCAAATTCAGAAGAGGAATAACAAAGTGGAGCATAACATTAATACTGTCTAACTGAACATTCTTCCAGGGAATTGGTTGATTTCTTTGAAAATATTCACAGAGAAATCCAATGAAAATAAAGATATCAGAAGGTAATGCAGAGAATTACAGCATGAGAGTTAATAATAGAACGAAGATGTTGTAGCTTCTCATGTAGTGCAGCTTTTTTTTGCTCTATAGAAACCATTTTGCGTGTTCTCTCTCTTATCTTATGATCGTTCTGGTTTTCTTTTTCCCTGGTGCTTTTCTTTTGCTATTTGGTCATGGGATGAGCTCTCAAATCCATATGATCTCATGTGTTTTCTTCCCATATGATTGTCTCAGTTTATTCATAAAAAAATACTATATTGGTTGCACTTAGACAAGTACCCTTCTCTTATATTCTTCATTCTTTCCATTATATATATTTAGATTTTTAGATATATAATAAAAAGTCTACATACAGTAAGTTTTAAAAATCATAAAATTTTAATGTATTGATAATATTATAATTAAATATATGTTTGGTTCAATTTATTCAGAAGAAATTTATAAAAAAAAACAAGTAATTATTTATTTTTAAAAAATTAATCTAAATATATACTAAATGATGTATTTTTAATAAAAAATTATTTATTATATATTGGGTTTTGAATGACTCATTTATTATATTATTTTTTTTATTTTTTATTTTTGAATCTAAAGAAATGATTAGACTTCCTTGGAGCACGTGGCGGAGGAGGAATGGGCTAGCTCGTAGTCAATATGATGTGGTAGTATTTATTGTCTAGTAAAAGGCAAGTTGTTATGATTGAAAGCGAGTAAAATATCAATAAACAATGAGCTATTCAGTAGACTTTTATGGCTTCAATTCATTAATTATTTTTTTTGGATAAACATTGTCACTGGTTGAAAATCTGTTCACATCTTGGAGGAACCAACACGAAATAGAATCACAATTAAATTGCTAGATTTAAAATCCTAGCTAAACAAACCAGAAAAGTTTTAAATCATAATGGAATCACTAGTGCAAAAATACGTTTTTATAACAGGATTTTACATCAGTTCTTCAAAAATCGATATAAATAAAAATACGGTGGCATTTTTGTAAATAAATGTAAACTTTCTACATCAGTTGGGAAAAGAACCGATGTAGAAAGTACTTTCTACATCGGTTGTTCTGTAACCGATGTAGAAAGTGGATATTTTTAAAACTTTCTACATCGGTTGAGAAAATAACCGATGTAGATCGGTTCTGAGAAACAACCGATGTAGAATGTCTTCCCCTGTCACTTATTTTTCGATGCTGTTCATGTTTAACCTCATTTTCCAAAATCTCAGTTTCTCGTTTCGGCCTGTTCTCTCTATTTTCATTTAAGTCTTAGCCATTGTCGACATCCTTGTTGTTCGTCGTTTGACTCCATGCTTACGTTCGTGGTCGTCGTCTTCGTTGCAACCATTTCGTCTGTTCGAAGTCATCGTCGCGCACCCTAAGGTTCGAAGTCGTCATTGTTGTTATTTATGTATCTCATTCTATTATTATGGTTGAAATTTACATTTATTTTGGTTGTATTCTGTAATTTATAAGTTTCTTATTTGGCTACCATGTTGTGTCGTCGTTTAACTACCATTGTGCCTCCGTTTGGACACCGCTTGGCCGCCACTCAACCATTTTGTGCTGACTGTGAGGTATCTTCTATGCACCTCTACTTTGTGATTGCAGATGTGAAAGTTTGCTTAGGGTTTATGTTTAAATATGTTGGTTTGTTTTCTTGAGTTCAAATATGAGCATACCCTTAGTTTCCCATTCAAGGTTGAATAAAACGAGTATATTACTAAATAAGTAAATCATTCATTATATTAAATCTTGAATTGTCCTAGTTGGACAGCTTGGGATTAAAGTTTTTTATTCAGTGGTTAACAATTTCTTCATAAATCTTATAAATTGTACTTGATGAAATTTTGGTTTAGTTCATTTTGCATTGTCTCTGGGTACATGCTTGATTATGGTAAATGAAACCATAATGAAGTTATGTACTTGGAAACTGATGTGAAATTCTGCCGAAATTTCACCAAGTATGATATTCAAGATTTTAGAAGTATGTTAATCGATGAATAAAAAACTTTTTTCTCAAATGGGATAGGGTCTTACCAATAGTGAGGATAATAAATTAACAATTATAAGTGACAAGGTTAATCCTAAATCATGTGTTGATGATTCTTGTATAGTATGGATCGTAGTTGGATAAATGCTAAACGAACGAGCGATGAGTACGAGAATGGGGTCAAAGAGTTTTTGAATTTTGCACAGACAAATCTACCTCAGAGTAATGGACAATTTTACTGTCCGTGTGTTAATTGTCTAAATGAGAGACGTTTAGGTGTTGGTCAAATTAGAGAGCATATTCTTTGTGATGGATTTTGCAAAAGTTATACAAAATGGACATGGCATGGTGAGTTATTAGGCATGCCAAGTGTGTCACAGACGGTGGAGGTTGATATAACTATGGAAGATTGGGTAGAGGATATGATTCATGATGTAGGGCATGCGTCATTTGAGCGGGAAAATATGTATGGTAACTTGTCTACTGATTCAGAGAAACCTTTGTATCCGGGATGTACTACCTTTACAATTATTGTCATGTTAGCAAGATTATTCACCAAGGCAAGGAATGAATGGTGGAGTGATAAAAGTTTCACCCCAATTACTTGAATCAAGTTGGTAGAGATACTTCCGGAAGGTAACACATTACCAAAGCGTAATTATGAGGCAGAGGTGTTATGTCCGATGGGTATGCAGTATAAGAAAATACATGCCTACCCCAATGATTGCATACTATACAGAAATGAGTTTGAAGGATTACATGAATGCCCTGTGTTTGTCAAGTTTCACGTTATAAACTGAAGAATGGTGATTCTATTTGCAATGAGAGCACAAAGCGGCCTCTAGCCAAAGTGTTGTGGTATCTTCCAATAATTCCAAGGTTTAAACGATTGTTTTGTAATAAAGATGAAGCAAAGAACCTTAGATGACATGTAGATGAAAGACTGATTGATGGAAAACTTCGTCATCCAACATGGTTATGATAGGGGAGATGGTTGATCAACTATATCCCGATTTTTTAGAATAGCCAAGAAACCTAAGGCTTGGACTTGCAAATGATGGAATGAACTGCACGGTAATTTAAGTAGTAAACATAGTTGATGGCCTGTACTTTTGACAATTTACAACCTTTCTCCGGATTTGTGCATGAAACGTAAATACATCATGTTGTCCATGATGATTTCAGGTCCACAACAACCTGGAAATGACATAGACATTTATCTTGCTCCTTTAATTGAAGACTTTCAAAACCTATGGGAAGAAGGTGTGGAGGTGTTTGCTGCGTATGGTAATGAAAATTTCAAGATGCAGGCAATGCTTTTTTTCACTCTTAATGACTTTCCAGCATATGGAAATTTATGCAGATACAGTGTTAAGGGGCACAAAGCCCATATGTGAACAAGGCACAAGTTACCATCAACTACATCTTGGAAGGAAGACAATTTTTCTTGGTCATCGGAAATTTCTCAGGACTAATCACCCTTATCGTAGATTAAGGAAAGCTTTTAATGGGTTGCCAGAAAATGATGTTGCTCCAAAAGCCTTAACTGGACAACAAGTCTATGATCGGGTTAAAAACAACAAAACTGTTTTTGGAAAGACTCAAAAAAAGGTCACTGAGATAAGGATATGGAAGAAAAGATCAATATTTTTTGATCTTCCATATTGGTGAAAACTTGATGTTAGACATTGTAGTGATGTGATGCATGTGGAAAAAAATGTGTGTGATAGCATCATTGGAACACTTCTCAATATACAGGGCAAGACTAAAGATGGAGTCAATTCTCAACTAGATTTGGTTCACATGGGTATACGACATCAGTTAGCTCCACAGTCCGTAGGAAAGCGAACATATTTGCCCCCGGCATGTCATACATTGTCAAAAAAAGAGAAAATTTCTTTTTGTGAGTGCCTACATGGGGTTAAAGTGCCACAAGGTTATTCTTCAAATTTTAAAAGACTTGTGTCGATGAAAGATTTAAAGTTAGTTGGGTTAAAGTCTCATGATTGTCATGTGTTGATGCAATAACTACTTCCAGTTGTTATTCGTGACATTTTACCTAAAAAAGTTAGACATACAATAAGTAGGTTACGCTTCTTTTTCAATAAAATATGTAGCAAAGTCATTAACCCTCTAAAATTGGATGAGTTGGAACATGAAGCTTTTACTATCTTATGCCAATTGGGGATGTGTTTTCCTCCATCATTTTTTGACATTGTGGTTCACTTGGTTGTTCATATAGTGAGAGAGATCAGATTATGTGGTCCAGTTTATTTGAGGTGGATGTATCCAATAGAACGATACATGAAAATATTAAAAGGGTATGTGAAGAATCCACACCGTCCCGAGGCATCTATGATTGAAAGGTACATTGCAGAAGAGGCCATTGAGTTTTGTATAGAGTATTTGTCAGAGGTGGAACCCATAGGAGTTCCTAAGTCTCGTCATGAGGGAAGACACGGAGGTATAGGTACACGAGGCATACCTGTGAAAAACAGGGGTCGTGCAGAAGTCCTTCAAGCACATTTGTATATTTTGAATAATACCGATGAGGTTCAACCTTACTTATCTACTCACAAAACTATGATAAGGGAGGAGAATGTTCGAATGAACGAGAAATGGTTGTTGAATGAGCATAACAAAACGTTCTTAAACTGGTTTGATGAAACAATTAAGAAGGATGATGGTGCCTCTGATACATTGAAGTGGCTAGAAAATGGCCCAAACTTTGATGTCATATGTTAGACTGGATACGATATTAATCATTTTTCATTTTACACAAAGTCTCAGGATGATAAAAGTACCATGCAAAATAGTGGGGTTATGGTGGTGGCAGAGTCGATGCATTTTGCAAGTTCTAAAGATAAAAATCATGTAAAGGCTTCCATATCTTACTTTGGAGTGATTGAAGAGATTTGGGAGATTGATTACACCAAATTTAGAGTGCCTGTTTTCAAATGTAGATGGGTGGATAGTAACAGTAGTGTGCAAGTCGATGAATTGGGATTTACATTGGTTGACCTTCAAAAAGTAGCTTACAAGGATGACCCATTCATTGTGGCCCACCAAGCAAAACAAGTGTTTTATGTTCAAGATCCTTGCTCCAAAAGGTGGTCAGTTGTTCTTCAAGGAAAGACAACAATCGCTAGTGATGACACCAATGATCTTTCAAAATTGATATTTTTCAAACTCCCTTATCATCAAGGATATCTAGTATCAATGAAGAAAATGAAATAGATGATGTACATGCTATTCGAGATGATCATCATGAAGGAATATTGGAAAATGTTACTACATGATACAAGTTAGTTATTTATTTAATTATTTCATCATTGTATGTTTATTTTTAACTTATTTTAAAATGTTTATTACGTTTTTTATATTTAGTAGAGTCTTTAACATCTTTTCTCTTTGCTTTCAACAGGTACATGGATGATTACTACATTTTTTTTCAACTTTCAATACTAATTTGATGTAATTTTAAGTTATTTCATTTGTAAATTAATGTTTGATAATAAATAATGATGTATTTAGTTTAAATATATAGATTATGTGAATTACAGATTATGTGTCGATGATTCTCTGTTATGCACTGGTGATTACGTTTTGTATATGCGGGTATGTGAATAAAAAATACGGTAGTATGTCTAAACAAAATGAACATTAAAAAAAAGGACTTTCTACATCGGTTACGACCATAACCGATGTAAAAAGTATGACTTTTTACATCGGTTAAAGCTATAACCGATGTAGAAAGTATACTTTTTATATCGGTTCTGCCCATAACCGATGTAGAAAGTGTACTTATTACATCGGTTGTAGGCCCAACCGATGTAGAAAGTCATACTTTTTACATCGGTTCCCAAACTGATGTAAAAAGTCTTATTTTCTATATCGTCCTCTTCAACACCGCCTAAATAACCGATGTAAAAAGTGCTTAACAACCGATGTAAAAAACTCATTTTCCACTAGTGAATGGTACAATACGTAGTTTTTTTTTTTCAACAAATGTGTAAAGATAAAGAAAATAAGACTCGTCGTTAATTTAAAATTAATTAAGTTCATCAAATATTTTATTCAAATCAACTAATTAAATGTAAGATATAAATACACTTACTTGGAATGAATTAGATATATGATACAATTGAAAGTCCTAAGTTTCAGACTGGTGCCATGATCTGATCCAAATGAGTGGCATATACCTTAATTTTATTGTTGCTGTGTTTCAAAGAAACTTCTCCATATTGATTCTCATGGCCTGAAATGAATCTTTCCAAAAGTCAAAGTATACCAAATGTTTTAATTGAATTTGACAGTCCAAAAAATCCGACAATACAATTCTAGTTAAAACTACAATGTACATACACATGTGCTCCAATTCTAAACTCAACTTTTTTTCTCGCTACCCAAAGTCTCAAAACATTTCATCCTTCCTAAAAAAACAACTAGCCAACGAACTATTCACCAACATAAAGCATACTATATATACGAGAGCAGCACGTGTCATTAAAGCTATGTCAATCGTATCAATACATGAATCTATTGTAGTTAAAACTAAAAAAAGGAAAAGCCTACTAAATTAATTAATTAATTAATTATATATATATATATATATGACCAATAAGTCCTTTGAGAATAATAACATTAAAGGATCAAAATTTATATTTACAATTTTTCCATGCTTGTATATGTGTCATTGGATAATATTATTATTAAAAATAGATTGACCAATAATTCTTATATAAGAAATATTCCAATCCTAGTTTTAATATCATATTCTCATTACTGGCGTGCTTTCTTTTTATAGTCAATCCATATAAATTTAAATTAATAACTTGTATATCTAATATTTATATATATATATATATATATATATATAAAAAAGAAAAAATTAAATTATTTTAAATAACATATATTTAATGATATTTGATTATTGAATTAGTTTTTATAAATAAAAAGTTTGCTTTAAAAACATTAAGTGCATACTAAATTTAATTTAATTTGAAAAATATTATTAACATACTTGTAGGTACCATGCAGTTTCAATCATTGTTTTACATTACAGTTATTATTATATTACAATTTTTAATATTATAAAAAATATTCCAAATAAATAAACTAACGTCGTCACAATTATGATTACGATGCAATTGTAAAAACAACAAAATCTTTAATGTTCTGATCCCAATTACGATTGTAAATTATAATTTCAAACATTATTTCAATATATTGGATGATGTTCATTATTAGCTATATATGAACCATAATATTATATTATAGAATGTATTAACTCATTGAAAAAGGAATCTGATTTATATAAAAAAAATATTATAAAAAAAATAATTAGATGAAATAAGAATTATAATATTAAAAATATTCATTTAAATCATCATAGTATCTTCATTAAGAATGCTTTACTCTTTTTTTTTCTATTACTCCTCACATCTTCTTACAATATAGAAAAAATCCTTTAAAATAGAATAAAGAAATATTAATTGTTGAAAGTAAACCAAAATAGCTCTTTAGATCATTAAAAAAAATTTACCTTGGCTACTCTGCACAAAGTATAAATCTGAAATTCTGAATAATCCAACAGAATGTAATACATTATCTATATTGTAAATTTGAACATCTAAAGTATATGCATAATGTCTAATATAATATAATTTAGGATTTGAATATCGGATTTACGTTTCTTTGTCTATAACTTAGTGTATTATGAAGATCAGGAATATAATTTGGATCTTCATACTTATATTAGGATGAAAATTTCATGACTAAAAGTTTTGTTACTTAATAGTTATCTATCTAG